>CM046967.1:69100734-70350734 GCA_025698475.1 Gossypium anomalum
GCACCTCTAATGAGTTTATCAATCAGTTGATGAACTGCGATGAACTGCACATTCTTGTGCGGTCTTAGGTGTTGTTGGTCTTGGTGTGGTGGTAGTGTTGGCAAGTTCATGGGCTTGGGCCACATCATCATCTTCCTTCTCAGATTCAATTTTCTCTAGTTTTTCTTCTTGTTTGGTGGTCTGCTTCTCCACAGTAGGTTGTTCACCCTCATCATCATCCTCCCTCAAGTAGTCTATTCATCTTACAACTCCTCAGGAAAAATAGAGAATGCGGGCATTGGGTGAGCGGAGTTCTTTTGAATGGACTTCTTAATAGCTTTGTCCCTGTGTCTAACATAGCCTCAAAATATGGCTATTTCCTCTTGAGCCTTGCCAAGATCCATAGCCATCAGTTGTTGTTGCTTTTCTAGTTTCTGAATCATTGCTACAAAGCCTCTAAAGACTCGAGGACCTTTTGCTCAAATGCAGTCTTAGAAGTTGATGGAGCAGTATCAGTGGACTGGGGTGGGGAAGATGCTAGAGAGGGATCCGAATATCGTGGTAGTTCCTTGCCAAAAAATTTTAAATCAGTGTGCTTAATAATGGCATCTTTGTTAGGGTTTGTTCTTTATTGACTTGAAGAAGAACCTTGACCTTTTGAAAAAGTGTGGTTATAAGTGACGAAAAGTTCAAAGCACCGGCTTTTTTCAAGGCACAACAATAGACCTCTCGAAAGATAATGTTCCCAGCATTTATCTTTCATCCAATTATAATCGAGTGAAGAAGCAATAGACGTTCCTTCAAGATTGTAAAGTTGTGGGTAGATGGGATGAGACAATTTTTGAGGAAATGATACCATACCCTACAGTCGGGTTTCAAAGTTACCCTATCAATGGTGTAATAATCATTCCTAAAGACCGTCCACTTGGTGCCCTCCACATAGACATTAGTGAGCACGTGATTTAATTTTTCTACTGTCATTGTTTTGAGGAAATTTACGTGTTCATATGGACCATCAGATAGCTCGTATTGTGCATTTATAGACTCGGCATCAAATAGTACTGAGGCACCTTGCACATAGATAAAGGCATTTTCAGAAGAAGTAAGATGAGCATAGAATTCCTTTACACTTAATGGAAAACATTGTCAAGATAGAGACAGAAAATCTGCCATCCATTTTACTCCACCACGGATGAAATGGCTTTAGTATACCCCATAAAAGGGTCATCTTGAAAAAGAAATCCCTTTTCCAAGCACATAGGCCTTTTGGAAATGTTTTGGTGGTACTTAGTTTCCACTACCTTGCTGAAGAATGTACGCGGCTGTGCAGCAGTGGAAATGGATGGTGCTTGTCGAGCCATGGCAATGAAAATGATAATTGTAAGAATGAAAAAGGTGAGACCTTTAAAAGTTTGGGATAAATGGAGAGCAAAATAGCAGAGAAATTAAATAAAGGTAACGGTGAAGAGGAAACTGAATTGGCTAGGGTAAAAACTTAAAGGTAAAGAATATGTGACGTGGGTGATAAGATTGGGCCTTAATCATGGTCTGACAGAAGTAACAGTAAATATTTAAGTGGGAAAAATTGTAATATTGAGTAAATTGAGTAAACTAAAAAAAAAAGACTACTAAAATGAGTGGAGTTGAGGCCGAGAAACCTGAGCCGTACTTACCTAGACATAAAGAAAATAGAAGTTTTAAATAAAAAGATTAAATATTAATCAAATTGATTCAACTTAAATAAAGAGATTAAAAACTAAATAATTAAATAAATTGTGCAAGCGAGAAATATTAATCAAATTGAAAAGATGATGGAAATTTTATCCCCAAGTATGAGTGCCAAAGTAATGCTTTAACTACTGGCCATCAACTTTGAAAGTAGACCCATTTTGTTTGTCTTTGACATCTATTGCTCCACGAGGATATACCTGAACAACTTTGGATGGACTTGACCACCAAGACTTTAATTTGCTAGGAAACCTAGAATTGAAAAGCAAAACTTGTTGTCCAGGAACAAATTGTTGTGGCAAAATTTTGCTGTCATGCCATCGTTTGGTCCTTTCTTTATATATCTTAGAATTTTCATAGGCTTGAGTTCAAAATTCATACATCTGATTCAGCTCCAGTATGCGATTATTTTCAGCAGATTTCCAATTCACATGGAGTTTGTTGATTGCCTAGAGTGCCTTGTGTTCTAGTTCAATAGGCAAGTGGCATGGTTTACAATAAACCAACTAGAAAGGTGACATACCCAATGGTCTTTTGAAAGCTATTCAATATGCCCACAAAGCTTCATCCAGTCTTGTCGACCAATCTTTTCGGTTGGGATTGACTACCTTCTCCAAAATTTGCTTAATTTCTCTATTATAGATTTTTGCTTGTCCATTCGTCTGGGGATGATATGCCTTAGCAATTTTATGTTGCACCCTATATCTGTTAAGACCATTGGCAACTAACGACCAATCGAAGTGGGAACCTTCATCACTGATTAACACACGACGGATACCAAACTGGTAAAACTATTTTTATGAAGAAATTTCAATACTGATTTGGCATCATTTGTGGGTATAGTAGCAACTTTAACCCAATAGAGACGTAGTCAACAGCGACTAGTATGTAGATATTACCCCCAAGAGAGTGGAAATGGCCCCATGAGATGAATTCCCAACACATCAAAGAGTTCTACTTCTAATATATTTTGCAAGGGCATTTCATATCTCCTAGATTGATTTCCAGTCCTTTGACAACAATAACAGGCCTTACAGAATTCATGAGTGTCTTTAAACATTACTGGCTTATAAAAACTAGGTTAGAGAACTTTTACAGTAGTTCGCATACCCCCAAAGTGGCCTCTATATGGTGTTAAATGACAGCGATGCAGAATACTTTGGATTTCATCATTCAAAATACATCTTCAAATGATCTAGTCTACACACTGTTCGAAGAAGAATGGCTCCTCCTAGTAGTACTACTCAAATTTGTTGAGGAATTTATTTCTTCCTAAACCAAAGAGCTTGGGTGGCAGCAATCCATTGACCAAAAAATTAACAATGTCAGCATACCATGGTAATGCCATGGCAACTAGAAACTACTCATCAAGGAATTCATCTTTAATTAGCTGAATATTACCGTATTCATTCCCTACTTCCAAACATGATAAATGATCAGCCACTTGATTGTCTATGCCCTTCCTCTCTTTAATCTTTAGATCAAATTCTTAAAATAGCAATATCCATCGAATTAATCTGGTTTTAGCATATCTCTTGTTCACCAAGTTTTTTATAGCAGAATGATCCGTGTACACCGTGACTTTAGTGCCCACAAGATAAGCTCTAAATTTGTCAAAGGCAAATACTACAGCTAACAGCTCCTTCTCAACAGTGGTGTAATTTAGCTGCGAATTTGTCAATGTTCGGCTGACATAATATATAGCATAAAATACCTTTTCTTTTCTTTATCCCAATACTGCTCCTACTATAAAGTCACTTGCATCACATATTAATTCAAACGGTAAGGTCTAGTCTACTGTAGTGATTATTGGTGTTGTGACTAATCGCTTCTTTAGTTCCTCAAATGCTTGCAAGCATGGCTCATCAAAATTAAAAGATCTATTTTGTTCCAATAATGTACGAAAAGGTTTGGATATTTTGGAAAAATCCTTGATAAATCAACGATAGAATCTTGCGTGACCGAGGAAGCTTCAGATACCTTTTACTGATGTAGGTGATGGCAATTTGTTAATAACCTCAATTTTTGCTTTGTCAATGGAAATTCCCTATTGTAAAATCTTATGTCCTAGAACAATGCCCTTACAAACCATGAAGTTGCATTTTTCCCAATTCAACACAAGATTGGTTTCTTAACATCGACAATGGACTAACTCCATATTTTGCAAATAGTCTTCAAATGTATCACCAAATACAAAGAAATCATCCATAAATACTTCTAAGAATTTCTCCGCCATGTCAAAAAATATAGCCATTATGCAACGCTAAAAAGTTGTAAGGGTATTGCATAACCCAAATGGCATTCTTTAAAATGCAAAATTTCCATATGGACAAGTAAATGTAGTCTTCTTTTGATCAGCAGGTTTGATTGTTCCCTGAGTATCCATCCAGAAAATAGTAGAAGGTTTTCCCTGCTAGTGTATCCAACATTTGATCGATAAATGGAAAAGGGAAATGGTCCTTCCTGGTGGCTTTGTTGAGCTTCTAATAATCCATGCGAACCCTCCATCCCGTAACAGTACAAGTAGGAATAAGTTTGTTGGTATCCTTGGTAACCATAGTGACACCCATTTGTTAGGTACACAATGCACAGGGCTCACCCATGAACTATCAGAAATTGGGTAGATGATTCCAGCGTCTAGCCATTTGATGATCTCCTTCTTTACCACTTCCTTCATTATAGGATTCAATCACCTTTGTTGCTCAATAGATTTTCCATGGAAATCCTCCAATATTATCTTATGCATGCAAATTGTTGGACTGGTTCCTTTGATATCTGAATTTGACCATCCCAAGGTTTTCTTAGATTTCCTTAAGACTTCCAATAATTAACCCTCTTTTTCTAGTGTTAACTCAGTAGAGATGACTACTGGCAATGTGTTGTTATCTCCAAGATATGCGTACTTCAAGTGCACTAGTAAGGGCTTTAATTCTAGCTTAGGAGGATCTTCTATTAATGGTCGAGAAGGTGTAAAAGAACGGTTGGACATATTTAGTGGTTCAAGATTTGTAATGATGTCTACATCAATTAACTTATATACATCTGCGTCATTTTCTGAGTTATTAGAATAAAAATCTTCAACTATTTCTTGTATTTTTGTATCAATGATTTCAATAGCATGACATTCTTCATCAGTATCTGCACACATTATAGCATTAAAGACATTAAAAAGTTGACTGTTGATCATTAACTCACATAGTTAATTCACCTTTTTGGACATCAATTAAGGACATCAATTAATGTTTTACCCGTGGCTAAAAAAGGTATCCAAAGTATAATTGGGACCTCTTTATCAGCTTCACATTCCAAAATGATAAAATTTGTTGGGAAAATAAATTTGTCAACTCTAACCAACACGTCTTCAATTTTACCTTCTAGATGTGCATGAGATCTATCAGCTAATTGCAGTGTGACAGTTGTGGGTCTCACCATTCCTATTCCAAGCTTCTTGAAAATAGACATAGGCATTAGATTTATGCTTGCACCCAAATCACATAGTGCTTTGCCTACATACTGATTACCAGTAGAGCAAGGTATAGTAAAACGCCCTGGATCCTTTAGTTTTGGAGGATATTTGTTTTAGAGCATTGTTGTGCACCATTCAGTGAGAGCAACAGTCTCAAATTCTCCTAACCTTCTTTTCTTTTATAGAATATCTTTCATAAACTTCAAGTAGTTAGGCATTTGCTCCAATGCTTTCACTAATGGTATATTAATATGTAATTGTTTCAGGACCTCCAGAAATTTCTTTAATTGAACATCTTGCTTAGATTTTTGAAACCGCTGAGGAAAATGTGGTAGTGGTCTTCCTTCTATTTTTCTAAATTATTTTTTCACGCCATTTGTATTAGCAATACATTTAGCATCTATTTCAACATTTTTCTGGTAACTCTTTTTCTTTGTAGCTTGCTCCCCTTCTAATTCTAGAATCTCTTCATTTGCAATAGTTGAACTTCTTTCTTTAGGAATGGTGTCATTCACAACTCCTGGCAGCTGAATACCACTTTGAAGTGTAATGGCTTTGTATTGTTCCTTCAATTGAGATTGAGAACTCTCAACAATGCTCCTTACTGTATGGAATTCAATACAGATGCAATTTCCCCCACTTGCTTTTCCAAAGCTCTTAAAGAAGCAGTTTGGCTCTGAATGATAGCATCATTATTGGCCATATACTCTATAACACCCCAAACCCGGCCTGGAAGTTTGGCTCAAACCCAGCATCATTATTGAAGTGTTTTTCGAAAACCATGTTTCCATAAAAAAAACTTATACCCTTTTTAAACCTTGTTAGAAAACCTCAGCTGAATAACATTCTTAACAACTTTGTAAAAATCTTGGCAGTTGCGGAAGCTTGATTTAAAACAATTGTGGATACGTGATGTTTTGAAAATAGTAGTTGCTTTGGAAAACCGTGTTCTAATACTAGCACTTATAAGAACAATAAATAAAATTCCAAATTAGAAATCCAGAAAATTACAATAGCTTTACTACAACCCACAAAAAAACATTTAAAAGTAATAATCAAAACTGTAACATAAACAGTGTGTGCGACTTCCTCCGAGCTCCTCGCAGCTCCGATCTGTCTAAGGCTGGAAATTACCTGAAATGTTAATAAACGGGGTGAGTTTACGAAAACTCAGTGTGCAACGAGCCCCTTTCAGAGCCCAACTAATATCAGCATACTGGGCCTAAGCCCTAACTCAGTCTCGACATATCTTGGGGCCAAGCCTTTACGTTTAACAGTTCTTGGGCCAAGCTTTTCTCAGAAAGCTGTATGGCCCATAGGCCCATTTCAATTTCACATGAATTACCAATGAATGTATGCAAGCCCATTTGGGGAGACTACTCAACCCACCATCCGCTACTCTCCACCCGTACCAGCCAAGCTCTCCATGTGGGGAATAACTCAACCCACCTAACCAAACTCTCCACTGGAAGCATAGTTGCATTATCATATAACTGGAGGCCTAGCCTCTTTTAATAACTGGGGCAAAGCCCTTTTTGGTAAACTGGGGCAAAGCCCTTTTCGCACTTCCTCCATCTATATAAAACCCAACCCATGCATATAATGAGTATATCATAGCATATCATGTGCATCTCATAACATATCATGTGCATATCATGTGCATATCATGTATATCAATATCTCATGCAATAGATATACATGTCATGGCGTACAACATACAGAATCAAAATACCATGCCCATATTTGAATCAAACAATCACAGTCAAGTCATCCATATATTCACAATCAAATCCGTCAACCACAAAGTCCAAGTCAGTCACTTGCCCACAAGGGCAAAACAATCATTTAACACCCTAGGGGCAAAATGGTAATTTTACCCCACAAGGGTATCTCAGTAATTCTATCCTACAGGGGTATTTCGGTATTTCTACCCTACGAGGGTATTTTGGAAATTCTACCCTATAGGGGTATTTCGGTATTTCTACCCTACGAGGGTATTTCGATAATTCTACCCTACAGGGGTATTTTAGTAATTCTACAAACCAGGGGTATTTTGGTAATTTTACCCTATAGGAGTATTTTGATAATTTTACAAACTAAGGGTATTGGTAATTTTGCAAACCAGGGGTATTTTGGTAATTTTACAAACCAAGGGTATTTTGGTAATTTTGTAAATAGAGGGTAAAACGATAATTCTGTAAATCGAGGGTACTTTGGTAATTTTACAAGTCGAGGGTATTTCAATAATTTGGTGAACTAAAGTATTCTAAACAGGGATAGCAATACGAATGGGCCTAAAGCCCATTCTCGGCCTAAATGGGCCAACACGCTCATGTGGCCCTTTTAGTCCAAATCTAGCCACAGATATGAGATTCACCTAGCCTAGTCCAATATTTACTACGCAATCAAACAGCTTATCCAATTAGGCCTGTAGGCCCATTGGGCCCACATGGCCCCTTTCGGCCCATCGCGGCCCGAGTAGCCATCCTACAGCCAGAGTAGTGAGAAATACACACTTGATAGGAGACTGGAGTTAATCCGCGCTCTGAGCACCCTTAGCCGACGCCCAACCCAAACGAGCACGCCATAAAGTGAAAGGGATCAGCCAAGAAAGGTATATTTACTCTCCTCATGGTTCTCTTTATTTAAAGCCAGCTTCACATCCACTCTTATGTTAGCTTCCCGATGTGGGATCCTTCCATCATTAGAGTTTAAATTCAACACCAACTCTTGCCGCCCCCTGTTAGCAAAATAAATGCTCTTTTTTTGCCATGAGTTTCGAACCCTAGACCTCCTTGCCAACTCTATGATGCCACCTTCCTGCCTCTTATGTGGCGCTACTTTGCCACTAGACCACAAGGCTTTTTGTGGCACAATTTCTCCAACAATATTCTTAAGTCCTACCTACTACACCCAGGGTTTGATTCACCTTAAACCAAAATTTTTGCTAGAGTCCAGGTTTGAACCCAAGACTTCTCCAACACTTCTCAGCACACTTAACCACTAAAACAAGCCTTCATTAACGAAATTTACATGCACAACAAAATATTATAAGCTACCTTCAACCGCTCCCATGCTTAAGGCCCAAAACTCCTAGGCCTAAATTCAGGGTGTTACAACTCTACCTCCCTTAAAGAAATTTTGGTCCCCGAAATTCCATCTAATAGGTAGTCGTGTAACATCTACCCCACTACGCTACCGCTGCGCACTCTGATCCTACTATCACTATCACACTTCAACTAGAACTTGAAACATCTCATACATACAACACTTATTCACTGAATCGGATACATATTTATCACACATATATACAATTTCTATATCCAAACATCACATCCACATAAAATAAATACCAAATTTAAATTCAGACCAGTACCTAAGGAATCTACAGTATTTCAATTTCTAAACAGACAAAAGTATTCAGAAGACTTACGGATTCGGCGCCGGAGACTCGGTGTGCCACACTTTTTAATAGAAATACTTCAAACAGACCACATGGTTGAAAATAATTTTCTAAAATTCAACCTATGAAAACCCAATCCACAGCCGAGTTGTTGCAACTCAGGCTCTGATACCACTAAATGTAACACCCCAAACCCAGCCTAAAAGTTTGGCTCGACTCTGGCGTGTCACATTGAAGTGTTTTTCGAAAACCATGTTTCCATAAAAAAACTTATACCCTTTTTAAACCTTGTTAGAAAACCTCATCTGAATAACATTCTTAACAACTTTGTAAAAATCTTTGCAGTCGCAGAAGCTTCATTTAAAACAATTGCGGATACGTGATGTTTTGAAAATAGTAGTTGCTTTGGAAAACCGTGTTCTAATACTAGCACTTCTAAGAACAATAAATAAAATTCCAAATTAGAAATCCAGAAAATTACAACAGCTTTACTACAACCCACATAAAAACATTTAAAAGTAATAATCAAAACTGTAACATAAACAGTGTGTGCGGCTTCCTCCGAGCCCCTCGCAGCTCCGATCCGTCTAAGGCTGGAAATTACCTGAAATGTTAATAAACGGGGTGAGTTTACGAAAACTCAGTGTGCAACGAGCCCCTTTCAGAGCCCAACTAATATCAGCATACTGGGCCTAAGCCCTAATTCAGTCTCGACATATACTGGGCCGAAGCCTTTCGTTTATCGGTTACTGGGCCGAAGCCTTTACTGTAAACGGTATGGCCCAAAGGCCATTTCAATTTCACATGAATTACCAATGAATGTATGCAAGCCCATTTGGGGAGACTACTCATCCCACCATCCGCTACTCTCCGCCCGTACCAGCCAAGCTCTCCATGTGGGGAATAACTCAACCCACCTAACCAAACTCTCCACTGGCAGCATAGTTGCATTATCATATAACTGGAGGCCTAGCCTCTTTTAAAAACTCGGGCAAAGCCCTTTTTGGTAAACTGGGGCAAAGCCCTTTTCGCACTTCCTCCATCTATATAAAACCCAACCCATGCATATAATGAGTATATCATAGCATATCATGTGCATCTCATAACATATCATGTGCATATCATGTGCATATCATGTATATCAATATCTCATGCAACAGATATACATGTCATGGCGTACAACATACAGAATCAGAATACCATGCCCATATTTGAATCAAACAATCACAGTCAAGTCATTCATATATTCACAATCAAATCCGTCAACCACATAGTCCAAGTCAGTCACTTGCCCACAAGGGCAAAACAATCATTTAACACCCTAGGGGCAAAATGGTAATTTTACCCCACGAGGGTATCTCAGTAATTCTATCCTACAGGGGTATTTCAGTATTTCTACCCTACGAGGATATTTGGGTAATTCTACCCTACAAGGGTATTTCGATATTTCTACCCTACGAGGGTATTTCGATAATTCTACCCTACAGGGGTATTCTAGTAATTCTACAAACCAGGGGTATTTTCGTAATTCTACCCTATAGGGGTATTTTGGTAATTTTACAAACTAGGGGTATTTTGGTAATTTTATAAATTGAGGGTAAAACGATAATTCTGTAAATCGAGGGTACTTTGATAATTTTACAAGTCGAGGGTATTTCAGTAATTTGGTGAACTAAAGTATTCTAAACAGGGATAGCAATACGAATGGGCCTAAAGCTCATTCTCGGCCAAAATGGGCCAACACGCTCGTGTGGCCCTTTTAGCCCAAATCTAGCCACAGATATGAGATTCACCTAGCCTAGTCCAATATTTACTACACAATCAAACAACTTATCAAATTAGGCCCATAGGCCCATTGTGCCCACATAGCCCCTTTCGGCCCATCGCAGCCTGAGTAGCCATCCTGTAGCCAGAGTAGTGAGAAATACACACTTGATAGGAGACTAGAGTTAATCCGCGCTCTGAGCACTCTTTGCCGGCGCCCAACCCAAACGAGCACGCCATAAAGCGAAAGGGATCAGCCAAGAAAGGTACATTTACTCTCCTTATGGTTCTCTCTAATTAAAGCCAGCTTCACATCCACTCTTATGTTAGCTTCCCGATGTGGGATCCCTCCATCATTAGAGTTTAAATTCAACACCAACTCTTGCAGCCCCCTGTTAGCAAAATAAATGCTCTTTTTTTGCCATGAGTTTCGAACCCTAGACCTCCTTGCCAACTCTATGATGCCACATTCCTGCCTCTTATGTGGCGCTACTTTGTCACTAGACCACAAGGCTTTTTGTGGCACAATTTCTCCAACAATATTCTTAAGTCCTACCTACTACACCCAGGGTTTGATTCACCTTAAACCAAAATTTTTGCTAGAGTCTAGGTTTGAACCCAAGACTTCTCCAACACTTCTCAGCACACTTAACCACTAAAACAAGCCTTCATTAACGAAATTTACATGCACAACAAAATATTATAAGCTACCTTCAACCGCTCCCATGCTTAAGGCCCAAAACTCCTAGGCCCAAATTCAGGGTGTTACAACTCTACCTCCCTTAAAAAAATTTTGGTCCCCGAAATTCCATCTAACAGGGTAGTCGTGTAACATCTACCCCACTACGCTACCACTGCGCACTCTGATCCTACTATCACTATCACACTTCAACTAGAACTTGAAACATCTCATACATACAACACTTATTCACTGAAGCCGACACATATTTATCACACATATATACAATTTCTATATCCAAACATCACATCCACATAAAATAAATACCAAATTTAAATTCAGACCAATACTTAAGGAATCTACAGTATTTCAATTTCTAAACAAACAAAAGTATTCAGAAGACTTATGGATTCGGTGCCGGAGACTCGGTGTGCCACACTTTTTAATAAAAATACTTCAAACAGACCAAATGGTTGAAAATAATTTTCTAAAATTCAACCTATGAAAACCCAATCCACAGCCGAGTTATTACAACCCAGGCTCTGATACCACTAAATGTAACACCCCAAACCCAGCTTGAAAGTTTGGCTCGAATCTAGCGTGTCACATTGAAGTGTTTTTCAAAAACCATGTTTCCATAAAAAAAACTTATACCCTTTTTAAACCTTGTTAGAAAACCTCAGCTGAATAATATTCTTAACAACTTTGTAAAAATCTTTGCAGTTGCAGAAGCTTCATTTAAAACAATTGCGGATACGTGATGTTTTAAAAATAGTAGTTGCTTTGGAAAATCATGTTCTAATACTAGCACTTCTAAGAACAATAAATAAAATTCCAAATTAGAAATCCAGAAAATTACAACAGCTTTACTACAACCCACATAAAAACATTTAAAAGTAATAATCAAAACTGTAACATAAACAGTGTGTGCGGCTTCCTCCGAGCCCCTCGCAGCTCCGATCCGTCTAAGGCTGGAAATTACCTGAAATGTTAATGAACGGGGTGAGTTTACGAAAACTCAGTGTGCAACGAGCCCCTTTCAGAGCCTAACTAATATCAGCATATTGGGCCTAAGCCCTAATTCAGTCTCGACATATACTGCGCCGAAGCTTTCATTTAACGGTTACTAGGCCGAAGCCTTTACTGTAAACGGTATGGCCCATAGGCCCATTTCAATTTCACATGAATTACCAATGAATGTATGCAAGCCCATTTGGGGAGACTACTCAACCCACCATCCGCTACTCTCTACCCGTACTAGCCAAGCTCTCCATGTGGGGAATAACTCAACCCACCCAACCAAACTCTCCATTGGCAGCATAGCTGCATTATCATATAACCGGAGGCCTAGCCTCTTTTAATAATTGGGGCAAAGCCCTTTTTGGTAAACTAGGGCAAAGCCCTTTTCGCACTTCCTCTATCTATATAAAACCCAACCCATGCATATAATGAGTATATCATAGCATATCATGTGCATCTTATAACATATCATGTGCATATCATGTCATATCATGTATATCAATATCTCATGCAACAGATATACATGTCATGGCGTACAACATACAGAATCAGAATACCATGCCCATATTTGAATCAAACAATCACAGTCAAGTCATCCATATATTCACAATCAAATCCGTCAACCACACAGTCCAAGTCAGTCACTTGCCTAGAAGGGCAAAATAATCATTTAACACCCCAGTGGCAAAATGGTAATTTTACCCCACAAGGGTATCTCGGTAATTCTATCCTATAGGGGTATTTTGGTATTTCTACCCTACGAGGGTATTTTGGTAATTCTAGCCTACAAGGGTATTTTAGTAATTCTACAAACCAGGGGTATTTTGGTAATTCTACCCTATAGTGGTATTTTGGTAATTTTACAAACCAGGGGTATTTTGGTAATTTTGCAAACCAGGGGTATTTTGGTAATTTTGTAAATCGAGGGTAAAACGGTAATTCTGTAAATCAGGGGTACTTTGGTAATTTTACAAGTCGAGGGTATTTCAGTAATTTGGTGTACTAAAGTATTCTAAACAGAGATAGCAGTACGAATGGGCCTAAAGCCCATTCTCAGCCCAAATGGGCCCACATTCTCGTGTGGCCCTTTTAGCCCAAATCTAGCCACAGATATGAGATTCACCTAGCCTAGTCCTATATTTACTAGGCAATCAAACAACTTATCCTGTTGGGCTCGTAGGCCCATTGGGCCCACATGGCCCCTTTCAGCCCATCGCGGCCAGAGTAGCCATCCTACAGCCAGAGTAGTGAGAAATACACACCTGATAGGAGACTGGAGTTAATCCGCGCTCCGAGCACTCTTAGCCGACGCCAAACCCAAACGAGCACGCCATAAAGCGAAAGGGATCAGCAAAGAAAGGTACCTTTACTCTCCTCATGGTTCTCTCTATTTAAAGTCAGCTCCACATCCACTCTTATGTTAGCTTCCCGATGTGGGATCCCTCCATCATCAGAGTTTAAATTCAACACCAACTCTTGCCGCCGCCTGTTAGCAAAATAAATGCTCTTTGTTTGCCATGAGTTTCAAACCCTGGACCTCCTTGCCAACTCTATGATGCCACCTTCTTGCCTCTTATGTGGCGCTACTTTGCCACTAGACCACAAGGCTTTTTGTGGCACAATTTCTCCAACAATATTCTTAAGGCCTACCTACTACAGCCAGGGTTTGATTCACCTTAAGCCAAAATTTTTGCTAGAGTCCAGGTTTGACCCCAAGACTTCTCCAACACTTCTCAGCACACTTAACCACTAAAACAAGCCTTCATTAACGAAATTTACATGCACAACAAAATATTATAAGCTACCTTCAACCGCTCCCATACTTAAGGCCTAAAACTCCTTGGCCGAAATTCAGGGTGTTACATACTCTTTCAATAAAGCTTCCATAGATGAATAACTTGAAGTTGAATTTTGTTGAGCATTTTATCGTGGAAATGGTTGATTGTACCTAGGTGGTACACTCGCAGCATTCTGTCGAATGGCATTACTGGTATTTCCCCTAGATTACTCCAACTAAAATTAGGATGTTGTTTCCACCCTGAATTATATGTGTTAGAGTATGGGTTGTTGTTGTTGTTTCAAATAAAATTCCCCATGTAATAAACTAAGACTGGATTTGACGGGCAATCATCAAAGATGATCTTCTCCTCAATAAACATGGGCTAACTCTACTGCTTTCATTTCCTGCACTGTAGATGCCATTTTCAGTGTTTTAATCATATTTATTAAAGATGGTACCTGAGCTGCTAGAGATGTAATTGTATCAAGCTCCATTACTCCTGCAAGCCTTCTGCCAGCTCCAACTCTGGTAGTAGGGTATTGATAATCTTTATTTGCTATTCTTTCCAAAATTTCATAAGCTTCATTGTATGATTTGTCAAGTAAAGTCCCATTGGTAGAGGCATCAATAACCATTCTTGTATAATCATTCAATCCATTGTAGAGAATTTTCATCTGTGTCCAATTTTGGAAACCACACATCAGGCATTTTCTCAGTAGCTACCTAAACCGCTCCCATACTTCATATAATGTTTCATCCTTTGGTTGTCTAAACGATGTAATTCGTTTCTGAACTTAGCATTCATGTTAGGAGGATTATTTCTTAGTAGAAATCTCTAACACAAATCTTTCCATACTGCCACTGTACCTGATGGTAATGCATTTAATCATGCTCTGGAACGATAATGCAATGAGTAAAGAATAACTTTAGTCGCAAGGCATCCTCAGAAACACCTTGTTGTCTGAATGAATTGTAGACTTCCAACAAGATTCGTAAATGAAACCTTGGATCCTCAATAGGCAATCCACTTAATTACCCCATTGTTTGTAGCATTTGAAATATGACTGGCTTCAATTCGAAATGCTAGGCTTGAATATGTGGCCTGATAATTCCTAGATTTAAATCATCTAAGATTGGCATGACATGTTCTCTAATGGGTTTGTCTCTTTCATCTGTGATTCGAGGAATATCAACATCCCTTCTTTCTTGATGTAGTGGCTCCTCTCTAACCTGATTGTTTTTTATTCTTTCCAATTCTCGCAACTGTTTTCTCTTTCACCTTAAGGTTCTCTCAATCTTCGGATCAAAATAGTACTCAGTATTCTCTGGAATATTTCTATACATGCACTACCACATACCTTAGAAAGAAAAATTAAAACAACTAATTAAACTAAACTTAAAAGAAATTCAATAGATAATAGCAAACCAATTTTCACCAATATTGCCGATCCCCAGCAACGGTGCCAAAAACTTGTTGTGTATAAATAATGCAAATGTGCAAGTGTACACGTCGATTCAAGTAATATAATGATGAGTGAGTATCGTCTCTATATAGATCAGAAGTTGATTTTAATTGGTAAGTATTGTTGAAGATTTAAATATTGAAATTGTGCAAAAGGAACGAAATATAAATTGGTGAAGGGAATTAATGAATGAACTAATAATATCAATTATAATTTAAAAATGACCAAACAATCTAAATGTCATGGCAATTCACAATGAACAAGTAGAAAGTATTTCTGCTATTGAATGATAAAGGTTGGAATTACTCAGGGAATATTTTCATAACATAATAATGCCATGGCAAAGTTATGACTAAACTACTGCCTAGATATTTACTACTGCAGTCTACTTATTTCAAGAGTGAAACTCTAATATTATTCGAAGCCTGTGTAAGTCTACAAGACTAACAAATGATAACCCAACTAACGTTCTATACCTGTACAGATTGAATCTTCTATGTCTAGAGTGCTATGAATATTTGTGACAACCCTAATTAGACCCTAGTCGGAATGTGGTTTCGGAACCACAAAACCGAGTCACAGAAATTTATTTTAATTTTAATTGCATATATTTATGTGTAATAGTGTATGTATGAAAAATTAAATGTTTTAAATTAGTCTTAGGAATGTAAATTTTTCTTGAAAGGACTTAGTTGGGAAATTTAGAAAAGATGATAGGTAATTTGTAAGGATCCAATAACAATAAGGTGAGAAAGCTTGGGTTTGCATGTCAATTTACCCTTAATGCATGTAGTGGCTGGCCATGAAATGATGTTACTCCACTAAGTCTAATTAAATACAATTTTAATATGATAAAATAAAATTAATAAAACAAGAAAAAAAGAGAAAGTAAGAGAGTGTTCATCTTCTCCTTGCAAAAGCCGAAACTAAAGTGAGGGAGGAAAGAAAATTTTTGAAGGCATTCGGCCAACGTAGGGGTTGATTAAGGTAAGATTTCATGCTATTTTCATTAAATTTTATGAGAATTTGGTTCATAGTTAAGTTTATATTCCAACCCATATGTTGATTTTCTCTATTTAGTGACAAAATGTATATACGGTTACTATGGTTAGATGTTAAGAGATAGTGTTGAGGCTTAGGATGGATATATTAGAAGTTGAAGAATGAACTAGCTAATGGACATATGTGTTTTTGAATAATAGCATGAATAGATGAGGAGTTTTGTTAGTTAGAAATATTTGGTCAATTTGATATGTGGTAAAAATTAAGTGTTAAATGAAATGAAAATGATATTATATTGGAGTATGTATATTCGGCCATATGAGTAAATACATAGATGATGTTAAATCTGATTATGTATAATCGGCCATATAGGGTACACATTTGTGATATTATCTTTAATTCTCTATAATTGATCAAATGGGTGATATTGGCTTATACGGTTGAATTTGATTCATGAATATGTACATTGAAGTGAAATATATCATAGGCTATGTTATTTTGGAAGTAAGAATGCATTCGGCCTTGAGACACTTTATAAGTATTAGTTAAGGTTTTAATGTTTTGAACAATAATGGTTGTAAGATAAAGTGAAAATCATTAAAATATATATGTGAGTAATTAGCAAGGGTGGTTGCCGTGTATATATTATATAAATATGTGTTTATATATGAGTGTAATTAAAGTATTGATTGGATTATTGTTAATAAAGTGATATTAGGTGGTTGATAGCCGAATAGCATAAAAGCATAAGGTAAGTTTCTTGTGTTATGTAATCATTAATATTGTTGGAGATAAATAACTAGCAAGGTAATTAAACTGGTTAATTTATTTTGATTAAGCTCAAGAACTTAAAGGAGGGGAATCAAGTAAGGGCAAGTCGAAGGACATCGAGTAGCTGATTAGGGTCATTTTATTCGAAACAAGGTAAGTCTATAAGCAATTAAGGTTGTTTATTTTATACATAATTGGTATATGCATATCATGAAAGAATTATCCTCATATAAATATTCTTTGATTGAAAAGGGTAATGGCCGATTCTATTTAGTTAATTAAATCATTCATTTTGTAATAACGAAATGACTTGGCACTAAGTGTGCGGAAAATTGTATGGCACTAAGTGTGCGGAAATTGTATGGCACCATGTGTGCGAATATATATGGCATTGGTGTGCAGAGTTAAACTGTCATTTCGCGTGTGGATTTCTAAAGAACCATGTGTGAGAGTTAATATGGCATGATGGGTATAAGAATTTCTTATCCGAGCACTTCTTGTGTGAAATTGATTATATAATACTTAGATTTAATGGTGATAGTTGACTAGTAATGAATTAATAATTTAGACATTATGTGAACCTTTTGATTTCTATTTTTTTTTGTTAGTTAACTATTACATTTCATTGCTTACGACTTACTGAGTTGAATACTCATATTGTGTGTTTGCTTGTCTCCTATTTAGATGCTCTGACCCATTTTGCGTGCTTTGGACCATTGTCGAAGTTATCACACCAACTTGCAACATTTTGGTACCCTCTTCTTAGTTGTCTAAGTGAACATTATGGCATGTATAGGCTAAAATGTATTTTTTTTGAATTTTGATATGCATACTTCCAGCCATGCGAATATGGCTTAAATATTAAGTTTGAATTTGGTTATGTTTAATCATGGTATTATTCGTCTTGGTTATAATGTTTAATACTAAAAATGCATGATATAAAAAAAAATATATATATATATATATATATATATACGCTTGAGTGTTGAGAATGTTAGAAATATCGATTTTATGTTTGGTGTGGTTCGATTATGATACATTTATATAAGTGAACAATTGTAATTTGACTATTGTATTTGATCTTAGTATTTTAATTTGAGATAGCGTAATGAGTCATCTGGTTATGTTGGAATATAACATCAAATCTTTTAATACGGTTGTTATATGTCGTAAACTTATGTGATGGTTTAAAGTACCTAATGAAATGACTATGATAGAAGTAGATGCATGAAAATTTATGAAAAAGTATTTGGTTCGGTAACATCTCGTAACTCATTCCAGCGATGGAAACAGGTTAGGGTGTTACAATATTCTTTTGAGTGCTCACATGCATCAATTGATTAATAATCTAATGTATTTAATCCTTTCAAATTCAAATCCATCTAAGTTCATAACATGCAATCCACTATGTCCAGAGCTTGCATGCATTCCAAGTAAACAAAAATCGAATGAAACGGTAAATTTAATCGCAAGCATATCATGGGAACTACAGTTAATTCAATATTCACCCAAATAATTCCAACCTGAAGATAATTAGCTCATGGGTTGGGCAATGAAATCTAAAATTAAATCATTCATCAACATACTTCAAGTTTTACTAATCATAGAATTCAAAACTAGGAAAATAGAACAAAGGCAGAATTGTCGTAAGTTCTCGCTGCACTTTAACTTCTTATCCAGATTCTACACAAAGCCCAGGACAGATTTCTCTTCCCCTTCTTTGCATCTGTGATCTGTCCTTCTTTAGCTGGTCCCTACTTTTTCTCTTCTGAATTACTCCATCAGATTCTGTTGCAAAGAGAGTAATTGCTCTCTTTCGTTTCTTTTTATCCTCACAATCCATGTGTGTTAATTTTTCTTTTCTCTCTCCTCCTTTTATAAGGTAGATCCATCCCTCTTAGCACACATCTTTTACTCATCTTTTTCAGGGTGATTTATCTAGTACGCATACAACTGACTGAGAGTGATGTGGATTGAGTGCTGTGTCATCTTCCTGGAATTGCCATGGCATTTCTGTTGGCAATTTATCCCACCATTTGTCATGGCAATATTTCACCTCCTTTGTTCTCTTTTCATCTTCCTTTTTTCCTTCTTTTTGCCTCTTTCATCCTACCTGCACCTACGACCAAAGACTACCAAACTTCTTTCCAGTAATTAAAATTAACATTAATTTATAGTTGAAACACAATCTAAGCTTTAGTATGCAACACTCTAATAATAAGTCTAAAATGCAAACATATTTTCTTATTTACAAGTAAATACTTCAGTTTAGAAGCTTGAAATATAACTCTTTTCAATAGTTATCACCTGCCACAGATTGTAGTGGTAGTTTAGGAACTTTTTGGCGCTTAACAAACTTAATTCTTTAAGTCATTTTACCTTTAATTATTGCATTTTAAATTTTATTAGTTTAGAGTTAAATTATTGCAAAATTAGCATTTTTACATAATATTCTAAGTTAGTTGACCTATTGGGCCAATACCGACCTTAAGGTAGTTTTAACGATTTAATTGAGTGCGCAAGACACCTATTTTAAGGCCAAAAAGCATCAGGAACAATAGTCAAGTCGCAATATGTAACACCCCCAACCCGTATTCGTTGCTAGAATAGGGTTACAGAGTATTATCGAACAAACAAAATAGTAAATCATTCAATTAATACATCAATGCAATACATATTCTAATTTCATTCAAATACATTCATAACATCCCTTAATCGAGCCTTCGTGACCCTAAAAATACAATAGAAACAATCTGGGATTAAATCGAAAACATCTAGAAAGTTTAGGAAAAAGATAAAAAAATTTACACTGCAGGGGTCACACGACCGTTTGACCAAGCCGTTTGGCTCATACGGCTGAGACACACGTCCGTGTATCAGGCCATGTAACATTTGAAATAGAGACACACGGCCATGTCCCAACCTGTGTCTGTGCCCGTGTAACTCACTGACTTGGGTTATATGGCCAAGCCACACGTTCGTGTGCCAAGCCATGTGCTAGGCCATGCAACATTTATACCCAACTCTTTTCGGATCAAGTACATGATAAATTATTTAATAATAAATTACATCTTTTCATTTGCATAGTACAAAGTATAAACACAAAAATTAATCATATGTGTTCCTGTCATCAACAATCTCAATCAGAGAATTGAAACATTCAATTCAAGCTTAAATATATTGCAATTCCATCAAAATCACTAAACAAGTTACCTTACCAAGATTTACAGTCAGATGAATTCATCTATGTTCAGATCAATATTCAATAAATAACAAATCTTTCAAATTCATTAAATAGATTACCTTACCAAGATTTTCCATTTGAAGAACGACCTACGGATAAGAGTACATCGTCAGATCAACCGAGCACACCAGAAAGAAGCTCAGAAGAGCTAGTCCAACCGAAACACACCATACAGAAGCTCATAAGAGCTGATCCAATCGAAACACACCAAACACAAGCTCACAAGAGTTGATCCAACCAAAACACGCCAAACAGAAGCTCATAAGATCTAATCCAACTGAAACACGCCAAACAGAGAGTATAACACGAGATTTCGCAAAAAATGTTGAACCTCAGTTTACTCAAGTAATATACAAATATCTCCCTCCAATACCATCTCCACTACAAACTCCCATAACATACCAAATCACGAATGTACTCTATCCCGCGTTCAATCAAAACCTAGCATCAAATTCAATATTATATCTCAAATTACCATTAATTATCAACAATTTAAAATAAATATATAAGTTGTATCATATTAATCTACTTAACAATTAATACTAATGTTAAATTCTAACCGTATGAACTTACCTGGCTAAATTTGCAGAAATGTCAAAGTATAGGGGCTATTTGGTAATTTTCCATTCTTCTCAATTTTCCACTCGATCTTGATCTAAATTAATAATCTAATTTAATTTATTAATTTATATAGTAAAAAATTTTAATACAATTTATTTATTTTTGGCATTTTTACAAAATTGCCCCTAATATTTTACTTTTATTCAATTTAGTCCCTGAGCCTAAAACATGCAATTTAACCATTTTTATTACAAATTCCTAATAGATGAATATTGTTAGCTTCCATTTAAGCCTATTTTTGCAACAATTTTCACACCAAGTCCTTGTATTTTTACTATTTTAACAATTTAATCCCTAATCAGCAAATTCATCAAAAATCACTTAATAAAATATTTATAAATAACAAATAATACTTCAAATTCATCCATTAACATCTAAAATCACAAATTTTCATCAATTTCAACATTTAAAATCTGTAAAAGTTTCAAAAATGAAAGTAGGGGCTAATTAGACCTAAGTGCAACGATCTCAAAAACATAAAAATTATTAAAAACAGACCCCAAAATCTCCCCAATGCATTGAAATGGATTGGACGAATCTCCTTTCTCCAAAAATGGAGTTCTTTCCGTCAAAGAAGAAGAATACAAAACAAAACAAAATTATGTTTTGTTTTGTTTTTCTTTTTCTTTTTCTTTTTCTTAATTAATACTTATTATTTAATTTATTAATATTAGAATATATCATATAAACTAACAAAAATAATCACCAATCGCCCACTCAACTATATTATGGTATATTTACCATATTAGTCCATAAATTTACATTTTCATAGCTATTAAACACCTTTAGTTAGTAGAATTCAACTTTCACACTTTTTACGATTTAGTCCTTTTTAATTAATTAAATATTGAAGCACTAAAATTTCTTAACGAAAATTTAATACAACCTTAATGACACCACGTAAATATTTATAAAAATATTTATAACTTAGTTTATGGGAACGATTTCCCGATACCTTATTTTCTAAAACCACTTGACCTTAGGGTCTTACCACTTGAACTTAATTAATCATTTATATAACAAAAATTACCATATCAGAAAAACTATATTTGACTCATAAATATTAGATAATAATATTTACGAACTTACTCGTCAGATTTGTGGCTCCGAAACCACTGAAAAACGGACTGTTACACAATATAACTGAACCAACACAAGAATTTATATTCGAAGTTATGTGTCGCGACACGCACTAAGCTGTGCCACGACATAGGTCTGAAGGAGGGAAAAAAAATTAATTAATGGTGTTTCCATTCACACAATCCATATTTAGTGTGATTAAGGCTTGTATTTGACCCAAAATGGGTTGCTAACTTTGCCTATAAATAGGAGGCTTATTTTCAACTAGGGAGCTTTTTGTCCAAGTCCTTTTAAGGTTTTAGTTTAGTACTTTAGGATTTACTTAGTTTTATTTTATTTTAACAATAGTTTTATTTCTTGTTATTTGACTTGGATTGGATTTGAGTCCAAGTCTTCATTTTTAAGTATTTTCATAATTTCTTTTTTTATGTTTCCTTTGCAAATGACGATATCTCGACAACTATTAAAGGATTTCGCATATTCGAACACATCAAGATTCTCAACAGACCAATTTCTATCTTTCTCTCTTTTAATATAAATTGTGTTTTGCATGATTAATTTAATTGAAAGGAATATGGTTATTAAATCGATGAGTGACTAAATTCTTTATGGAGATTAATGAGTGGATGTGGGAGTGGTTAACAGAAGAATGAAAGTCTCTCATACGAGTTAGTTGGTATAAATTTATGTGTGCTTAAACCCTAGGATTGACGACCCTAGGAAGTAATCTAGATTAAACAAAGTCGAGAGATAAGTTTGCTGAGTAAATCGTGATTTATCTTGGTCAAGAAAGTGAGGTCGAGAGATAAGTGAGTACTAGTCGATTAATTAATTAGGAGAGGTCGAGAGATAATATTGATTAGTTAATAACTAATTCACTAATGAAACCCGAATTGTAAAGTTAATTGCAACCACTGAAGCAAGTTAATCTTATGTTTGTTATTCAGGAGTTTTTCATTTGTCAATTTTGTTTTAGTATTTTTTTTTCATTTTATGACTTTAATCTTTAGTTTTATTTATCGTAATATAACTCTTAGTGACTACTGTTTAGACTTGCTATTGTAGGATACATTTTTAGATTTAATTCAACTTCCCTTGAGTACTGTCCATGAAATACTTTGTGTTCTGTTGTAACACAAAACTGTATTACAAATTGACCTATTCACTAGCAGACACCGCACTTAATTTTATATATTTTATTTACACGATTTTTCCTCGAAATGTTCGTACGTTTGGAGGTGGTCTAGTTGTTGGTTGTGCATGGCCTTAGGTGATTTCTTGGGTTCAAATCTGCCTAAGTCAGTTTAACGCTTGTAAAGATAGAATCCTCGATAGAAATTCTCGATAGAAATTCTCCAAGGTACCAACTAGAGGTGTGCATAGGCCGGGCCAGGTTCGGGTCGGGCCCAGACAAAATTTTAGGCCTGTTTTCTAGGCCTAGCCCAAAATATGAGCCTAAAAATTTGTCCAAGCTCGGCCCGAAATAAAATTGTTAAGCCCGAGCCCAACCCGACCCAGCCCATATTAAAATTTTTTTCCCATATTAAAATTTTTTTAACTTATTTCATTAAATAAAAAATTTTAAAATATAATAAATCATCAAATACATTTAAAACAAATATTAAAATAAGAAACAAATAAAAATGATATTAAAATAATTCTTAAAACAATACATAAATTGAAAATATAATAAAAAGTGATTATATTAAAATTAAAATTAAAATGTAAATATGATTAAAAATAAAAAATATATATTTATTATATAATTCGAGCCGGGCCGAAAAAGTTTTCGCGAGCTCGACCCGTTTTCTAAACGGGCCTCGTTTTTTTACCCAAACCCATATTTCGGGCCTATATTTTTACCCGAACCCTCCCATTTTTTGGGTCGGGTCGGGTAGCCTGGCCCATGAACACCTCTAGTACCGACAATAAAGCGAAAGCAGTTCAAAATGAACAACAACGAAAGAACAGAAGTTGTCACAAGAAAGCAAAACATGCCAAGTGTTTAAGTAAATACTCTCAAAGTCTTCTATTACTCCATAAAAAATACAAAGAATGTGATACAATGGATGATTACAAATGAGGGGGAAAAACTCTATTTATATTTGAGCTCCTCCAAAACTACCAATAAAGATTGGGTTACATTGACGATCGAGAGTATAACCTATCTACGATTGATATTCTTAAGTAATTAACTCAATCCTTTAATATTACAAAATCAAATCTTATCAGATTATATATCTTCTAAGATTAGTTTATGTTAAGTATGATTCCTTTTTCAGTCAAATTTGAGAAATAATCTTCTAGTTAAACTCTGTTTATTTGTTTCAATCAAACTCTAATTAGTCAAGATTATATTATTATTATTTGACCTATGAATTTAGCTTACAAATTTACTCTTTTACAACCTTAGAAAATACACCCATTAGAGATTAGAACTCATAACACATTTAGAGAATTTGTGCTTACGTTTTGAGGGTTCATTTTTTTAGATTTTCGGGGTTTAATTTTTATCTTCA
This sequence comes from Gossypium anomalum, assembly GCA_025698475.1. NCBI lineage: Eukaryota > Viridiplantae > Streptophyta > Magnoliopsida > Malvales > Malvaceae > Gossypium > Gossypium anomalum. The sequence continues at coordinate 69,125,254 of CM046967.1, forward strand.
TGTTTTGTACTCTTCGTTCTTTTTCCATTATAGTATAATTATTTATGCCCGTCATTTTTTATCCTCTTTAGAGGAGTTTTTTCATGTTAAATTTGTGTGTTCAATTTCTCAATTTCTTTTGCTAATTTTACTTTTTCGTTGTTTAATCAGGTCGATCCCCAACAAGTGGTATCAGAGCTAATTCAATTTTTATAGATCAGCCCGTTTAGAGATGGTAGCAACAAGGTTTGAAATTGAAAAGTTCAATGGTGAGACAAATTTCAATCTGTGGCAAGTTCAGATGATGGCAATTCTAGTTCAATCAGGCTTGAAAAAGGTTATTATCAGGAAAAAGTTGAGAATCTAAATAAAACAGAATGAGAAGAGCTTGATCAAAAGGCTTTGTCTGCAATCCAATTTTGCCTCACAAATATGATATTGCAGGAGGTATTGATGAAGAAGACCTCATCCGCCTTGTGGAAAAGGTTAGAAACTCTTTATGCAACAAGTCTCTAGCTAACCATTTAATGTTGAAACAACGTCTATTTACGTTTCGCATAAACGAAGGTTAGCTTTTTAGAGATCACATCAGTCAATTCATTACTCTTTTAAATGATTTAAAGAACATTGAGGTTCAGATTAACTATAATGCTATTATCGTGCTCTTTACCCCCTTCATACAAGTCTTTTAGGGAGACCCTGATTTATAGTAGAGACAAACTCTTGTTCGAAGATGTGAAGGGTTATTTGTTGACTAGAGACAAATTCAACAATGAGTTTGGTTTGGATACTAAGGCAGATAGGCAAGCTTCTATTTTGGTAGCATCAAAGAAGTGTGACAAAAGGTGTCACTATTGTAAGAAGTTAGGTCACGTCAAAGTAGATTGTTATAAACTGCGAAATAAAAGAGCTACTGAGAGTAACAAAGAAGATGTAATTGGTGCTAATTTGGCTGATGAAAGCGATGATGATTTCTTGTTAGTGTTAATGAGCGACAACTCCAAGCTTACGTCCGAGTGGATTCTAGATTCGAGATGTTCTTTCCATATGTGTCCCAACAGAGAATGGTTCTCCACATACAGTTCGGCTGATGGTGGAGTTGTGCGCATGGAAAATGATTCATCCAATTAGGTAATTGGTATTGGTATTGTTAAAATTAGGATACACGATGGGACGATTAGGACACTCTTAGATGTCAGGTATGTACCTGATTTACAAAAGAATTTCATCTCCTTGAGTATTTTAGACTTGAAAGGATACAAAATCAACATCATGTTGAAAGACATTAAAGTATCTCATGGAGCACTTATTTTGTTAAAAGGTAAGAACCGGTAGTCTTTATATTCTAAAAGGTTTATATTCTGGAAGGTTTTATGGTGACTGGTGAAATCGGATGTCCTTCGTCCGTTATGGAGCCGAAGTCAACTCGTTTAGAGCGGAGGCAACTTAGTCATAGGAGGGCAAAAGGTATGACCCTTTTGTTGAAGAGAAGTTCTCTTTTGGATGCAGGTTTTGAAAAGTTAGGGCACTATGGTCGTGAAAATCAAACCTTGGTAGAAGTGTACAAGTCGAAGGCTAGAAGTCTTCCAGTTTCTAAGCACAGATTCGAGTTAGTTAATTCCCTACATAGTTCAAAATAGGCCTTGACGGGCTTTGGCAAAGATGGCATTATGGAAATATGAGTCAAGGTGGATATTTATTAAGTATGACTCCTATTTCAGTCAAATTTGAGAAATAATCTTCTAGCTAAACTCTGTTTATTTGTTTCAATCAAAATCTGATTAGTCAAGATTATTTTATTATTATTTGACCTATGAATTTAGCTTATAAATTGGCTCTTTTACAACTTTAGGAAATACACTCATTAGAGATTAGAACTCATAACACATTTAAAGAATTTTGTGTTTACGTTTTGAAGGTTTTTTATTTTTGGGGTTTTCAGGGTTTAGTTTTTCTCTCTATCTTTTGTACTCTTCATTCTTTTGCCATTATAGTATAATTATCTTTGCCCGTGGTTTTTGATCTGCAGCCCATGACACTTGCACACACGTCACTTTGTAGCCCTGAAGCCATAGTTGGAATAATAATCAACATTGAAATTTAGGATAGCAATCCATTGTGTGCAATGCGAGATTTGGGTTACCCCCTTATGCTGCGACTCCCTATGGATACATTAGATGTAAGATTGAAAAAAAATGGTCTAACAATCATCCATTCTACATCCCTTGCATTGAGCGTCTTTATTTGTATACCTATGCGCATTAGACCATTGTATCTCAATCTTATTACTTCTATAAGAATCTAAAATTGAAACTGAAGATCAGTAGGATCAAGGTCGTAATTATTAAAAATCATTCCATTGCTAACCTTCCAAATAGTCCAAAAACCCAACTAATAAGAAAGTATAGAAGTCTAACATGTTTTGTCATTAATATCTACGTTCCTGAACCAATATATTTGTATTTCTCCTGTGCTCGAAATTCAGAGATAGTTGAGAGCCAAACAAGACCGTCCTAGCAAATTCACATTTTCGACATAGATAGTTTAGTGTTTCCATCTCCCCGTGGCAAAACGAGCACTCAACAATGCTTGGGATCAACTACTTCTGCAATTCATCACCTATAGGTAAATATTTATGCCATAATTTCGAGAAGAATACTGAAATTTTATACAGAACCACAAAAAATTCCAGTTGATAGTAAGTCCATGTCTCAATGAATGCAACGACGCTTCATTCCAAAGGAATCGGTATGCACTTCGAATCGAAAACTGTCCATTGTTAGAGTAAAGAGGTTAGGGACTGTTAATTTTTTATCAGTCAGTTACTAATTCTGGTGTATAATTGGTTAGGAGTAATTATTCATTTTCAAGTATATAACCATCATCTGTGTAATTGATTAAGGCAGATAAGAATACTATAACGCCCCAAAAATCCTGAACTTTTTTTTTTTTCGATTTTGATAAAATGTGTGCTTAATATTCCTAGTCAAGTGTTATTTATGTGATAATATGCCTTAGTTAAGTTTTGAGTTCGAACTTTGAGGTGAAAGAAATTATAGTTTAATAATTAAAAGAACCTTGATGGCAAGTAGCTTGGTTTTTAAATAAATGAAGCAGGAATTAGACACAAGGAGCCTTGGGTTGGAGTGGCAAGTAGCGTCACATGTGGGGCTTAGAGGTGGCGTCACATGCATGGCAAGGAGGCTTGGGGTTCGAATCCCTCCTTGCTCAAAAGAAGGATTTATTTTTGCTCAATAAATGGCCAGTAGTGGTGTTGGATGTGAACTCTGAAGGGAGTGATTAGAGGAGAAATTTAAGGAAGGGATTAAGGACTTATTAGGGAGAAAAGTTAGGAGATGAGAGATGTAGAGAAGTGGAGTCGAATTGGGAATTTGGGGATAGGTAACTTCGGCTATAGTATATATAGGTGTCGATTTTCGGGATTCTAGGCTAATGTCGAATTCTTCCTTTCTATTTTCCCGAAAACACTTTTCTCTCCAAATATCTAAAAGCCAAAATCCCTTATTCTTTCTCTTTTATTTTGTGTCAATTTCTTCCTTTCCTTTCTCATCAGACTCTTTTCTTTCTTGATCCTAGTTACTTTCTCTAAAGCCGAATATCTTTTGGCCAAAATCCTGTTGTGCCGCCACTTTTTCTTCAACGTTGGCCATCGATTCTTGTGTAAGTGCTTTACTTTCTTTTAGTTGGTCTTCCTAGTACCGATTTCATCTCTCCCTCACTCTTTCTAAATCAGTTTTGGTAGGGGATTAGTATCGAATCTCGGATTTCAGATCTCTACCGAATTGCTCCTTAGGCGTTTTGGGATTTTGGGTAAGTATTCCTCTTTTATTGGTTAAGGTTAGTCGAATGGTCATGGATGATTTAAGAGTAACTTAAGATGATTGCGAGTCACTTGTTGTTTAGTTCCTAATGATTAAGATTGATGCAGATTTAAGAAATACTCGTGATTAGTGATCAAGGAAGGGCTGTTAAGGCTTGTCGTTCAAGGTAAGGCAAATGTGAGATTTTTGGCTTTTGGTGATCGTATTTGATAAGTATGTGATTAATCGTTGAGTGACATCGTTTGTAGGTTCGTGGCTAAGGAGATCACAACACGTATTAGTACCAGGTGTGTACATACACTGCACACACACAGTAGACCGGTAAATCCCGAAATGTCGAAAAGCTGAAATGCCAAAAAGTCGAAAGTTTGGCTACGATAGTCTTGCAAGTGCGCGAACACTCATAAGGGGGGAACCAGTGGGTTATCAGAGGCCCCATGAGTGATTCCATGGACTTGGGCCGTATATTGGCCAACCGGGCCAGAATAGGCTAAATGGGCCTGATGGGCTGTAGGGCCCATAATAGGCAAAATTGGCAATTTGATACTAAGTGATGAAAAATCATATGATTGCATGACTATGAATGTGATTGGGCCTAACGGGCCATATGAATGTGATTAGGCCTGATGGGCCATATGAATGAGATTGGGCCTAAAGGGGCCAAATGAATAAGTGTGGATCTGTTAGTGTTTAGTAAGGGGTTGTGGACCTAGTTTTTGGTAACCACTCAATCAGACATAAAACTTAAATAATTAATTAATTGCGACCACGGACGAGTCATAAGATTAAGGTGTGGCAATGGGTATATGCATGTCTAGGATTGGATCTAGGGAAAGCTTGGTACTTAAGCGGTCTTAATGACTTACCTCCTCTTCTTTGGAATCCTACCAAGTGCGTAGTATCTGTTCACTTTAGCCAACGAGGACTTGTTAACGGGCCAAGGTAAGTAATAAACCCATAATAAAGAGAAATTATCGAAATGCCCCTAAGGGAAAAAATGACTAAAATACCCCTATGTGTTGAATGTAAGATTTATAGATGTTACATGTATACCTGCTGTATTCATATGACATTCTGTTTAGGTTGTATATAGGTTGGGATTTATGGAACAGAGGAAGAATATGAGGATCGCATGGTTGCTTAACGACCGTAGATCCACCGTGGCTTTTTAAGCCCAATATATGAGTAGCAACTTGCTACAACATTAGGCAGTACCGCAACCGGGCTACCATTGGAGTGTATCGGATCGATGGGTCGATATTTATATCCCCGCATGGTGTGTATCGGGGGATGGAGATGGTTTGTAGCGGCTGGATGGGTAGGATTCGTGCATATTTGATTGCTTTACATCTGTTCTGATATTGAATTGGGCTCAAGCCCAAAAAGACTTGCTATTGCATCCTTTACTATTTACCGAGGGTTCTACACACTGAGTTTTCAAAAACTCACCCCCTCTTTTTTTTTCTCAGGTGGTCCTCAGTAGGCGGTTCAACCGTTGGAGGGGCTCCAAGGTGGCCAGCTAGCAAGACGACTTAGACTTGTTTTCTTAAACATATAATTTCTAGTATTTTAAGTTATTTCAGTCCCGATTGTAATAAGGCCTATCCGCTAGATATTATTTCATTATCATTACTACGCTTTGAATTTTTGATACGAAACCTGGATTTATTTCTTTTAGACATATCCCAAGTTTTTGAAAATAATTATTTTAAAATCAAGCTTCCGCAGATAAAGAGAATTTTTACTAAGTAATAAAGAAATAATTCATTTTGGATACACCTAATTCTGGAACTAAATACAAAATAAATGTTACTTAATTTTCTCTTTTGAAGGGTTTTCAATGAAAACAAGGTTTTTGATAAAACACTTCAATGTGACACGCTAGATCCGGCCATAACGTCCGGGCCGGGTTCGGGGTGTTACAAATACTATGCAGATTTCTAAGTAAATTCAACTTTATCATAATTGTTCTTTGTTTAGTATAGTATTTTACATGGTATCAGTCGCTGACTTCTTAGGGCCTCTTTCTCTCTACTGAATCCATGGAAAATTCCATCGAGTCTACCTCCACTGGTTCCTTTTCTTGTTCTCGTTTAGTTCAGTCATTTCCTTGTCATGATACAGTAAATTTAGATGACAGAAACTATGTGCAATGGCAACAGCATGTAAGGTTGATCATAGAAGGCTATGAATTGCAGGGTTTTCTAGACGGTACTTTACCTGTTCCAACTCATTTTGTGACCTCTCTAGATGGAACTCTAACTCCAAGTCCTGATGCATCTTTCTTTATTCAGAAAGTTACTTGCATCATGGTTACTGTCTATCATTAGTGCATCATTACTATCATATTTTATATCTGCCAAAACATCCTGTGAAATATGGAGCACTGCTAATTGGCTCTTTTCTACCACAACTAGTGCGAAACTCTCCAGAATCAAGCATGACCTACACTCAATCAAGAAAAGAGCATTAACAGTTAAAGAATACATTTCCAAAATACAAAATACCAGCGTTCTGTTGAAGGTATTTGGATCTGTCGTCTCAGAGGCCGAAAAGGTGGAGGCTATTTTTGTCAGACTTTCATTGAATTTTGATGTCATGATAATGCTGGCATCTTTCTCCTCTGAGCCACTTCCATTTCAAAATATCGTCGAGGTTCTCCTGGAGTTTGAGAATCGGTAGCTTCGTACGGTGCATGATGCACCATTTTATACGAACATGGTTGAAGTACCCTTGAACACAACGGTGGTCGATCCTGCTCGTGATAGTGGTCATTCTTCATCTGGTTCTCATGGGCGTGGCTTTCGGCCATGGGTTCAATGTCAGATTTGCAGTCGCTACGGTCATCTAGCTCAACAGTGCTACTACTATTACAATCGAGATTACGACAGTTCATTTCCTTCGTCCATGGGATGTTTCTCCTCTGCTAATGATGGCCAACGTTTTCTAAGTAAGAAATTTGCTCGGTCTGAGGGTGCTTCTGAATAGTTTGGTGGCCCGACAAAACATCCATCGATACCATTTTCTAAAATTTTTTCGTGGAGAGGGTGGCCATCACAGCAACACAATTTCAATCGTCTACCACATGTTTGGGATTTTAATCCCTTTAACCCTAATTTTGTGGATATAGGCCCTAACTATTTTTTGATGCAGGCCGCATAAGTAGGCCTGGTGGTGGCCCACATCAGCCTGGTCCGTATGGCACTTGCCTACCGTGTGAATTGGGGCGCAATTTTGGGCCAGCATTTACTACTTATGCCTATGCCCATGCTCCTTCTGTTGGCCCTTATCACGCGTCACCTGCAGCAGGCCGTGCTGCTGGGCCCAATGATCTTGGTTGATTGTCTTCTGGTGGGCTAAAATTTGCTGCGCAAAATACTACTGCTGGTCAGCCCTCTAATGGGCCGAATATTACTGGTGGTCAGCCTTTTAATAGGCCGAATATTAATTGTGTTAGCCTTGAAGGCCACACACCTTCTTTACCAAATAGTGGGTCCGGTGTTTTGTGGAGGACTAAACCGAGGGCACGTGTTTTTGATTTTGATTACTCGTAGTGTATTGGGTTACCTCGTATTCTTGACTTTAATGTGTTTGATTATTTGGCTGCTTCCGGATCCAATGCTAATTCCACTCAGTACGGTTCCAATTTTGATGATTCATATGTTCCCCTTCCTGTTGGAACTTCATCATGGTATCCGGATTCAGAGGCTACACACCATGTTTGTTAGAATACTTCTGGTTTGAATGAGTCTACCCCATACTCAGGTAATTCTTCTGTTTTAATGGGCAACGAAGCTCCCACTAAAATCTCCTATATTAGAAATTTTGTCCTAGCCACGAAGAATAAATTATTACATCTTTCTAATGTCCTGTGTGTGTTAGTATCCGAACGAATCTTATGTTTGTTTCTCAGTTCGCTAACGACAATAATGTCTTTTTTAAATTTCATCCATCTTATTGTGTTATTAATGATGCCTAGACACAGGAAATTTTGCTACGGGGCCAAGCTTGTGATGGTCTCTATCAATTTTTGACTGATCTATCAGTTCCATCTGATGTTGTACCTACTATTCACAACACCAGGGTTCACGATTGTTCCTCAGATAATGATGTTTTTACATTATGGCATAAAATACTTGAGCACCCTTCTGCCTCAACTGTTAAAATTATTTTTGATAAGTGTCACATTGTTTCTAAAAAGAAAAGTCTAGATAATATTTGTGTTGCCTGTCAGAAAGGGAAATCACATAAATTGCCCTTTGCTCAATCTACTACTGAATATATGGAATTATTTGACTTGGTTGTCTCTGATTTGTGGGGACCGGCATCTGTTGCTTGTGGAAGTAGTCTGTACTATGTTTCGTTTATTGACATGTGCAGTCGATTTACTTGGATTTATCTCATTAAAAGTAAATCTCAAGCAATTGACTATTTTCTTCAGTTTCAGAAAATAGTTCTCACTCAGTTCGGGAAGCGTATTAAAAAATTCCAAAGTGACTGGGACGGTGAGTATTGTGGTTTTGCATCAGTTTTGTTAATCATGGGATTCTTCATCATCTTTCATGTCCTCATACATCCGAACAGAACAGTGTTGCTGAGCGTAAACATAGGCACATTGAGGAGACCGGTCTTACACTCTTAGCCTAAGTAAATCTACCCATGGATTACTGGGGGTATGCATTTTGCAATGCTGTTCATCTTATTAATCAACTACCTACTTCAGTCCTGAAAGGTCAGTCTCCATATCAGGCTTTTCATGATCATAAACCAGCGTATGATCACTTGAGGGTGTTTGGCTGTTGTTGCTTTCCGTATTTTTGCGTTCGTTCATGCATCACAAACTGGAGTTCTGATCACAGGCATGCACATTTTTAGGATATAGCTCTCAACATAAGGGCTATCACTGTCTCACACCAGGTGGCAAGATTATTATCTCTCGGCATGTTTTTTTTATGAGAGTCGATTCTTGTTTTCTTCGCCTACTTTGGACACCGTTATGTCTCCTACATGTGTCACTACTTATGTTCCTGTCATTCAGCCCCCTCTAATCGATTCACTGTCGAACCAAGAGAAACCACTACATCATCACCCATTTTACATTCTGCTCCGACTGGTAATCCTGTGCCATCTATTTTAGTCGATCCGCCAGCTATGTGTAGTCCAATACAACCTGTTTCGATTGATTCTTCAGCTGAATCCTGATCTGACCATTTTGATGTTCCATCAGCTGAAGGTAATTTGTCCGACCCAATCACTGAGTCTGCTAATTCATCTAACCCTAAACTCACACTGTGATTACTCGGTCCAAGGCAGGAATTTTTAAACCCAAAATTCTATCAGTTGAAGTTGTTAATTTTTAGCCACGAACTGTTGAGGAGGCTCTTGCTCATAAGGAGTGGAAATTGGTAGTCCAAGTTGAATATGATGCTTTAATGGCTAATTGTATATGGGAACTTGTGTCGTTACCTCCTAGTCGAAAAGCAATTGGGTGCAAATGGCTATTCAAAGTCAAGAAGAATCCTGATGGGACGGTTGATCACTGAAAGGCATGATTGGTGGCCAAAGGGTGCTCCCAGGTACTTGGATGTGACTTCAAGGAAAAGTTTAGTCTGGTGGTCAAACCTGCGACTATTCTAACCATACTATCTATTGTTGTAACAAATGTTTGGCAACTCCGTCAAATCGATGTAAACAATACATTCTTAAATGGAGATATCACTGACGAAGTGTTTATGCAGCAACCTCCAGGGTATGTTCGATATTGGGTAAATGGTGATGCTTTGGTGTGTCGTATAACAAAGGCATTGTACGGATTACGGCAAGCTCCTCATGTCTGGTTTGATAAATTTAAGCAGTTTCTTATCTCTAATGGGTTTGTCTTGGCTAAATCTGATGATTCCTTGTTTGTTAAGGTTGCAACCAAATCCATCGTTTATGTCCTGATTTATGTGGACGATATTATTATTACTAGAAGCTCGACTGATGTGATAAAATGTTTTATTCAACAACTGCATAACGAATTTTCTTTAAAGGATTTGGGCGACCTTCATTATTTTTTAGGCATTGAAGTTAGTTGGTCATCTACCGATAGTCTCCACTTGTGTCAACGCAAATACATTTGGGATCTTCTTAACAAGTGTTCTCTGGCTAATGCAAAAAGTGTTCGTATGCCGATGATTAGTTCATCTACATTATCTAAAGATGAGGGTACTTGTCTTGCTGACCCTATTAAATACAGAAGTCTTACTGGAGCTCTTCAATACATGGTTTTAACCCGGCCAGATATTGCATATGCAGTAAATTGTATGCGTCAATTCATGCATGCCCCTATTATAGTTCATATGGTAGCATTAAAATGTATTTTGAGGTATTTACATGGCACTATTAATTATGGGCTAGTGTTCCGTCGATCCGACAAACTATCTTTAGTGGGTTATGTAGATGCCAACTGGGGTTTAGATTTTGATGACCGTCAGTCTACTACAAGCTATTGTGTCTACTTTGGTCATACACTTGTCTCATGATGCTCTAAAAGGCAGCAAGTTGTTTCTCGCTCTACGACAAAGGCTGAATATAGGAGCTTGGCTGCAGCTACCAGTGATGTTGCGTGGCTAGTTTCTCTATTTACAGAATTACAAATCGGTTCTACTGATCCTACTGCTATTTGGTATGATAATTCAAGTGCAGTTGTTGTTGCTGCTAATCCGGTTTTCACCCCAAATTTAAACATGTCAAACTTGACTTATTTTTTGTTTGCGAAAAGGAGGCTAGTGGCTCACTTATGGTTGGTGAAGTACCAGCATGTGACCAGGTTGCGGATATTCTTACTAAACCATTATCTCTCTCTAATTTTGCTCGATTTTGAGGTTTACTTTGGGTCTTACCCCTTGAGAAGCTATATGAATGTTAGAGTAAAGAGATTAAGGACTGTTAGTTTGTTATCAGTCAGTTACTGAGTCTGGTGTATAATTGGTTAGGAGCAGTTATTCATTTTCAAGTATATAAACATCATCTGTGTAATTGATTAAGGCAGATAAGAATACTAAGCAGATTTCTAAGTAAATTCAACTTTATCATAATTGTTCTTTGTTTAGTATAGTATTTTACATCCATTAAACTTAAGTTTCCAAATGAACCTCCCTTCTTCATCAAATAACAAGAAGTTCCCCACACCACCACACCCTCTGTCAGTTGGAACCTAATCAGCATCGAATCCCAGTTCTTGGAGATTGGATGAATGGTGAAAAATGTTTTAAAAAATATGTATACCGTCACTTTTCCCAATTTGGATGTCCAAGCCTTTTTCCTAATATCTCTCCCTTTCAACAAACTATTCCATAACCGGAAAGGAATCTGTATTCTTTTGCATAACATTGTAAAATGGTACTGTGTATAGTATTTTACCAACTAAACCCTTTGTGCTAAGTTGTACAGTAAACAGTCTCCAAGCTTGCTTGTAGAGCAATGCATCATTTACCAGCTCTGATTTGCATAGACCCAACTCCTCTTAAAGACTGGTGCATAAGAAATCTTAGCTACACATGCAATTTCCTTTGATTAAGTTATAACCCCACCAGAAGCTTTGAATGATTCAGTCGATATGTTCCGTTTTCTCACTTTTAGAATCTTAAAACTAATGCTTTCCAAATTTAGGCGTAAGAAAATAGTATATCTAATAAGTCTATAATTCATTTACAGTTCTTGAAAATTACAAAACACTAAAGAGAGGATAACGTTCAACGTTTAAACTTCTATTTGAAATTTTTAGGATTGGAATAAAAATATTAAGATTGCAAAATAAGCTTGAACAAAAAAAAAAAATAATAAGCTTTTTTAAAATATGGGTCATCCTTAAGCTTCATTATTTGAAGCCCAAACCTAACCCGATTCGCTTTCAAGTTTATTATATATTATTTTTATATATTATGGAAATTAAATATGCTAGAATATAATGTAAGTATTAAAAAATATGTTAAAGTTATGTGTGTTTAAATTTAATAAAAGAAAAAAGATATATTAATCCTTAAATTTAACAACTTTTCTCAACTTTTGAATTTTATTAATGTGATGATATGACGCTCTAAGATTACGCCACATGACCACATGAAAATTTTAAAACTTTTATATTGAAGGAAATACAAAAAAAAAAAAAAAAAATCTAAAACTATTAGGTTTTTAAAAATAAAAATCTTATTAAAAAAAAAAGAAGTTGGATAATGATATGACTTAATCTCATGATGGCATATCACTATACCTTAATGGAATCCATGTTTAGGGATAAAATTGGGCTAAGTTCCAAAGCTAACATGGACAAAATAGAGTTTAAACACAAAGTGGGAAAATTACCAAGTTTAAGGGCTGAATGTTATTTAATCCCTTTTAAAAAATAAAAATGAATATGAGTGAACTTAAATAAACTTAAGTTAGCCGTTTATAAACACGACTGAGCATGGATAAAATTTAATACCTATATTTTAAATCAAATTAAACTTGGGCAACTACTCATGGTGTTACTAGCATGCATAGGCATGACTTAGATGAACCTTATTCATTGCATGAACACTTTAAGGCACAAGATTAAGATGTTTATTTTATCTCTGAAACTTGAGTTCAAATATCTTATTCGGTTAAGATGACTAACGGTATAAATTTACGTAGGGGTGAGCATTCGATCGAATCGAATCGAAACGAATAAAAAAATTTTGAGTTAATCGAGTTGACGAATCATATTTTATCATCCTAACTCGATTTGAAATATTCTCGAATCGAGTCGAGTGAGATGGAATTTAAAATCAAATCGAATATATTTGTTCGAGTTAAATTAAAAAAATATTTTAGGTCATTGTGATCATTGTCACCCACCGTAATCAAATTTGTTATTAACTTTAATCCTCTTATAATTTATTTATTAATCTTTTATATACGTGTTAACTTCTTTACTTGCTTAGTTGCTTCAATTATCTTCTTATTATTATCACTATGTATTTTGAAATTAAAAAATATATTAAATGTAAAAACTGTGATTTTTTAATAAAAATTATTTTAAAGATAAAATATGAAATTGATATCAACATAAAATTTTAACATAAATATTTTATGGCATCATCAATAATTCAATTGTAGCAAAAATTTATAAAGATTTAATATGATAAAACAATTCAATAATATAAATAGTACAAAATGTGAAATTTAATTTAATAATATAAATAGTATATATAAATAAAATTATTAATATTTAAGTTTAGGAATTTTTTTGGATGATTTTAATTTTTTATTTGGGGTAAAGATTGAGAAGTAAAAGTTTAACGGGAAATAAAAAGTTTTGGACGTTAAGGGAGTAAAATTTTGGAGGGGGGAATAAATGGAAGGAGTAAAATTTTGAGAGGAAAATATTTAAAAAAAAATGGGGGGAGGGGGGGAGGGAATGGTTTTGGGGTAGAAGGGGGTGGAATGGGAGGGGAACAAAAATTAAGAGGAAAAGTAGAAGGGAGCATTTTGGGAGAAAAGTGAAGAGGTTTAGGATTTTAGGGTAATAATATAAATTATTATAGTTTAATATTCAATTTATTTAAATATTTAAATTATTCGAGTCATTCGAATTCAAAAATCAAACTTAATTCAAACTCAAAATTCAAAAAAAAGATTGAGTTAACTCGAATAACTTAATTCATTTAACTTAATTTTTTAAAAAAATATTAATTTTTCAACTCGAATCGAGTTTTGCTCACTCCTAAATGTATGATTGTAAATGAACAAACAAGCAATATACTTTAGTTACTATTTATATATATTCGTTTATCAAAATAAATAAACAAATATTAATAAAAATAAAATTTTGAGACTCGTTTCTTAAATAAACAAGACATCTTCAATTCTTTTATTTTCAAAAACAAACTCATTTGATAAATGCGTTTATTATTTTTTGTTGAAATAAAATTTATGTTTTCTTATAAAAAAAAAAAAGAAAATATATTTATGTCGGACATATAAATCTCATTCTTATATTGTGTTTATGCTTAACGATCAATACGAAGGAAACGACAAACAGAGTTGACAATTACCATACAAGTCTTACAAGAATCTAACCCTTCTGCCGTATCCATCCATGTAAAACCAACACAAAAGACATAACCAGAAAAACAATCCCGTAAAAACCAAGGCATTTCTCGGACTTTCAAATGATGAATAAAACGACAGCATTGCCGATAAAATAAAATCTTCACCCGTACCTGAATTTATAATGCCAAAGTTTAAGAGAATTCCCAATTCCTTGATCACTGATAACAGCCATGCAGTCGTTTGACTGTGACGGTGAACGAACAGAGAATGACTTGGACAAACCGAGAGATTCTGATGCAGGAATCAGTAATACCTTGGAGGCCAAGGTGGAAGAACTGAGGAAAACAAAGGAAGAGCTGATGAGAGCCAAGGAAAATGCTACAGATTCATGGTTAGATTCCAAACCCCTCCTTGATGAGCTCGAAAGACTAAAATCGGACCTCGTGATTGCTCAGAATCAAAATTCTATTTCCAAAAATATGATTTCAGAGCTTGAATCACAACTTGAGACCATTGTCAAGGATATTAGAGCCAAAAGGGAGGAAGAACTCAAGGCTGTAAAGACCATCAATGAAACAAACCGGAATCTGGAACAAACACGTGAAGAGTTGGAACAGTTGAAGGCAGACAAGGATGAAGAGCGCAGAACAAGGTCGAAACTAAAACAAACCTTGCGGCTAAGGAGACAGACTCTTCGCACGTTGCAACTGACATTACGAGCAGTGCGAATAGAATCAGATGCTTTCAGAGCGTCAGCAGCAAAAGCACTTCAATACACTGCTCATCCAGAATCAGACAATTCCCCAGTACAACTAACTCAGGAAGACTTCTATGCCCTAAAGAGAAGAGCTAAAGAAGAAACATCGTTGGCAAATTGGCGGGTTTCTGTAGCTATGGAACAGAAGGCTACCGCAGAAGCGGCACAAAACTTGGCTTTAAGAAGATCAAAAGAAACACATCCAGACAACAAATTACAGAGGATAAAGGGAGACCGCAGGATGGTTGAAGGTGAAGAAACGAAACAAGAGGAGGCAGGAGATCAGGACATGACTAAGCAAGAAGTAGAGGAAGTCCTAAATGAAGACTTTGTATTCCCAAAAGCTCGAGCCAAAGAAATCAATCAGAATAAGCAAGGGAAGCCTCAACGGATGATCAAGCCTAAAAGCAGGAAGATTCCAGTGTCGAAAATTAAAAAGAAAGTATCGATTTTATCTCAAATGAAAATTTGTCTTGTGCACATAAAAAGAATTTTTACATAAATTCAAAAAAAAAAAGCACGAAAATACGGTTCCTGCTCGGAATAAAATGTCAGATCTTCTAGAACAGAAATAAAAAGGAATAAAAGATGGTTCTGATTTAAAATGCCCCAAGTTTGAGTATTTCCTGAGGAGAAATCCGGAAGGTTTTAGCATAAACAAAAGCCTGCACAACAGAACAAACCCCATAAGATCGAAAGAATAGACGTGTGAGTACATAGCAAGAATCAGAAAATTTTCAAACCCGATTTCTCCTAATGCTGGCCAGACAATAAAAGAACTCCGAAGACTAGATACATGACGAGGTATGAAAAAGAAAATCCAAAACTGATCCTTCAAGACAAAAGTCGGCCTACAAATCATGAAAACACGGTTTACTAGAGAACATGAAACTTAGATATTCAGAAAGCAAATATAAAGATTGTTGCAGTACCATAATGTTGACTAAAGTTCTACTGAAACATTCTAGAGTACGCCTTTTTCTCCTGGTCCCGTCTATCAGCAATCTGCAGCAGTGTTACAAATTCAATTTTGTTCACAGGTGAAATCAATGAGTGCAAGGAGGAAGGCATTAAATATTTAACATTTTCCACGAAAGAATAGATGATTGTAATTGACCTTCTTCCTTGCAGCTGCAAGCTCTTTCTTTATTCCACCTGAGCGGCAGAAAACATGAGATAGAATAAGTAATCTCCAAATTCTACATGATTTTGATGAAGCAGTACTACGAATGATCGCAAAAAACAAAGTAAAGGAAATGATGATTTAACATCAAATATCATACTCAAGGTATGATCATATGCAATTTTACCAGGTGACACAGCGATGACATTTCATTAATAAAAAATGAAAACCTAACAAGCCCTTCCGAACCTCAAACCACTAAAGGGGGAGGAAAGTAATAGAAGATGGAGGGAGGGAGCATGGAAGAGGTTTTGCTGCTATTCACTTGAGACAAGATTGTACTGACCATCATTGGGTTCCAAGTCCAATGCCTTTTTAAAGCTCTCAACTGCAGAATCAATGTCATTAAGTGCCATATTTGCATGAGATCAGTTAAAAACAAAAGCAATTAAGTAAAAAGAATCCCCGGTAAAAGTGCAGTTAACCATGTAATAGTTTGAACAATGTGCATTCACTGAAAATAGAGGGCATGTGGTTTACATCATTATAATCATGCATGGGTCCTCCCTCAAACCAATTACCAAAATAAGAAACTATGAAATAGTTATGCTTGAAAAGCTCCAAAACTAGTCATCCAAGAAAATCATGGCTTCGAACTAAATTACAAACACTACCAAGTAAATTACAAACATACATGGGTCCTCCCTCAAACCAATTAGCAAAATAAGAAACTATGAAATAGTTATGCTTGAAAAGCCCCAACACTAGTCATCCAAGAAAATCATGGCAAAGAACTAAATTACAAACACTACTAAGTAAAAGAAGCCGTGTCAAGGAATCAATAAACTTGGCTTTGGATATCATACAAATAGTAAGCACTAACCTGGCCTTGACGAAAGAAAGCTTTCACATTATCTTCTCCATCACGAATCGCAAAGTCTGCATCCAACAATGCTCCTTTTAGATCGCCTAGTTTCAACTTGCAGGCCTAAACAGACAACAGTTATATGAAAAGAAACAAACATCAATAACCTAAAAAGGAATATAATGTGATAACATATGCTAACATAGAGGAACTCCCTATCATAACATGCTTTCAAACCATTACAGAGCATAGTAAATGAATGAGAACCTAAAAAATAAGAAAAAAGATTGGAAAGTTGTTGCATGCTAGATGCCTCAACATATGATCAATGATCAAATATATTCAATTTTCAAGGACATTAAAATCTTACAGAACTGTTTGTAAATATCTGAGACTTGGTCTTCCGCAAATACGAGCTCTTTGCTGTGCGATGACAAATTAGAAAGGAAGGAAAAAGGTCAGCCAAAAAACTAGAGGATTCATGGCAATAATATCACAATGGACGCACCTTGATCAATTCCCTCCAAGTCCCAGCAGACATCCAAGTAACGTAAAGCCTTCCAATATTTTCTAAGAGCAATCTTATAGTCTTGTTTCTGTAAGAGGGAACAACTAGGAAAATTTAGCGAGTGGCATTGTAGCAGTAAATCAAATTCCAAATAAAAGAACAAAAGACATTGATAATCAAATGTATGGTAGAAAATGTGACATCATTAAGCATTCATAACTTGAAGAGAGTACCAGGCATACTCATTCATAAGAAAGAATGTACCATGCATAATCTAGGAAATAGGAAAAAAAATGAGCAAATTAAACCGCAGAAAACTGTAACTATATATCAAATACCTTGTACTGCTCATTTGCAAAAGCTTTGATAGAGTCTACTGCCTTCATCCACCAAGAAATTTCATCTGGTTTTCTGTCAAGGTCAACTGGCCAATCAGGATATATATCACCATCCTTAAAAAAGTCAGATACTCCATCATCTGCCCCCTCGGGAATTTCTCCGCAATCAGCAATTATAACCTCTTGAGTGGGGTAATCACCATCCTCAGTAGCAACAAGCTCTATAGAACGAACAACACCCATTCCTTTTATAACCTTCCCAAAAACCACATGTTTTCCATCGAGATGAGATGTTCGAGTAGTTGTAATGAAGAATTGAGACCCATTGGTGTTAGGCCCCATATTAGCCATCGATAACATTCCTTTTCTTTCATGTTTTAACTCGTAATTTTCATCTTCAAATTTCAAGCCATAAATGGATTCTCCCCCAGTTCCATCACCAGCTGATATATCCCCACCTTGTATCATAAAACCTCGGATAATGCGATGAAAGCGCACACCCTATTAAATCGAAATTGCATTATTATTAGAAAAAGGAAATCACTACAAAGTTTCTTACATAAGTAAAGGAAACTATTTGGAAGTGCACAGTCATCATTGTCGGCAGATTAATTTCATAATTGCAGAATTACAAGAAAACCATAACATTTTGCACATGCATCAAATTCTAACGTGAAGTGCCTTGAACTGCCTGTGTGCCCATCAACATAGGACCTAAAGAGCGTAAAGGCATGTAAAACGAGAGCATATGATCATTCAACCAAAGTGAAATTACAAAAACAAGAAACCATCTAACAATACCATATTTAATGCCCTTCATTCTCTAAGTTTCAAGTATGTCTACATGCATCAACATTAGAAGCAAACTGCATTTGAGAAAGGAAATAAAGGAGTTACATTGCTTCTTATTAGAAGAATTCCCAGTTGAAAAAACAGACCTCAATTCCCAAGGAAAATTCAATCTTTTTTACTCTAGGAAATGCTCGCTTTACACCACATAATACAAGATGTGCAAAGAAAACATGTAAGCTCTACCAATTACTCACTTCCAAAGAGAAGCTACAATACATAAAAGAATCACACACAGAAAAGGGTTTTACTTCACTCAAAGCAAACGCCCCATTACCACACCCACTAAACTCAAACCAAAGAATTTGAACACCTTTTTGACATTCCAGGAGGAAAGAAAAAAGAATTAACACTAAAATAGAGATACTTTGATGCAGTCAAGAGTTGTAAATATAGGAAAGAGAACAGGAAGAACCTTGTAATGCAGGGAGGCAGCAGAGTTAGGAGCAATGCCTTTCTCACCAGTGCACAAAGTCCTGAAATTCTCAGCAGTTTTAGGCACAACATCCTTGTACAACTCCACTACAATCCTTCCTTCTAGTTCTCCTCCTATACTTATGTCCAAATAACACCTTGGGTTCACCATTTTCCTTCTCTTCTTCAACTGAAAATGAAAACAACCCTAATCCCACTTGAACCCAAAAAAAGAAAACCAAAGGTCGTCAGTTCTGGCTTTGCTGGTTCGTTTTGCCGTGTTGGTTGGTTTGCTTTGGCAACAGCTGCCTGGTTTTAAGGGTGCCTTTGGAACCGTCGGATATTTGTGTAGAGTGAGTTACATGACACGGATTTTGAGGTTAAGGTAGGTGGGCTCAAATTTCCAGCCGCTTGAGCGTTTAGGGGATGATGATATTAAGGCTTGTCTTCATCATTTAATTAAAAAATTTATAATTCAATTATTAAATTATTTAAAAAATTACAATTCAATTATTAAATTATTTAAATATTTGTTTAATTCACTATTATGATTAATGCTATATAAATTTTTTTTTGACACTATCCATACTAAATAAAAGTATTTTTTCCTCTTCTCTTTTATAATTCATCTTTTTCTTAAAATAACTTTAAATGTGATAATTCTGTTAACCAAAATTCAAATAATTTTTTTCTAATTTTCGACATTAACCATCAGATCGACTTAGATCTAAGATATATTTTTCTACTCGTCGATGGGTAATGATCCATAGTACCAATTGCCGAATCATTACTTGTAGCTTGTTTTCAAAACCTTTTAAAAAAAAAACTTAATAACTCAATGACTTAAATACAAACTTTTGAATAATTCAGTGACTTAAAAAAAAATTTCGAATAGTTTAATGACTAAATTGTAACTTTTTTTAAGTTAAGTAACCAAAACAAAAACTTGCTCATAATTTAATGATTAATGTTGTAGTTTACCTTAAAATTATAAACTCATACTAACTAATTTTGTAAAAAGAAATATAATTTTATATATAGTTTGAACCATGAAGACATATTATTAACTATTTGTAAAAATAAAGTAAGATTGATATATCAAATATTAACCTGACTGTTTTTAATCATTACCCCTAACTATACTTATGAAAGTGAAACATCAATTATGTACAAGTATGAAGTTTAAATGAGACTCATAAATCTCACAAGGAATGATTAAGATATGGATAATGGAAAGTAAACTTCACAGATTGTTATATCATGGCCAAAAAGTCCCAAAAGCTAACAAGAAGCTATTATTGGATAAATAAAGGGGACAAAGTTGGATGCCATTTAACACAGCTCAAACCCCCTCAACTACAAAATTAGATAGAGCAGAAGGAATGAATCAATCTCAACAAACTTATTATTCTTTTTTAAACAATTCATTATTTGATTTAAGCATTAAAAATGATGGAAATATCAATTTAACGTTTTACCACGCGTATCATTTCCAGTCCTCTTAAAGCATTCCTCATTTCACTCTGACCCAATCTAATAAGTGCAAAAACACATATATGTATAAAGAAATAGTTGTATCAATGATGAATCCATTTTTAATATTTTTCTTTATTACAAAATTTGGGTGGATAGACGAGGCACAAAGAGAATATAATAAGATTATAAAATTAATTCAATTCATTCATGCGTGTAATCTTCCTCCTCAGTTTGTTATGTATAAAAAAAAATTGATGTTGGATAAGTTTTTATTCATATTTCAACGTATATAATTTCAGTATTTTCAAACTGCCATTCTCTTTAGTAAATCTGCTGCATTCTCATTGTTCCTTGAATTCTTTCTTTTGAATTTATAAGTTAATTAATTTTATAATATAGCTTTTATGGAGCCTGTAGCCACTGAGACCTGCAATCCAAGTTGCAAATTATTTCCATTTACTTTGAACAGAGGTGATGAGACTAGACCTTGAAAGGTCCCCATAATTACATCACGAAATGCACTCACCATATTTTTACAAACTTATATTTTTACATGCAGTGGTTCACATTTAGAAACCCACAAATATGTCATTCAAACCAAACAGAACCCTTCATTTGCTGCCTTAAAGAAAACAAGGTCTTAGGTATCTAGTTGACCACTTTGCAGTTCTTCCTTATCTCCCCATCTTGTCCCGTTAGAACACCAATGTTGGCCATCTTCACCATTGATGCTCCAAAATCTTTTAAAAACAGATAAGGGTATCTGCTGTAGCTAAGCACCATTGAAGCAGTTCTATTATCTGTACTCAGAACATGGTCTGACTGCAAAAGACCAGAACTGTTGACAAGGTTTCTGTAGTAGCTGTTGTCGAATCTGTTAGTTGTAACAGAGTCTAAAGGAACTAAAGTGGTGTCTGAATCTACTTGATCCGGACACATAGTTTGAAGGCCTTTGAGAAGTGATGCTTCAAGATCTGGGTCTGGCTTGCCTGACCCACCAAAGTTGAATAGCCTTTGTTTGAAAGTGAAACATTGAGCAAAGCCAATGGTGTGAGCACCTGTATTTAGCATATATGAACTGTTCAGCATAAAGGCAGTGGCAATAAACAAGTTGTTGTTTTGTTTTTGAAGCACAAAATGATCAAAAGATTGATGATTATGGCATTGAATGAAAGCATGCCTGATAGAACAACCACATCCTTTGTATCAAGACCCTTTGCATTGAACTTCGCAATGATGTTATCTAAGGACTCAAAAGGTGATGGGAGTTCATTAGCTGCTGTCTTATTCGCTGTTCGGCCGTCTCGGCGACCCAACGGTACCATCCAATACGATGCCCCTGCCTGATAGATTAAGAGCAGGATTACCGACGGACCATGAACGATGATGATGATATAGAATCAGGTTAAAATTAGGAATGAAAGATGAAAATGTTACTTACAATATTAGCAGCTTCTCTTGCTGCAAGAGTTAATATATCAGTGCAAGAAACAGTTGATGGGCAAGCTTTCTCAACATTAGCCTTAATTTTGTCAATAATCTCATACCCTCTTACTGAGTTTTGATTAGACCTTGCTGTTTTTTCCCCCACAAATGTTGAGTCAATATCATCAAGTAAGATTGAAGCATCACATCCCTGCAGAGATTCAAAAAGTTATGTAAAGGAAAAAAACAATGCAGTAAAGCACTCCGACTCTTTTGCTTTTGGTTTTTTTTTTCTTTTTCTTTTGAAGTATTTGTCTCGGACACATGAGTAACATAGACTAGACATCAATATAGAAACCGAGAACAGTTTTATTACGTTAACAAAACAATCATGGAAGTGAAGTCGAACAAGAGAGGCCGCCATCCGAGTATCGTTAGCAATGGCTGGCCAAACACCATATCTAACAATCCTTGTGAGACTGGGACAAGTACTGTCATAGAATCTATAATCAAGTTGACAAAACACCAGGTGACTCAGGAAAAAGATGTAAAACAAGTTAACAAAGGGACGTTTGAAGGCTTTTTGTTCCATATCAAAACACTGAAATTCGAATCACTGCCCGTCTTTTGCCAAAGCAGTGGAACTAATTAAGAGCTATTTTATACTCCAATAACCTAAGGAGAATACAATACATTGCCAATTTTGATTATGTCATTTCTGCAGATAGTGGGGAAGCCATTATCTGATGTCCCCTTCAATAGGTTTGGTACAATCCCATGTATTTCCCTTTGAAAATGGCTTAAAAGTGGCATCATGGTGTATTCCTCTAGCAAAAAGAGTTTCCATGGAAAGACAGTAAACAACACTCGCAAGTTTGACTTAAGTGTCTACATGTGAAGAAAATCTGGGCTGCTAAAGTTTCCCGGGCATGCGATAATACCTTTAACAATTAAGTCATATGGAACAATAATTCCTTTTCTTTAATCGCAAAACCATATTTATATGCCGAAAGTTATATCAGTAAGTCTAGTAGTGGAACATACACCTCAGATAGTTTAATGGACTGGTTAAATAGTCCCATCAATGACAATTTTCATATCAGCTAATGCCATGTAACCAGCAATGCATAGATACTATTCAGTGCAAGCAAGAACCTATCCAACTATGTTTTCTGGACTTGAGTGTTGGTGTTCAATATGGGTATATTTCCCGCTTTAATTTTTTCTTAGTTTTCATTTATTTGGAGGGTGATTAGAGGATTATAGGCATAAGTGTCCAACACGATTCTTTAAAGAAAAATTAAGAGTCAGAATAACATAATCTGCAACTATAAGGTAAGTGGGAGCTAAGTGGGAGTAGTTAAAGAAGTGGGGGAATAAGCGGACTTAGTTAGCCATTATAAGAGTGGAAAAGAACAAGAAATAAAGATGAGCTGAAGAGGGTTATAAACCAATTGTTTTTCAAGGAAATGAGAGAATTATAATCTTGAAAACTGATCATTGCTTCAATCTAATTTCTATGCATAGAGTACAATCATATTTATACGATTAATGGTAATTGACATGGTAGTTGTCATGGTTTTCAGCAAACGTATTCGTTTTAGGATTTAGGGATATCTAATATTTATATTGGATGTATAATTATTTTTTATTAAATTTTTTAAAATATATAATATTATATATTTAAATTTTTAATGGGTATATTTTAATTATATTTAAAATATAGATTATATATTTAAATTAAATTTTATAAATAATTCATATTAATTACTTATAAATATTTAAAATTTATATTTTATATATCAAAATATTAATAATGAGTTAAAAATAATTTTTTTATTCTTATAAAAATATTATAATATTAATAAATTTAAACATTATTTAAATACATATTTTTATTTCAATAATATTACATCTAAAATAAATATTTTAATTTTTAAAAATATTTTTTAATCATAATATTAAACATTTAAACCTTAAATCACAAAAATAATTTTGAAAAGTAGTTACTTAATTTTCTTGAGATTCAACGTGGTGGAGTGCACTATGAGAATATATGCTAGTGGTTTAATGAGAATATATGCTACTTGTTAACTTTGTGGCACATAATTGACTTCTAATTTGTCTTAAGCTACTCGTTTTTTAAGACTGAATTTGAAGTTCTACATGTTTGGATTTGACATCGAAGATTGCATTTCCTTACATTATAACTATACTCATATTATCACTTGTTCGTAAGATTATCAAATAATGTGTGAGTATACATGGTGGTCCACAAATAATATAGTGAGTAAAGAATATTATCTCTATAGGGATTGTATATATAAGTCAATAGTTACAAAATTAACAATTTACAAGTTGATAATTTAAAAACGTTGATAATGAAATGAGTTAACTAACTAGTTTAATTAAAATTAACTAAGTGTAAAGATATAAACACAGATTGTAAGATAACAATACTAAGACAAATTTTAATCATAATGGCATGAAGAGCTAGACTAATTACTTCCCCTAAACTTAGAATTGTTAAAAACAATGCTAAAGGATGTTATGATGGTCTCGTTGCATATTGGTGATTTACTAACCAAATTCTACAAGCAGTAAATTGCTCGTGAATATCTAACCTTTGAGTTTCTTTTACACATGTGTGAAAAATAAAATAAAAATAAAGAACATATAGATTTTTACGTAGAAACCCTTTCGAGAAAAAACCACGGGCAAAGGAGAAGAAAATTCACTATGTCGAATTCGAATGATTACAAGAGGAATAGACTATGTCTATTTATAGGCTTGTAAAGCCATATTCTAGTAAGACTGAAACACCTTATTCTAATCAATATAAAATAGATAGAAGGTTTCAGAAACCTTATTCTAAAATAAAATAAAAGAAGTGTAACTCTATATAGATTCTTCTTTTATTTTATTTTACCACTGTATTTTATTTAAATAAGGATTCGGGTCACTTAATTCTAACAATCTCCACCTTGACACGAATTCTCAATGAACAAGTTCTTCATCGCGAACTCTCAACGAACAAGTTCTCCACCTCTTCCATAAAATCCCTTAAGGGTTTAACTTCAACAATGAACACCAACCAAGTTTAAGTAATGCTCAAACTTGGTTATAGGAAGTGACTTAGTCATCATATCTGTAGAATTTTTATGAGTACTAATTTTGCTCACAACAATATCACCACGAGCAATAATATCACGAACAAAATGATACTGAACATCAATGTGTTTTGTTCTCTCATGAAACATTTAATCTTTTGTAAGAAAGATGGCACTCTGACTGTCACAAAATATTGTGCTAATTTGAAGGTCTTCATTGAGTTCACTAAAGAGTCCTTTCAACCAAATAGCTTCTTTACAAGCCTCAGTAATCGTCATGTACTCAAACTTGATGGTAGACAAAGCGATCAGAGTTTACAAAGTGGCTTTCCAACTGATTGCACAACCTCCGATTGTAAAGACATAACCTGTGAGAGATCTTTTTCTATCAAGGTCTCCAGCAAAATCAGCATCAACATACCCAATGACTCCATCTTCAGTTCTTCCAAACTGTAAGCAAACATCAGTAGTACCTCGTAAGTATCTTAAAATCTATTGAACTGCTTTCCAGTGTTCTTTACCAGGATTCGCCATATATCTGCTAACTGCACTGACTGCGTATGATAAATTTGGACGTGAACAAACCATAGCATACATGAGAGATCCCACTGCACTAGAGTATGGAACATGTGACATGTACTCAAGCTCATCATCTGATTATGGAGACAAAGCCGATGAAAGTCTGAAATGGGCTACTAAAGGAATACTAACAGGCTTAGCACTCTGCATATTGAACCTGCAAAGAACTTTCTCAATGTACCCCTTTTGACTTAGGTACAATTTACTTGTTTTTCTATCTCTGAGAATCTCCATACCAAGCATCTTCTTTGCTGGTCCTAAATTTTTCATCTCAAATTCTTCACTTAGTTGAGCTTTGACCTTTCTTATCTCTTATTTATCTTTTGCTGCTATCAACATGTCATCAACTTAAAGAAGTAGATACATAAAAGAACCATCACTGTTTTTCTTAAAGTAAACGTAGCTATCAAAACTACTTCTTTTGAAATCATGAGAAGTCATAAAGGAATCAAACCTCTTGTACCACTGTCTTGGTGACTGTTTCAAACCGTAAAGGGACTTTTTCAGCAAGCAAACATAGTCCTCTTTTTCTAAGACTGTAAAACCCTCTGGTTGTTGCATGTAAATATCCTCCTCAAATTCTCCATGTAAAAATGTAATTTTTACATCTAACTGCTCAAGCTCCAAATCATGCATGGCCACAATACCAAGCAAAGCTCGAATCGAACTATGCTTTACAACTAGGGAGAACACATCTGTGAAGTCTACTCCTAGAATTTGACTGTAACCCTTTGCAACAAGCCTTGCTTTATATCTGGGTTCTTCAACTCCTAGAGTTCCTTCTTTCTTTTTAAATACCCATTTACAACGAACAACCTTTTTGCCTTTAGGAAGTTTCACAATATCCCATGTTCTGTTTTCGTGAAGTGATTCCATTTCCTCTTGCATAGCAAACATCCACTTTTATGAGTCTTCACAGCTAATTGCCTTAGAATAATTAGATGGCTCTCGGTTTGCATTTATATCTTTAGCCACATTTAAAGCATAAGCAACTAGATCAGCCTTGGCATACTTCTTTGGAGGTTTAATTTCTCTTCTAGTTCTATTTTTGGCGATAGAGTATTGCGGTGAAGAAGTAACTCTATTCTCAATTTTTGTACTGGCTTGAGGAGTCGACTCTGTATTAGTCTGATGCTCCACCTGCTTTTGATTTTCTTTATTGGAAGAGTCTTTAAGAGATAAGTTAGGTAGCATAGCAGTTTCATCAAAAAGAACATCTCTGCTAATCACAACTTTTCTATTTTCAGGACACAATTACTTATACCCTTTTACACCAGCTTTATAACCAAGAAAAACACATTTAATGGATCTCGGTTCCAATTTTCCATTGTCAACATAAGCATATGCAGGACACCCAAAGATCTTTAAATCAAAATAATTAGCAGGATTACCAGACCATACCTCTTGTGGAGTCTTTTTCTCAATGGCAACGGATGGAGATCGGTTGATTAAAAAACATGCAATAGAGGCTACTTCTGCCCAAAATGACTTCGGTAAGTTGGCATTTGACAACATACATCGAACCTTCTCCATGATCGTTCTGTTCATTTGTTCTGCAATGCCGTTTTGCTGTAGAGTATGACGAACTGTCAAGTGTCTCACGATCCCTTCTGACTTGCACAATCTATTAAACTCATCAGAATAGAACCCTAAGTCATTGTCTATGCGAAGGTATTTTATTTATTTTCCTGTCTATTTTTCAATCATAATTTTCCAAGACTTAAATGCGAAAAACACATCGCTTTTCTGCTTCAGGAAGAACACCCAAACTTTTCTGGAAAAATCATCAATAAAGGTTAGCATATAATTAGCTCCACCTCTTGAAGGCACTCTGGATGGCCCCCACAGATCAAAATGAATATACTCCAACATTCCCTTCTTGTTATGGATTCCTCTGGTGAATCAAACTCTCTTTTGCTTCCCAAAAACACAGTGCTCACAGAAATTTAGTTTGCAAATTCCTTGCCATCAAGAAGTCCTCTTTTTCTCAATTCTACCATGCCATTCTCACTCATATGCCCTAGGCGCATATGCCAAAGTTTAGTAATATCATCATCTGAAAAGGAAGAGGAAGCGACAACTGCATCACCAATAACAGTAGAACCTTGTAAAACATATAACTTGGTAGTCTTTCTTTGCCCTTTCATCACAATAAGGGAACCTTTGGAAATCTTTAAAACCCCACTTTCAGTTGTGTATCTGTACCCTTTTGAATCAAGAGTACTCAACGAAATTAAATTTCTCTTCAATTCTAGAACATGTCGTACGTCACTAAATGTTCTGACAACTCCATCAAACATCTTAACTTTAATTGTTCCAACACCTGCGATTTTACATGAAGCATTAGTTCCCATCAAAACAACACCTTCAGATACTGTTTCGTAAGTTGTAAACCAATCCCGATTGGGACTCATGTGGCAGGTGTAGCCTGAATCAAGTATCCACTCTTCGCTTACTTTAGAATCATTGATAGAAGCGACTAGAAGTTCACCTTCGTTGCAGTCTTCTACAACATCAGCTTCATCAAAATTTTCTGGTTGTTTTCCCTTTTGATTCGCAGCCTCCCTTTTAATCTTGCTCTGTAGCTTATAGCACTCAGATTTAATATGCCCTTTCTTCTTGCAAAAGTTACAAGTTTTACCTCTGTTTAAAGACTTCGATCTACCCTTAGATTTACCGCAAGGATTCTGTTCCTGTGTCCTTTCACGATCATTATCAGCATTCTGATCTTGTCTCCCACGAGCAATGAGACTCTCTCCTTGAAAGTCGGGTTTAACCACAAGATGATTCATCTTATCATACGAGGTCAAAGAATCATAAACCTCATCAACTGTGTGAGACTAGCGGCTATATAAAATCGTGTCTCTAAAGGTTGAATAAGACGGGGGAAACGAACAAAGTAGAATCAACCCTAGATCTTCCTTATCATACTGAACCTCCATGGCCTCCAAGTTTGAGGGAATTTTTTTAAACACTGTTAAGTGTTCGTGTACAGACACACCTTCCTCCAAATGATGAGTATAAAGACACTGCTTCATATGCAACTTGCTTGTTAGAGTTTTCGACATACATATTTGTTCTAGCCTCTTCCATAATGCAGCGGCTGTCTTATCTTTCATCACATCCTACAAAATTTCGTTGGACAAATGCAGATGTAATTGTGTTAACACCTATCGATCATTATGCTTCTTCTCTTCATCTGTTAAAGTCGAAGGAATTTTATCTATCCCTAGCAGGGCGTCCTCTAGATCCATCTATACAAGAACTACTTGCATCTTAATCTGCCACAATGTAAATCTGGTGTTGCGATCCAACAGCGAAATTTCATACTTCAAAGATGCCATTACCGTGATCGAGATGAATAAACCGGAAGCTCGGATACCAATTTGTGAAAAAATAAAATAAAATAAAAATAAAGAGCACACAAATTTTTACGTGGAAACCCTTTCGGGAAAAAACCACGGGCAGAGGAGAAGAAAATTCACTATGTCGAATTCGAATGATTACAAGAGGAATAGACTATGTCTATTTATAGGCTTATAAAGCCATATTCTAGTAAGACTGAAACACCTTATTCTAATCAATATCAAATAGATGGAATCTAATAAGGTTTAAAAAATCTTATTCTAAAATAAAATAAAAGAAGTGTAATTCTATATGGATTCTTCTTTTATTTTATTTTACCACTGTATTTTATTTAAATAAGGATTCGGGTCACTTAATTCTAACAACATGTCTATGTCTAATCAACTTTAAGGTTACATATTCAGGCATAATACCTAAAGGTTATGCAAGGTAACAATATTCCTCGATATTATTACTAATATGATTATTAAGAAATCAAATATGCACCATTCAAGTAGTGTGTCCATTAATTATCATCTTTTCAGATCAATAGATTAATTTATAAACTTACCCATGTTATGGATGCATAAGCAAACATGATCATGATAATACTTAGAATGAGTAAAACAACCAAATGCATAAAACATCTTCAACAGAGCATTAATAACTAAACTAAAAAAATCATAATTAATCTAGCATCAATAAAATTAAGTCATCATAATTAAATTAAAAGAAAAAAACCAAGTTGTAATCATGTTTATCAACATTGAGAAAAATAAAAGATTAAAGGAAGAAAACTTCTAAAGTCGATTCCGGTGGTTCTCCATGGCACTGCTCACGTTGCTCCTCCTCCTCTATTCTCCTTTGTATTACTATTGTGTAACATCCGACTCAGCATAGTTTAGGGCATTTGAGTATTGTTTATGAAGATAGGCTTATAGAATAAATTCTAAGCAACTAAAATGTTAAGAACTTGTTAAGTGCTTGAAGACTATGAGTATGCCTACGAGCGAAGTTCATGTTAATGCGAGCTTGGCGATTGGCAATGCCCCTTTATAGAGTGCACGCCACTCCAGCTAATAGACGTTAGTGCTTATTTCTTAGTATTGTTAGCCTTATTATTTTGGTTGAACTAGATAGTTGGCCTGGAGAGGGTTAGTTAGAATGAGACAAGATATCTGATATTGAGAAGACATGCACTTAAGAAGAGAGAGAAAGTTATTAGTCACGGTTGTCAAAAAAGGGGTAGTGGAGAGAATAAACTTGCCCACTAAGTTTTTCCTTCCGTGTGTACCGGTATAAAGCCAATATTGGCTTCTTGACCAAGCTTTGCCCTTTCTTTGACAAACTTGATTTTCTCTCTAAATTCTCTCTCCAACATCTAGGAAAGCTCTAGAACTAAGGCTAGCTTAACGATTTTGGTTCGTTGTATTTAGTAAACTCCATCGACCTTTGATACCTGGTAAATATCAATGAAACTTAAACTATTATCATGGCTATTAGGGTTTCATGCTCTAGGATTAGTTTAGAAGGAAAGAGGAGAGGAAACCTCTAGATTTTGAATTTCCTGATTTAGTACTCTTAAAAATTTGCTTAGCTTTTCTGAAGAATGTAATCTGATAAGTTAACTATTCAAGTCATAGCTCAAGAAACTCCCGAAAGCTCTCGAGAAAAGGGTAAGATACCTACAATCTAAGCATATAATAACCAATTCCCTTCTTCCCAAAAGTAAAATTTTGCTCTGTAATTTATGACATGCAGCTGAGGAGGTTAAAGACTAAGTCATTCATCCTTTGATTTTTTCCAATTCTCTCATTGGGCATATGGTTTGGGCTTATGTTGGACATCGTAGTCTGATAAGCTCCTCCAGCATTGGGTTGGGACGAGTTCTTAAACCCCAAAAGGTTGATTTGGACTTCCAAAAATATAGAGTTTAAATACCCTATTCGCTAGTCCGATGCTACGGCACTGGGCCTTAGCACGTAGACTTCTATTACTTCTTTCCATGCTACAACATTAGGCTTCAACATGTGTACTTCTAATACTTATTTCCATTGAATCCACTGACTTCCTTTAAAGATGATAAATCATACGTTCAACATAATAATTAGTCAATATAACAGTTTTTTATAGAGTTACTTAATAAAATAGAATTATAGATAAAATTACAAAAATTGCTATCGACCATTCAGAATGTGCATGAATTATAAGCTAAAAAGTACTGTACATAACTCTATATTCTAGAGTTATCGTCACTTTAAACTACATGCATAGCTATCAATTCACCTCTCAGTTCACCTAATAGAGGTTGGACAAAAATTAACTTAGAGATTGTATTAGCACACTCCTATGTTCTGCCTTATGTCACAAGTCACGGATCAAAGCCCGTGATGAATGTACAAAGATCGTCCCATGAGGGTCAGTCTATTAAATGGGGATCATTTGACCCACTTACACTAGTCCAATTCATGGAACAGGTAGAGAAACCCATCTACGTGAAGCCTTGGTGGGCCAATGAAACACTTATGGAAAATTAGGGTTGCTATGGTAAATATGGAAACTAATATTAGAAGATTGGATATCTTATAAGATTTTTTTTTTTTGTAATCTTAAAGGATTGAGTCAATCCCTTTAGAATCTCAATTATAGATAAGCTTTAATCTCGACCGTAGATGTAAAGCAAACTATACCATTGGGTCTAGAGAGCTCAATTATAAATAGAGGTTTTCCTTCTCATTTGTAAACACTCAATTATAATCCTTCAAAGTAATAGAGATACTTTGAGAGCATTTACTCAAACACTTGGCGGGCTTTTGCTTTGTTGTGGTACTTTTCTATTTTTTTGATTTCTCTTTCATTTTGAGTTTTTTCTACTTTATTTTTAGTGCCTTGAAGAATTTTTATCAAAAATTCTCACTTTTCAAGAGTTAGGCTGACTTAGGTGAATAAACCAAGAAATCACCTAAAGTCGCATGGATTGCGTCGGTCGAGATGACAAAAAGAGTAAAATATCAGATTGAGCCAATAGAGACTCGTAAGAGGGCCAAGAAAGCTAGTCGGTCAAGGGATATGTTGTTAGCTTTAGAAAGTTAAGTAGTCAATCTCCAGGAGTCCTTAGGGGATATAAGGGAGACACTCAAGGTAGTTAAGGGACGCATCAATGACTTAGGCTAGATGAAAGAGCAACTTAGGGAATTTGTGTTGGAGTCTCTCAATTCCAGTGTGGAAGAAATGCAAAAAGTGCTCAGTTCCACTACAGGTAAGCTAACGAAAAGGATGATGCTCTCAATGTCACCCTGACGGGCTTGAAGAAACAAATTGAAGAGCTCACAATCTGGAAAACTACTTTGTGTAATGTGATGTTGTCTGCGACACCAAAGAATAAGGTAGATGTCTCCAAGCCGAAAGAGTTTATGGGAATGAGGTTCATAAGGGATGTAGAGAATTTCTTGTGGGGAATGGAACAATACTTTCATACCAAAAGCATCATGGATGATGCTTGTAATGGCCCGATAGTTAGGGGTGTCTAAAAGTATATTCTCGGGACTTCGTTCCCATAAATCAGAAATAGTTACAAAGTTAGTTGTGTAGTTAATTAGATTTTGGTTAAGTGAAATTGTATGAATTAAGAGTTATTATAGTATAAAGACCAAATTGCGTATAGGGTAAAAGTTGATTTATAAATTAAAAATTTATTGAGGGACTAAAGTAGCAAATATACATTTACTTTATTTAGTGGACGACATTAATGAAATATATATAACATATATGTAAACTTATTATATATATTATAATAGTTAAAAGAATGTATATATGTGTTATATAATATATAATATATAATAAATGAAATTCTAATAGAAAGAAAGTGGAGAAATGTGAAAGAAAGACATGTAATTCAAATAGAAAATAAAGGAAAGAAAAAGAAAGAAGATAAGAAGATAAAGATGCACATCTAAGGGTTTAAGCTTAATTGGTTAGTGCAATTCAGTCTATTTTCTTATAATTTTTATATTTTTGGAATCTCGGTACTTAAGGCTAGTTAACCCGTGCTGTAATTTTTAGTATTGCTTTGAATTTTGGATGTTAATATTATTTAATATTTCAAATACTAGGGATTAAATTGATAGATTTCAATGTATAAAGTGAAAAATGACTAAATAGTGAAGTTAATTCTTGATTTTGAGTACAGGGACTAAATTGTGAAAAATTCAAAATTTAGGGGTATAATTAAAAATAATGAGCTAAATTTAGTTTGAAATTAAATGAGTATGAAAATATAGAATCTAATGTGAAGATTAAAAATTAGTCTCGATTTAAGGACTAATTTGAAATTTAAGCAAAAATTGAGTAAAAATTAAAATATTCGATATGGAATTGAATTGTGTTGTATTGATGTATTTTAATTATTTTAATTCCGTAGCAAACATCATACCAAAATCCTCAACTAAAAAGGGGAAGGATAAAATCGAAGTCGAATAGCTCGGAATCCATGGTTCCTGTTTCTATAATCCGAACTAAGTTGCAAATTATTGCATTTTGATTTATTGCATATGGTAAGCATTGGAGGTGAGAATTATTGTGTTTTACAATTGAATTGAATTCATAGTCAATTGAAATGGATTTATTTGGTATGTGATGAATTTATTGAATTTATATAGATCGAATTGAATATATATGTATATCTGATAATGTGCTTATATGAAAATTTGATATTGGATATATATTGAAAGTGAAATGGAACCTTATTAACTATTTCGAGCTAAGTCGAATATAGATGGCATGCCATAGGATAGGAAGAGTTCAGGGATTTCTTCGACTTCGAGTTGATGAAACACTGGGTGTCAATTTATATAGCGCTGGGTGCAGTTATTACTTCAGATTTATCCTATAAGGCACTGGGTGCCAAACTAGCGTGTTGGTTGGATCCGTGTATCCGTCCGAGTCTGAGTCGTGTTAATAGGGGTAGTTAAATAATAAAGCTATGTAATTGATGTTGAAAATGGAAAAATATGTGAATTGGAAATGAAAAAGTGGACTAAAAAATGAAATGTGAAAATGTTGTGATCATAAATGAGATATATGAGTAATGTACTCATGGATTGAACGTAGTTGGTTTATGCCATTGTTAAAATGAATTTTTGAATGAATTATGAAAAGCTATTTTATAGCAAGTGATATTAATTGAGTTATATGTTAAACCAACAAATGGAAGAATACTTGTGAAGTTGAGCAAATCATGAAATAATATGGTATTATGCATGAAAACGAGATGGTGATAAATTGTAATTGCTTGTTTTGATAGTAATGTGATTGTATAATTCAATTTGAGCACTCATGTATCATTATGTCTTTAAATGTTCAGATTATAAAAATATCACTGAGTTTTACTCAGCGTACGGTTTTGTTTTCTGTACCCAGGTTAGGTACTTCTCTTTTGGTCGTCGACTCAGCATCTAAAATTGTTTGGCATTGATGAATTGTGGATGTGACTATGGATGTTTAATGATGGAATTGTGAGTGACTGGCATGATAATAACTAAGACCTGAGTATGTTAAAAGGAAGTAAACTTCAACTTTTAGTGCATGCAAATTTATAAATTTGGCTTGACAAAGTATGAAGTTTTATGCATGTATTAGTAAAGATGGAATGATCATGACCATGTCTTGTTTGTGTATGTTTTAAGTGCTCAATTATGCCATGTTAAGTGCCTTTGATGTCATGTATGTGTTTGTGCAAATAGGGGTGGAAATTGGCTTGGAAAATAGCCTTGTATTTGTCCACATGGGTAGACACACGGGCATGTGTCTAGGCCGTGTGTGACACACGGTCAGCCCCATGGGCGTGTGATCTAGCCGTGTGTCCTCTAAACCCTAATTAGGTAAAATAGAATGCCCAGTAGTAAACACACGAGCAGAGACATGGCAGCGTGTCTCAACCGTGTGAAGGACACGGTCTTAGCACATGGGCGTGTGACTTGGCCGTGTGCCCCTATTTTGCTGATGACGTCATAAATAAATAGTTACATGGGCTAAGGACACGAGCGTGTGTGACCATATAGCCTACCCCCACGGGCATGTAGCTCCCCAAAATAAGAAAATTTTCTAAATGTTGTACAAGTTCTGAAAGTTTTCGGTTTAGTCCCGAACCACACCCAATGTATGTTTTGGGGCTCAGGGCCCATATAAGGGAGGATGTACATGAAATTCATGTCTCGATTTTGTATGATTGCATGAGTTTATGTCGGTAACGCCTCGTACCCTGTTTCGGCATCAAATACGGGTAAGGGGTGTTACATACGTACTCCTTTAGCAAATTGGATTGCCAACAGTGTCTTTCCTTCCATGCTTTCTTTCCTTTTCATTCTCACCATACATTGATGGTTCGAATCATAAATCACCATGTAATTGCCATAAGGAAAAATACCCATATTAATATGTTCAAGTAAGCTTAATCCAACCACAAAATCATAATCATCAAGTGGTATTACCTTAATGGTTGCCTTACCGGTCCACTTGCCAAGTTGGAGTTCCACTCCTTTTGCTACATTAGATATTGAGACACTTTCCGAGTTCATTGTCTTGATTCGACCCAAATCTTTCTCAATCTTGAGACCAAGTTCCCTCGCCATCTCTTCGGACATGAATAAATCAGACGCACCAGTATCGACAAGTGCACTCAATCCTTTACCAGCTACAGTGATGTCCACAAACATCAACCCATTACTTACTTTGTCTTCGACACCACCTAATATTGCATTCAGATTTTCAGTATCTTGCTCAGCCTCCTTGTGTGCCTCCATGGCATTGAAGGCAACCTTTTTTGGATAGTCCTTTATCCTGTGTAGGCCTTGATAAAGAAAGCACCTCAATGGCCCATTTTTCTCCCGTGGCTTGTCTTGCTTAGCTTTTGGGCCTTTTCCATTGTTTTTTCACTTTATCTTTGTCTCCCCCACCATTTCCCTTAGGTTTGAATTTGGGCTTAGAAGACTCATGATTATCGGACTTTCTTCCCCAAACTCGCAGAAATTCTCTACATCAGCCATGGTTGTGGTAAGTTTAGTGATGCCTTAGTGACACAACTCTTACTTTTCCCACATTTTTAGTCCATCCTCGAACCAATAGAACGTTAAAGTTTGAGATCTGAAGCATAAACTCACTGAACTCTCGAACATAATCTCGAACAATGCCTTATTGCATAAGCTAGTGCAACTTGGCCCGAGCCTCTTTCTCAGCATGCTGTGGATAAAATTGCTTCTTCAACTCTCCTTGAAACTCCTCCCATGTTCCAATAGTCATTCCTCCATGTTTCTCATCTGTGGACCTACGTAGCCACCATAAGAGAGAAACATTAGTAAAATAAATTGAAGCAGTTTTTACCTTAGTGGCATCATTTTCGATGCCCACCGCTATAAACTATTGCTCCAATTCCTATAGAAAGTTGTCCATTTCTCTTATGAACCTAGCCCCCTTGAACTTCTTGGGTTTTGGAACATCGCGTTGTTTTGGTACCAAAGTTAACATCCCACTTCCCAAGGCATCCTTGTAGATAGTGAGTTCCCCCTTGAGTTCAACAATCTTCTCCTTCAAGGCCATCCCTATAGCCTCAAGAGCATCGCCTCTTACCGTTAGCTTATCTAAAGTGGATCTAAGAGTCTCCCACATAAAGTTTTTAAAATCCTCCCTTATTGAGCTCAAATCCTCGATATGACGCACGACCATCTCGAGTGTCTCCTTCATGTCCCCCACAGACTCTTCGAGATTGACCACCTAATTTTCCAAGCTTGAAAGCAAGTCCCTCGATCAATTAGCTTTCCTAGCCCTTCCATGGGTCTTCATTGGTTCATTATGTTCAACGATTTCTTTTGACATCTTTCTAGCTCAGATACCAACTGTCATGGATTTAGATTTTTCGCCTTGCAATCCGTGCGGCCTTAGGAAATTTTTTCGTAAAAAAATGCCTAAGTCAACCTAACTCTAAATAATTGAGGATTCAATAGAATTCTTCCAAGGAACCAACATAAAGTGGAATCAATTCAAAGATGAACAAAAATGAATGAATAACAAAGCCACAGAAAAGCTAAGAACACAAGAGAGAAGTTTTTGAGTGAATGCTCTCAAGAATTCTTATTACTCAAGAATGAAGTGATTTACAATGAAGGGGAGAGGCCTGTATTTGTAGTTGAGCCTCCCCAAATTCAATGGTATAGATCAAAGTACATCAACGACTAAGATTAACAGCTATCTACAAATTAAATCTCTAATATTACAAAATCATATCTTCTAAGATTTACATATCACATCTAAGATTGCAAATCTTTGAAGATTACCTTCCATATTTGCCAAGCTTTGTTGATGGACCTTCAATCTCTCCAAACAGTGGGCCAATTCGATTGGGCCAAATGACCTCCCTTAAACTTCATGGATCACACAAGTGTGCCATGGTTGTGGGCTCCCATGCGCAACCCATGACACATATACTAACTTACTTTGTTAACACTAAATATAACTTGTACACCAGTCGTGTACCATCCTAGAAGTCTTGTTAAAATCCAAGAGGTTGGGGCATGTAAACATCTTCTTTAAGCACCCTATTTTAGAAAGTTTTCCTTGAAATCCTGGGCAGAGTCGTGCCCAAGAAAACCTGCGTACTTGTAAAAAAAAACAGAATTAAAAGATTTGATTTAATTGGAAGTGCAAAAATTAAAATTAAAATAGTAGAAAAGAGATAAATAGAGTTGAGAAAAAGTTTCTTATAAAGAGATTCCAGCCTTCGGTTGTCTCGATCCATCTTGGGTTCAATTTTTGGCTTTTAGGTGATCCTTCTCAAACAGAATAAGCCAGTTATAGTGGAAGAGGACGCCTACAACCACTAGCTCTAAGAATTTAGACTTATGATTTAGCGGAACTTGACTCTAGCCAACAATCGCTTCTATGGGACCATCTTATGCTAGATCATCGTTTCTCAATGGCGAATGCCCCGCCATTTTATCTCTTGGGCTCGCCAACCTCTGACACAGTAAGCTACTGAACCGACTATGCAACCTTCCTAAAAATTACAAGCGGTCGTTGCTTGCACACATTGAAAAGATCACCTTTTAAGGGACATGGACGGAAGCATCATCCCCATAATGCGGAGAAATGATGAATACTCGTTGAGAAAGCTAAGTACGGATTCAAAGCCTTATGAACCTTTTTTGGGGAAC
The DNA here is from genome assembly GCA_025698475.1 of Gossypium anomalum. Lineage (NCBI taxonomy): Eukaryota > Viridiplantae > Streptophyta > Magnoliopsida > Malvales > Malvaceae > Gossypium > Gossypium anomalum. The sequence goes on from CM046967.1 coordinate 69,163,126, forward strand.
TTTGACAACTTTCGGCTATATAAATTTAGTGGCTCATAGTTTTTGTGGAAAAAGAAATAAATATAATGGAAATGGAATTTTTATTGAAAAAATATGAAAAGAACAAAAAGCTAAACTTTTTGGGAGAGAGAGTGTTTACAGAAAAGATGTGTCAAATTTGTGCCACTTCATCCCCTATTTATAGTACTAGGAAACCTAGTCTATTCCTAATTAAATTCTAAAAGATAAATACAAATAAATAAAGATAAATAAAGATAAAAGCTAAAATTAAATCTAAATAATAATCCTTAATAATTATCCTAATATAATTGGAATTTAAATAGAGTCTTGTGCTATAAAATCTCTTCTTTGCATTTTTGCCCCAAATCTTCCACAATTTGTATTTTCGGCACCAACCTCTTGCATGCTGGCCCATTTTATCTTTAAATTCACGCTTTTGGCTCTCAAATTTCCTTTTGCATTCAATTTAGTGCCTATAAGATAAAAAGCCATATATATAGCTCAACTTAGTAGGATCTTACTCAAAATAAACATATAATTAACACATAAAAATATATCATTCTAGAGTATTATCAAATTTCCCCTACATAGCCCATGCTTGCCCTCAAGTATGGTTTCTATCCACTGTGAAATTCAATTCTTGCCATGAAAGAAATACTACTCCAAAGTTTTATAACAAGCAGGCATAATGCTTATGAAAAATAAATAGAACATTTAGCTTGCTCTGAGTAAAACTAAAAAAGTATTCCAATTAATACACACAAAAATTAAAATCAACTTGGATTATTTCATGAAAATTAGGTAATTTACTAAACTTACTAAGACACCTTATTTGTTTCCACCTTTAGTCCCCAAATACAATTTTATTATTAACACATCATTTTTTTTTCTTTTTCAATTTTTATTTCCTTCATTTTTTTCTTTTCTTTTTATCATTATTATTATTATTGCTTAATAATGCATTGAACCTTTTGACGCGAAGAGAGATGACAGCCAAGCACCCTACCCCGGTTACTCAGCCCAACATATTTCTAATTAATTATATTTTTCTTAAGAGCATATCGAACCTTTTGACGCGAAGAGAGATCACAGCCAAACACCCCACCCCAGTTACTCAACCAACCATATTCTTAAAAAAATTATTTAATTCCAGTTAGCAGAGTTACCTAACACGTCACACAACCTTTTGACGCGAAATAGGATGACAACCCAAGCACCCTACCCTAGTTACTTAGTCAGTCACGTTTTAAGTTGTACTTATAACAGCGAAAGCATCACACTTTATTATAATGAAACAAAATTTTAATTTGGAGGACGAGGGAAAATAATCAAGTGTCAAAAATAAGTTTCGGCAACTACCTAACAATCATGAACTGAAATACAGCATGCAATTTTCATTAAGTGTTCTCTTTACATTTAGACTTAATCAATTTTACTATAAGCAAGGTAGGGTTAACTCTATCAATCATAATTATTCAGCCTAAAAGAAATAAAACAGTGGAGTTGAAATCAAACAGGCAAAATCATAATTAACTCAGTAGACAAGAATCATGCATGTAGGTCAAACAGTGGGCAAGTCATGGTCAAATTCTTGGGCATGAAAAGAGGCAGAATATTCTAAAATATATATATGAGCAGCAACGAGCACAAAGCAGCAGTAACAACAGCATATAAAATAATAGAAAAAATATGGAATGCCTCCCCCTACTTAAAACACATTGTCCTCGATGTGGAATATAATAAAGAAATACATAGGCGGAAGAAGACAAGGTCCTCCCCATGTAGTTACTGTCGTTCAAGCAAAACAGCGATAAGATCAGCCATTTGCTGGCCGAGGGTATCGAGTTTTCATGCAATTTTTTTTCTTTTTCTCCTTTTCCTCTCTATTTTCGCTTCGGTTTACCTAGACAGAAGAAGAGAAATTTATCAACATCCAAACAAAATAAAGTAATAATAAAATAAAAATTAAGAAAAATAAAATAAATAAAAATAAAAATTGGGTTGCCTCCCAACAAGAACTTATTTAACGTTGATCGTGGTTTTCCATGATAAGTTTTATAAATTTATAATTAATCGCTCTTAAAACTAACTATTATCACGACGTAGGCAAGTGTACCTATCGAACAGTAGTACAACTTTAGCAAGATCGGCTTGTCGAACCCAAAGAACTAAAAGTACTAGTAATGACTGTCTTTTTATTATCTAGCTTAAGAAATAAAGGTTTTTGTTTTAACTAATTAATTAAACTAAGAAATTGCAAAAAATAGATTTGGGAAATTACTTCTGGGAAAACGATTGGTTAAGGACAATACCTAAGGAAAAATCTACCTAGACTTTTACTTGTTATTCTGGCTCCGAACCGGATGATTTATTCATTTAACTTGTTCTGTAAAAATCCCTAATTTATGTTATTATCCTTATTCAAGACTAATAACGTCTAATCCCTAGGTTGAATAACCGAGACTTTTCTCTAATTAACACCATAGGGTTGCATTAACTCGATCTATGGATTCCCTTATTAGGTTTCACCCTAATCCGGCAAAATCTTGTCACCCTATCTCTAGGCATGCAATCAACTCCGCTTAATTATGACAAAGTTATTCTTAGTCAGGGTCTATTCCTCCTCCAACTAAGAGTAGTAACTTGAAGTGATATCCTGAAATACCAAAACAAGAATTAAGAACACATAATTAAGAACAAGTCAAATATTTATCATATGATTCAGAAAATAATAACAAGATTCGTCTTAGGTATTTAGGGGTTTAGTTCATAACTAAAAAGGAAAACATCTCAGAAGAAGTAAGAATACAAAACATAAAGAAAACCCAAAACTCCTGAAAGGAAAATTGAGGAGAAATCTTTAGTCTTGATGGTGAATCCGGCTTCTGAGATGGATCAATCGGCTTCCTTGGAGTAATTCCTTACTCCCTATTCTCCGTCCCCATTTTCTTCCTCTTCTGGGGTGTATTTATAGGCTTTGGAATGCCTAAGAGCCCTCAAAAGTGGCCTTTTCCAAATTGGACTCAACTTAGGCTCGGCAGGGACACGCCCATGTGCGATTACTTCAGGCCGTGGTCGAGGCTGAGAGATTGGCACGGGCGTGTGTTCTACCCGTGTAAGTCGTGCTTCGATTCTGTCAAATTGACACGGCCGTGTGAGCTACCCGTGTGAGGAGGTCCAGGCCGTGTTGATTTCGTACTTTGGCCCATTTTCTCTGTTTTTGGCCCGTTTCTCTTTCCTTTCGCTCTCCTATGCTTACCTAAGTGTAAAACATGAAATTAAGGTATTAGAAGCATCGAATTCACTAATTCTAAGGAAAAATCATTCATAAAATGCGTTAAGCATAGGGTAAAAAAATATATAAATTACGGTTTATCAAACGTCATTAGCTCAACTCCGTGAATGGTTCTATGGTGGTTCCAGATGAATTTTGTCAACTGTTGGCCATTGACTATGAACCACTTTCCTGATTCTTCACTCTCTATTTCAACCGCACCATGTGTGAATACTTTGGTCATAATAAAAGGTCTTTACCATCGAGACCAAAGCTTACCTGGGAATAATTTTAACATAGAGTTATAAAGTAACACTTTTTGTCCTACCAAAAAATGCTTCTGAGATATTTTCTTATCATGGAAAAACTTTGCCTTGTCTTTATAAATGCGAGCATTCTCGTAGGCGTCATTACGAATTTCCTCCAATTCTTAGATGTCTAATTTTCTTGCCCTCCCTGCGGGTTCTAACTCCATGTTACATTGTCGAACAGCCCAATAAGCTTTATGTTCCAACTCTACCGGAAGATGGCAAGCTTTGCCAAAAACAAGTTGATACGGGGTCATGCCAATTGGTCCCTTGTACGTTGTCCGATAAGCCCAAAATGCAACACTTGGCCGAAGACTCCAATCCTTCTGATTAGGCCGAACTTTTTTCTCCAAAATAGTCTTGATTTCCCTATTCGAGACTTCTGCTTGGCCGTTCGTTTGGGGATGGTAAGCTGTAGCTATACGGTGGTGAACTCTGTATTTTGTCAATAGTGCCTCAATGACTTTATTGCAAAAGTGGGTGTCATGATCACTGATCAAAGCTCGAGGTGTGCCAAACCTAGAAAAAATAGTTTGTTTTAGAAACTCCACAACAGTTTTAGCAGTATCATTGCGAGTAGGCTTTGCTTCTATCCACTTAGGAACATAGTCTACTGCAAGAATTATATATATGTTTCTAAATGAGGAAATAAATGGGCCCATGAAATCAATGCCCCATACATAAAAAATCTCACATACATGAATCGGGGATAGAGGCATTTGATTTCGTTTAGTGATGTTACCTGTATGTTGGCATTTATCACAAGACTTACAGAAATTATATGCGTCCTAAAAAATTATGAGCCAATATAGCCCACACTCCAATACCTTATGAGCAATCCGTTTATGGCCAAAGTGACCTCTACAAGCTTCTGTATGACAAGAAGTAAGGATAGAGGTTACCTCAGTTTTTGGAACACATCGTCTTATTATCTGATCTGAACAGTGTTTCCACAAGTATGGTTCATCCCAAATATAATATTGAGCTTCCCGTCTAAGCTTGTCCTTCACGGAACATGCCAACCCAGTGGGCAATGAACCTGTGGTTAGGAGATTTACCATATCTGCATACCATGGGAAATGTGCATTGGTCAAAAATAGGCTTTCATCAGGGAACTCATCCTTTATTGGAATGTCATCATAATGTATCTTTAATTTACTCAAGTGGGCGACTACCAAGTTTTCGCACCCCTTTTAATCTCGAATCTTGATGTTAAACTCTTGAAGCAGTAAAATCCATCTGATGAGCCTTGGTTTTGCTTCCTTCTTTGGAATCAAGTACTTAAGAGTTGCATGGTCAGAAAAAATAATCACTTTAGATCCCAACAAATAAGATCAAAATTTATCAAAGCAAATACAATAGCTAACAGTTCTTTTTCTGTAGTGGTGTAGTTGCTTTGTGCAGCATCTAGGATTTTTAAGGCATAGCAAATAACATGAGGCTCTTTGTCTATCTTTTGCCCTAACACGACCCCCACACTGCGTTTGTTTGCATCACACATAATTTCAAAGGGTTAGTTCCAATTTCTGCTTGAGTGTATCAAAAGGCCCCTTGCATTTTGGGCCGAACTCAAATTTCTTATCTTTCTGCAATAACTCGCACATTGGTTTAGCTACTTTTAAGAAGTTCTTTATAAAACGGCTGTAAAATCCTGCATGGCCAAGGAAAGAACGTATCTCTCTTACAGTAGAGGGATATGACAAAGAATTTATAATGTCAATTTTGGCCTTATCGACCTCAATTCCCTTAGCTGAAACTATATGACCTAGAATCAAACCTTTGTCTACCATAAAATGACACTTTTCATAATTCAAGACAAGATTAAATTCTATGCACCTATTTAAAATTATCGTGAGATTTTTAGGGCATTCATCAAAAAAATTTCCATATACCGTAAAATCATGCATAAAAACTTCGATAATTTTTTCCACGTATTCAGAAAATATACTCATCATGCATCTTTGGAAGGTGGCTGGTGCGTTGTAAAGTCCAAATGGCATCCTTCTGTACGCAAATGTATCGAATGGGCATGTAAAAGTTGTCTTTTCCTGGTCCTCTGGTGCAACTGGGATTTGGAAGAAACCTGAGTATCCATTAAGACAACAACAGTGAGTTTTACCAGCCAAACGCTCAAGCATTTGATCTATAAAAGGAAGAGGGAAATGATCTTTTCTAGTATAAGAATTCAAATTTTTGTACTCAATGCAGACACGCCGCCCATTTTGCACCCGGGTTGGTACCAAGTCACCCTCAGTATTTTTCTTTACTGTCACGCCCATTTTCTTGGGCACGATTTGTACCGAACTTACCCATTTGCTGTTAGAAATGGGGTAGATTATGTCAGTATCCAACAGCTTGATTATTTCCTTTTTTACCACCTCCATCATATTCGGGTTCAACCATCTTTGAGCCTCTCGCCTTAGTTTTGTGTTTTCCTCCAAATAGATCCTGTGTGTGCACGTCAAAGAGCTTATCCCTTTTAAGTCGGCAATGGTCTAGCCAATCGCCTCCTTATGTTTTTTTAGTACCTGTATCAAACTTTCTTCTTCGAGCTTAGAGAGTTTATTTGAAACTATGATCGGTAGGGTATTACCTTTTCCTAAAAATGCATACTTAAGATGCTCGGGAAGCAGTTTCAATTCCAAATCTAGAGCCTGCACAGTAGAAGGTAAAAGTTTAGTTTTTGATGGAGAAAATAATTTATTAACAGATTCATAATCATCAAATATAAATTCAGATTTATCTTCATAGATCGACTCAAAAGTCTCGTCTACTAATGAGTCAATTATGTCAACATGGTTTACGTTCAAGATTTCGCTTGGATGACTAATAGCATTATAAAAATTAAACTTCATGATCTCCCCATCAAATTCCATCGTGAGAGTTTTGCTTCGAACGTCAATCTTAGTACTGGCGGTACTAAGGAAAAGTCAGCCCAATAAGAGCTCCGAAGATCCAGGAGTGCTATCCTCCTCTATTTTTATCACATAAAAATCTGCAAGGAAAATAAGTTCGTTAACCTTCACCAAAACGTCCTCAAGGACTCCTTCTGGATGTACAACAGACCTGTCTGTTAACTGAATGATAACACCTATTTTCATAAAAAAAAACCCGCGTTAAGTGATTCATAAATAGAAAAAGGCATTACATTTTTGGAGGCTCCTAAATCACACATAGCATTCTTAATTCCCAAATGACCTATTTTGCATGGTATTGCAAACATGCCCCTATCTTTGCATTTCGCTGGCATTTTCCGCTGTAACACTACAGATACATTCTAACCTACACTTACCCTTTCATTACCGATTAATTTTCACTTGTTGGTGCAGAGCTCTTTAAGGAACTTGGCATATCGTAGAATTTGCTTGATGGCATCCAACAGCGGTATGTTGATCTCGACATTTTTGAATGTTTCGAGGATCTCCTTGCCCTTTTTGCCTTTCCGACATTGGTTCAATCACCCTGGAAATGAAGGCTGAATTTTAGGCAATAGAGGTTTCACTCGGACCTATTCATCATTTTCAGATTTTTCTTGGGCGGAATCTTGGCCAAGATTTCTACCAGGAATTGGTTCTAGTACTTTTCCACTTCACAACGTCAGTGTATTTACGTCTTTTCTTCGATTAGGTTCTGTTTGTGATGGCAGCTTCCCTTGTGAGTTTATTTTCTCAATTGATGTGGTCAACTCTCTTATAGATGCCTCAGTTTTCTATTGAAAATCCTTTGTTTCCTTTTGGAAATCAAGAGTTTGTCATAGTATTTGCTGTTGGAAATTAACTGTTTGCTGTTGTATCTGCTATTGGAAATCAAACACATTAGTTACTAATTTATTGACCATGGTTTCTAAAGAGGTACCTGAATCTTGTGTTTGTTGTGGAAACCGATTTTGGTATGGCTAGTTATACTGTAGGTTTGCCCCATAACTCAAGTTGGGATGGCCTCTCCATCCTGGGTTGTAGGTATTCGAATAGAGGTCATATCGCCTTCATGGTGGCCCAAGAAAGTTCCCCACAGCATCCAAATGAGCCATGTTATCATCATACAAACTAGGACATGCATCAGTTGTATGTTCAGGCGTAGCACATATTCCGCATAGTCGGGTCGGTCTTGCTTTTCTGTAAAAAGAGAATTCACAATATTAGTAAGTCTATCAACTTTATCTTCTATAGTTAAATTACTTAGCAAGTGAACCCTTCTAGTGGACTCAAGATTGGCTCGGAATTGCTGAGTATTTGTAGCCATCGTGTATATCAAGTCTCTTGCTCGTTGGGGAGTCATGTTGACTAATGCTCCTCCATTCGCGGCATCTACCATATTTATCTCTATGGGTTTCAAACCTTTATAAAAGTATTGGAGTAGAGACTATTCCGTTATACCATATTATGGGAAACTTGCACACAACTTCTTAAATCGCTCTCAATAGTCGTAAAAAGACTCTACTTCTTTTTGCCTTATCCCAATGATCTCCCTTCTTAATTCAGCTGCACGTGATGCTGGAAAAAACCTGTTGAGAAACAAACGAGAAAGATCAGTCCGAGTTGTAATATATCCAAGGGGAAGATAAAATAACCATTCCCTAGTAGAATTTGCTAAGGAAAAAGGGAAAGCACATAATTTGATTTGATTCTTAGTTACCCCCTGAGGTTTCATGCAAAGACAAACCTTATGAAGCTCTTTTAGATGTTTGTGGGGATTTTCGTTTTGCAACCCATAAAAAGTTGGCAGTAACTGGAATAAACCTAATTTCATTTCAAAATCTATATCCATAGTAGGATACATGATGCACAATGACGGTTGTTCTGTAGGAGCTTCGGCCAATTGCTGAACCGTTTAAGCCATAGGTGGATGTGCTAGATTCGAGTTTTCGTTAACCATAGCGTTACGCACTTTTTTTGGTGAGTCGACTTCAACTTTTTCGCTTTCAAGTGTTTGAGTAGGGTTTTCATTAACCCTAGACTCAACTTCATCGTCGACTTTGATTTCTGGTGGTGGGTTACTTTGAGTCCCAACCACTCCTGACAGCTTTTTTCGTAACTTTGTCTCCTTGCAGTTAGCTCTCGTAGTCTTTTCTATTTCTGAATCAACGCAAGAATACTTGGAGAAGATCAGGTCATAAGAAATAAAGAAACAAGATTAGTACGTTACCAGTCCCCGACAACGGTGCCAAAATTTGATGCGGTCGTTGAGAGCACCAAAAATATCCTATCCCTATAAAGTAATAAAAATAATAGTATAAGGGAAGTAGGGTCATATCCTCAAGGACAGGAGTTGCACAAATTCCTATTCCTCGAAATCCTGGACAAAGTCGTGCCCAAGAAAACCTGCGTACCTGGAAAAAAATAAAAGAAAACAGAATTAAAAGTTTTGATTTAATTGGAAGTGCAAAAATTAAAATTAAAATAGTAGAGAATAGATAAATAGAGTTGAGAAAAAGTTTCTTATAGAGAGATTTCAGCCTCCGGTTGTCTTGATCTGCCTTGGGTTTAATCTTCAGCTTTTAGGTGATCCTTCTCAAATAGAATAAGCCAGTTATAGTGGAAGAGGGCGCTTACGCCACCAACTCTAAGAATTTAGACTTACGATTTAGCGAAACCTGACTCTAGCCAACAATCGCTTCTGTGGGACCATCTTATGCTAGATCATCGTTTCTCAATGGCGAATGCCACGCCATTTTTTCTGTTGGGCTCGCCAACCTCTGACACAGTAAGCTGCCGAACTGACTATGCAACCTTCCCAAAATATAAAAAGCGGCTGTTCCTTGCACACGTTGAAAATATCACCTTTTAAGGGACATGGACGGAAGCGTCAACCCCATAATGCGAAGAAATGAAGAATACTCATTGAGAAAGCTAAGTACGGATCCTAAGCCTCATGAACCCTTTTTGGCGAACTTTGACAACCATCGGCTAGATAAATTTAGTGACTGCTCATGGTTTTTGTGGAAAAAGAAATAAATATAATGGAAATGAAATTTTTATTGAAAAAAATATGAAAAGAACAAAAGGCTAAACTTTTTGGGAGAGGGAGTGTTTACAGAAAATAAGTGTCAAATTTGTGTCACTCCATCTTCTATTTATAGTACTACGAAACCTAGTCTATTCCTAATTAAATTCTAAAAGATAAAGATAAATAATTAAAGATAAATAAGGATAAATAAAGATAAAAGCTAAAATTAAATCTAAATAATAATCCTTAATAATTGTCCTAATATAATTGGAATTTAAGTAGAGTCTTGTGCTATAAAATTTCTTCTTTGCACTTTTGCTTTAAATCTTCCACAATTTGTATTTTCGGCACCACCTCTTGCATGATGGCCCATTTTATCTTTAAATTCACTCTTTTAGCCCCTAATTTTCCTTTTGCCTTCAATTTAGTCCCAATAAGATAAAAAACCATAAATAGCTCAAATTAGTAGGATCATACTCAAAATAAACATATAATTAACACATAAAAATATTTCATTCTAGAGTATTATCAGAAGGCAATGTACTTTTATTTGTTTGTCATTGCTAGAGTGAGTATGGCCCTCGCTATATAGTCTTTAACAACTAGCTATATGTTTCTTTAAATTCACAACCAATCGTTTAGGAGTATCCTTTTGCCATTAGCCTAACCTTGTAACTTACTATTATGCACGCTTATTCAGTTTAAACATCATTTACACCCTATTTCTTTCCTTTGTTAGATCTACTCCCTGAGTGTAGTATATTCATTTGTAAACTTGTAATTTTTTCGAACAGATTGGTTAATAAAACAATTTATTGATTACATTAATATACTTTGTATAATTGTCCTCATGTGGTTTTTGCATGCAAAGCAAAATATAAGCAAATATTGACTCATTGGTTGTCTAATGTTTAAAATAATACTAAGCGATATTGCGTGGTTAGATTGTAATATGAAAAGACAATTTATATTAGTAGAAAAACCTAAACATGACCTTAGTCTAATCGAAAATGAGCAATCTCATTGAAAGACTAATATGCTGTCTATCAAGTCCAATTGGGGAGATGTCTTGTCTTAAGAATCGGAGCGGATGACTCTTAAAAGATAGAGACATAGATGTGACTGATTGGACTGGCAGTACATCAGACTGGACCTAAGAAAAATAGATCTTAAATTCATTTATGGATTTATTCACTTGTGATATTCATAGTGTGATATACAAAAATCTTGAGTGGATGGTAGACTATGTATGCGTGACTCGTATACTTTGATGTAAATAAAATGTTGAGTTCAAATAGATAAGGAATCGAAAGCTGGTGCATTGAGTATATGACATCTATGGTATGTAGTGTCATTCACAATAGTAGAATTCATAGCCCGAGGCATGGGTAAGTGATATCTTCTCATTGGCATTACTTGGTTGATGAAAAGTAAACGTGGCCACGGGTCATTCGTCTTTGAGAGGAATGACTTGATTACTATTTGATAGTAATTGACTTTTCATGAATAAAGATGTAATGGTTACCATGAGATAAAATAGGATCATATTGGGAGAATAGATTTATCCCAAAGAGACTAAGAATATCCTATGAGGGTAACACACTTATGACAAGATCATTGAACGAGCACTAATTGAGTTGCTTTCGTAATGATATGTTGTTGGGGAGAGCTCAGTCACGATACTATAGTGAAATGACTTTCGTGATTGAATAAGTTCATAAATTAATAGGCGAAAAGCTGAAACTTAATTATAAATCATTTGAGCCTTAATCACATATGTTCAATTGGTCCTTCCGCTTGCTTGTTGAAACCAAAAATGAATTGTATGTTGAACCAGATGAACAAAAATGGTAGAAATAGAGAAATGATGAACATTTGAAAATGAATGTGGTTTTTTTGCAAAATGAAAATGACATGGAAATGAATTTATGGTTTTCTAATTAAATAAAGTTTGGAAATGGAAATAAATGATTTGGTCATAGTGAACCCATTGAATGTAGAACTATTAAATATATTTTCTAATAGATTCTTTTATGGTAAAGTTTCTATGATTTTAACAGAATTATAATTGGGTTGAGAAAATTATTTAATTGGGAAATTAATTAATTTAAATTAATTTGAGATGTTTATTTTGGTAAATAGAAAAAAAATCAGGTTGAATCGAATTATAAAGTACTAGGTTAAAATTTTAAGAAGTACTTATAATTGGACTTGATATGGAAGAGGCCCAAAAGCTCCTCATGATTAAGAGAGGGACAACAAACCCTACTATAATTAACTAGGGTTGTTGCTACCTATACTTCTAGTTAGACTAGGAGTTTATTTTTTTTTTAAAATTTGAAATAGACTTCTACAATTCAACAAGGGTTTTACTTCTTGTCCCTATAAATAGATGGTAATGGTAGGGCGAAATACACAACTTTAAGATATTGTTACTCTGCCCAAAAATAGTGAGAGTTCATTCTCTAAGATACTATTACTCTGCCAGTTTTATTAAGAAGAGATTTTTCTTTCATGCTGAAAGTAAAAAAAAAAAAATTCTAGTTCTGTGTTTGATTCAAATCGTTCGAACCTACACTCAAAACAGCTAGTGGTACAAGAATGACGGAGAAGGTCGTTTGGTTAAAAGCTAAGAAAAACAAGGATTCGTCTAGCAAAAAAAATAGGTACGATTTCGATAAAGGGTTTATTGTTATAAATATCACAAACCGATTCGATTTTCAAAATTTTTATTTCTCGTTGTGCAAGAAAACTGTTTTCAAACCGGATTTTTTTTTCCAAAATTCTTCCTTCTAGTAGTGGTTGTAAAAACCATGTTCCCTACTTCATTCAAGTTGTCATTTCCTTATTATAGCCTCCCTCCAGTGGTTATTACTTAAAGCTTCCATGATTGTTGGTGATTCTTGAGTCTTAAGTGTGTCATCCCAACCTATAGTGAAATTGTGAAATTGAAAGAGATTTGATAGAAAATAGATTGATTTTTAGGGAAAAAGATTATTTCTATTTAACAATAAGACACATATTTATATATGTTACAACTTAACGTAAAAAGAAAGAGACCAAAATAAAATCCCTATAAATTTGCTATATATTTATAAGTACACAAGATATTCTCTAACACTCCCCCTCAAGTTGGAGTATAAATATTAATCATGCCTAATTTATTACAAATATAATCAACTCAAGCTCCATTAAAAGCTTTTGTAAAGATGTCTTCTAAATTTCTCGCTTTAACATAAGTTGTAGATAAGCTATTGTTGAATCTACTCACAAAAAAAATGAGAATTAACTTTGATGTGTTTGGTTCGTTCATGGAATATAATATTAGAAGATATGTGAAGAATAGCTTGGATATCACAACATAACTTGGCTGGCAACGATGTCTTGAAACCCATTTCACTTAGTAGTTGATGCAAACATACGACTTTACCCACAAATTGTGCCATAACTCTAGAGTCTGACTCTACACTCGATCTGTAATGCCCCGTACCCGAGACCGTCGCCGGAGTCGAACACGAGGTGTTAACAGACTTAATTCATTACTTTAAACAGCTCAAACAATTTATTTTTTAAAATTTTCAGTCAAGCTAGCAATCTGTGTCACAGTCGCTTAAAAATTCATATCTCGAGTTCCAAAACTCGAAATCCAATTCTGTAAATTTTCCCTGAAACTATACTCATATATATATTTACTAATTTTTTTATAGAATTTTTAGTCAAGCAAATTAGTATAGTTTATTAGTTAAAGTCTCCCTGTTTCGTGGTTCGATTGCTCGACCTCTCTGTATTACTTAATCGATATCTCCCCACATCATGAGTTTCAATGACAATGCCGTTTATTTCTAATAAAATAAGGAATCTATATATATAAATAATGACTTCTAATTATCTTTGAAAAATTTATGGTGAATTTCCAAAGTCAGAACAGGGGATCTAGAAATTGCTCTGGCCCTATTTCACAAAAATTTAAACATCTCATAAAATATAACTTATATACCTGTTTTGTTCCATCCATATGAAAATAGACTCATCAAGGTTCAATTCCATAACTTATTAATTATTTAATTCCACTTCTACTATTTTTAGTGATTTTTCAAATTCACGCTCACTACTCGTATGTCTGAATCTATTTTATGGTAAATTTTACCCATTTCATGGTTCCCATGGATTAGCTAGCAATTTAGCATACATAACACCAAATATGATCATGATTAGCCATTCCAATGGCTAATCATTACCAAGCATTTCCATACCACTCAATAACCATATCATAAGACCATATATACAAAATGATTATAATGCTATACATGCCATACTCAAAATATACAAGCCATTATGCCAAGATGGTATACAGATAGTGTGAGCGTGCCTCCGACCGTTTCCGATTTCCGAGCTGGCTTGTCAACACTACAAGGAATGAAAAGGAGGGAGTAAGCACAAATGCTTAGTAAGTTCACATGCAAATAGCAAGTAACACAACTATATAAGCAAACATAAACATCATTTGCATGATCATCACCGAGACATTCATATCACATTTTCATTTATCATCTTACCATATTGTTGTTATATTGAGTTTTCAACCCGAGGGTTAAGTATATACCTGTTCAAAGTATCCATTTCACAACACTTACCAATACGTCCCTTTCATCTCGAGTATTCCTCCATTTGAGTAGAATTTTACCCGTTGAACACATCGGAATATAATTCGGATACACGAAAAGTTTGCACATAAGTGCCACATATGTAGCCAAGCTACCATGTAACCCGCCCATAAGTGAACTCGGACTCAACTCAATGAGCTCGGATGCCTAGTTACATCTCTCGAACTCGGACTCAACTCAACGAGTTCGGACATTCGCATCCATAAGTGAACTCGGACTCAACTCAACGAGTTCGGATGCCCAAATATCCCAGTGACATGTCACTTGTATCCTAATCCATTCCTAAGGTTCAACGGGAGCTTTTTCCCAATCATGTGTCTCAACCATCTTCTACGGAATGCCGATACCGATACTCGATAGTATTTCACATTGTCCAAGTATATCACATAATTTGACATATTACCAAACAATTTTCACGAGTATAATATTTCATAATAATTATCATATCATTTAATAACATAAAAACATTTAAAATAATAACTATGTTACCAACATTTACATATGAACTTACCTCGTATGTGAAAATGGCTACTTTTACCATTTCGTCCACAACTTGGTATTTTCCCCATTTTAGCCCGAATTTTAGTTTTCCTTGCTAATCGAGATTGGAAGCTTGAAAAACCCTAGCCATGGTTTCCCCTTGCTATATTCGGCCATGGGGTTGAAGATGAGCAAAATTGGCTTTTAATTTTGTATTTTAATTCATTTTACCCCTAAATGACCAAAATGCCCTTACTACTAAACTTTCCAAAAATTCCATCCATGTCCAATTTTTGTCCATAGACTTAGAAATTGGTAAAATTGCTATTTTAGACCTCCTAATTAATATTTCAAAACAATTTCATACTAGAAACTTCTAGAATGCAAGTTTTACAAATTATTCGATTTAGTCCCTAATTTCAATTTAAGCACTTTATGCATAAAATTTCTTTACGAAATTTTCACACAATCATGCAATCATATCATAGACCTCAAAATAATCATAAAATAATTATTTCTATCTTGGATTTTGTGGTCACGAAACCACTATTTCGACTAGGCCCAAAATCAGGATATTACAACTCTCCCCCCCTTTTAGGGATTTTCGTCCCCGAAAATCTTACCGAAAAAGTGGTCTTCACTTTTAATCTCATATTCGGTGCTGAAGAACTTTCACTTAGGCTGTACCTCCAATACATCTCTTTAATTTCTCATATGGTCTAAAAGCTTACAGTCTCAACTCTCAACTGTTCTTAAATTTTCAACCCTTCTCGCTTCCCATGATATCATGACATAAAACCAGGATCTTAACTTGATTAATGGAGACCGAATTCCAAGAAATCCAACAATCAAAGAGACCTGAAATTCCATGAATCTGATGAGTAGGAATTCAATCAATACCGATATGATTTATAGATTTCTCCAAACATTTAAGAATAGGATACATCACATTTTCCTCTTTCTCGCCATAGAAATAATTCGATATGGCCTCAAGAATAATCCTTCTCATTTCTATCCCAATATCAACATTGACAAGGATAATTTTGATAGATCCCAATGCTCACTTTAACCTCTTTAACAACTCGAGATTTTATGTAACATCGAATGCTCTAAACTATCACATTACCTCACCGTCTTGAAACACATCACAATTCATACAACAATTACATTCTTTGAAAGTCGTGAAGTCTTTGCTCAATGTAAACTAGTCTAGTTCGGACGCTTGCTTACCAATATTCTCATCTATCCGAACTCACAACATGTAATAAACTTTTCAAATTTCATAAGATGAAAACCTTATCATTTGTAGTGACTTTAGCTAATATCCAACTCTTTCTAATAAATATACACCTCTCGTTCAGACTATTTACTCTTTTATCAGTACAAAAATGAAATTCTATTATCAGACTTGAGAAAAATAATCCTGACATAATTGTCACATGAAACCTTTCAAATAAATAATTCACCATACCGACTGAAACTCGCGCTTTTATCACCTATGCCTTTACTGATGTCAAATCCTTACACATAAATTAAAAAAAAAATCCCAATACTAAAATCACCACATTACCAAGATCAATTAGAAGTATAGTCATATTTGACATGATTATCACGAGCTGAAGAACGCACTTCGAACATGAGTCGTAATTGACAAATTATGGAACAAAGATAACAAGAAAACCGAATAAAGAAATCCAAGATAGAGAAACCCGAAATAAAGAAATCCAGAATAAAAAGATTCAGGATAAAAAAACCCAAGATACGATACTATGCCGGAGAATCGAAAACCAAACTCATAGAGAAAATATAGAATACCTCGATAATTCTTCAAAGAAAGAAAGTCCAAAAGAAAACATCATTTAATCCCACTGAAATCAAATATAACAAGATCAATATATCTTCCCATACATATATATTAGATGAAGCATCAAGTAGAAGAAACAGAATTATAATATCATATGTATTCTCTCATCAATTCTTATCGAATTTAAATGAAATAGAATACCCGATGAAATAGAGTAATATAAATTATAAACCAATCAGGACTACCAATGCTTTCATCCAACACTTTTGAATTAGAAGACATTCCCATATAATAAGAATTTCTTCGTAAGATCAATAGCCATAGAAATATTTCTCGAGAACAGTAAACACATAGAACATCTCAAAAGAGATCACTAATCTGTCCAAATCATAATCACACACTCGGATAGTTCACATTTCAAATATCATTTCCCCAACTAGTTCTCACGTTACAAAATTTCATATTAAACCATTCACTAAAGAAGGCGATTCTGAATAAATTTCGATTTACACTTTTCTCGACCTTGCACTGAGTAATTCGATTTACCAAAGAGAATTCCTTCTCTAATTGGGACAATGCATAACTCCAATAATTTTTACGTCAATCCGATACTTTCATCGGCTCTAACTTTACTTATCACTCATTTTCAATCTCTGATCATACTTATAATTATTCTATCACTTTGAACTCTTTGGGTTCTCAACCGCGGAAACTTATTCAATACAAATCTCATGAAATTCCATTATAACCACTTGATGAAAGGGAGGGGTTGTAGGACCTCGACTCGACTTTCTTATACATACACATATGACACAACTTCCATCATCATAGCAACATCATCAAAATCATGTCATTCATTCGAGCAATGCAACATTCATGTTGGCTTACACAAATTTTCCTATTGTCCCATTTAGACAATATACTTATGCATACATTCTATGTTTTCTAGATAGCTTTACTTATCCATTCATTTAATTAAATTAATACATGCTCATGACATCATACAGGGCCAAACAAACATAGATATTTGCATCACAATCACAACTTTCATTTCGTGCATCATGTACATGTCATTACAATCATATAATTCAGTCCAACAATTTAACATAGATAAGTTCATTTCATTATAATCCTTTATCTCATAAAATTATATATCATTAGCATTCATCAACATTCGACGTCCAAATCAAGACAAGGACATTTTCATTCATATCATAATATTATGACTTTTATTCATACCTCTACTACTTTCTATTTATTCCGTTCATCTTATCAAGTAAGCCATATACACTACATCATATGAGCATTAAGCAAATATGGATATTTATCACATATGTATCACAAACTTTTATTCATACTTTTCTGAACCGAGACTTATCATAATCATAATTTTACTCAAATACCTTCACATAACATTGAACATGGTCAAGTAGCAGCTCGGTTTGGAGAGTACCACGTCTAAAAAAGACGGTACTCATATGCGTCGGAAGACATCACACTATCACAGATCAGTGGCATGTATAGCTAAATTTTTACGCATGCTAAGTTAGTCCGAGAACCGACTAAACCTGCTCTGATACCACCAAATGTAACGCCCCATACCCGAGACTGTCGCCGGAGTCGAACATGAGGTGTTAGCAGACTTAATTCATTACTTTAAACAGCTCAAACAATTTATTTTTTAAAATTTTCAGTCAAGCTAGTAATCTGTATCACAGTTTCTTAAAAATTCATATCTCGAGTTTCGAAACTCGAAATCCAATTCTGTAAATTTTCTCTGAAACTAGACTCATATATATATTTACTAATTTTTTTATAGAATTTTTGGTCAAGCAAATTAGTACAGTTTATTAGTTAAAGTCTCCCCTGTTTTAGGGTTTGACTGCTCTGACCTCTGTGTATTACGAATCAGATATCTCCCTGTACAGAGTTTCAATGACTATGCCGTTTATTTATAATAAAACTAGACTCAATAAGGAATCTTTATATATAAATCATGACTTCTAATTATCTTTGAAAAATTTATGGTGAATTTCCAAAATCAGAATAGGGGATCCAGAAATTGCTCTGGCCCTGTTTCACAAAAATTTAAACATCTCATAAAATATAACTCATATACCTGTTTTGTTCCATCCATATGAAAATAGACTCATCAAGCTTCAATTCCATACTTATTCATTATTTAATTCCACTTCTACTATTTTTAGTGATTTTTCAAATTCACGTCACTACTACTATCTGAATCTATTTTATGGTAAATTTTACCCATTTCATGGTTCCCATGGATTAGCTAGCAATTTAGCATACATAACACCAAATATGATCATGATTAGCCATTCCAATAGCTAATCATTACCAAGCATTTCCATACCACTCAATAACCATATCATAAGACCATATATACAAAATGATTATAATGCTATACATGCCATACTCAAAATATACAAGCCATTATGCCAAGATGGTATACCGATAGTGTGAGCGTGCCTCCGACCGTTTCTGATTTCCGAGCTGGCTTGTCAACACTACAAGGAATGAAAAGGAGGGAGTAAGCACAAATGCTTAGTAAGTTCACATGCAAATAGCAAGTAACACAACTATATAAGCAAACATAAACATCATTTGCATGATCACATTTTCATTTATCATCTTACCATATTGTTGTTATATCGAGTTTTCAACCCGAGGGTTAAGTATATACCTGTTCAAAGTATCCATTTCACAACACTTACCAATACGTCCCTTTCATCTCGAGTATTCCTCCATTTGAGTAGAATTTTACCCGTTGAACACATCGGAATATAATTTAGATACACGAAAAGTTTGCACATAAGTGCCATATATGTAGCCAAGCTACCATGCAACCCGCCCATAAGTGAACTCGGACTCAACTCAACGAGCTCGGGCGTTCGCATCCATAAGTGAACTCGAACTCAACTCAGCGAGCTCGGATGCCTAGTTACATCTCTCGAACTCGGACTCAACTCAACGAGTTCGGACATTCGCATCCATAAGTGAACTCCTGACTCAACTCAACGAGTTCGGATGCTAAATATCCCAGTGACATGTCACTTGTATCCTAACCCATTCCTAAGGTTCAACGGGAGCTTTTTCCCAATCATGTGTCTCAACCATCTTCTACGGAATGCCGATACCGATACTCGATAGTATTTCACATTTTCCAAGTATATCACATAATTTGACATATTACCAAACAATTTTCACGAGTATAATATTTCATAATAATTATCATATCATTTAATAACATAAAAACATTTAAAATAATAACTATGTTACCAACATTTACATATGAACTTACCTCGTATGTGAAAATGGCTACTTTTACCATTTCGTCCACAACTTGGTATTTTCCCCATTTTAGCCCGAATTTTAGTTTTCCTTGCTAATCGAGATTGGAAGCTTGAAAAATCCTAGCCATGGTTTCTCCTTGCTATATTTGGCCATGGGGTTGAAGATGAGCAAAATTGGCTTTTAATTTTGTATTTTAATTCATTTTACCCCTAAATGACCAAAATGCCCTTACTACTAAACTTTCCAAAAATTCCATCCATGTCCAATTTTTGTCCATAGACTTAGAAATTGGTAAAATTGCTATTTTAGACCTCCTAATTAATATTTCAAAACAATTTCATACTAGAAACTTCTAGAATGCAAGTTTTACAAATTATTTGATTTAGTCCCTAATTTCAATTTAAGCACTTTATGTATAAAATTTCTTCACGAAATTTTCACACAATCATGCAATCATATCATAGACCTCAAAATAATCATAAAATAATTATTTCTATCTTGGATTTTGTGGTCACGAAACCACTATTTCGACTAGGCCCAAAATCAGGATATTACACGATCAAATACTATATTTTGCTTCTTACTTTTCCAAGAACTTAGATTTCCTTATACAAAAACACAATACTTGATAGTAGATCTCCTATCATTCTTAGACCCTACCCAAATCTGCATATGAGAAGCATTCAATGTTAGAATGCCCATAGTTCTTATATAAAAAACCGTGTCTAATAGACCCCTTTAAATAACCAAGAATTCCTTCCAAAGTTGCCCAATGTTTCACCATTGGTGAAGACATTAATTGACTTACAATGCTAACAGAATATTCAACTTTCCAACTAACCTTCTATACCTCTTAAGATCTTTAAATAAATCACCACTTTCTTCATAAGTTGTAGATTAAGCTTTATACGTGTGCTACATGGCTTACACCACAATTTTCCAGTTTTTGCTGATAAGAGTATATTTCTTTTGAGATAATAAAGTACATTTCTTACTTCTAGTGACTTCAATACCCAAAAAAATACTTCAAATTTCCCAAGTATTTTAGTTGAAATTTAGTATGAGTAAAAGATCGCAAAGACAAAATGGCAGCCTCATCACTTACTGTAATAAAAATATCATCAATATACACTACTAGCAAAATATACTTTCTTTTGAGTGTTTGTAGAATACCGAGTGATCATACCTACTTTTCTTTAGTCCAATTTGGCAATAGATTGTGGCGGTGTTATATGAAATGTTACTGCCAATGTTGGCTATGTTTTCATGCCTTTTAGGATTAATGATCACAATTTTGCAAAGATTATGGTGCTTAAGACTGCACTTGAATCATTCTCCAATTTTGTTTGAAGGGAGAGGAAAATTTTGATTATTGAGTCTGATTTTTGTTCAACTACTTACTTGGTGTACAAATGTGGAGTCTCGACCCTAGACATATTGGGATATTTGCTCAAAGATCGATTCACTCAAACAGGAAATTAGTAACGTGGTCTTTAGAAATATCTTACATAAAGCCAACGAGGTCATTGATTCCTTAGCAAAAGCAATGTGGTTCGGACAAGAGATGTTCTTAGCTTCATAGTTTTTCTTATACATTTTCAAAAAAAAAAAAAAAGAAATTAAGGTCAAGAGAAATTAATGAAACCCTCAGAACCATACACAAACTGTTATCTAGTTTCCTTCTTGAGTTGTGGATTGTTTGTGATCTCTAGGTTTCTAGTGTTTTTCGTTTGGTGTTTCTCTTTTTCCTTTTTTTTTTATTTGATTTGATTGTAACTCAGTAAGATTGTCAAATCATTTTACAAGGTAATGCATTATTTTGTTGAAGTCTTATCCTTTGGAGTTTGCTTTGTTGCTTTGTTTTGTTCAAATTTTCACGCTCCTTTAGATTTTTATTAAAATAAAAACAACTTTTAACAATAGAAAATTTTATTCAAAGATTTTCACTCAAGTTTAATCTCATAAAAAAATTTTCAACTTTGATCTATCTCACATCCAAATTTCGCTTGAATCCTTAAAAGAATAAAGTTTTCAAAAAAATATCAATTAAAAATCTAAAAAGTAATTATAAATTTGAAGGGTGAGGATTAACTCACCCTCCCAAACTTAAATGTAGGGATGAAGTTGAAATCGGATAAATTGAAGTCATTTTATTGATCCCCAAATGCCTTTCTTTGTCTTTCTCTCTCCTTGGCCTTCTATCCCCAACCAAAAGGAAATTCAAGACTTCATGGCTTGCACAATTATAACCTACTCTTGCGTAAAGATGGTTCTTAAAGTAGGGTAGAAAATGCTAAAGCCACTAGTTTCATGTCTGCATTTCAGTTCAAATACTACAAACTATGATCATTTAAAAACAATAAAATGGTTCAAACAATGCATTGCAGGGCGCTCAAGATGCGGGAATTAAAAAAAGAACAGAAAAGATTGATATATATGGCTAACTTACACTTTCTAAAATCTACTAATTCATTCGACTTATGAAGATTAGAAATGTCAACTTCTGTAAGAATATACATGTAAGCTTTCTCAATTTGGTGGCTCTAAAAAATACTCCATAATTTACAAAAACGACCTGTTTCTAGATATGCTTCAAGGATGACAACAGGCTTCAGGAACTTCGATTAGGCATTGAAGATAGCGATCAGGTACTCAACAGCCACATGTTGGATGGTGGCTTTTTGTTGTCTCCAATGCAATGCTTGAAGCTGCTTATCAGAGAAACCTTGAAAATAATGTACATTGTTTTCTCCTTCAATGTTATCCGAAGATATGGTTTTTCTTACACTCCTGGTTGATAGATCTATTAGTGGTGCCAGAAGGGCTGGGAGGACGAGTATTTGGGCCTGAGGATGTGGGAGACAAACCAGGAGGAACTTCAAGGGTTGAACGAGGTGAATAACGTGGGGCCACTGTTAACTCGGAATGCTTGTAATGAGATCGTTGTGCAGTCTCACTGGAGAAAAAGAATAATGCATGAAGCTCAAGTGGACAGTCAAGAAAAAGGAAGTATTCGATTGAATTCAGCAGTTACAATATACAATATGCAAAATGAAAGAAAAAAGTATTAAGCTCGATGGCAAGGAAAAATGTAACTCTTACCAGTCAGGAGTCACAGTTTTTGCACTTTGCCAGCATTGTTGCATTGGCGATTGAGCCAGTTTAAATTCAGATCGCTCTCCTGGACTAAGAGGTGCATCCTACATATATTAAACTAATTATTAAATAAACTATCATAAGCCAATGGAAACAACAGGGTAAGCATTGTTATTTACCATGACTTTTGTCCCATTAAAGGATGAGGAGCTCGATGAGGCACCCGACTGTAGTGAGCTTTTGACAAATCGGTGCTCTAGTAACACACTTGCAGATGGTCTCTCTGCTGGATTTCTTTGGAAACAGCATCGCAGGAAATCCCTCCCCTCGGGTGATAATGTTTCAGGTATGGGAGGGGTATCCCGCATCACTTTGAACATAGCGGCAGCCTGCATTAAAGAAGAGAACATGAAGAAGTTGGCAATGTCTCTTATTTAAAAACAAACCAGACCAAGTTATTGAACTTGTCCTTCCTTGCACATAATTACGGAACATTTAATTTTTAATGATTGCAGGGCAGAGAATATATGATCGTTAGCATTATGAGAAGCACAGAACCAACTTTCTTTTTCCTCATCTCATGCGACAATGGGAAGTTAGAATGGTCAAAATTTCCCCAATGCTCAGCTGATTTATTAAGTAAATCAAGATACATAACGTGCTTACCCCTTCATACTCACTCCATGGTGCTTTACCAGTGAACATTTCAATAATTGTACATCCCAAACTCCAAATATCAACAGCTAGAGCAAGCTCAGAACTATTATCTTTCTGCATCACTGCTTGCATGAGCTGCAGGGAAACGAATGATGTCAGTATGTTAAAATACAGATATCATTTGATGATACAATTACGGGATGGTACCTCTGGAGCCATCCAGTAAGGGCTTCCCTTCAATGATAGATCAGCTCTTTGTCCACTAAGCTGTGCAACGGAATACAGAATTATTCAACCAGAATCAGAAAAAATAATAGCTAACGAAAGACCTTGAATCAAGATGACTTGGAGTAACAGTAAGTGATGAGAGGCAAATTGTGATGGTGATGACAACATCTGCCACACCAAGCTAATCAACTCTAGTTTTCACACATAGATTTAATCTGTCTTCTTCATTTGTGCTTATGTCCATTTATATTAATCACTTCTTTTATGCTTAACTAAAATGTCCAATAAAGGACTGCAATTGGGAGGATGAATTGCAACGAATCTTTTCCCTTAAATTATTTATTGTTGTGTGACATCAGCTGATAAAAGATCCTTTGGCTACTAATTTACATGCCTTATCTGAGGCTACTAATTATTTATTTACATGCACACAAAGAGAAGGGTAAGATATGAAACTTACATGTTTGGACATCCCAAAGTCAGCAAGCTTGACAACTCCAGATGCATCAACAAGCAAATTAGCCCCTTTAATATCCCTGAATAGAAAAGGTAAACAGCATAGGAAGCCACCAATATTTCATGCTAAAATACGAAAATAGGTTCTGTCCTCTCCTCAAACAACTAGCATTTCCATGCTTAATATTTGAGTTGGACAAAAAGCAAGTAGATGTCATTCACTTTTTTTACTCTAATTGGCTGTTTTTAACCCAAAAATCAGGACACTGCTTTGTACCTGTGGATGGTCTTTGTGCTGTGCAGGTAAGCCAACCCACGTAGAATATGGCGAGTGAAATTGCGAACAACAGATTCTGTTATGGCGCCACAGTGGTCACGAACATATTTATTAATTGAACCAGGATGAACATACTCCAGATATATATAGAACTTGTCTTCCACCTGCATATGGTAATTTATATTCCTTATTGGAAATTCTTAAGACAAAAGTGGAGCAAGAAGAAGAGATGAAATCCTAGCATGCAACTGGAACTTACTATTTCACTACCATAATACTGCACTATATTTGGATGCTTGAGGTGGCTAAGAACCTTGATCTCCTGCAATAAAGAAAGTAGTCATGGCTTAGGAAGACATTCAAAGAAACAAACGGCATTAGGTCATCACTTCTTTTATCCTCCTACAGTGAATAAATGTAATATTTGCAGAAGAAAAACCTGCTCTAGTTGCTTTATACACTCTGCAGATTTCGGGTCGTCTGGAAATATGTCAACTTCCTTCATTGCACATAAAGCTCCAGTTTCTCTGTCAGAAACAAGAATCTCTTTTAGTGTTCTGATAGCTAGTGCAATGGATGGCAAAGATACATAGAGCTTGTATACCTGTTACTGGCAACATAAACACTTCCAAATGTCCCACGCCCAATAAGCTTGCCCTTTTGCCATCGACAATTCATTGACAATGACTCTGGCTTATTAGCAACTTGGGGAATGGAAGCTGGTGGGGAAGCCACGGTTGCTCCTGGAGGAAGAGGTAACGGATGCACAGAGATAGGGCCATTACTTTCAGAACGCAACGATGAGATCTCAATACTCTCAAGTGACAACCTCTGATGTATTGGAGAAGGAGGTCCACTTTGGCTTCTATTCTTTCGATGAGGACTTTTGTTTGGACTGTGCAGCGGAGTGTTATCAGTGGTATATGCATTGTAATCATGGAATGCTCGGGGAGGAAGCCCTGCAACATCTAATGCATTCATCTCTGGTGCAGACCAGATTTGATTGCCTGTAGGAACCATGAAATGCGGAAACACATCGGTGGCACTCATTTTTTGTAGGGTGGCTACAGGACTTCCAAACTGACTCGTTGGAGTACTGCTTATAGGAAAATGCACCATAAACTCGTCATGAGAACTATCACCTTTATTCACTTCTTGTTGAAACACCCTAGAGGATGATACTGTTTCAACATTCTTTGTCGTCTTCCTCGAGTCACAACAAGCAAACACGCTGTAATAGGATAAATTAGAAAACTCTAAATTTCTTTAAAACCAGTCAAACAAGTTATCAGAAGTGCCTACACTGACTATAAATATAAAACCTAAATGAAGTACAAAACTAAATTTCAGATTTAACACCTAGATTATCAATCAAGTAGTGTTGCACTTATGAATAAATCATCCTTTAGCTCATAATTTGTTTCTAACATTTAGATTATGAATCACATAGCATTGCAATTATGAAGATTTCGTTTCTAAAATATTCACAGAAAGAAGCTAAAGACATGCAAATGATTTCGAAAATGAGAAACTATTAAGAAATTATATATATTGCTTTCAATGTATTTGAAAAAAAAATTCTAACGGCATCTATTAATGCAGGAGCAGGGCCAGGCCAAGAACTTTCTAAGAAAATATTGATTTAAAAAAAACAAATAAAAGACTACCTTGAAACCAAAAAAATAGATTCATCTGCTTTTTCTGAATCTCTATCCTCTAGACCTTTACAATGTCCAGCTTCCTTGGGCGACGAAAACCGTTGCTCCCCGTCTCCTTCAGGAAGCGGAAGCGGAAGCGGCAATGGCACCGCCAACGCCGACGACGTTGTCTTCGAAGCCGGAGAAGTTGACAATGACGGAGTATCGCAACCAGCGGACAGCGGCGACGCCTGCGGGTCCTCCTTCTTTGGAGGTTCCTGTTCGGGGAGACGCTTAGGCTCCTTTTGCCTTCGCAGCCTAGCTCCCGAAATGCGAAGCCCCAAGTAATGGTAACGGGATTTAGGACGTTGATTCTGGTTACGCTGATTACTATTAATATTATCTTCAAAATGTTTCCTGGAAGAAGATCCGGAGGAGGCGGAGCTACTGCTGGAAGAACAAGAAGAAGAAAACGAAATGTTCTGAAACCAACGCATGGCTAGAAATCATTCTGAAAAGAAAGAAATGATCAAATTTGAAATGAAAGAAAATTGAAGAAGAAAAGGAGAGGAAAACTATGTTCCTTTAACAACAACAACAACAACAAAAAGAGAAGTAAAAATGAGGGGGTAACAACGTACAATGATGTTCCAAAAGGATTGGATGGCAATGGGCAATGGAGTTTTTGGTTTGGAAATTATGGAGAAATCGGTTTTTGTCTGCAACATTAAGCGGTTTATAACAGAAACCCCTTTTTTTTTTTTAAAAAAAATAGGTTAATAAAGTATCTTTTCTTTTTATGCCCCTAGCTGATTTATTTAGCATTTGCTCATCACACTTTTTTTTTTTAAAATTAATAATTAATATTCTTTAAATTTACAATTTTTCCTTTTCAAAAAATATATTTAGCGAAAGTAAATTTAACTTTGAAACACTTTCAAAATTCGTTATTATTGTTAATACTTTATGAAATAATAATTATCTATCTATACTTATATAAAATATTTTATTAAATTGGTGTCTTTAAATTAACTCAATATTAACTTAATGAAAAACTTCCTTAAAATATTTTTTACTAAAAATTTTAACAATATTATTAATAATATAATATTTTTATCTTTTATTATTTTTATATGAAATATTTGAATAAAACAACTAAAAATGTAATGACTAACAATTCAACCTAAGCCTAAAAATAATTAAATATAAACATTTTAATATTTCACCTATAACTCAATTATCAAATTTTTTATAAATATAATGTTATTATCATGTTTTTTATTTCACACACTGAGTCAACGTGACAAAATTTAGTGTATATTATATATATATATATATATATATATAATATACTTATTTTAAATATTTTATTGAATTAGTGTCATGAGCCAATCTGACATCAATTTAATTATAAAATTATTAAAAAAATTATTAAAAGGCATACTTATATACAAAATATTATATTTTTATGAGAATATTTATATTTTTATGTAATAAATCAATAAAATTAATCATAATGAAATAATTACCAGACATTATAAATAATTAATCTTATTATTGTAACTAAAGTATCAATTAAATTTTATTTTTATTTTTAATAAATATATTTATTACATAATTCTTTTAAAATTTTTATTTACTTTATGATGGGATTTATTTGTTGAGGTGGGATTTTGTTATTCTGTGATAAGAGGGTTTGGTTCGAATTAGTTAAAGTCGAGAGGGTTTGGTTCTGTCCACAGAGTTTATGGTAAAAAAAAAACAGACTAACGTAATAAAGGTTTTGTGGTTTTAGTTCAGATCAATCTTTATAACAAATAACCAAAAGAAAAAATCATTAGTTTGTATTATCCAAAAAAAAAAAAAAAAAAGTTGGTATAGTTATTGAAAAAGATATACTATATTCACGGTTGATTTGGGCAAACTCAGTTTATTGTTTAAAATGATAATTTTTAATTTCTTATTATTAACTTGAAATAAAAATGTTGTTATTTTTATTGAATATATATCAACCTCAATTCAAAAAAATTTTGTTCAAGGTTGGCTCATTTGTTAGATAGGTTTATATATAGGATCATCATCGTGAATACCATCGATAGGTTGAAATAGGGTTTTTTTTTTTTTTTTTATTTCAAATATACTAGTTTAGATGTTTATTTAATAAACTAATCTATGTATTGAATTTGTTATATCAAACTTTATTTAGTAATATGTTTTGATATAACAAATTAAAATATTTTGGATAAAAGCTAAAATTAAACAAAATTGGTAAAATAATTTTTCAAATGAAGTCTAAGAGATAAAATTTTGAACCTATTACTTTGAACTCTTAGAAAACTTTTGAATTAACTTTTAAATTAAGTTAAAGTGATTTCAATCAAGTTAGAAATTTTCAATCAAAGTTAAATTGTTTTTAAAACAAGTCAGTATAGCTGTAAGCCAAAAAGTATCAATACTTTTGGTTAAGTATCGATAGTTTTCAAAATATCGATGTCCTTTCAAAAATCGGTACCAAATTGACATTCTGTTTCTCAATTAGTTCAGCTAAGTATCAATCCAGTATTGATACTTTTCATATGGTATCGATAAAAGTCCATTAGTATCTGTAACATCCAAAAATCGGGGGTTAGTAGAATCGGGGTTGGAAATTGAGAGAGAGCGGCTATGCACTAATTTTTGAGATTATCTATGCATTTTTAAGAAATAAATGAGAAATTGGTTTGTTGGTTAAGTGTTAGTGAAATGTTCCTTGAAACCCAAGTTCAAGTCCATTTTCTCTCATTATTTTTATTATTTTGCAAATTTTACCTTAAACCCTAGTATGTGACATGTCTTGTTTTTTTTTTTAAATAAATATTTCAAAATTATATTAAGAATGAGTTATTGATTTGATGGTTAAACATTAATCAATTTATTCTTAAGGTCTTAACTTCAATTCCCTTCCCATGTAAATAATTTAGGTATAAATATTAAAATTTCACTAATAATCAGCCTTTAACCCTCCTCCTCATTGCCCTAGTTGTTCCTCTCCTTCTCTTTGATTTTAATTTTTTTTCCTTTCCTTCATTGTTATCATCGCCTATACCTAGTTATACCATCTCTTTCTTTTTTTTTTCTCTCTTTTTGCTACAAGATTTGTTAACATATTCTCCACCATATTGCTGTCATTTTTCCTCATTAAAGTCAACCTCAAATTTGAAATCTTGAACTCCAAGATCGATCCCAAACATTGCCAAGAAAGTGCCATTGTTGTTTCTCTCAACTAGCTTGGGTGAGGTCTCTTTTCTCTTCAATTTCTTAATTATTTTTTTTCAATTGAAAACCTAAATTTCCAGATCTTGAATTTGGGGGATTTTAAATGATTTCAAAGGTATTTTTCCATATTTTAATGAGATCTCAAACTATTTTAAATTTCAGCCCCAATTTTGGCCACCATGGGTGGTGGTGTGTGCGCATATGTGTAGAAAAGGAGACTGTTTTGTTTCTTGGTTCTTACCTATATTTTTCCAGCCTTAATTTGAGTTCTTGAACCCTCCTAATAAGCTTTTAAACCCATTTCAATTAGGAAAAAACGTTCTTGATCAATTGGTTATTTGAAACTTACAAATCGTGAAGAGTAAGTGCAATTAAGAGTAACTAGTTTGTTATTTTGACATAGTTGTTGGGTAAAGGTTATGGATTGATTAAATGAAGGAATTTAATCATTAATTAGCTACTTATTTTTCAGTATATTATTGAATTAGGTGCTGACCTAAATGCCTCAAATCATCCGTAAAGGCAAAGAACGACTGTACGTACGATTCGCATCAATATAGTGTAAGGAATCTAACTAGTTTGGATTAATAAAATAGTTATAATATAAACGATTGGTTTGAACTCATTAGTGGGTATTTGTGGGCTAATTTAATGGTAAATTGATTGAATTTATACTGAATTTTGATTTAGGTTCATTTAAGGAATTATTAAAGAAATTTGGAAGATTTGCTAGTGTGCTACGAGGAAGCAAAAAATAAGGTGTGGGTCCTAAACTCATAAAATTGTTTGAAAATGTTAAATATATAGTTATATTTGATAAATTATCTTGTTGATTGGATTGGCTTAATAGGAAAATTATTGATTTTGTGAGTGGCCGAACTAGGTATCTTTCGAACTTTAAAAGATTGACATGTTGGCAAAATTGCTAGTTTGATAGTATGAATATTAAATTGAGTTTGTAATTGCATATTTGAGTTATAAGATATGAGAATGTTTGACTGAATGATATAATGTGTTGACATATTAAGCTTATGTATGATTTAAACGTATGAGATATTTGTTACATTGTGTACTGAAAAGGGTGCTATTTATACACAATGAAAATTCGTAAAGTATGTGAAATTAAACGATATTGATTGATATCAGCACAATGGTAATTTGAAAGATTGGAACACAATTTCTATTTATTGAAAGTATGTGATTATTGAGTACATGCTAAGCACGCCGAATGGATGTGAAAAGTATTGAGATATGGTTATGTATGAGATTGTGTGACATATTGCATATGAATTGGATTGAGATTTTGTGGTTGACGGAGGAGTTCCGTAGAGTACCGACGACATATTAAGTCCGTATTATTCATAGTCAGTGTACTGCACCTCGAATACCGAGGGGAATGGCGATTTATCGCATTTTTACTGGCAGCTTGTTTGCATTTTTATTGGTAGAATTTTCTGTATATTGTTACTGGTGGTTTTAACCACAACGAGCTTAAGCCCATAATATTTTGGAGTTTGGATGACGGGTTCTGGGAAACTCGTGGTGTGCAGCAGATGGTATGGGTAGGAAACTTTTTGCATTTCATCATGCTCACAAATATTTGAATGTTATCATGTTGTATTGAATGGTACCGAAATTGATTATTGTTACTTGAATGAATGATGACTCATGCTCATACTGTAATATCCCGAATTAGGGCCTAATCGGAATAGTGGTTTCGTGACCACAAATTCGAGATAGAAATAATTATTTTATAATTATTTTGAGGTTTATGATATGATTACATGATTGTGTGAAAATTTCGTGAAGAAATTCTATGCATAAAATACTTAATTTGAAAGTAGGGACTAAATCGAATAAGTTGCAAAACTTGCATTCTAGAAGTTTTTAGTATGAAATTGCATTGAAATATTAATTAAGAGGTCTTAAATAGCAATTTGACCAATTTTAAGTTCATGGACAAAATTAGGACATGGAAGGAATTTTTGGAAAGTTTAGTAGTAAGGGCATTTTGGTCATTTAGTTATTAAAATGAATTAAAAACAAAATTAAAAGCCAATTTTTGTCCATCTTCTTCATTAGGCCGAAATTTCAAGGGTTCTCCATAGCTAGGGTTTGTTTCAAGCTTCCAAGCTCCATAGTAAGTGATTCCAAGCCCTGCTTTTAATGTTCTTTACGTTTTTGAGATCCCGATAACTCGATTAAGCTTATGTTAGCAATAATTTAACCTAGGGTTTATATTTGGAAAAATACCCATAGGTGAAATTTGTGTATTTTGATGTTTTATGATAGAATATGAAGTTTTAAATTATGTTAGACAACTTGTACTACTCGATTTTAAGCAAAAACGCGAGTAAAAGGGCTTAATCGGTAAAAATACCTAATAGTCACAAGTACATGTTAGAGTGAGAATTTGATGTTTCCATAGAAGAGAAAAGTGATCAGCATGTTGTAAAACATAAGAATAAGGAATAAAGTTTAATCCAGAGCCTAGGGGCAAAAATGTAAATATGTAAAAGTTTAGGGGTAAAATTGTAATTTTGCCAAAATTTGAGTTAAGGATTAAATTGATAATGTGAGTATTAAATAAGCTAAATGTGTTATTTTAGATCAAGAAAGACGTGGAATCGACCTCAATCGAGGAAAAGAAAAGATTGTGGACTAAATTGCAAAATCTTTGTATTTTGGTACCAAGGTAAGTTCATGTGTAAATAATGTAGTATAATTGTTATTTGTAAATTATTGATGTTAATTATATGATATGCTGATTTTTATTATGAGATATATGCTTTGTGGTTATTTTCAATAAAATGCAAATTATTTGTATTATTTGTTAAATATAAAGTGCTACCGAGTATTGGTTTGGTATTTTACTAAGATGGCAAGGATAGGTGTTCGAGGAAAATCCCGTTTGAACCTTAGGAATAGATTAGGATACAAGTGACATGTCACTAGGATGGTTGAGCATCCGAACTCGTTGAGTTGAGTCCGAGTTCACTTATGGATGCGAATGTTCGAACTCGTTGAGTTGAGTCCGAGTTCGAGAGATGTAACTAGGCATCCGAGCTCGTTGAGTTGAGTCCGAGTTCACTTATGGATCTGAACGCCCGAGCTCGTTGAGTTGAGTCCGAGTTCGCTTATGGGCGGGTTACATGATTGCTTGATTTCATATATGGCACTTATGTGCAAGTTATCCATGTATCCAAATTATATTCCGATGTGTTCAACGGGTAAAGTTCTACTCAATTGGAGGAATATTCGAGATGTAAAGAGACGTATTGGTAAGTGATGTGGAATGGATATTTTGGACAGGTATGTATTTAACCCTCGGGTTGAGTATTGATACAATCACGATAAGGTAATAAGATGATGAAAAATGATTAGAAATGTGATATGTGTTTTAGTGATGCATGCTAATGTTGATTGGTATGGACTGTTTGTTATGTTACTTATTATTTGCATATGAACTTACTAAGCATTTATGCTTACTCCTCCTTCTTACTCATTGTAGTTTTGGACAAGCCACTCAGAGTCGGGATAGGTCGAAGGCTCACCACACTATCCTAAGACTTTTGGTAAATGGTTTGTAAATTTAAGTATGGCATGTATAGCAATATACCTATTTTGTGTAAATGATCTTATGATATGGTGATGGAATGGTTGAGAAAATGTTTGACAATGATAAATTATGAAAATGGTTAGTTTAGATTATGTTTGATGTTAAGGAAAATTATTAAGATACTTAGTGCATAAAAACTCATAAAAGGGATGAAATTTGCCATAAACAGAATACTGCAGCAACACTGACCCGAGTTTGAAAATTTACTAGAAATCATAGAAATTGAATATGGTGATGGAATATACATCAAATTGAATCTTATTATGTCTAGTTTCACATGAAACAAATGAAATAGGTAAAGGAATTATATGTTAAAAGATATTTGAATTTTAGTGAAACAGGGTTGTAACAGTTTCTAAATCCCTGTTCCAACTTTAGAAATTCACTATAAATTTTAAAGATATAATTAGGTGGTGTATTTTATATCCTCAGAATCCTTATTGAGTCTAGTTTTAGTAGAAACAAACCTCATAGCCATATGAATTTTGTATAGAGAGAAATATGGTTCGTAGTAAAACAGAGGTCAAACCAGTCAAGTCCTGAAACAGGGGTAACTTTAACTAATAAACTGTACTAATTGGCTCAACCAAAAATTATAGAAAAAATTAGTAGATAGGTATATGAGTCTAGATTCAAGGAAAATTTACGGATCTTAATTTCGAGTTTTGTAACTTGAGATATGATTTTTCTTGTGACTGTGACACAAGTAGCTTAAAAACTGTGAATGTAGAAACAAATAATCCAAAGTTCTAAAAATGTTAAATTAAGCTTAGTAACACCTCATACTCGACTCCGGTGACGGTCTCGGGCGTGGGGGCGTTACATTTAGTGGTATCAGAGCAGGTTTAGTCGGTTCTCGGACTACGTGTTGTATGTACGGATTTTGCTATACATGCCATATGTATAAATTGTGATAGTGTGACGACTTCTGACCTTTTTAAATGATTTTTTTTATAGTAAATGGATCCCGATCCAGCTGTGGCAGATGAAGTAGAGAGTAATGCGCCAGCTCCGGCTGAAGGAGCAGCGCCGACTGAAAATCCACCTCCTACTGTTGGTCAGGGAGGAGGAGAAAGGGTCGGGGAAGCCTTTCTCCAAATGATGAGTGCATGGTACACTGAGTTCGTTCGTCTGAACCCAAATGTACAACCTCCCCACCTCCCCAATTCCTCAACTTGTACTCCACGCCTCAAGGTATGGATCTGATGAAATTTCACGAACTCAGCTTGATAGAATTCGCAAGCAAGGGGCCAAGAATTTAAAGCAAATATTGATGATGATGCCGAAAAGCGAGTTACGGCTTGAAAATTCTATCCGGGTATTTGACGAATTATCTTGTACACACGAAGAATGTTTGAAATGCGCTATATCTTTGTTGAGGATTCACTTATAATTGGTGGAAGACTTTGATTTCGTGTGGTACGAAAGAGAAAATAACTTGGGAATTCTTTCAAGAAGAGTTTGGAAAAAATATATTAGTGAAAGATTTATTGATCGAAGCGTAAAGAATTTCTTGAGTGAAGCAAGGTAATATGACGATTCTGAGAATATGAAAGAGAGTTTGTTCGATTAAGTAAGTATGCCGTAGAGTATGTTCCTCAGAGGCCAAGATGTGCCGACGATTTGAAGACGGGCTCAACGAAGACATCAAGGTATTTGTTGGAATTCTTGAATTAAAAGAAATGGTAGTATTGGTTGATCGAGCTTGTAAGGTCAAGAATTGCTTAAAGAAAAGAAAAAGGTAGAGGCCGAGACTAGAAATTGGAAGAAAAGACCGATGAGCGGTTCATTTTCACAAAGAACTGGAAAGTCAAGGAATATGAATCCTCGTTCCCAAGCTTCACCGGCAATCATATAGGGAATTATAAGAAGCAAAATGTGGGTCCTAAATCTCGGACTACTTGGCGATCAGTGTAGGGAACTCGAGATTTGTTAAACTGAGTGCCAGTGTGTGGTAGAAATCATTTTGGTCCGTGTAGAGCAAATGAATGTTTTTCGATCGATGTGGTTCTCCTGATCATTTTATTAGAGACTGCCTGCAGAGAGAGTGAAAAGAAAAATTTTAGAATACAAAAATAAGTGGGGCGGATTCGAGAGGAAGATATCCAAGAAAAGCTGGGAGCGAAGCAAGCGGTAAGAATGTAGCCGTGGGATGCACCGTTAGACTGAAGGAAGGGCTCCAGCTAGAACTTATGCTATTAAAGCGCGTGAAGATGCTTCCTCACCGATGTGATTACTGGTACATTTTCTCTCTATAATGTTAATGTTATTGCTTTGATTGATCCGGTTCTACTCATTCATATGTGTGCATGAAATTGGTGTCTAGTATGAATATACCGTTGAGAACACAGAATTTATGATTAGAGTGTCGAATCCGTTAGGCAAATGTGTGATTTGTTGATAAAGTATGTAAGAAATGTCCTTTAATGATTCGGGATCATTACTTTCCTACCGACTTGATGTTGCTGCCGTTTGATGAATTTGATGTTATTTTGGGTATGGATTGGTTGACATTGCATGATGCTATAGTAAATTGCAAAGAAAAGGTTATAGAATTAAAGTGTGAAAGCGGTGAAACTCGAGGGTTGAATCGGATAAATCGAGGTATTGTCTAGTGTGATTTCTTTGATGTCGGCTCGAGATATTTGAGAAAGGGTTATGAAGCTTATTTGGCGTATGTAATTAATACAAAGGAAGTTGAAAAGAAAGTTGAATCAGTCACTTGTTGTGTGCGAATTTACTGGACGTATTTCGGAAGAATTGCCGGTTGCCTCGATCGAGGAAGTAGAATTTGGTATTGATTTGATACCAGGAACAGCTCCGATTTCGATTGCTCCGTATAGAATGGCACCAGCAGAGTTGAAGGAATTAAAGTCGCAGATTGCAAGAGTTGGTGATAAAGGTTTTGTGAGACCGAGTTTTTCACCTTGGGTGCTCCGTGTTATTTGTGAAAAAGAAGGATGGTTCTATGAGGTTGTGTGTTGATTATCGCCATTAAACAAGGTGACAATAAAAACAAATATCCGTTGCCAAGAATTGATGATTTGTTTGATCACCTAAAAGGAGCGACATGGTTTTCAAAGATTGACTTGAGATCAGGTATTACCAATCTGGGTAAAAGAGTCGGATGTGCCTAAAAGCGCTTTTAGAACAAGGTATGGTCATTATGAATTTTTAGTTATGCCATTCGGGTTGACAAATGCTCCTATTTGTGTTTATGGATTTAATGAATCGCATATTCACCATACTTGGATAAATTTGTTGTGGTGTTTATAGATGATATTTTAATTTATTCAAAAGATGATACTGAGCATCTTGAGCATTTGAGGATAGTTTTGCAAACTTTGAGAGATAAGCGGTTGTATGCTAAGTTTAGTAAAAGTGAATTTTGGCTACGGGAAGTTGGATTCTTGGGTCATATTGTTTCAGTGATGGTATACGGGTTGATCCTAGTAAAATTTCAGCCATTGTTGATTGGAAGCCACCAAAAATGTAACGAAGTTAGAAGTTTCTTGGGGCTAGCTGGTATATCATCGGCGGTTTGTAAATGGATTTTCTATAATTGCTGCTCCTATAACTAAATTACTCAGAAAGGATGTTAAATTTGAATGGACGGAAGAATGTCAACGGAGTTTTGAAGAATTAAAAATTATTAACAGAGGCACCAGTGTTAGTACAGGCCCAGAATCGTAAAGAATTTGTGGTGTATAGTGATGCTTCTCTAAATGGTTTGGGGTGTGTGCTCATGCAAGAAGGAAAAGTGGTGGCATATGCTTGAGGCGATTAAAACCTCATGAGAGGAATTATCCTACTCACGATTTGGAATTGGCTGCAGTGGTGTTTGCTTTGAAAATTTGGCGACATTATTTGTATGGTGAAAAGTGCCGGGTATATACCGACCATAAAAGTCTTAAGTACCTGATGTCACAAAAAGACTTGAATTTAAGACAGCGAAGATGGTTGGAGTTATTGAAAGATTACGAGCTTGTTATTGATTATCATCCGGGAAAAGCGAATGTGGTTGCTGATGCTTTGAGCAGAAAGTTGTTGTTTGCTTTGAGAGTTATGAACACTCAGTTGAAAGTGTCAGATGATGGTTCGATTCTAGCAGAGCTAAGAGTAAAACCGAAGTTTTTACAAGAGATTTCTGAAGCTCAAAAAGATGATCAAGATTTGCAAGCCAAGAGAAAACAGTGTGAAGTTGATACAGAGTCAGATTTCAGAATTGGTTCTGATGGGTGCTTAATGTTTAAAGATC
Source organism: Gossypium anomalum (assembly GCA_025698475.1). Lineage (NCBI taxonomy): Eukaryota > Viridiplantae > Streptophyta > Magnoliopsida > Malvales > Malvaceae > Gossypium > Gossypium anomalum. The sequence goes on from CM046967.1 coordinate 69,200,397, forward strand.
GGATTTGTGTACCAAAGAATGAGGAATTGATTCAAAAGATCCTACAAGAAGCACATAGTAGTTATTTCTCGATTCATCCGGGTAGTACGAAAATGTATAATGACTTGAAGAAAATGTATTGGTGGAATGGAATGAAAAGAGATATATCAGAGTTTGTGTCCAAATGCTTAATTTGTCAACAGTGAAAGTGAACACCAAGTACCTTCGGGATTACTTCAGCCTATTATGGTTCCTGAATGGAAATGGGATCGGATTACTATGGATTTTGTTTCAGGATTGCCATTGACTCCAGGAAAGAAAGATGCCATCTGGGTAATAGTTGATAGATTAACTAAGTCAGCTCATTTTATTCCGATGCGATGGGATTATTCTCTTAACAAGTTGGTGAATCAGTATATTAGAGAAATTGTTAGATTACATGGAATACCATTGTCGATTATTTCGAGATAGAGATCCAAGGTTTACCTCGCGGTTTTGGAAAAAATTGCAAGATGCGTTAGGTACAAAGTTAAATTTCGATCTTCCTTTCATCCACAAACCGATGGACAATCGGAGAGAGTAATTCATTCTTGAAGACATGCTCGATGTTGTGTATTGGAATTTCAAGGAAGTTGGGAAAGATATTTGCCGTTGGTAGAATTTGCTTACAACAATAGTTATCAAACGAGCTTGAAAATGGCACCTTATGAAGCATTGTATGGTCGTAAGTGTCGAAACGCCTTTGTATTGGACTGAACTCAAGGAAAATCGATTTATGGAGTTGATCTAATAAAAGAAATCAAGAAAAAGTGAAAGTAATTCGAGATTGTTTGAAAGTTTGCTTGAGATAGACAAAATCTTATGCGGATCTAAAACGAAAAAGACATTGAATTTCAAGTTGGTGATAAAGTATTTTTAAAAGTGTCTCCGTGGAAGAAAGTCCTTAGATTTGGACGGAAGGGCAAATTAAGTCCAGCGTTTTATTGGGCCGTATGAAGTAATTGAAAAAGTTGGACCCAGGTAGCATATCGGCTAGCATTACCATCCGAATTAGAGAAGATTCATGATGTGTTCCACGTATCTATGTTACGTCGGTATCGTTCGGATCCTTCACATGTAGTTTCACCGACGTAAATTGAACTACAACCGATATGACCTACGAAGAAGAACCGATTAAGATTTTAGCTCGAGAGGTCAAACAACTAAGGAATAAAAATGTTGCACTTGTGAAGGTGTTGTGGCAAAGGCATGGAATAAAAGAAGCTACATGGGAATCGAAAGAAACTATGAGAAATCAATACCCACATCTGTTTCTGGTAAGATTTTCGAGGACGAAAATCCTTAAAGGGAGAGTTGTAATATCCCGAATTAGGGCCTAATCGAATAGTGGTTTCGTGACCACAAATTCGAGATAGAAATAATTATTTTATAATTATTTTGAGGTTTATGATATGATTACATGATTGTGTGAAAATTTCAGTGAAGAAATTCTATGCATAAAATACTTAATTTGAAAGTAGGGACTAAATCGAATAAGTTGCAAAACTTGCATTCTAGAAGTTTTTAGTATGAAATTGCATTGAAATATTAATTAAGAGGTCTTAAATAGCAATTTGACCAATTTTAAGTTCATGGACAAAATTAGGACATGGAAGGAATTTTTGGAAAGTTTAGTAGTAAGGGCATTTTGGTCATTTAGTTATTAAAATGAATTAAAAACAAAATTAAAAGCCAATTTTTGTCCATCTTCTTCATTAGGCCGAAATTTCAAGGGTTCTCCATAGCTAGGGTTTGTTTCAAGCTTCCAAGCTCCATAGTAAGTGATTCCAAGCCCCGTTTTAATGTTCTTTACGTTTTTGAGATCCCGATAACTCGATTAAGCTTATGTTAGCAATAATTTAACCTAGGGTTTATATTTGGAAAAATACCCATAGGTGAAATTTGTGTATTTTGATGTTTTATGATAGAATATGAAGTTTTAAATTATGTTAGACAACTTGTACTACTCGATTTTAAGCAAAACGAGTAAAGGGGCTTAATCGGTAAAAATACCTAATAGTCACAAGTACATGTTAGAGTGAGAATTTGATGTTTCCATAGAAGAGAAAAGTGATCAGCATGTTGTAAAACATAAGAATAAGGAATAAAGTTTAATCCAGAGCCTAGGGGCAAAAATGTAAATATGTAAAAGTTTAGGGGTAAAATTGTAATTTTGCCAAAATTTGAGTTAAGGATTAAATTGATAATGTGAGTATTAAATAAGCTAAATGTGTTATTTTAGATCAAGAAAGACGTGGAATCGACCTCAATCGAGGAAAAGAAAAGATTGTGGACTAAATTGCAAAATCTTTGTATTTTGGTACCAAGGTAAGTTCATGTGTAAATAATGTAGTATAATTGTTATTTGTAAATTATTGATGTTAATTATATGATATGCTGATTTTTATTATGAGATATATGCTTTGTGGTTATTTTCTTTGAATAAAATGCAAATTATTTGTATTATTTGTTAAATATAAAGTGCTACCGAGTATTGGTTTCGGTATTTTACTAAGATGGCAAGGATAGGTGTTCGAGGAAAATCCCGTTTGAACCTTAGGAATAGATTAGGATACAAGTGACATGTCACTAGGATGGTTGAGCATCCGAACTCGTTGAGTTGAGTCCGAGTTCACTTATGGATGCGAATGTTCGAACTCGTTGAGTTGAGTCCGAGTTCGAGAGATGTAACTAGGCATCCGAGCTCGTTGAGTTGAGTCCGAGTTCACTTATGGATGCGAACGCCCGAGCTCGTTGAGTTGAGTCCGAGTTCGCTTATGGGCGGGTTACATGATTGCTTGATTTCATATATGGCACTTATGTGCAAGTTATCCATGTATCCAAATTATATTCCGATGTGTTCAACGGGTAAAGTTCTACTCAATTGGAGGAATATTCGAGATGTAAAGAGACGTATTGGTAAGTGATGTGGAATGGATATTTTGGACAGGTATGTATTTAACCCTCGGGTTGAGTATTGATACAATCACGATAAGGTAATAAGATGATGAAAAATGATTAGAAATGTGATATGTGTTTTAGTGATGCATGCTAATGTTGATTGGTATGACTGTTTGTTATGTTACTTATTATTTGCATATGAACTTACTAAGCATTTATGCTTACTCCCTCCTTCTTACTCATTGTAGTTTTGGACAAGCCAGCTCAGAGTCGGGATAGGTCAAGGCTCATCACACTATCCTAAGACTTTTGGTAAATGGTTTGTAAATTTAAGTATGGCATGTATAGCAATATACCTATTTTGTGTAAATGATCTTATGATATGGTGATGGAATGGTTGAGAAAATGTTTGACAATGATAAATTATGAAAATGGTTAGTTTAGATTATGTTTGATGTTAAGGAAAATTATTAAGATACTTAGTGCATAAAAACTCATAAAAGGGATGAAATTTGCCATAAACAGAATACTGCAGCAACACTGACCCGAGTTTGAAAATTTACTAGAAATCATAGAAATTGAATATGGTGATGGAATATACATCAAATTGAATCTTATTATGTCTAGTTTCACATGAAACAAATGAAATAGGTAAAGGAATTATATGTTAAAAGATATTTGAATTTTAGTGAAACAGGGTTGTAACAGTTTCTAAATCCCCTGTTCCAACTTTAGAAATTCACTATAAATTTTAAAGATATAATTAGGTGGTGTATTTTATATCCTCAGAATCCTTATTGAGTCTAGTTTTAGTAGAAACAAACCTCATAGCCATATGAATTTTGTATAGAGAGAAATATGGTTCGTAGTAAACAGAGGTCAAACCAGTCAAGTCCTGAAACAGGGGTAACTTTAACTAATAAACTGTACTAATTGGCTCAACCAAAAATTATAGAAAAAAATTAGTAGATAGGTATATGAGTCTAGATTCAAGGAAAATTTACGGATCTTAATTTCGAGTTTTGTAACTTGAGATATGATTTTTCTTGTGACTGTGACACAAGTAGCTTAAAAACTGTGAATGTAGAAACAAATAATCCAAAGTTCTAAAAATGTTAAATTAAGCTTAGTAACACCTCATACTCGACTCCGGCGACGGTCTCGGGCGTGGGGGCGTTACACATACACCGTTTGACATCGATATTGATAATGCTTATGTAATCATATGAAATTCCTATGATGATTCTATTTTCTTCTGTTAAAGCTAATCTGTTTCACTGTATTCGATATTTATGTTTGTTTAAATAATTGTTTGACTCACACTGAGCTTTTCATAAGCTCACCCCTAATAGCGTTTAACTTTTTAGGTAAACCTCAAAATTAGGACTGGACTCGGCATTCAGAAAATCACCTTGGACGTCAAATTATTTTTTAAAATAAGTATTAATCAATTTCTATTGGTTTTGGTTTGTAATTGTTAATTATTTTTGGTCTGTGGCTTGGTAACTTTTCGTCTGGGATTGTTGCATGCATGGATTACTCAAGCGTAATAACCGAATAATGCATCATATCGGGCTTAATTAAAATTTGATATTGTTCCCTAATTTCCATTGCATTGCAAAAGAACCATTTTTGAAAAACAAATCGATAAGGCAACTAAGTTTCCAAAATGACTTGAATAATGGTTTTTCCACTGCATTAGTTTAACATCGAAATTTTTTCTAAAGAAGAGCGACAAGCAAACGATTTTTCTAAAACAACACTATCAACAAAAAAAAATGAATCCTAAGTATATACGACCTAATGAATGAATGAAGCTAACTCAAAGCACAAGTACGATTTTCTCAAAAAATGAGTTTATTTAAGGTCTTCAAAAGCAACGTAAGTTAGCTTAGCCATTTTGGTGGCTAATGTAGCCTTCTCAATTTAGTCATAACGTCTAGGTCGGGTTTGGGAGGTTACAATATCGATATTTTTAGCTTCAACGGTCATTTAATTTTGCATTAAATGCAAAAAAATATTGATACCTTGTTATCAAGTATCGATACTCATAATTGCAAGTGAATTAAATGCACTGGTTATTTCATTCGAAACTGCTCTATTCATTTCTCCAACAATCACAACGGTTGGAAATCAATTAGGGGTATAAATATTAGCTTCCAAAGGTCCTATAATAACAAGAGATATTATCAAGCTAAAATATCAATAAAAAACAAAATTGACTTACAATTCTCAACAATTTTCTTTAAACACACTTGTGAGATTTCATTATATTCATTTAGCTCAAGTGTTTCTCTTTATAATTGAGCTTAATTTGCAAACATTCTGATCTCGTAAAGGTTATTTCTTTGTTTGCTTATCTGTATCACTTTGAGAGGGTTTGTGTCTTAAGGTTTGGGTAGAAGCCTTAAGGGAGTTTGTAAGGTTAAACCTTGTCCTCAAAGGTTGTTAAATTAGTGAATTTGGTAAAATCCTTAGTTGTGGAAAGCTGAGGTAGTAGACAATTAGGGCCGAATCGCTATATATCGACATGTTCATTGTCTCTATCTTTTTTCTTAGCAACCACAAAATTTTTAAAAGGCCAATTCACCCCATCTTGGTAATTTTGAGTTCATTATTTGAGTGGATATAATTAATTAGTGAAATAAACGAAGTTGGCACTTTAAGGGCCCAACTTCACTATTCCCTTATTTTTTTTCCACGCAACAACAAGAAGCTTGTGAGCATGCAGGAAATTGCAAGAAAGAAAACAAATGTAGAACAATGGTAGCATGCATTCGTGAAAAATTGTAGGAAAAAAAAAGAAAGTAGGAAAATGCAGTGTTTTGTTTACATATAGTAGAAGAAATAAAATAATGAAAATGTGAACAAACATGCATGAAAGAAGCAAAAAATAAAAAAAAAGTATACTAAAGCAAAAAATAAAAAAAGTATACTAACATGCAGAAGTAAAAAAATAATTAAAGCATGCAACAAGTAAATAATTGAGGTAGGTAATTATAGGTTACTTATTATTATTGAATAACAGTTTTAAATATTATGCAATTTAATCTTTTTAGTTTTGTGTATATAAATGGACAATCACTCTATTATTTTCTATCAAAAAAATTTCTTCTCTCAATTTCTCCCAATAGTTTTTTCTTCTCCTATTTTCTCCCAACATCTTTTTCTTCTCTAATTTCCTTTCCAACACAACATATTTGTAATAAATTCTCTACAAATCCATCATTAACAAGTAAGCTTTTTAAAACTTTTTTTAGTTGATAAATGAGAAATTTAGAGATTAGTGGGATGTTTATTTTTATATTTGATATATATATATATATATTAATTTTAGATGTTAGTATCTTACTAGATTGTTATATTTTGGTGTATTATTTTTTAAAAGGTTGATATATTAACATTTATAATTTTTAACTTTTTTTTAAACAAAATTAGTTTATTTTTTATATTAAAGGGAAAATATTGGTATATTGACATATTATAGCTTATTATTAGTTATATTGTTTGATTAAATGTTAACTGTTTGTAGAATAGTTGATTTATTTTTTTTTATTTACGGTAGTATTTGGAAAGCCACTCAGTAATTGCTTTGGGTGTAATTGCTTATTGTGGGAGAATGCCTCTTGTTTTGACCAAAATTTATTTTGGCTTTTCTTTTCCTAGTTAAACTATATTTTTAGTTTCCCACTTAAACTCTAATTAACCTAGAGTTGTTGCAGTCATATACGCTATGAGTTTCAGCCTATAAATAGGCCTTAGTTACTCTAGGTTTTACACAACAAAAATATTTAGATTGAGAGAATTTTGTTATTTGTTCTCAAAGGTTTTTTTCTTTTTGTGGGGCTTTGGGTTTTCTTTTAATTCTCTCCATCTTTTGTACTGTTCTTTATTATAATGAAATCACTTTTTTCTCTTGATTTTTATCCTCTTTTAAAGAGTTTTTCTATGAAAAATTTGCGTGTTCGATCTTTTCGATTCTTCTTTTCTTCTTTTTGTTCGTTGTTTAATCAGGTTTATCCCCTACAAACTGGTATCAAAGCTATTTCAATTTTTGTAGTCAACCCGTTCAAAGATGGCAGCATCAAGGTTCAATATTGAGTAGTTTGATGGAATTGCAAATTTTATTTCGTGGCAAGTTCGAATGATGGTAATACTGGTTCAGAACGGTCTGAAAAAGGTTGTTATAGGGAAGAAGCCTGCATATATGAATTATTCAGAATGGGAATAACTTAATGTAAAGGCTCTATCCACTATTCAATTATGCCTCGTGAATAATGTGTTATAGGAGGTTTTGAAAGAGAAAACAATGTCTGCATTATGGAAAAAACTATAAGCTTTATATATGACGAAATCTCTAGCCAACAGATTAGTATTAAAACAACGTCTCTACACGTTTAGAATGGCCGAAGGTGAGTCCATCAGAACTCATCTTAGTGAGTTCGTTACCCTTCTTAATGACTTAGAGAATCTCAAAGCAAAGATTAGTGACGAAGATCAAGCTGTGTTATTGTTATGCTATTTGCCCTCTTTTTATAAAACTTTCAGGGAAACTTTGATTTATGAGAGAGATCATCTTTCGTTCGAGGATGTGAAGGGGAATCTTCTGAGTAAGGATAAACTTGACAACGAGTTAGGCCTAAATAAAAAACCAAACGGGCAAGGCTCAGTTCTAATTGCAAGAGGTAGACAACAAACCAGAAAGACAGGTCAAAACAGGTCTAAAGTAAGGTCCAAATCCAAAAATCGTGACAAATATTGTGGCTATTGTAAAAAAGGTGGGCCACGTTAAGGCAAAATGTTGGAAACTTCAAAATAAAATCAAATGGGATGACAAAAACGACGAGAAAGATAAGCAGAAAGTTGAAGTTGCTAATGCTGGTGTAGCTAATGACAGATGTGATGATTTCTTTTTGGTGTCAACGAGCGAGAGCTCTCATCTTACTAATGGTTCTTAGATTCAAGGTTCTCCTATCACATGTGTCCCAACAGGGTCTACTTCTCCACGTACAGTTCAATTGAAGGTGGAATTGTGCTGATGAAGAATAACTCTTCATGTAAAATATTTGAAATTGGAACAGTACAAATTAGGATGCACGAAAAAATTATTTGGACCCAAATATTACAGATTAGATGTTAATTATGCAAATAAAAAAGGTTTTCTTACACCATATTGTGGGTTAAGATATCATTTTGGAAAATTGAGCTAGACATAAGCACTAGAAACGGCTTACAAACTCTTTAATTTGAGACATTTAAGGTTTTGAAATATAGTTGAGACTTGAGAGGACTTTTGTTGTTTTAAAAAATATTTTCTATATTAACAACATTACCTTAGCGTAGCATTAACAAAACAAGTTGGATTGCAGTAGTATGTTGCATACTTCATAGCTTTATTCATTGATGGGTTTGGAACAATCTATACTTCAAAGAGTACATGGAAGAAAGAGATCTTGATTATTTTAATGATACAGATTAAGATGATGATGAACTTAGTCAAGGATAAACATTTGGTGAAAGGAACTTATGTTAAATTTTAAAGAGGAAATAACTCAACAAATATAGAACACTAGAACAATTATATAAAATTGCATATGATGTTTATTTTTCTTATTATTTTTATTAGAGATTGTATTATCAACTACTTTTATGGACTAACATAAAACATTTGATGATTTGATTTTAATTTGTTACTTATTTAGAAAAAAATTTTATCGTGCTAATAATTTTTTATACTAATTAATATTTTTAAAAATATAAATTATGTAGCTGTGTAATTATAATTTATACTACCAAACATGGCATAGGGAAATATAATGTAATTATACTCTATCAACAAAACACATCAGGAAATTACCATTCCTTGTAATTACAAGAAAATGTAATTTCATTCAATTACTATATATATATGTTGTCCAAACAGACCCTAAATGATAAGATATTTTTAAGTTCTTGTACATTTTGTAAATTTTAATTGTTTTATGCTTATTAATATTAATAAATATAAAGAAAATTTTAAAGTGAGAATATTTTATTTTTAATGTTAATTATTAGTATTACTTTTGAGACTACTATTAGTTTCAATATTAGTATATTGATATATTGATATTTATATATATTGTTTGTAATTGTTTGAAAAATATATAGTTTATTACTAGTTTAAATATTATTTTTATGTATTTTTTCTTTGTTTTAAGTTTATAGTAAGGTTTTTTATTAAGTATTTGAAAAACTATTTGTACTTTAATTATAAATTTGGTTATAGATTTATTTTTATGGAATTGTAGATTAATATATATTTATATATATTGTTTGTTAAGTGTTTGTAAAAATATATATATTTTATTGTAAGTATATTAATATATTTTTTAAACGTTATTATGTTGTTATATTTAGTTTATTGTCAATTTAAATGTTAGTTATTAATTGGAGATAAATTACAAATTCTGTAACAATGACAAGGGAAGGAAATTTGTTGAGAACCGAAGGTAGGCATATTTCATCCCACATTGATCAATAGCTAAAATCTTGCAACTGAAAATTTCTTTGCATGCAAAAATTTGAATCTTTTTAAAATTTTATATTAAGAAGTTATTCTTTATTTTATTTAAAAAATTGGAAACAACTAACATATCTATTTTATTATAGGCACCGTTAAAGGGAGAGGCAACTGGAAGGAGGTACAACATCCGACATTGAAATTTGGGCATCGAAGGCATGCATCCAACCATTTTGTCATATCTTATTAATGTCAAGGTTTTCAACGTGACTCTCATGCAGCATTGAAAAATGATTCAAGCATTGGTTACAGTGCTGGTTGAATGTTGGTGACCTAAAATGCACACATTCCACTTTTTGTGTGGATGACAACCTGAAACACACACATTGGTTATAGGTAAATGAATATGTCACCTACCCTTTTTTTACACAATATCCACCAATGTCGGATCTTGGGGTTGTTAGATATGAAGTGGGGTTTATGAATACACCAAAATGTCGATTTATGAGCCAATACGAAGCTGGGTTCAATGGATGGAATACTAGTACATCAACAAGTCCAACAATGGACCAGTTCGAAGCTGGGTCTAGTGGCTAGAATACCAATACAATAACTTGACCAATCATGTACAACTATGGTACTCCAAATCCTATGGTTGAAATGCGTGATGATGACGATAGCGATGACAATGATTACCTTGAGGAATGTTAACAGCCACAAAGAATCCAACCTCTTCCTTATCATTACCAGTTGACCACACCTTGACATAGGCAGGAGCTGTGAATTTTTTTTGTCCACTATGAACTTTAATTTGTTAATATATTAAGAATTTATTTTCCATTTTATTTTTCAATTATTTTAAGTTCTTATTGGTTTATTTTGAACATTTTTTTTTTACATTTTAATTTTATGTTGTGATTTTTTTTCATTTTACTTTTTACATTAGTTAATTGTTATGTAATTAATATTTTAGTATATTGTTAGTATGGCTATATATTAAGGTGATTAATGAGTTGAATTGCCATCATTGGAATATATTAAGTTGCAACCTCAATCATCCATACATTAAAAAAGACATTTAAATAACTACGAAGGTTGTAACAATATATTTTACTATCCACATCTCAAATCATCTAAGTTTCACCCCTAGTGTGCCTTAGAATATTCAAACAACTATTTTGATTATGACCTTTGTTTCTACAAAACACACAGTGCTTACATTGTCATTCCTCTCTAATATCCATTTTAGTATGGATACGAGGCAATTTTGGATGCCCTTTTGGACTTCTATGTAACAACAAGTTTGGTAACAACTCTGTATTATTTGGAATAGTTGGTCGGTACACAACATTTTGTAGTCTATGTAACTCATGTTGATATACTTTAAGGATTGTCTCTAACTTGTAAATCTCGTTGACATAGCTTATTGAATCAATGCGACAACAAGCAATTGCTGCAATTGTATGTGCACACAGGAATTGGAGAGCTTGAAACCTCTCAGAATCATATCATCCCTAATGTAGATGTACGAGTTATGTTCTTGTAATGACTCTTCCATGCGAATTTACCATTTCAAAAACTATGAAAGTTTGATCCCTCCGAGTGAATCCATTCACCAACATCGAGCTTGACTATTTCTGATTTTCCTCCATAGAATCAATTAATGTTTTACATCATGTGTGGCCACCATTAATCATTGCCTCGAACTGCTTCCTAATTTAAGCAAAAAGAGTACCTATCCTATAGTAAGTCTCTTTCACCACACCATTTATATAAAGATGATGTGTCCCTTTCAAAATAGAGTTAGTAGCCTTGGCAAGGTTTGTTGTCATGTGGCCATAGCATCGTCCTCTATCAAAACATTGAGCCCATTGCTCAACCTCTATTTGAGCCAACCATGGTCTGGTTCTATCGTCATATGAACACAAAGCCACATACCTCTCCTGAAATCGAGGTCTAACAAGTTCGTATCCTATTACACAAATAAATAAATGTGTTGTTAACTAAAACTTAAACCATATCTCAACTACACCTCAAAACATAATAAATAAATAATATTAGCATTAACAACTTCCTTACACCAATCTTTGTTCTTGAACTCCTTCATAAAGTTTGCTTCAACATGTCAAATGCAAAAAAAAAAAAAAAAAAGCGTGGTAAGCATGCTGAGGAGTCCATCTATTCTTCACAAACTAAGTTAAACTTTCTTCTTATTATTTTAAACGATGTAAATGATAAAACAATGGTCAATTGATTAGTTAGTTGTTAATTGAACTAAATAACCTATACTGATTATATTGATTGCAACTTTTAGCTAGGAATCTCCCCCTAGTCTCATCCTAAACTAAAAGATACCACCTAAGCTCTCCCCTCGATCTCACCTAGGCATATAGATCACATTCTAGTTTCACTATCTGACACAATTATATCGAACTATCTAAGGATAAACTCTCCTCTCGACCTCATTTATCTAGATTTTCCACTAGAGGCGTCAATTCTAGTGTATTAAGAATTTCAATATAATTGAACAATCAATTAATCAAGTATAAACTTTAACTTTAACTAACAAACAACCAATCAACCAACCATCAAACAACTTAGCACATAATAAAACTTAAATTCCAAACAAGCACTTTATCAAACACATGGTAGGCATAAACTAAAAGTAAAGAGTTTAAGAAAATGCTCATTTGATTGATGAAAATCCATTGAAGCCCGAGATTTTGGTCATCTCCCTTTTGCATAGTCTTCAACAAGAAGGAAGAAATGAAATGAAAAAAACAAAATCTAATCTAAAAAGAAAAGAGAAAGCCTAACCTAAAAATGAAAAGAAAAAGAAAATAAAAGAAACCTTAAACTAAAAGCTATGAAACTAAGGAAAATGTTTAGCCACCAAATCTCTGAAAACTAAAACTTATAAAGTTGTACTTATAGTTGACCTACCACAATTCGTTGTGGCAAATTAAGTCCTTTTCAATACTTGGTGAGCGTGTTTTCTAGAAAATAATTAATGTTTTCGTTAAGTTTCTATTTAGAGTACTCAGTTAATAAAATGAGCAATTTGGAGTGTTTTATGAGATTTTAGGCCAATTCGAGCCTAAGGGAGGATGAACATGCTAGTTAAGTGTGCAAGACCCCAAATTAAGCCAAGGAGTCAGTAGGCTATCCTCTATGTTGGAACACGCAGTCTCTAGGTTGCAACACACCATCTAAAACGCCCAAGAAGTATATTCCCATCCATGTCGTGACACACACCAGAGGATGTCATGACACACCTTTATGACTGCCAAAGAAGTATATTGCCTTCAGTGTCGCGACACAGGCTTGAGTATGTCATGACACAACTGCGACCAGGCAAGTTGAAATAATAAGGGTGTTTTCATCCTCACAATTCGATTTAGTTATGTTGAGTCATCTATACTAGGTCTAAATGAGTCATCTAACATGACTCATATAAATAGGAATGCTCAGAACTTAACTACGGTCTTCTTTCCCTTTTGTTTAGTTTCAATTCTTAAATTAGGTTTTGGTTTTGTAATCTTTTATTTTCAATTTAGTTCTTCAACTATTCGCGTTCAATATTGTGATTCGCTCAACATTATTACAGACATTCAAGTTTCTGCACTTCAATCATATTCTAGATCGATTTCTTTCTTCCCTGTTTTGTCTTTTAATATTGCATCGATGTTTGAACTCAATCTAGAGGTGGTTGGATTTAGATTCATGGGTAAATAAAGATATGATGAAGATTAATGAATGAATGTGGAAATATTTAACGACTGCTTTAGGATTACTTGTGTTGGAAAAAATTGTGTTTGAAAACGGTTTTCTTGCACAGCGAAAAATTAAAATTTTGAAAAACAACCCGGTTTGTGATAATAATAGTACAAACCTTAGGACTGAAATAATACTTGTGTTTTTTGATAAGCGGATCCTTGATGTTTTCCAGGTTTCAACCAAACGCTCTTCTCTGCTATTCTCGTAACACAGAGTTAGAAATAATTTTCTTTTCTTTTGAGGTGAAAACAAAAATTCACTCTTCAAAATAGAAACTGACAGAATTGTTATTCTCAAAAAATATATTTAATAGTTGATAATAAATTCTTTCTATTTTTTAGTAGAGTAATAATATCTTAAAGTTGTGTAAATAGCTCTACCTCAGTGTCATATATTTATAAGGAGAGAAGGTAGAACCCTTATCTAATTGTAGAGGTTTATTTCAAATAGTAAAACAACTTCCTAGCCCAACTAGGAGAGGGGGAAGGGCTAATAGGGTGTGCTTCCCTTTATATGTAGTATGATGAGGATTCGGGCCTCTTTTTGTATTGGATCCAATTTTAGTGCTTTTTGGACTTTTAACCCAACACTTTATAATTTAATCCAACCTAATACATATTTTTCTATTTTCTAAAATAAACTTTAGTTTTCCAATTAAATAGGTTTCTCATCCCAATTTTACTAGTGGTAAAATTATGATGATTTTACCTATGGTAAAATTTCCAAGAAAATATATTCAATATTTCACAACTCAACTTGTTCAGTATGACCAAATGTTTTATTTTCATTTTCGGGTTTTAAAACTACTAGAAACATAAACTCATTCTTCCGATCATTTCTGAGTAATCCATGCACATTTGCAAATGAATCATTTCTCATTTCCATTTCCATTTCTATTTTGAGAAAACCACATTCATTTCTAAATGATTTCATTTCTCCATTTCAAAAAAAATCGTAACATTTCTGAATGTTTTCCATTTCTTTATTTCTATTCACTATGTTAATTTTCAATTCAACATGCAATTCATTTTTGGTTTCAATGAGCTAGAGAAGGGACTGATTGGACATATGTAATTAGGGCTAAAATGATTTATAGTTAAGTTTTGCCTTGTAATCTATTAATTATAAACTTATTTAGTCACGAAGTCATTCCACTATAGTATCGTGACTAAGCTCTCCCCAATCACATACCATTACGAAAGCAACTACTCAGTGCTCGTCGAATGACCTTGTCCTAAGTGTGTTACCCTCATAGGATATCCTTGATCTCTTTGGGATAATATCTGCTCTCCCAATATGATCCTATTTTATCTCATGGTAACAATTACATCTTCCCTCATGAAAAGTCAATCAATATCAAATAATGATCAAGTCATTCTTCACAAAGGAAAATAACTCATGGTCACTTTTATTTTTCATCAACCATGTAATGCCAATGAGAGGATATCATTTACCCATATCTAGGGCTATGAAATCCACTACTGTGAATGACACTACATACTGTAGAAGTCGTACACCTAATACACCAATTTTCAGTTCCTTATCTATTTGAACTCAAGCTTTTACTTACATCAAAGTGTACGAGTCACACATACGTAGTCCGTCATCCACTCAGGATTTAGGTATGCCAGACTATGAACTTCACAAGTGAATAAGTCCATAAAGGGATTCAGGATCTATTCTGCTTGGGTCCTGTTCGATGTACTGTCAGTCCAATCAATCATATCTATGTCTCTATCTTTGAGGAGTCATCCGATTTGATGCCCAAGACAAAACATCTCCCCAAATTGACTTGATAGACAACATATTAGTCTTTCAATTGGTTTTCTCATTTCCAATTAGACTAAGGGCATATTTAGGTTCATCTACTAATACAAGTTGTCTTTTTATATTACGATTTGACCATGTAATATCGCTTATTATTAGTTAAACATTAGACAACCAGTGAGCAAACATTTGCTTCCATTTTGCTTTGCGTGAAAAAACCATGTGAGAATAATATACAAAGTATAAATGTAATTCATGAATAATTTTATTAACCAATTTGTTCGAAAAATTACAAGTGTACTTAGACAAAAATATCACACTTAGGGATCTAACTTGTTGGATCAGTTGGCTCGGGTTGAGAGAGCATAAACCTAGGCTTGACAACCCTAGAAAGTTATTAATATAGATAAGGTCGAGAGAATAGTCTACTGAGCATCACTTGGGCCGTCCTAGTTTGAACTGTGAGGCCAAGGGATAAGTAGTTCTTTTCGACTAGTTAGATTAGTTAGATACTGAAGGGTAATAACTAGGTTAACTATTAGCTAATTGAATAGAACCCAAGGGATAGTGAAACTCGTTGTGTCCTTTAACTTCGGAGGTAATTTATTCATCAAAATTGTTGTGCACCCTTCAATGAGAGCTATAGTCTCAAATTCTCCCAATCTATGCTTTTTTAACAATATATCTTTCATAAATTTCACGTAATTGGGCAACCAGTGGTATGTTGATGTGAAGTTGCTCCAATTTATCCAAAAATCATTTGAACTAAATATCCTGTTTAGAATTATGAAATCGCTGAGGAAAAGGTAGAGGTGGTCATCTTTTAGGTTGCTGATAATGGCATTCTTGTTGACAACATGACCTGATTTTGCCACATCATTTTTCTGCTTACCTTTTTTAGGTTCAAAATGTTTTTCAGATGGCTCTAGGATTTTTACCTGGTCATTATTCGAGTTATCCTCTCCTGGCATGAAATCTTGAGCAATGTCATCAAGCTGAGTTTCGCTCTAAGAGCGATGGCCTTGCATTGTTCCTTCCCTTATAATCTCAAATTCTCGGTATCAGTTGCCAATGCTCCTTGTGGTCTCGAATTCAAAGCATTTGCTATTTGCCCTACTTGATTTTCAAGATCTCAGAGGGATGCAACTCGGCTCTGAATTACAGCATTGTTTTTAGCCATATATTCCTTCAACAAAGCTTCAATAGATGATGATGATTTACTTCGGCATAGGATGATTATAATTAGGCAGTGCACTGTTGGCATTCTGCCTTGCAGCATTGTTAAAATTTCCCACACCTTGATTATTCCAACTAAAGTTCGGATGCTACTTCCACCCTAGATTTTAGGTGTTGGAATAGGGGTTATTATTCCAGTTAAAATTACCCATGTAGTACATAGATTCTGGATTTGATGGGCATTCATCAAACACATGATCCTCACCACAGTAAACACACGATAGCTGGGCTACTTTCATCTTATGAACTGTAGTGGGTTTTTTCATTTTTTTAATCATAGTAGCCAAAGAAGATACCTGGCCTATCAACAAAGTGATTACATCCAGCTCCATAGTACCGAAAGCTCTCTTGCCCGTCCCAGCTCTTGTAGCTAGATATTGATAATCATTGTTGACAATCTTTTCCAAAATCTCATATGCATCATTATAAGATTTAACCAACAAAGTGCAATTGGCTGAAGCATCAACTACCATCCTTGTATGTGCATTCAGCCCAATATAGAATATCTCCATCTAAGTCCAGTGTTGAAATCCATGAATCAAACATTTCTGAATTAAATCTTTAAATTGTTCCAGGTATCATATAGTGTTTCATCCTCCAATTTTTGAAAAGATGTGATGTCATTTCTAAGCTTTGAATTCATATTTGGTGGATTATACTATAGCAAAAACCTCTGGGAAATATCATTGTATGATGCCACTATTTTTTATGGTAAAGCATTCAGCCATGCTCTTGCACGATCTCTTAAAGATTATGAAAATAGTTTAAGTCACAGAGCATCTTCAGGAACACCCTGATGTCTAAACGAGTCACGAACCTTTAGAAAAAACCTTAAATGCAATATTAGATATTTAGTTGGTAACCCACCAAACTGTCCTACTATTTGCAACATCTGAAATATTACTGGTTTCAGTTCAAACTACTGAGCATTTATTTATGGTCTGACTATCCCTGAATTTAGATCATCCAAAATTAGCATAACATGCTCTCAGATTGGTCTGTCTCAGTTATCTATCACTTTACAAACATAAGGATTTGTGTCTTGACCATTCATGTTTTCATTCATACCATCTATCACCCTACGAACAGGAGGATCAACATATTGACCATTTGAATTATCATTGAGACCAGGTTCATTCCCATTCCTAGCCATTTTTTGCAGTTCTTTCTGCCTTCTTCGTAAAGTTCTCTCGATCATTGGGTCAAAAGGTACTCTTTGTTAGCAGGAATGCCTCTTCTCATGCACTGATGGCAAACCTGTAAAAATTAAATTAAACTAGGTTAGATAAAACTAATGGAATTAAGTAAAATAGCAAAACAAAATTACACCAAATTGCCATCCTCGACAACAACGTAAAAAACTTGTTGCGTGTAAAATGATATGCGAATTGTGCAAGTATACACGTCAAATCAAGTAATAAAGTGATAAGTGAGATCGTCTCCACAGGGATCAGATTAGGTATAAGAGTGGTCAAGTTATTATAATGAATTATGATTAATGTTATGGAAACACCAAGTTAAGTACGCTGTGGTAATTTAAAATAGTAAGGATGTGTGTGAAATGTATACTGACTAATACTGGAAATTTTTAAGGGACAGTAAGAGTGGAAATGCAATGGAAATTACGAGAATAATTACGTGAATAATATGTGAGCGAATAAGTAAATAACTAATAATGCTTTTGCAAAGATACAGTGGCAAAGGATAAAAGCTCTACGATGTTGATTCAGAAGGTTGGGATTACTAAGAATTTGCCCTTATTTTTAGTAATGCCTCAGCAAAATCATACTTAATCTATTGCTCAAAAGAGACATAAAGTGACCTACTTCTTTTGAGAGCTAGAACTCAAGTTACCCCGTCCTGTGTCTATAGGCCTTAGCAAGGTACCCTGCACAATTTTGTCTTTATTCTATACAAACGTTGCTCTATGTCTAAAGTCTGTTGAAGCATTTGATCGAATACTTGCTTGTATCATTCAATTTTAGTCTAACTAATCCAACCTTTTTAGAAGTAGATTCAGTTTATAGGCATACTGCACATTTGTCTATGTCTAGAGAATGTGTGCATACAATTGGGAAATAAAAACAACTGAATGAAACTGTAGATTAAATCGAACATATGTGTCAATTATTAAAGAAAGTAAAAGATTTCATCATCTAACCCTAACCCTTTAAGATTTAGCTCATGGGTTGGAAATTAAAATTCAAGTTCAAAATAACACCCAACATAGTTTCGATCAATTCAATTAACGAGAGAACAAATTAAGAAATAAAGGAAGAACTTTGAAAGATAGCTGTCGCCAAATCAATCCTAAATCTAGCAACATAATGTCCTGTGGTGGCTGGTAGGGGCTGCCTTCGGTCTCCTCTTTCCATCTCTACTCAGTAGCTTTGGGGTTTCCTCATTTACCTTTTTTAAGCTTTTCTTTCTAGGGTAACTCCAACAACCCACAATAACTTCTTTTTTTTTAGGTAGGTTTTTTTGGTACAAGTAGAGTTGGGCTAAAATTGGTCTGTGATAAGTGTTGACTCGGTCATCTTCTTAAAATTGCTGCGACATGCAAGGTGGCAAACTGTCCAACCTTTTACCCCAGAAAACCTTCATTCCTTTATTTCTTTCTCCATATCCTGCACCTGCCAAACCACCAAACACAAACCTTCCACACACAATTAAAGGTATCTAGTATGTAAACACAATCCAAGCTCCTAATGCAATGATAAAAATACTAATAAAATGTCCTAAAATGCCACTAAATGTACCCAAGTACAAGCAATTAGCTAGATCTAAGGGCATGAAATATAAATCTTTTCAAGAGTTATCACCTGTATACTTGCAGACACCGCCTCATATATATATCTTTTGCTGCAGTATTCACGCTCTAGACATTAGTATGTTCGAAGCATGATTTTGATAAAAGGACATCTGGGCTATATGGGAAAAAGATAAATATTCACATAAAAAAAGGGGAGCTTTGGTATGATCATCTTCTTGAACCTATCCTTTGAAGTTTTTCGCTATAAAGCTTAAGTCTCCTATGGGTAAACCAACATGAAAGGATGTAGACCAGCTCTCTACAAGGAGTCCTGAGTGCGATAGAAGAGGGAATAGAGAGATTCAAGTCGAGTTGTCTAGAAATAGTATTCTCCACTTGTTTCTTTTATTTTTCTTTTCTAAACGCTGATGATTACTTTCTATTTCATGTTAGTATGAAAGTACACATGATTTTTGGGTTCAATGTTATTTTATTCAATCTTGCTTCTACTATTTAATCTTTGGGTTTGAATCTTTTAGCACGGAAGTGTTATTGCGGTCACTGACACTGGAAGGTACAATGACAGTTCAAGCTAACAAGCATGACAACGGAAGTTGCTTGAGGATTAGAGGAATTTAATCCACTTTTTCTTAATAATGTTCCATTGCCATCATCGGAAGGTGTGGCTAATGTGCATGTTTAAGTCTTTGATTAAATATATAAGTTAAGCTTGGTAAGATATTCATTGCAATTTAATGCATCAACAATCACCTATCCTTTTATACCTTGTGAACACCTAGCATTCTGTTGAATATTCACGCTGGGGATCCCAATTTATCATTATCATATTTTATCTTGTTGTTTTCAAGTTATTACTTTGACACCTTCTCTCACAATTTATCTTGTTTCAGTCCATTTATTGCACTGACATTGATAGACAAAAGACAACCATCCTCGTGATTGATATCCAACAGACTCATATCTGTCTACTTGTAACAGTCCGGTTTAGACCCTAATTACCACAAATCTGAGTCAAAAAAATATTTAAATATTATTTTCCATGTTTATGATATGTGAATTAGCATGTGTGAAAGTTTCTTATTAAAATTTAATCACTTGTGTGCTTAATTTGATAACCTAATCGCGTAAAAAGTAAAAGTTATCTACTGTTTGTTAAAAGTACCTATTTGATTTGGCTTATTAATTTTAAGGTCCTTATGATGCAATTTGACCATTGAATTTATTAATGGACATATTTGGTCATGAGTTAGTGGATTTTAAATGAAAATAAAAAGGTTACTTAAGTAATTTGTTAAATTAATGTTAGTTAATTAAATAAAATATGAATTTTTTCTTCATTTTACTCATCTTTGCCAAAAAACACCAAAGAAAAGAGAAAGAAAAAGAGTTTTATGGTTCGGCACATTGATTTGGGGATTAAGGTATGTATTTTGATCTTTTTTTTGTAATTTCTACATTTTTGTAATAGTTGCTTCGAATACTATTAAGCCCATGTCTCAATTTCTGATTTTGTTGATGATTTTGAAATGTGCCATTAATGAAATTGTGAGCTTTGTGATGTTAGCTGTTGGAAAATAAAAGATATATGTTGGGTTGATATATTTTGTCTTTGAATTTTTGGTGATTTTGAGTAAAATGGGCTAAATTGTGAAATTTGTAAATTGAAGGACTAAAATGTAAAATAAATGAAATGTGTGGACTAGTATGAGTACTAGGAGAATTCAGCCAAACATGAGTATATGCAAATTATGTGTATTTTGTGATTTTGTGAATTAGGGACTAAAGTGTCAAAATGTAAAAATATAAGGGCTAAATTGTAAAATGCCCTAAATGAATGTTTATGGATTGATTTGAATTATTTGGTGAATAAAAGGGTTAATTTTGAATACATATAGATCAAGAAAAGAGGAATTCGGATTTAGACAGAGGGAAGTCGAAGGTTATAGAGTAGATAATCCGAGTCGGCAATTCCGAATACGAGACATGATGTTACAAGTATATTTTTGATGCTTTGATTATACATAAATTGTGTATATGTATTTGATTACGGTTTGAATATGATGATAAATCAATTGCATTTGGCACTAAGTGTGCGATTCAAAATAGCTTCGGCTATAAATAGCTCTAAGTGTGCGAAATGGAATAGCTTCGGCTATATGAGGCACTAAGTGTGTGATACCGAGATAGCTTCGGTTAATTGAGATAGCACTAAGTGTGCGAAATCATTCTAGCTTTGGCTAAGTGTGCGAAATCATTCTAGCTTTGGCTAATTCTTAAAGCACTAAGTGTGCGAATGCTTGAAGCATGAATAATCTTCGGAAAGTCTTAAAATATCTGAACGAGAGGTGAGAATGAAAATGAATAAATATGGGAAGGTTCAGGTATGTATGATACCTATGTGGTAGATGACATTATGTATATGAAGTTCATTGATTTGGTATAAACATATGAATTGTGTTGGCATAGAATTGATAGATGAATTGAGAACTAATAAGTGCTTATATGTTGATGTTTTATATTTTATAAACTATTGGTGATATTTGGTACGAGCTTACTAAGATTTTGAAAGCTTAATTTGTGTGTGTTTGCATTGTTATATAGATACCGAAGCTACTGTGAGCTTGGGGATCGTCGAGGATCGTCACCACACTATCGAACCTTGTTTTGGTACTTTTGAAAATGTATATATTGAAGTATGGCATGTATAGGCTAGAAGTGATTTGGTTAGGTTTTGTAATGTATATATTATGTCATGTGATATGGCTAGCTTATGTTTGAACTTATGGTTGGAAATGTTATATGATATGTGATGTGTTATGAATTATATGGTATGTTTTGAATGACCAAAAGAAATGGTCAATGTCAATAAGTTTTTGGTAAGCTTTGAGCATGAGATTGAATGATGTATTGAAACATATGTTTTAGTATGATTTTAGTCTAGGTTTTGGTATGATTTGGTTGATGAATTGAGATTGGAATTTAGTGATAACGTAAAGGTATGAAAAATGTATGTTTTGATATAGAGATTGGCTGAAATTGATGTACAAATATGCTTGGTTTGGTGCTTGTAGGTTTGATCCAATTGGGGTGGCAAATTGGCTATTCAAATGGCCTGTTTTTGTCCACATGGGCAGAGACACAGGCGTGTGTCTCAGCAATGGGCGACACATGGCTATGTTGCACAACCGTGTATCCCTTGGGGTACCCTACAATTATAAGTCAGGCTCGACCATGGCCAAGGCACACGGGCGTGTGGCTAGCCGTGTGACCCAAGTCAGTGTTGACCATGGCCAAGACACACGGGCGTGTCTTGTGGCCATTTGAATAAGTCAGTATGTATGCCCTATTTGGACACGGCCTAGACACATAGGCGTGTCTAATGCCGTGTGAGGCACACGGCCTGTTCACACGGGCGTGTGACCTGTACTTGTTTGAAAAATGTTTAATTTTTGGAAAAATTTCGTATGTGTTTGGTTTAGTCCTGACCCCTTTCTAATGCATGTTTAAGGTCTCGATGACCTATGTAAGGGACTTAATATTGATGTTTGATCTCTGATTCTATAATGTTTATGAAATGAATGTTAAATATTTTGATTTGTCCGATAATGCCTTTAACCCTAGTCCGGCGACGGATACGGGTTAGGGGTGTTACACTACTATACTTGTAACGATAGTGTATACTTGCACATTATTGCTGTGACGTTAAACAGATGATCAAGTTTTGGCGTCGTTGCTGAGGATGGCGTTTGTTTGATGTTTATTTTTGTTTGTTTTTATTTCATAATATTTAGTTGTTACTAACTTGTTTTCTTTTTGTCACTATTTTCACATTTTATTTTAGGTGTTGTATAACTCGAAGCAATTCAGAGTTTATTGTCGATTTTGATCCAGAAATTGAAAGAACAGCTCGGAGGAGACGTTGAGAACAAAGGAATATAGCTTTACCAAGAAACTATGAAGTCATACCCCCGATGCAGCAACAAAATGCTAATAACCCACCTGTAGCAAGATGCTCAAATACAAAACAGAATTATACGAGATTTTGTAGTACCTGTATTGGATGACTTACAACTGGGAGTTGTTAGTCCAGCAATCCAATCTGGAAATTTTGAACTCAAGCCAGTAATGTTTCAAATGCTGAATTCTAATGGGCAATATGCTGGACTACCACATGAAGATGCACGAGAACATCTTAAATTGTTTTTATTGATTTGTACTTCCTTTAGTCAACAAGGCGTTCCTAATGACACTTTGAAGATGCAATTATTTCATTATTCCTTGTAGGGAAGAGCTCGTACATAGTTCTTTAGGCTACCTGCCGGATCAATTACTTCTTGGAATGCACTTGCAACACAGTTTGTTTTGCGATTTAACCCGCTAACAATGAATGCTCTTCTCCAGAATGATATTACAGCTTATCATCGGTTGGATGATGAGAATCTTCACACCACATGGGAACATTATAAATCTCTGCTTCAACGTTGTCCCATGCACGACATTCAACATGAAACACAAATTGAGATTTTTTATAATAGGCTTAATTCACACACGAGGAATCTTGTCGAAGCATCAGCCAATGGACCTTTGCTGGATTGTACTTATAATGATGTTATTAGAATTCTGGAGAGAATTGCTCAGAATGATTATCAATACCCTATCTCTAGAGCTGCACAAGTAAAAGCTACTCCTGGAGTTATTAAATTAGATGCAATATCTGCACTTAGTGCTCAAGTTTCTTCTCTTGTGAATATGATAAAAAATATGCAAGGAACTAGTGACGTTGCACCTATACAAGTCGTTCAACAGGTTGATATTCCTACCTTTTGTTGTGAGATTTGCAGTGACAACCATAGTTGTGAAGATTGTCCACAACATACAGAGAATGTCTTTTATGTCAGTAACATCCGCAACAATCTTATGGCAACTCTTATAATAATTCTACATGTAATCAATAGTCTTAGGGAACTTAGAATGCTGGACAAAATGCTGCAACATTCCAATACGGAAATATATCTGCTCAAGGCAATTATAATTCAATACAAGGGAATTACAATCAACAACAGCAAAACTACAATCAGCACAATCAGATGCATCAACAACAGAATCAGTCGCAGTTACAACACTCTTCAATGCCGCATCAGCAAGTTCAAGAGCATCGATGACCTGTTAGCAGCTCTTGAGGCTTTAATGCGAGAGCATATGACTCGCACAAAAGTTATTGTTCAAGGGAATTCATCTTTTATTCGGGCGTTAGAGGCACAATTAAGAAAACTTGCTTTGAACTTGCATACTAGACCACCGAGCACACTACCTAGTGACACAAAAAATCCCAGTCCAAGGGGGAAAGAACACTACAGGGCTATCACACGTAGGAGTGGTAAACAAACTAGTGAGCCAACTATAGACTCTACTGTCGCACCTCAAGATACTGGTGAAATGATCCCTAGTGAGAAAGTTGAATCTGAAGAGCTTGTCAGTGTATCAGACAAAAAAGTTCCACAAATTGTCACTCATGCCTAATGTCTGACCTTCGAAACTGTCGACGCAATTAAAGGTGTCAGCGCAATCAGATGTATCTCTACCTTTACCTTTTCCACAAAGATTCAGGGAGAATGAGCAAGACAAGCAATACCAACAATTTCTGAACGCACTAAAGCAACTTTAGGTCAATATTCCTTTAGTAGACGCTCTTGTACAAATTTTGAATTATGGGAAATTTATGAAGGAGCTATTGTCCAAAAACAAAAAGCTCAATGATATGAAAATTGTTGCACTCAGATAGGGCTATAGTGCTGTTTTGACAAATAAGTTGCCCCCCAAAATGAAAGATCCTGGGAGCTTTACTATCCCATGTTCAATTGGCAACCATTATTTGGGCAAGGCTTTATACAACTTGGAAGCTAGCATCAACCTAATGCCACTATCTACTTTCATAAAGTTGGGAATTGATCACATGAAACCAACTGTCTTGACATTGCAACTAGCTGATCGGTCCTTGGCTCAACTTGAAATGCAAAACAAAGATATCTTAGTTCGTGTGGATAAATTCATTTTTCCAGTTGATCGTATCTTTCTTGGCTACGAGGCAAACAAGGAGGTTCCTATAATCTTGGGATGACCAGTTTTAGCGATCGGATGAACTCTTATCGATGTTTACAAAAGTGAACTGACCATGCGACTTAATGATGAGCACGTTACCTCCAATGGTTTCGAATCTATTCAATGCAGGGATAAAGAAGAATGCCATATTTTCGATGTACTAGATGATCTAGTTGTGGAAGAATTCAATGACCAAAGCACAATACTTTCTAAGGAGTTTGCAGTGACATTTGTGATGAATTCTTCGATAATTGTGACAACAAGGTTGATGCTAATAATATTGAACTCAGGCATGGATGGCAGATTGAATCCTTAGACTTAACCAACAGAACAGCTCCAATTTTCAAGCCATCTATTGACGAAGCTGGTACTCTGGAATTAAAACCATTACCTACTCATCTTAAATATGTCTTTCTTGGTGATAACAATACTCTCCTAGTTATTGTCTCCACAACACTGGATGTAACTCAAGAAGAGAAATTGGTCCATATTCTTAAGCAACATAAACGAGCTATTGTTGGAGTACTACCGATATCCGAGGCATTAGTCCATCTTTTTGCATGCACAAGATCAAGATGAAGGCAAGCAGTCGATTGAGCAACAAAGAAGATTAAATGAGAAGATGAAGGAAGTTGTTAAGAAAGAAATTATAAAGTGGTTTGATACTGGGATTATCTACCCTATTTCTGATAGCAATTGGGTAAGTCCAGTGCAATGTGTTCCTAAAAAGAGTGGCATCATAGTGGTTAGAAACAACAAAGACGAATTAATTCCTACATGCATTCCTAGGGATGGCGAGCTTGTATGGATTATTGCAAACTTAATGCTGCCACAAGGAAGGACCACTTCCCAATTTCTTTCATTGACCAAATATTGGACAGGCTTGCTGGAAGAGCCTATTACTACTTCTTAGACGGCTATTCTAGGTACAATCAAATTGCTATTGCACCGAAGGATCAGAAGAAAACAACTTTCACTTGTCCATTTGTTACTTTTGCTTTTCGCCGTATGTAACACCCATTACCCGTATTCGACGCTAGAATAGGGTACGAGGCATTACCAAACTTGAACTCAAGCAAACATTCAAAATCAGAACATGAATTTCCACTCAATTTAAAACTTTTCATAAGCATTCATATAGTCCCTAAAACGAGCCTACGAGGCCTAAAACATGCATTTGGAGTGGTTCGAGACTTATCTGAGAACTTTAGAAAATTACCCCACACTGAGAAAATTTTCACCAAAATAGGGGTCATACGCACGTGTGGCTTGGGACACGCCCGTGTCGGTAGGCCGTGTGATCACACATGCCCATGTCCCTAACCCATGTAACACTCTATTTATGACATCATTAACAAATTGAAGTCACACGGCCAAGTCACACGCCCGTGTGCTTAAGCCATGTGGGCAATTTAATTTTCATAAAATAGGTGCAGACTTCACATTCCCTGGGCACATGCCCATGTCCCGAGGCCGTGTTCTTCACATGGCTGAGACACACGGCCGTGTCTCTACTCGTGTGGCCAATTAGAAGCTAAAATTCAAAATGTAAGGGACTCACGGCTGGATCACACACCCATGGGACAAGCCGTGTGTCACACATGGCCTAGACACACGCTCGTGTGTCTACCCGTGTGGACAAAAATAAGGCTATTTACCAAGCCATTTTGCCACCCTTACTTACACCAACCTACACAACAACAAGCAACACAAATCCAAGTATATACATACAACCAATTCAACCACAACCAAGTCATCCACACATCAATTACATGCTATTTGCTATCACATACAACATCCCATACTTATCAACTTAATCCATGCAAATTCTCACATCCATGAAAACATCATCATATGCATATATATATGTAACCAATATTAGCCAATTTCAATGACCATTACAAAATGAATCATCAATCATTATAAGCCAACACATTTGGCCAAATTGAATATGACACATAACAAAATGACCAAGTTCCTATACATGCCATAGCTCAAAATATTGTAATCATAAGTACCCTAAATGATAATTGGATAGTGTGAATGGATCTCCAACCGCCTTCGATTCCTGAGCTGGCTTGGTGACACTATAAGACAAAGGAAAAAGAAAGGGAAGTAAGCTTTAAAGCTTAGTAAGTTTCTATGCAAATAATAGGCATTATACACACTTTAGCATAAATTTAACATGAAGTAAATTAACATAAATATCATTGTAAAATTTCATAATCAAACTTAACATAGATGTTATTAAAACCTTAACATCACAACTTACTCAATCATACCACACTGAGAGTTCATCACATATCGAGCTCATTAAGCACGGGTTTTATGTACATACTTGTACCAACTTGCAACTTACCATAATCTTTCACAACATACCATAGTCTTTCACAACTTAAACATTTCCGTTAAGATTCTCGTTGAACCACTTGGAATACTAAAGGATACTCGGGAAATCTCACACAGATAGTACCATACCAATGCCATATCCCAAATATGGTCTTACACGGGATCTCATATCGATGCCAATAGCCAAGCTATGGTCTTACGCGAAGTCTAATATCGATGCCATATCCCAGATATGGTCTTACACGTAATCTCAACTAACCCTAATGTCCTGACATTTGTATCCTAACTATTCCTAAGGTTCAACTGGGATTTTCTCTCTTGTCGAACTTTGTCAATTACGTTCAAAGAGTAAATTACAATTCATACGATATTAAAGCAATTAAAGCGTAAATAACGATGCATTATTGATGTACGAACTTACCTCGGTACAAAAGTTGTAGAAAATGATCTAATTGTTAAACACCTTATTCTTTCCCCGATCAAGGTCTGAACTTCATTTTTCTTGATCTATAATAGCAAATTTAACTTATTTGATATTCACATTACTCAAATCAATCCAAACATCACATTATGGCAAAATTACCTTTTTACCCCTAAAGTTTCACACTTTTACAAATTAGTCCCTAGGCTCGTGAAATGAAATGTATTCAATTTCTTTGTTACCCAAGCGTAGCCGAACCATATACATGCTCATCTTAGCCCACATTTTTCATCAAATCAGAGTTTTACTACTCATTTTACATTTTTTACAAATAGGTCCTTTTAAAGAGCGTTAAAAACGGGGCTAGGATGTACTTACAATCAAGCTTGAAAGTTGAAGAAAACCCTAGCTATGGTGTCTTGAGAACTTCGGCCAAGGTTTGGAGAAGATGAACAAATTTTGGCTTTATTTTCCCTTTTTATTCTTTTATTTACCAAATGACCAAAATGTCCTTTTTGCCAAACTTTAAAATTTTATCTCACCATGTCCATTTTTGTCCACTAACTTAACAAATGGTCCAATTATCATATAAGGACCTCTAATTTAAAATCTCATAGCAATTGGACAACTTTAACATGTAGAACTCAACTTTTGCACTTTTTACAGTTTAGTCCTTTTTACTAAATTGAGTGCCCAAACGTCAAAATTTTCGAATGAAAATTTCACAAAATCATTCCGTGAAACTATAGGCCATAAAAATCTAATAAAAATTAAAATTTTCTATGTCCGATTTGTCGTCCCGAAACCACTGTTAAGACTAGCCCTAAAATTAGGCTGCTACAGTATGCCTTTCGGTCTTTGCAGTGCACCATCCACATTTTAAAGGTGCATGATGGCAATATTCTCAAATATGATTGAAGATTATTTAGAGGTTTTTATGGATGATTTCTTAGTCTATGGGAATGATTTTGATCATTGCACTGACAATTTGGATAAAGTACTGCAGCAATGTGAAGACACACATCTTGTTTTAAATTAGGAAAAATTCCATTCCATGGCAACTGAAGGCATTGTGTTAGGCCATCGCATCTCTAGTCAAGGCATTGAAGTAGACAAAGCTAATGTGGAAATCATTGAGAAATTACCTCCACCGACAAATATGAAAGGTATTAGCAGTTTTCTTGGGCATGCAGGGTTTTACCGAAGATTTATTAGAGATTTCTCAAAAATTGCAAAGCCCTTATGCTCATTACTGGAACAAAATAAAAAATTCCTCTTTGAAAATGCATGTCTGGATGCATTCATTCAATTAAAGACGCAGCTAGTAAATGCACCCATTGTCGTTGCACCAGATTGGTCTCAACCTTTTGAAGTTATGTACAATGCAAGCGACTTTGCTGTAGGTCTTATTCTAGGACAACGTAAGGGAAAAATATTTCACGCCATATATTATGCTAGCAAGACTTTCAGAGAGGCTTAAATCAACTATACCACTACAAAGAAAGAATTATTGGCTGTAGTCTTTTCTTTTGACAAGTTCTGTTATTATCTTGTCGAAGCAAAGGTTACTTTATTTACTGATCACTCGGCGTTAAGATATCTTTTTATGAATAATGATACAAAACTAAGATTGATACTCTGGATCTTACTATTTCAAGAATTTGACATTGAGATAAGATACCATAAGGGTTCAGAGAATCAAGTTACAGATCATCTATCTCATTTGGAAGATGGCAGCGAAGATGGAAACATACTTCAAATTGTCGACGCATTCCTAGATGAGAAATTATTTGCTGTAGATGCAACCCTTTGGTATGCAGATTTGGTTAAATATCTAGTGTGTGAAAAACTCCTGTTGGGTGTCACAGGCCATAAAAAAGAAAGATTTTTTCGTGAAGTAGTGAAGTATCAATGGAACGAGCTGCATTTATTCAAGGCATGCAATGACAACATTATTCAGTGTTGTGTTTCGGAAAAGGAGATGCTTTCAATCCTGAAGCATTGTCATTATGCTCCTTATAGAGGTCATGGCATGCAAACTGCTGCTAAGGTTCTCCAATCAGAATTCTACTGGCCTTCATTATTCAAAGACGCCCATAATTTTATGAATCAATGCGATAGGTGTTAGCGCACTGGTTCTATATCTAGATGCAATGAAATGTTTCAGTAGCCAATTATGGGGGTTGAATTGTTCGATGTTTGGGGTATGGATTTTATGGGATTTCCAAGTTCATTTGGAAATCTTTATATATTAGTAGCTATTGACTACATCTCAAAGTGGGTTGAAGCTGTTGCAGTCCCAAAGGATGATGTAAAGGCAGTACTTAAATTTTTTCACAAGCATATACTCACCCACTTTGGTACACCAAAGGCATTGATTAGTGATCAGGGTACACATTTTCATTACAATCAAGTGGCAGCCACACTGAAAAGATATAGATTTAATCATAGAATGACTACTACTTATCATCTGAAAACTAATAGACAAGCCGAAGTATCGAATAGACAAATTAAAAACATTCTGGAGAAGGTTGTGAACCCTTCGATGAAATATTGGTCTTCTAGACTGGATGACGCATATATGGGCATTGTGGACAACATACAAAACTCCATTAGGGATGTTGCCATATCAATTGGTTTTTGGAAAAGCATGTCACTTGCTAGTTGAATTGGAGCACAAAGCAATATGGGCAATTAAACAAGTGAACAAGGACTATGAAGTTGCTGGAAAGAAAAGGCTGTTGGGTATCACTGAACTAGAGGAGATTAGGCGAAATACCTATGAAAACGCTATAACTTACAAAGAAAAGACCAAACGATGGCGTGAAAAAATTATTTTGTAGCGACAATTTATCGCGAGTCAACAGGTTTTATTATTCAATTGTAGACTAAAACTGCACAAGGTAAATTGCACTCTCGTTGGTCTGGAACTTTCAAAGTTGTCGAAGTATTTCCTCATGGTGCAGTCACAATTAGAGATTTACATGATGGACACTAATTCAAATTGAATGGCCAACGATTGAAACATTATCTTAGGAATATTGATCATAAGCAGGTAGAGACCATTAAATTGGTAAAAAATTTTTAATTCTTATGGAATTTATTATGTAATTTTATTTTTATTTTATTTTTGCTTCTGTTCAA
Source organism: Gossypium anomalum (assembly GCA_025698475.1). Classification (NCBI taxonomy): domain Eukaryota; kingdom Viridiplantae; phylum Streptophyta; class Magnoliopsida; order Malvales; family Malvaceae; genus Gossypium; species Gossypium anomalum. Next base: position 69,231,381 of record CM046967.1, read on the forward strand.
GTTTGTTTTATTATTTTTTCTCTTTATTTTTGCAGAATAATTAGGTACCATTTTTGATGCACTTGGGCTTTATTTTCAACGTAGTTCATACTATTGTACTGTTATTTATGACTCATCAAGACTGAGGGCATATCAGAAAATTCAGATCCCACTGTTACATCAAAAGTCACCTAGCCGTCTGATCTATCTAAGTAGGCGCAATTCTTATTGGATGTAATTATTCCTGCCAACTTTATTTCCCTTCAGAAAAATCACGCCTTTCCATCTTCTTCTTTCACTCACGATAAACCCCCTTTCACTGTGCCAACTGTAACACACCCAAGTAGCCATTTTTATTCACTTTATCTTCCCCAAGTTTGTATCTTTATAACTTTAAACCATCTTCACTCCACAAAATAAAAAAAAATATGGCAAGAACAGGAGGATCTGTAAAAAAAGCCACCAAGCCTGTTGAAGAACACTCATCCTCTGCAACTGCAGTTCGTGAATTGGAATCTTTCATGCCAACGGAGAAAAGGAGCCGGTGATCTTTTTAACGAAAGCGGCCAGGACTGGTTTCACGACAACATTTTGAAGCGACATTTTCACCTAGAACAGGGTATTCTCCTTTCATAACAACAAAACTTTGGCAAGAAAATTTATAAAACCATCTGTAAGCTAAAGTGGGAAACTTTCTACACTCATCCCGAAAACTATTCTCATTCATTGGTACATGAGTTTTATGCTAACCTTTATGACTATGAGGTAGATTTTATCTTTGTTCGAGAAGGCTTAATCCCATGAGATGCTAAAAAATTCAATGAGCTGTACAACACTAAAACGAATGTCAATGAATACTCCGAGTTTATTGAAGACATCACAGATGAAAAAAGGAACCTGTTGGTGAAGGATTTATGTGTCAAATGAGCATTGTGGATGGGTTCACATCAAAAGAATTATACAATGTACCGCCACTTCCTGACACTGCAAAGCAAAATCTGGTTTTATTTTATCAACTGCAGGCTATTGCCCTCTACTCACAGCACCACAGTCAACCTCGATAGAATGTTCCTGATACATTCAATTATCAAGGGTAGAAAGATTGATCTCAGAGCAATACTCCACCATAAAATTGCTGATTGCGCCGCAAGGCAAACTGGAATTTTAGTTTTCTCGTTATTGGTGATGTTACTGTGCCAGTAAAAAGGGATTGTGCCCCGTGATGATGAAAAGGTTCTGGAAAATAAGGGCCCAATAAATGAAGTCTCTATTGAAAGAATGACTCGTGGAAAAGATACACTGGCAATGAAGGAGGCAGAGACCATCAAGATAAGGAAGGGCAAAACCAAGGCAGAAAGCAAGGGAACAAATTTGACAACAGAGTCATCATTGCAGGGTAAAATGCAAGATATTTAGAAGTTGGCCAATTCTATCAGCAACAAGTAGATCAGGCTTGTCGCTACAATAGAGGATATGGACAGATCAAAAAATTTGTACTACGCTTATACTAGGATCTATAACAACTCTATTGTAGCCACATTAAGACAGTTAAGCCCAACCCCACTCCCATAATTTCCAATGTTCCCACCGATCATTTGATATTATGAACCCTCCTTCGAGAAGGATGACTTAGGGGACTAAGACAGATCGGTGGAATCCCCTCCCATTGTGAACGTCTCTGATGTTGAGAAAGAAGAAGACTCACAGGACGTTGAGGAGTGCGTGCGCATGATTGATAGCCTAGCCGAGGGTGACTTCATTTTTGGTCAAGAGACGCCTGCCGTTGAGGAGGAAGTTGATGTGGGAGAGGAGGAAGTTTGTGTTGCAATTGTGAATGAGAAGGCAGAGGAAGAAAATACTGAGAAAGAAGCTGCTAAGAAAGAATTTGCTAAGAACATTGTCAATGCATCTAAAGTTGTGGGTACAACTACCGATAATCTGGAGTGAGATGGAGTTAGACTGGCAGAAGCTATAGAGGTAACCAGTTATGAGCACAACAACTCATTGGCAATAGTGGTCTATGCCAGACCACTCAAGGTGACCCCTCCTACACAAGAAGCAGCTAATGATGCTGAGGCAGAGCCAGAACCTGAGAAGTGATCCAAGGACCGTACGAAGCCTAAAAAAAAGAAGAGAAAGTGCTCCAAAGAAAAAATGTACAAGAAGGATGAGAAGAGGAGGAAGAAGAAAAATCGTGCAGCCACATCGATGGCCGAGGAAAACTGAGGTAGTTTATTTTAAGTTTTAGTTGTAGTATTCATGCATTACATGTAGCTATCATTTTCATTTTGTTAGCGTACATTGTCGTTGCATTTTTATTGTCATTGCATTAGGGACAATGCAGACTTTAAGTTTGGGGCAATGCATATGGGGTTTGAAAATACACTCACATTTCAATTTTTTTTTTACTTTTTTTTTTTAGTTTAATGAAGCATGCAAGGTTTATTTTTGGTTAATGCAATTGTGTTTGAAATTTTTTGTTACATTTGATGCTTAATTCCTGAATCATGTGAATTATCAATGAATGAGTTGGATAAATATGACTGAATGTTGTATCTTCAATTCTTTGATGAATGATTTAGGTTGCATTAGTAATGGATGACTAGTAGCATTCCTTGAATCTTGAATGAATCTGCCTTTTACAGCTATTTATATATATAGTTATGAATAAGAGACACTCCAAAGTGGGTGTATTGTGAAATGTTAAAAAGGAAACACTCCAATACGAGTGTTAGAAAAATGAATCTGGCCAAAGGCTGTCGCTGCATGAGTGTGTGTTGGTGCAATTATCTGTTCCTTGGGGGTTTGTTGCACTCCATCGTTACTTCTCAAGAACAAGGGTACAATAATGCAACTATATCCTTTATTCACAAAAAAAGACATATATTGTACAATAAATATTGCATTGGTAGATAGAATTCAGGATTTAAAGCATGATGCTGGTTTTGATGAAGTTGCAATCTTATTCATTCATACTTATGTATTGTCGATGCAATATTTTGTCATCTGAATGTGACTCATTCATTGGGATTTTAAGTGATTCAAGTTGCTAGAATGATTATTTTCCTTAGTGAATTCTTTTGTAGCCTTGCTTGTTTCTACTTTACTTGAGGACAAGTAAAAACTCAAGTTTGTGGGTGTGATAGTACTAGAAAGAACATATGTTTTCTCCCTACTTATTGTGTAACACCCCTCGCCCGTATCCGACGCCAGGACGGGGTTGGAGGTGCTACCTGAATTTTACTAACACTTCTATACTAAACAGGGCCATGAAATCTCAAACAATTAAAAATTTTTCTTTTCACATGCAATCTGTCCCTTATGCGGGCTTACGAGGCCCAAAACATACATTCGGGGTGGTTCAGGACCCAACCGAGAACTCATGAAAAACTTAGAAAATCTCTAGCATCAAGGCTCCACATGCCCGTGTAGGTATAGAGCACACGCCCGTGTGCTAGGGACACGCCCGTGTCCTGAAACCGCGTCCAAAAACCTAGACATTCTGCCAAAACCACACGGCCAAGGCACACACCCGTGCCCTATGACCATGTCCTTTACACAGCTAAGACACATGGCCGTGTCTCTTGCCCGTGTACCACTACCATGCATACTGACTTGAAAAGCTTAGGTGTAGGGGACACACGGCTGGACAACACGCCCATGAGGGCAGACCGTGTGTCACACACGGCCTAGACACACGCCCGTGTGTCTACCCGTGTGGACAAATACAAGACTATTTTCCAAGCCACTTTGTCACCCTCACAAACCATGCACGCATAGTTATACAATAGCGTACAACATGACGAATTTAGGCACTTAAACATTCCTAACATGTCATGGCCATGGCAATTTCACATGCAACCATTATCATAGGTTTTACTTTCATCTTTACCGTATTAATGCTATAGTTATTAACATGTCATCAAACCTCATGTTCATCACTAAGCATGTATAATCATATCCACAAACCATTTATGAGGCATTATTAACTATTTACCAATCACTTAATCATGCATAAAGTACTAACTCATCAATGAATTCCCGTTTCAATCTCTAGGCATACATGCTGTAAGCCACATCGCAAAAGATAACAACATACAAATATATGAATGAACATTTAGGCCCACAACATCATTAGCCAACATAGGCCAATTCACATGGCTACAACACTTTATCAATACAAGCCAACACCTTTGGCTAAATCATAATATCACATACTCAACATTTAAAACCCTATACATGCCATAGACTCGAACCACTAGGATTTACTTACGCCAATAGCGTTAACTTGACAGTGTGATAATATCTCTGATGGCCTCCAACCCGAGCTAACCTGGTAACCCTAGGAAACATGGGAAAGAAGGAGGGGTAAGCTTTCGCTTAGTAAGTTCATATGAAAACAATAAGCAACTCATTAACATGTTTTATCAATGTTTACAACATATTCTCAAGTTCATGACAAGCTGTCTTCCTGCGCAATAGTCACTAAATTATTTATATCAGGAGCTACGAAACTATGAATTAAGTTCTGTTAATTTTCTCTAAAACTAGACTCATTTACCTTTCTACCATAAAATTTACAGAATTTTTGGCTTAGCAAATTAGTATAGTTTATTCCTTAAATTTACTCCTGATTCACTATCTGATAGTTTCAACCCTTCTACACTAAAGTTCAATTATCTCATAGCACAAGACTTGAATAATGTTTTAGTCTATTTATATTGAAACTAGACTCATTTAGGATTCTAAACATATAAATTATAACTCATAACCATTTTTATACAATTTATAATGATTTTCTCAAATCAGAACAGGGGATCTCGAAGTCATTCTGACTCTATCCCACGCAACTTCAAATATCTCATTATAGGGAATTATTTTTCTACACAGTTTCTTTTATAAGAAACTAGACTCATTAAGCTTTAATAACATATTTTTTTAGCCTCTAACTAATTTTCCACTATTTTTAGTGTATTTTCAAAGTTACACTACTGCAGTAACTCAAATCTGTCAAGGCTAAGTTACTCATAAGCTTAGTGTACATACTTGTACAACTTGTAACATAACTCAAGTACATACCTGTATCAACTCATATTAAAGTATATAATCATACCTTCTTTAACATGCCCTCCTTAGGGATTTCATCACATCATCCATTTCATTACCCGTTGAATACTCAGGATGCTAGAGGATGTTTGGAATTACCATACGCCGAACAGAATGCCCAAGGCCATGTCCCTCACATGGTCTTACATGGATCCACATATCGTTTCCATATACCAGATATGGTCTTATACGAGGTTTCATGTTAGTGCCGATGCCATGTCCCGGACATGGTCTTATACTAGCACACATATCATCTCATTTTCATTGAATCCTGACAAGTCAATTCCAATAGAGGCATACATCCACATTTTGTACAATATCAAGTATTAAGCACATCATAATGAAATTGAGTATTACTCTCATACAAACTTCTAATATTTTAGGCCATACACTTAATGCCATAACAATAAGGAATTTTAATTCAAGCATGATATTGCATTATTGTTACCATACGAACTTACCTCGATACCATAAAGGTGAAAAAGACATAATCGTCCATAAAAACACAGTAAACAACACATTTACTCTCATGGCAAAACCCTAAACTCTTCATCATTTTGCAAACTAGACCCCTCATATGAAAGCTCATGCTTTAGGGGTTCCAAAAATGTAAAAATCATCAAGAAAGACATTAAAAATCACTTACTAGCAAAGGATGTAAGTGGCTGATATTTCAAAGCTTCAAAACCCCTTTCTTTGCTGCCATTTTTGGTGGAGGAGAAGAGAAAAATGATAGCTTTTTCTTTTTGATTTGTTAATAATAAAACTAGTCAAAATTGGTGACCAACTTCACCTAATTTTGACTTTTCAACAATTTTTGTCCCCCATGACCGGTCATGCTTCATTTAGGGGTCTAATTTCACTTTAAAGTCCCCCAATTTAATACACAAAGCAATTTAACACCTTAGGCACCAAAACACAACTTTTACCTTTTTCGCGATTTAGTCCTTTTTCGAAATTGGACTAGAAATCGCTAAAATTAACTTACCAAAATTTACAAGCACTTATAAAATTATATTATAACACATAAAATAATACTAAAATAATTTTCTGTGGCCTCGAAATAGTGGTCCCAAAACTACTGTTTCGACTAGGCCCAAAATCGGGCTGTTACATATTGGTTAATTTGTCCCCATTTAGTTATCTTTAGCACATATTTTAGCATTTCCAGTTTAGTAATTTACATTTTATAACTCAGTGGATCTTAGCCTAGTTATCCTTAATTTTTTCATGTTTTAGTACTAATGCCGCTGCATTAGTATTTTCAGATTGCGCCCAGAATTATCGCCACATCTAACAGCTGTCTGGATAGGAACAAAAATGCGTGAGCTGTCTAGTCTGGTACAACTAACTTGTAAGTACACAGGCAGCATGATTCTGATGAAAGGACACCTGGCTATTTGGGAAAAAAGATAAATATTCACATAAAAAGAAAAAAAAAGGGAAGCTTTGGCATGATCATCTTCTTGAACCTATCCTTTGAAGCTTTTGGCTATGGCAGCTTAAGTCTCCTATGGGTGAACCGAAGTGAAATGGATGTAGACCAGCTTTCGAAGAGGAGCCCTGAGTGTGACACAAAAGGGAATAGAAAGGTTCAAGTCGAGTTGTCTAGTAATAGTATTCTCCACTTGTTTCTTTTATTTTTATTTTCTAAACGCTGGTGATTACTTTCTATTTCATGTTAGTATGGAAGTACACATGATTTTTGGGTTAAATTTTATTTTATTCAATCTTTCTTCTACTGTTTAGTTTTTTGTTTTGAATGTTTTTAGGACGGAAGTGTTATTGCGGTCAGTAACTCTGGAAGGTGCAATGACAATTCAAGCTAACAAGCATGACAACGGAAGTTTCTTGAGGATTAGAGGAATTTAATCCACTTTTTCTTAATAGTGTTACATTGCCATCATCGAAAGGTGTGGCTATTGTGCATATTTAAGTCTTTGATTAAATACAGAAGTTAAGCTTGGTAAGATAGTCGTTCCAATTTAATGCATCAACAATCACCTATCCTTTCATACCTTGTGAGCACTTAGCATTTTGTTGAATATTCACGTTGGGGATCCTAGTTTATCATTATCATATTTTATCTTGTTGTTTTCAAGTTATTGCTTCGACACCTTTTCTCACTATTTATCTTGTTTCTATCCATTTATTGCACTGACATTGGCAGACAAAAGACAACCATCCTCATGGGATTGATATCTTACAGACTCATATCTGTCTACTATACTTGCATCGACAATGTACCCTTGCACATTATTACTGTGACATTAAAAAGCCGATCAACTATCAATTTAGATAATGGGTTTAGAATATAAAAACCCTTCAATATAATATTTGAATGTCCAAAATACATAACTAAAAGTTATCTTTCCTTGGGCTAGTCCGTTCCTATCATACGTAGACAAAGTCTCCAACTCAAATATGGTGCCCGTGCCTAATACCCGTTGTTACAATGTCACCAACAACCTTGACAATTTTCTATATGCGTCATCCTAATCTCTAAACATCTTTGCCGACACCTTTTGCTTTGCCTTCTAGGCCTTTGCATACGATACTTTGTATTTATATTGGGAATGAATATCTACAATTAACATTGTCAAAACCTCCTCTTAAAAAATGAGATTTTTAAATACGGAGAGGGTATTTTAAAAACGGGAGTCGCCACCAACCTTTTAAAGTGTGATTGGATCACTTCATAAAATGTTTTGGTCTACGAAATTACGAGAAAATAGGTTCGGGAGTCGGTTACGTACAAGGAAGGATTAGCACCCTCGTAACGCCCAAAATTGGTACCAAATTGAATAATTTTGTCCTAATGTCAGAAGTTTAAAAGAATTTAGAAATAAGGTTTCCTTTAAAACCGTAATATTTTGAGTTAAAAAGAATCAAGATTCCTTCGTTTCAAAAGAGTACAAACATCACACCCAGCATGATTGGACATGATATCTTTAAACTTTCATAACTGAAATCATCTTGTGATTTGTGAAACTCGTTTAAAAGGATATTTTTAGATATTTAGACAAACGGGAAATCGCAGCCCAGCATGTTAGGGCACTACTTCCCGAATTCCTAAATATCAAAACATTGCCTCACTTTTAAAATATTTTGGATTGAATGAAATATAAAAATTCTTTAAAATAATGATGCGTTTAACACATTACAAAGAATCAATATTAACTTACATAATACCTTCTTTAACATTCCATGCAAATATAATATAAAAGCAATGAATAATGGGACAAATTACACCATATACGTTATCATTTTATACATATATTATCATAAATAACATAAATGTTCATGCACCATTGTTACATGCAAAATACAACGTAGTGTATAATGAATACGACAAATATAAATTGCAATATACATAATGTTTTATGCAAATGTAGCTTAAATCAACATAAATAATTAATTTTATGCGAATATGTAAAAACAAAAACAAAAAATATATAAGATTTAACCTACTATACAATATCAAAAGAAAACCAAAAATAAATAAGCAAATAATAAAGATATTTAGAAATATTTAGAATAATATAAAAATAATATAGGAGAATCCTTTTTAAAAAAAAATGATACATGTATAAATCATATTATAAGGTTTAATAACTTAATATACTAAGAAATAATGTGCTAAATAATGATATTACATATTTATATAATAATAATAATTTAAAAACATATATAATTAATAAGTAATAAAATAATATATATTTTATAATAAAATAGTAGTAATGTAAGGAATAATTTATGGTAAGATATATGATATATAATAAAATTTATAAACCAAATACATGTATAATGATATAAACTATATGATACATAAAATATAAAAATAATAAAAATAATATAATAAGTAAAATATAATAAAATATATAATATATAGTAAAAATATATATCATATAATAAAATATAAATATAATAGAATAAATAATATATATATTAAAAATATAACATATAATAAAATTTATAAAAATGTATATAATATTATAGATAATATATATTATTTTCCATATAATAAATATTTATAAAAATAAATAATACATATATTATTTTAAAGTAAATTAAATATGTATAAAAAAGGACTAAAATCGAATTTAATTTAGAAATCTAGGGTTAATTACAAATAAATGAAAAATTTTAGGCTTAATTGAAATACACGCCTAATTCGGAGGGACTCCCTGGGCAATTAGCCCTAATCCCCAAAACGACACCGTTAAAAAAAATGTCTTACTATAGCAACTAGGACTAAATTGAAACTATTATAAAAGGTTGGGGAAAAATTGCAATATGAAAAATTTAAAATTAAACAAAATTAAATAAAAAAAGAAAGGGCTTAAACAGCAATTTGCCCATTTATCAAAAACACGCGGATTTTTCTCGGGTCAACACGCGGATTCTCAAGTTTAAAACGGTGCCGTTTTGAAGCTTATCGTTTTAAGCCAAACGACATCGTTTTCGTATGGCTTTATAAGCCTAAGTTTTAGTTTTAAAATCATTTTAACCCCGAGATTAAAAAAAAAAACTAAAAATCCTCTAAAAGAGGATTGGGGAGGGTGACTCTTGGAGCTTTCTCGGGCTTCCGTTCCCGGGCACCCATGCACTCACACGTCCACGCGCCGCCACTGACTCCGCCACATACGGCGGTCATAAGCCGAAGAATCTCAGCTTTTCAGCAAGATTTCAACGGTAAACCTCCTTTTTTAATTTATTTTGATAATACTTGTATGTATTTAAAGAAGAAGAAAAAAATAAAAGGTAAAGGTATATCACCTCTGTTTCTCTGGTAAGATGCTGATATTTTTATTGCATATGTGTATGTATCCAACGTGTTTTTTCTTTTCCTTTCCTTTTTGTCCTAATTACAAATCTGAAGAAAGGCTTTATAGCCTTTAGACTATGCATGTTTAGGAAAGAAATCAAAGATTTCTTTCCTTGTTTGTTTCATTTTATTTGCTGCTATTTCTTACCATTTTTTTCTATTTGGTTTCCTTTTTCTGACTTGCAGGTACCAAAAATCTGGCGAAGATCGCGTTGTGGATGCGAATCTGGCCTGGTGACCACAGGACGGCCTCTACTGCGAAGATCTCGGCACCGATGGAGGCGCAAAGGTTAGCAGTGAGGCCTGAGATCACAGTGCACTGATGTGAGACAAACGACGGTGACGTTCGGAGTGCCCAAAGCCTCTGGTCAATGCTTTGATGGGACCTCGTGACCATCAATCTGACCAGCATTGATGAGGGCCAGCTGGGGTCACGTGAAGGGACAGGGCCATTGGTGGCCCTTGCTTCGGGAGCTGGAACGGCTCTGACATGAAGAAGCTTCTGGAACTGCTCCTGCGATGCTGAGGTTCCGAGGAAACCCTAGGGTTTCCTGCTGGTGTTTTAAGTCATTGGGCCTTTTGGGCCTGAGTGACTTAGGTCTATAGTAGATTGGTTTGGGTAGTGGGTCTTGGGTGTAAACGGGTATTGGGCTTTTGGGTTAACCGGATTTTGGACTGTAAACGGACAATTTAAAAGACCTTATTTAATGGACTGTTTTTTAGTTTCAGCAAACTTTGTTTATTTATTTTACGGGCCTGAGCAGAAATGGGCTACTACAGCTGCCCCTCTTTGCTCATGGTCGTGTAACGATAATAGAGCAAAGACTATAAAAGGACCCATTTTGCCCAGTCTAGCCCAATCTTGAGATCTTTCTTCAAATGGCCTTCAACCTATCTGCAACTTCAGAAGTATTGGACCATAAATATGATAGCTTCAATTTGCTTCATTGTAACTTCAAGAAGGAAATATCCGCTATCTTCAACCTGCTCCCTGCAACCTCAGAGACACCATGTTGATATCTTCAATCTGCTCTCTGACAATACAGAGACGTCAAATCTGCTATCTTTGATCTGCTCTCTGACAATACAGAGACGCCAAATCTGTTATCTTCGATCTGCTCTCTGACAATATAGAGACGCCAAATCCGCTATCTTCGATCTGTTCTCTGACAATACAGAGACGCCAAATCTGCTGTCTTCGATCTGTTCTCTGACAATACAGAGACGCCAAATCTGCTGTCTTCGACCTGCTCTCTGACAATGCAGAGACGCAAAATCTACTATCTTCGATTTGCTCTCTGACAATAAAGAGACGCCAAATCTACTATCTTTGATCTGCTCTCTGACAATACAGAGATGCCAAATCTATCATCTTTGATCTGCTCTCTGACAATACAGAGATGCCAAATCTACTATTTTCATGTGCTCTCTGACAATTCAGAGACGCCAAATCTACTATCTTCGATCTGCTCCTTGTAAACGCAAGGATGCCAAATCATCTTGGATCTGCTTCGATGCAAAAACATCCAAGGGTTAGATCCGCTATATCTTCGATCTGCTCCTTGTAAACGCAAGGATGCCAAATCATCTTGGATCTACTTCGATGTGAAAATATCCGAAGGCTAGATCTACTATGTCTACGATCTGCTCTCCGTTGAATATGGAGATGCCAAATCTGTTTCTTCGATTGGTTCTCTGATAATACAGAGATGCCAAATCATCTTGGATCTGCTTCACCGTAAACACCTGAAGGTCAGATCTGCTATGCTTTAGCCTATTACCATACTGCTTAGGGGGTTAAGGTGCATCAATCTTTATTGTCCCTTGAAGGACATTACCTGTATAATGTGTATGAGTTCATGCCTAATGATTAGGATGATATGGTCGAAGTGAGTCAAATGCTCCTAATTAAACCTGTTATAATGCAAAATGTTTATGAATATGACCGCTATTCCAGACGTCACCACTCATTCCTTTATCGAAGTTTATCTCGAAGTATCATTCCTATTCAGCCTGTAGGTTTGTACCATTCTTCAAATGCTATGACCCACCAAAAATGTCTGTAAGATGATCCTCTCTTAGGATCGAATCATTTGATTTGTCCAATCGTCATTTGGACTAAAGAAAGAATTTCCTCGAAACCTCACTTACGTGAATTTCTCAAACAATTGTTCTGTTTTAGTTTCTTGCATTATTTAGAAATTTCTAGAGTAATGAGCAAAACTTCATTTGTGAAAATTATTTAGTTCATCTTTCATTATTTTAATGCAACATACTTTAAGAATAATGGAAGATGAATTTAATCTTGAGAATAATTAGATTTGAATGAACTTGTCAAAGGAAATTAATCTGATAGCCTATCTTTGAGAAGAAAGAGAATCTAAAGATAGCAAACAGGACCAAAAGTTAGATGCCCTAGATATCGCCGCTTGACCGTCTATACCCCAGCTCCATAAAGACTTTCTTGAGTTCAACATGTGTTTAAAAGATCCAAAGTAATTTGTTGATAACCCGATATGCAATGCGCTTCGCTCTTTTTTGAATCAGATATAGCCAGCTTACCATGTGCTCTTCAAAATTTGAACTGCCCTTTCGGGTTTTCAACTCAAAACCCCTTTGGTCACAAAGCGCCCATTGCGGGTTTTCACCTTGGCCTCCCTATTTTTTTCGAAGACTCATTCACCCTGGATTCTCCTCTCCTTTAGACAAAGTACTTTTTGACAAAGTACTTTTTGACTGAGTCTGAATTCACTGGATTGGGTAAACTCTTCCCATCCATTTCCGTTAACATCAATGCACCACCAGAGAAGGCTTTTTTCACGATATACAGCCCTTCCCAATTTGGCATCCATTTTTCTCTAAAGTCTTTCTGAATGGGAAGGATCTTTTTTAGTACAAGATCCCCCTCGTGGAATTCTCTTGGTCGTACTTTCTTGTCGTAAGATCGCATCATTCGCTTCTGAGACATCTAACCATGACGAATGGCCCTTAGCCTCTTTTCCTCAATCAAGTTTAACTGATCATATCGCGATTGTATCCATTCGGCTTCATCCAACTTTATTTTCGACAAGACTCGGAGAGACGGTATTTCCACTTCAATGGGTAACACTGCTTCCATCCCATAAACCAATGAGAAAGGAGTTGCCCCAGTAGAGGTTCTGACAGATATTCGATAGGAAAAGAGTGCAAACGGTAGTTTCTCATGCTAATCTCTATAAGTCTCAGTCATCTTTCCTACTATCCTCTTGATGTTCTTGTTGGCTGCTTCTACTGCCCCATTCATTTTTGGGCGATACGAAGAAGAGTTATGATGCTTAATCTTAAACTGACTGCAAACTTCTGCTATTGTTCTGTTATTCAAGTTCAATGCATTGTCTGATATGATCCTTTCAGGCATCCCATACTGACAAATGATCTCTTTCTTCAAGAATCGACTCACAGCTGACTTAGTAACATTCGCATAAGAAGCAGCCTCTACCCACTTCGTGAAGTAATCAATGACCACAAAAATAAAGCGATGCCCATTTGAAGCTTTTGGTGATATTGGCCCAATGACATCTATGCCCCACATGGAAAAAGGCCATGGAGAAGTCATAACATGTAGAGGTGAAAGTGGTACATGGATCTTGTCTCCGTAAATCTGATATTTATGGCATTTTTTGGTGTAGTTGATACAATCCCCTTCCATAGTAGACCAATAATATCAAAACCTCATGATTTGTCTAGCCATCATGAAACCATTAGCGTGTGTTCCACAAACACCCTCGTGAATTTCTTCTAAGATTAACTTAGCCTCCACGGCGTCAACACATCTCAACCGTACTTGGTCCTTTCTTCTTTTGTACAAGATGTCCCCATCCAAAACATAATCGTAGGCTAATCTCCTTAAAGTTCTCTTATCATTTTCAGTTGCCTGTTCTGGGTAGTTACGATCTCTCACATATCGCAATATATCCTGATACCAAGGATTATCATCCTTTTCTTCTTCTTCAATGTTATAACAGCAAGCTGGAGCCTCAAAGATACTCATCTGAATGGGTCTCATCTCCTCCTCTTTATTCGCTCTAATCATTGAAGCCAAGGTTGCTAGAGCATCTGCCATTCGGTTTTCGTCTCATGGGATATAATTGAAAGTGATGTCATCGAACTCCTCAAGTTACCCCAAAACTACCTTTCGATAATTGATCAATTTAAGATCCCTTGTCTCCCATTCACCTTTAAGCTGGTAATTTTCCAACGCAGAGTCTCCATATACTTCCAAGGTTCTTATTCCTCGCTCTATAGCTGCTCGGAGTCCCATGATGCATGCTTCATACTCGGCCATATTGTTTGTGCAATCAAAATCCAACTTGTACGTGAATGGATAACAATCGCTATTTGGGGATACTAGGACTGCCCTAATTCCATTTCCCACCGCATTGGATGCCCCATCAAAGCTCAACTTCCAATGATAATCCTTTGTAGTTGCTACGCACATCAACTCTTTATTTAGTAAATCAAAATTCAACGGCTCATAGTCCTCTAGAGCTCCATTAGCCAGAAATTCTGCTATCGCGCTTCCTTTTATAGCCTTCTGGCTCACATAGACTATGTCAAACTCTGAAAGCAGAATTTGCCACCTCGCCATTCTCCTATTCAAAGCTGTTGACTCCATCATATACTTCAAAGGATCAAGTTTTGAAATAAGCCAAGTAGTATGGTATAGCATGTACTGTCTTAACCTTCGAGTCGTCCAAATTAAAGCACAACACAATTTCTCAATTGGCAAATATCTCATCTCACACTCTGTGAATTTCTTACTGAGGTAGTATATCGCCTTTTCCTTTCTTCCCGACTCGTCATGTTGGCCAAGCACACATCCCATAGAATTACTAAACACTGATAAGTACAGAATTAACGGTTTATCTGGACTAGGCGAAGATAACACTGGAGCATTTAACAAGTATTGCTTAACCCTATCAAAAGCATTCTGGCATTCCTCATTCCAAGTACCTTGGTTGTGTTTTCTAAAGAGGTGAAATATAGGATCACATTTCTCGGTTAATTATGAAATAAACTAAGCAATATAATTCAATCTTCCAAGAAAACCCCAAACTTCCTTCTGAGTACATGGTGGAGGCAATTCTCGTATGGCTCTAACTTTGTCTGAGTCAACTTCTATTTCCTTTTCACTGACCACAAAACCTAATAACTTCCCCGACCTAGCTCCGAAGATGCACTTTGCCAGATTAAACTTCAACTGAAATTTCCTTAATCTCATGAACAACTTCTTCAAAACTTCAATATGTTCCTTCTCTGTTCGAGATTTAGCAATCATGTCATTAACATATACCTCAATTTCTTTGTGCATCATATCATGGAATAAAGTCACTATAGCCCTTTCGTATGTTGCCCCTGCATTCTTTAGCCCAAAGGGCATTACCTTGTAACAAAAGGTGCCCCGCAATGTTATAAAGGTGGTTTTATCTATGTCCTCAGGATGCATCTTTATCTTATTGTACCCTAAGAAACCATCCATGAAAGATAATAACGAATATCCCGCTATGTTGTCTACCAAAGTGTCTATATGTGGCAGAGGGAAATTATCTTTTGGGCTAGCTTTGTTTAGATCTTTGTAATCAACGCACATTCGTACCTTCCCATCCTTCTTAGGGACTGGTACAATGTTAGCTACCCATTCAGAGTACTTCACCTCTTGTAAGAATCCTACATCGAACTGCTTCTTGACTTCGTCCTTTATTTTCAATATGATATCTGGCCTCACTCTTCGCAACTTCTGTTGGATTGGCTTACAATCCTGTCTTATTGGAAGACGATGCACCACAATATCGGTATTTAACCCTGGCATATCTCAATAGGACCATGCGAAGATATCCTTGAACTCACGTAGCAACTCAATCAGTCCTTGCCTTGTATTCTTGGCAATATGCGTGCCAATTTTCACCTCTTTCCCTTCCTCTAGGGCTACATTCTCTATTGCCTCTTTCTCATAGGGCACGATTTGTTTCTCCTCCTGTTTTACCATCCTCAACAGATCTAGAGACACATCACAATCCTGGACCTCTCCAAAATCCTGAGATTCCTCTAAACACATGTCTTGCTCGCGAGAAAAATCAGGATTTGTAATATCAGTACTCATGTCATTGATATCTAGGGACCTGTGAAGTATAAAGAATATACAAAGAATGAATGAATTTAAGAATGATTATTTATGTGCTATGAATGAAAGAATAAGAATTGCAAAAGTTTAACGAAATATTGGTTGATAAAAATGAAACAATACTCGTTCAAATTGATAAAAGTTATGTTTTATTAAAAAATAATAGATAATTGTGAGCCCATTTCACAAATGTAATCCTATTACTCCTAGGCTCTAGAGTAACAAGAACGTTTCGAGAATTACTCTAAAAAATTCTTAAAGATTATAGGAAGTTCCTCCACAGTCTAATTGTTCAGAGAGCTTCCCGGTTCATAAAGTCGAATGCCCTCAAGGTTTCCTTGCTCCGATCCTTCGTCGTGTATAGCATTAATCTGATGACTTTATTCTATAAGTAATCTTCCCGATATGAAGGTTTGGGATATTGGAGGGAATGTCATCAGCTCCTACTCCATTTCTCTTCTATTAAGGCACGCCGTTCTTCCCTTTTGGCGCTTCTCAACTTCCTTCCTCCTTTGCTTATAGTCTGGCTTGAAGCCTAGACCAAAGCGATCTCTCTTATCTTTCAGTTCTGGGATTTGAGTCCCTCCTTGCAGGTATTTTCCCAACCCTCTTCCTGGTAAGACTCCTTTTCCCACCGTCATTTGTAGAGCCATCCTCGTAGCTCTTACTATCTTTGGCACTGGTAGCTCACTCCCTTCTGAAATGAAGGTTGCATTTACAAATTCTAAAGAACGAAATGAACACTCAATAGACTCTTCGTTCGTCTCGACATAAGGGGCCTTACTAGTGACTGTGGCTATAATGTCCTCCTCCGCATTGATGGTTACTAACCGTCCATCCGTCAGTAACTTTAATTTCTGGTACAACGATGAGGGCACCGCTCCTGCTGAGTTTATCCATGGCCTCTCTAATAAGAAATTGTAGGAGGGCTTGATATCCATCACCAAGAAGTCTACTTCATATATACTCGGCCCAATTTCCAAGGGGATGTCAATCCTTCCCATCACCTTCCTTTCTGTACCGTCGAAGGCTCTTACCACATTTTGACATGTCTTCATGTGAGAATCGTCAATGGGTAATCTATTCAATGTAGACAACGGTAGAACATTCAAGGTCGATCCATTATCAACGAGCATGCTTGGGAGTGTGTACCCCTTACATCGAGTGGTGATGTGCAAGGCCTTAGTTGACCCCCTACCCCCCAGTGGGATTTCATCATCATTAAAGTAGATGAAATTATCCGCACTTATGTTATTCACCAACCGGTCCAACTTGTTAACGGATATGTCATGGGTGACATATGTTTCATTGAGCACCTTCATCAATGCATCCCGATGCACCTCAGAACTCAGAAGTAGAGCCAATACTGATACGCGAGCCAGCTGCCTACGCAACTGCTCGACCACGCTATACTCGCTATGCTTAAGGAACTTTAGAAATTTCTTAGCCTCCTCCTCCTTTACTGGCTCTTTGACAGGCACTTTAGCCTCTTTCTCCTTCTTCGCATTAACATTCTTTGTATTTGTGGGCTCCTCTCTGAAGCCCATCGCATCATACCGCTTCCCACTCCATGTATGGGAACCCTCAATTTGTTCATCCTTAGACGTACTGGCTATTGACACAAGACAGTTATAACTCCAGGGTACCCTCTTGTTATCCTCATAAGGAAAGGAAACATGTTTATTAATGATGACTTTCGGTACCGTTGGTATTTCAACTTCATTATTTCCTGGTAGGGAAATAATAATCCTTGGCCGGCTAGTTCCTTTCTGTTCATCCTCCAGCACACGTACTTGTTTTTCACAAGAGCTACCTTTAAAAATTTGTAGCTCTTTGTTGTAAAGCCTTGTACCAAGGCCTTAAATTCTTCACAATCTTGAATTTCATGTCCTTCTTTCTCATGGAACTCACCATAGTTCCTTGTTTCTCTTCTCTCATTTTAGACGTTAACATACCTCTCCTCATCATCTCCTCCCAAATCACCTTCATAGGCATCCTCACATCAGCAACATCTTCCTTCATTCTCCTCTCACTAGCTTCGCCAATGGCATTCACTCCTTGATCATTATGATTTGGTAATGGGTTTTCAGCATTAGGGGTATTGTCGAACTTCACTACCCCCATCTTAATAAGCCTTTCTACGGCCTTTTTAAAATCGGTACAGTTTTTGATCGAATACCCTGGTATTCCAGCATGATATTCGCATCTGACATTTGCGTCATACCATTTGAGATATAGGGGCTGCAGTGGTTTCAAGTGAAAAGAAGAAATAGCATGTGCATCGTATAAGCTTTGATAGAGCTCACAATACGTCACGGGGATAGGTGTGAATTGCATCCTTTTAGAATTCTGCCTTGTACCTGACTCTTGCCTTTGAGAACGCTATTGCTCAACCGCAGCTGTTTTAGGTTGACCAACTGTGATTGCCCTCGAGTTGAAGGTGCTTGTGTTATTCACTTCACTATCCTTTTTCTTTGAGGCTAATCTTTTAGTAGCTTCCCCCTCGATTTTGCTACCCCTTATGGCATTCTCGATCATCTCCCCCGCCATGACTATATCCGCAACGCTTTTAGTGGTGCTCCCAATCATGTGAGTAATGAATGGAGCCTTTAGAGTGTTGATGAACAAAATGGTGGTTTCCTTCTCCAACAACGGTGGTTGAACTTGCATTGCTACCTCCCTCTATCTCTTGCATATTGCCTAAAATTTTCGTAAAGCTTTTTCTCCATGTTTTACAGCGTGATCCTATCTGGAGTCATGTCAGTCACATGATTGTACTGCTGCATGAAGGCTTGTGCAAGATCCCTCCATGAACTTATTTTGGCTCAGCTCAATTGATTATACCACTTAGCTGCTGCCACAACCAAACTATCCTGAAAACAATGGATCAATAATTGATCATTGTTTACATAACCGGTCATCTGTCTACAGAACATGGTAATATGGTCTTCTGGGCAAGTAGACCCATTGTACTTCTCGAATTCTGGCATTTTAAACTTATGGAGAAGTACTAATTCTAGGACTAAACTTAAGTCCTTACCATCCATTCCGTGACAATTATTAGCATTTTCTAGTGCCCTGAATTTCTCCTCTAACCATCTGCAACGTTCCTCTAATTGCCTTGATGATTCGAGTCTCATTTCTTCCCTCTCGGCTACATCTAGATCGGGGATAACTGGATTGGCAGGATTGTCTCCAGGATTGAATCCCGAACCAGTTTGAAAGTTTATGGGTATTCCAGCATCGGCTTGTCCCTGTTGAGGCCTTATTGTGACGGACGGCCTTCGAGGATATGCCTCAGGTTGAGTCTGCACATGAGGTGGGGTAAAACCCAAAGGACGATCCTCATTATCCCCTTCAGTAATGGTCATAGGGGCCTTTCCTTTATCCGTTGTCCCTTTCAGTAGCTGAGCCATCTCAGCCATCATATTCCTCTGAGCCTCCAACATTTGATCCTTCATCTCTTGTTGGGATTTTGCCAGTTGCTCCTGCAACTGCTCTTGCATTTCCTTCTGAATCTGCTCAAGTCTTTGATCCATATTCTTTGACTTAGCACGTGTACCGTAAGGATGTGTCGCTTCCAGATTTTCTTTCTCTCACTCTCTTTCTCCCTAATAATTTTAGCTAATTATGGTCTTTCTATAAACTTGAATGCATATGATGTGATGAGATGCAAATGCATGAATACAAAAAGATATCGATTCTGATTCAGTTTCTTTTTAGAAAACACTATTTAAGAAATAAAACGAATTACAAATACGCCTTTGCCTTCAGGCCCAAGGTTTTAACCCTATCCAACAACAAAGCTAACTCTAGACCTCTATCTAACACTAGCTCATATTTTGTACTCAATACATTAGCTTGTGCTGCTAGGTCTTGTAAATGATCAGCAACCTCTCGAACCTGGACTATGGCTTCTCCCATGAGATAATCCCTATCTCCAAATTGATTCTGAAGATGGTGAAGTTCTTCCTTCCAGTGTCCTTCTCTTGCCTCGAGCTGCTCTATTCGTAGTTCATAGTTCTGCAATGCTTCTTCCAACCCTCCAATATTGTGCTTCATTTTCTCGATCTTATCCAAGCTTGCTTTTAACTCGATCGCAGAATTGCGACATCGATGATAATGAAGAGATCGTCCAAGCTCTGTCACCTTAGCTTTTAATCATTGATTCTCCTTCTCTAAGGCCTGATTCTGTGCTTGCATCTCTTGGAACTTCTTCTCCCAGTACTTGGCTTTGGCTCTTTCTTCTTGAACCTCTTGTTGCCATTGCTCTGATGACTTCCCCAATCCAGCTCTCTTCAATGATAGTTGTGTCTTCTTATACTGCGTCTTCAAGTCATCTCGGTCTTCCTTGATCTTCCTCTTATCTTTCCTTACTTTTTTCCTTGATTTTCTGAACATCGACGTCTAAGCTTAGGTACATATTTTCCTCTTCGAGACTTTCTATCTTTCTTCCAAGCTCCAGATTATTCCTTTCGAACTCTTGCTTCATAACCTTCAACTCTGATGGAATCACTCGTAAGCTCTCCTCTAATGATTGAGCCACCCCCAAAATTGGCCTAGGGACATTATCGTTGACTCTCCTACTAAACCATCCTTTATACTCAAGGGTTAACGTTGAGCCTTCGGTCAAGATCCTCATACAGAAAGGCTTCTTCCAAGCCTCAGAAATCTCTCGTATCCTCTTCTTATAGTGATCTTCTTTATAAGAGAAATCACTCTGAGCTAAACCCTGTGTAGCCGGTATGAACTGCCTCGCTCGATATTGCCTTAGAACAAGCAATGGTGCATATCCAACAACTCCCTAAATTCATAGCAGAGGGACCCAATCAAAACTGCCACAGCAGTAAAGGACTTCACTAGGAACCAACCAAGGAGCCTTCTACATAACATCTTCCTCTCGAAGATTCTGAAGAATGTCTATCCACCTCTTCTCTAAAATGTCATCTCTCCTAGGGATGTCTACTGCTTCCTTTAGCGGAGAGTAATCTTTGAAGAATACTCGGCAAGGAACCTTATCAACCTTTCAAAAATGACTGTGAAACCAAACCAACAGCAACTGTGCACATCCAATGAACCTTCCTTCACCAGCTCTTCGACATGCGCTCAAGGATCTAAACGTCTCAGCTAGGATTGTAGGCACAGGTATGTTCTGTTTACCAAGTCGATCGAATAAATCCGTAACTGCCTCATCTATGTATCCCAAAGCCTTTGGAAAGATTACTAAACCATAAATACTTAAATCCAGAACATCAACCCTTTTCTTTACGTCTGGATGTGTCGATATCAAATCCCTCAAAACAGCTCATGGAACGTACTTACTTTCACCCTTTTATCGCACACGAACGAGCTCATTTTCATCGCTTCACTCATCCCAGTAATCATTACCAATTTCTTCGTAAAAGTTGGAAGGCTAGCAGGCCTAACATAAGCCTTGTGACTCTAAATCCTCGGGCAATGCAGTAAAGTCGTATACTCCTCCAAAGTAGGTACAAGATCAACATCACCAAATGTAAAGAAACTATAAGTAGGGTTCTAGAACTGTACCATAGCTCGAAACAAGTGCCTATCTACTTTGACATCTAGGAAATAGGGAAGGTTTCCATAATTCTGGTAGAAAAGCTGCTTAACCTCGTCATCCCATTGGGCCCAAATGTCTCTCAACTCCTGAAACTCATTCTGCGTCAAATTAATACGGGTGAAGTCCCATAACTTTGATGCATGCCCCTCAGTGACACTATCTCCTTTCTCTAACTGGGTTTTCTCTGACCAGGTACAGATAGAGGCATTGTCTTCCACTTTATTAAGATATTCGTTCCTTATTACAAAACTTTCTAATCTAGAAATCAAACCTTGAATCGACACCTTTAAATGTTGAGTGACATGCACTAACAGCAAAAATAAAATAGGTCAGTATCATATATAAAAAAATGATAAACAAGTACTTACAAGGGTAGGTTTCTAAAGGTTATCACTATTTCCCTAGGGTAAGCACTTAAAGTTCACTATATGAGTTTTAGTTCTAAAGCAAGGGTACCTGAACTAGCAGATTCCTCGGTCTTCACCCATTATAGGCTCATATAGACCAAGTTCAGCTAAGGGGGACACATTTCCCTATGGCCATACGGAGATGAAAATCTCACGAAGACATAGGTACAGTATCCTGGAAGCAATCCACTAGCTCATACGAAGGTGAAAACCTCAAGGAAGCGTAGCTTCTCACTCCCACTTAAGGGTGCGACCACAACGGCCATGCTAATACAATGTACGGCTACAGGATAACAGACATATGCAGCAAACATGTGTAAAGAAGGATCAAATTTTTAAAATTTTTCAAACTTCCGACACTAAGATAGAAATAAATCAATTTCTTGGCTAGACTCTCTTATGTCCCCAGTGGAGTCACCAAGCTATCAAAACCTCATCTTAAAAAAATGAGATTTTTAAAGACAGAGAAGGTTTTTAAAAATGGGAGTCGCCACCAACCTTTTAAAGTGTGATTGGATCACTTCATAAAATGTTTTGGTCTACGAAATTATGAGAAAATAGGTTCGGGAGTCAGTTACATACAAGGAAGGATTAGCACCCTAGTAACGCCCAAAATTGGTACCAAATTGAATAATTTTGTCCTATTGTCATAAGTTTGAAAGAATTTAGATATGAGATTTCCTTTAAAACTGTAATATTTTGAGTTAAAAAGAATCAAGATTCTTTCGTTTCAAAAGAGTACAAACATCACACCCAGCATGATTGGACACAATATCTTTAAACTTTTGTAACTGAAATCATCTTGTGATTTGTGAAACTTGTTTAAAAGGATATTTTTAGATATTTAGACAAACGAAAAATCGCAACCCAGCATGTTAGGGCACTACTTCCCTAATTCCTAAATATCAAAACATTGCCTCACTTTTTAAAATTTTTTGGATCGAATGAAATATTTAAAATTTCTTTAAAATGATGATGCGTTTAACACATTACAAAGAATCAATATTAACTTATATAATACCTTCTTTAACATTCCACGCAAATATAATATAAAAGCAATGAATAATGGCATAAATTGCGCCGTATACGTTATCATTTTATACATATATTATCATAAATAACATAAATGTTCATGCACCATTGTTACATGCAAAATACAACGTAGTGTATAATGAATACGACAAATATAAATTGCAATATACATAATGTTTTATGCAAATGTAACTTAAATCAACATAAATAATTAATTTGATGCGAATATGTAAAAACAAAAACAAATAATATATAAGATTTAACCTACTAAACAATATCAAAAGAAAACCAAAAATAAATAAGCAAATAATAAAGATATTTAGAAATATTTAGAATAATATAAAAATAATAAAGGAGAATCCTTTTTTAAAAAAATGATACATATATAAATCATATTATAAGGTTTAATAACTTAATATACTAAGAAATAATGTGCTAAATAATGATATTACATATTTATGTAATAATAATTTAAAAACATATATAATTAATAAGTAATAAAATAATATATATTTTATAATAAAATAGTAGTAATGTAAGGAATAATTTATGGTAAGATATATGATATATAATAAAATTTATAAACCAAATACATGTATAATGATATAAACTATATGATAGATAAAATATAAAAATAATATAATAAGTAAAATATAATAAAATAAATAATATATAGTAAAAATATATATCATATAATAAAAATAAATATAATAGAATAAATAATATATATATTAAAAATATAACATATAATAAAATTTATAAAAATGTCTATAATATTATAGATAATATATATTATTTTCCATAAAATAAATGTTTATAAAAATAAATAATACATATATTATTTTAAAGTAAATTAAATATGTATAAAAAAAGGACTAAAATCGAATTTAATTTAGAAATCTAGGGTTAATTACAAATAAATGAAAAATTTTAGGCTTAATTGAAATACAAGCCTAATTCGGAGGTACTCCTTGGGCAATTAGCCCTAATCCCCAAAACGACACCGTTAAAAAAAATAAGTCTTACTATAGCAACTAGGACTAAATTAAAACTAATATAAAAGGTTGGGGCAAAATTGCAATATGAAAGATTTAAAATTAAACGAAATTAAATAAAAAAAAGAAAGGGCTTAAACAGTAATTTCCCATTTATCAAAAACACGCGGATCCCTCTCGGGTCAACACGCGGATCCTCAAGTTTAAAACGGTGCCGTTTTGAAGCTTATCGTTTTAAGCCAAACGACATCGTTTTCATATGGCTTTATAAGCCTAAGTTTTAGTTTTAAAATCATTTTAACCCCGAGATTAAAAAAAAAAAACTAAAAATCCTCTGACAGAGGATTGGGGAGGGTGACTCTCGGAGCTTCGTCGGGCTTCCGTTCCCGGGCACTCATGCACTCACGTGTCCACGCGCCGCCACTGACTCCACCACATACGACGGTCATAAGCCAAAGAATCTCAGCTTTTCAGCGAGATTTCAACGGTAAATCTCCTTTTTTAATTTATTTTGATAATACTTGTATGTATTTAAAGAAGAAGAAAAAAATAAAAGGTAAAGGTATATCACCTCTGTTTCTTTGGTAAGATGCTGATATTTTTATTGCATATGTGTATGTATCCAATGTGTTTTTTCTTTTCCTTTCCTTTTTGTCCTAATTACAAATCTGAAGAAAGGCTTTATAGCCTTTAGACTATGCATGTTTAGGAAAGAATTCTTTGATTTCTTTCCTTGTTTGTTTTCATTTTATTTGCTGCTATTTCTTTCCATTTTTGTCTGTTTGGTTTCCTTTTTCTGACTTGCAGGTACCAAAAATCTGGCGAAGATCGCGTTGTGGATGTGAATCTTGCCTGGTGACCACAGGACGGCCTCTGCTGCAAAGATTTCGGCACCGATGGAGGCGCAAAGGTTAGCGGTAAGGCCTGAGATCACAGCGCACTGATGTGAGACAAACGGTGGTGACGTTCGGAGTGCCCAAAGCCTCTGGTCAATGCTTTAATGGGACCTC
The DNA here is from genome assembly GCA_025698475.1 of Gossypium anomalum. NCBI lineage: Eukaryota > Viridiplantae > Streptophyta > Magnoliopsida > Malvales > Malvaceae > Gossypium > Gossypium anomalum. Next base: position 69,256,479 of record CM046967.1, read on the forward strand.
GTGACCATCAATCTGACCAGCATTGATGAGGGCCAGCTGGGGTCACATGAGGGGACAGGGCTATTGGTGGCCCATGCTTCGGGAGCTGGAACGGCTCTAACGTGGCGAAGCTTCTGGAACTGCTCCTGCGGCGCTGAGGTTCCAAGGAAACCCTAGGGTTTCCTGCTGGTGTTTTAAGTCATTGGGCCTTTTGGGCCTGAGTGACTTGGGTCTGTAGTAGATTGGTTTGGGTAGTGGGCCTTGGGTGTAAACGCGTATTGGGCTTTTGGGCTAACCGGGTTTTGGACTGTAAACGGACAACTTAAAAGACCATTTTACTGGACTATTTTTTAGTTTCAGCAAACTTTGTTTATTTATTTTACGGGCCCGAGCAGAAATGGGCTACTACAGCTGCCCCTCTTTGCTCATAGTCGTGTAACGATAATAAAGTAAAGACTATGAAAGGACCCATTTTGCCCGATCTAGCCCAATCTTGAGATCTTTCTTCAAATGGCCTTCAACCTATCTGCAACTTCAGAAGTATTGGACCATAAATATGATAGCTTCAATTTGCTTCATTGTAACTTCAAGAAGGAAATATCTGCTATCTTTAACCTGCTCCCTGCAACCTCAGAGACGCCATGTTGATATCTTCGATCTGCTCTCTGACAATACAGAGATGCCAAATCTGCTATCTTTGATCTATTCTCTGACAATACAGAGACGCCGAATATGTTATCTTCGATCTGCTCTCTGACAATACAAAGACACCAAATCCGCTATCTTCGATCTGTTCTCTGACAATACAGAGATGTCAAATCTACTGTCTTCGACCTGCTCTCTGACAACACAGAGACGCCAAATCTACTATCTTCGATCTGCTCTCTGACAATACAGAGACGCCAAATCTACTATCTTTGATCTGCTCTCTGACAATACAGAGACGCCAAATTTGTCATCTTTGATCTACTCTCTAACAATACAGAGATGCCAAATCTACTATCTTCGATCTGCTCTCTGACAATACAGAGACGCCAAATCTACTATCTTCGATCTGCTCCTTGTAAACGCAAGGATGCCAAATAATCTTGGATCTACTTCGATGCAAAAACATCCGAAGGTTAGATCCGCTATATCTTCGATCTGCTCCTTGTAAACGCAAGGATGCCAAATCATCTTGGATCTACTTCGATGTGAAAATATCCGAAGGCTAGATCTGCTATGTCTACGATCTGCTCTCCGTTGAATATGGAGATGCCAAATCTGTTTCTTCAATTGGTTCTCTAATAATACAGATACACCTGAAGGTCAGATCTGCTATGCTTTAGCCTGTTACCCTACTGCTTAGGGGGTTAAGGTGCATCAATCTTTATTGTCCCTTGAAGGACATTACCTGTATAATGTGTATGAGTTCATGCCTAATGATTAGGATGTTATGATCGAAGTGAGTCAAATGCTCCTAATTAAACCTGTTATAATGCTAAATGTTTATGAATATGACCCCTATTCCAAATGTCACCACTCATTCCTTCGTCGAAGTTTATCTCGAAGTATCATTCCTACTCAGCCTGTGGGTTTGTACCATTCTTCAAATGCTATGACCCACCGAAAATGTCTGTAAGATGATCCTCTCTTAGGATCAAATCGTTTGATTTGTCCAATCGTCATTTGGACTAAAGAAAGAATTTCCTCGAAACCTCACTTACGTGAATTTCTCGAACAATTGTTCTGTTTTAGTTTCTTGCATTATTTAGAAATTTCCAAAGTAATGAGCAAAACTTTATTTGTGAAAATTATTTAGTTCATCTATCATTATTTTAATGCAACATACTTTAAGAATAATGGAAGATGAATTTAATCTTGAGAATAATTAGATTTGAATGAAATTTTCAAAGAAAATTAATCTGATAGCCTATCTTTGAGACGAAAGAGGATCTAAAGATAGCAAACAGGACCAAAAGTTAGATGCCCTAGATATCGCCGCTTGAGCGTCTATAACCCAGCTTCATGAAGACTTTCTTGAGTTCAACATGTGTTTAAAAGATCCAAAGTACTTTGTTGATGCCCCGATATGCAACGCGCTTTGCTCTTTATTGAATCAGATATAGCCAGCTTACCATGTGCTCTTCAAAATTTGAACTGCCCTTTCGGGCTTTCAACTCAAAACCCCTTTGGTCATAAAGCGCCCTTTGCGGGTTTTCACCTTGGCCTCTCCATTTTTTTTTCGAAGACTCAAGGCACCATTTGCGGGTTTTCACCCTGGATTCTCCTCTCCTTTAGACAAAGTACTTTTTGACTGAGTCTGAATTCACTGGATTGGGTAAACTCTTCCTATCCATTTCCGTTAAGATCAATGCACCCCCAGAGAAGGCTTTCTTCATGATATACGGCCCTTCCCAATTCGGCATCCATTTTTCTCTAAAGTCCTTCTGAATGGGAAGGATCTTTTTTAGCACAAGATCCCCCTCGTGGAATTCTCTTGGTCGCACTTTCTTGTCGTAAGATCGCATCATTTGCTTCTGATACATCTGACCATGACGAATGGCCCTTAGCCTCTTTTCATCAATCAAGTTCAACTGATCATATCACGATTGTATCCATTCGGCTTCATCCAACTTTATTTCCGACAAGAATCGGAGAGACGGTATTTCGACTTCAATGGGTAACATTGCTTCCATCCCATAAACCAACGAGAAAGGAGTTGCCCTAGTAGAGGTTCTGACAGATATTCGATAGGCAAAGAGTGCAAATGGTAGTTTCTCATGCCAATCTCTATAGGTCTCACTCATCTTTCCTACTATCCTCTTGATGTTCTTGTTGGCCGCTTCTACTGCCCCATTCATTTTTAGGCGATACGAAGAAGAGTTATGATGCTTAATCTTGAACTGACTGCAAACTTCTGCTATCGTTCTGTTATTCAAGTTCAATGCATTTTCTGATATGATCCTTTCAGGCATCCTATACCGACAAATGATCTCTTTCTTCAAGAATTGACTCACAGCTGACTTAGTAACATTCGCATAAGAAGCAGCCTCTACCCACTTCGTGAAGTAATCAATGACCACAAAAATAAAGCGATGCCCATTTGAAGCTTTTGGTGATATTGGCCCAATGACATCTATGCCCCACATGGAAAAAGGCCATGGAGAAGTCATAACATGTAGAGGTGAAGGTGGTACATGGATCTTGTCTCCGTAAATCTGATATTTATGGCATTTTTTGGTGTAGTTGATACAATCCCCTTCCATAGTAGACCAATAATATCCAAACCTCATGATTTGTCTAGCCATCATGAAACCATTAGCGTGTGTTCCACAAACACCCTCGTGAATTTCTTCTAAGATTAACTTAGCCTCCACGGCGTCAACACATCTCAACCGTACTTGGTCCTTTCTTCTTTTGTACAAGATGTCCCCATCCAAAACGTAATCGTAGGCTAATCTCCTTAAAGTTCTCTTATCATTTTCAGTTGCCTGTTCTGGGTAGTTACGATCTCTCACATATCGCAATATATCCTGATACCAAGGATTATCATCCTTTTCTTCTTCCTCAATGTTATAACAGCAAGCTGGAGCCTCAAAGATACTCATCTGAATGGGTCTCATCTCCTCCTCTTTATTCGCTCTAATCATTGAAGCCAAGGTTGCTAGAGCATCTGCCATCCGGTTTTCGTCTCATGGGATATAATTGAAAGTGATGTCATCGAACTCCTCAAGTTACCCCAAAACTACCTTTCGATAATTGATCAATTTAAGATCCCTTGTCTCCCATTCACCTTTAAGCTGGTAATTTTCCAACGCAGAGTCTCCATATACTTCCAAGGTTCTTATTCCTCGCTCTATAACTGCTCGGAGTCCCATGATGCATGCTTCATACTTGGCCATATTGTTTGTGTAATCAAAATCCAACTTGCACGTGGATGGATAACAATCGCCATTTGGGGGTACCAAGACTACCCCAATTCCATTTCCCACCACATTGGATGCCCCATCAAAGCTCAACTTCCAATGATAATCCTTTATAGTTGCTACGCACATCAACTCCTTATTTGGGAAATTAAAATTCAACGGCTTATAGTCCTTTAGAGCTCTACTAGCCAGAAATTCTGCTATCGCGCTTCCTTTTATAGCCTTTTGGCTCACATAGACTATGTCAAACTCTGAAAGCAGAATTTGCCACCTCGCCATTCCCCCATTCAAAGTTGTTGACTCCATCATATACTTCAAAGGATCAAGTTTTGAAATAAGGCAAGTAGTATGGTATAGCATGTACTGTCTTAACCTTCGAGTTGTCCAGATTAAAGCACAACACAATTTCTCAATTGGTGAATATCTCATCTCACACTCCGTGAATTTCTTAATGAGAGCATGAAGGTTTGTTTTTACTCGATTTTTGATAATTTTTACGTTTTTGATATCGTTGCTTCGAGTACTACAAAACCCAAGCTTTAATTTTTGATTTTGATGAATATTTTGAATTGTGCCATTGTTGATAATTTGTGATTTTTTTTTTGATGATGAAAAAATGAAAGATATGTTTTAGATTAATATATTTTGTATTGGAATTTTTGATGATTTTGAGTAATTAGGACTTAATTGCAAAAATAATAATTTGAGGGACTAAAATGTGAAATTGATGAAATACATGGACTTGTACGGTAGTAGGTAAGATTCAGCCAAACATGAGTATTTGGAAATTTTGTGTATTTTGTGTTTTGTGCAATAGGGACTAAATTGTAAAAATTATAAATGTTAGGGGTAAAATGGTAATTTATCCATTAATGTGTTTTTGGATTAAATTGAATGAAAATATGTTTGAATGAGATTAATTTGAATATGTTTAGATTAAGAACCAAACAAATCGGATTTGGATCGGGAAAAAACGAAAGTTGTGGACTAGCAGCCCCGTCCTATTTTACGATGTTCGAGGTAAGTTTATAAGCAAATAGACTTGTTTAATTGTAGTTAAATATTAAGATATATATGCTGTTATGAAATGTTAGAATTTACACTTGATATAGCTGAATATGAAAAGGTTTGGTTACTACATTTTTGAATTCGTTTCGATCGAGTTGCGACGTCTGAAAGCCCCGTATGAACTTTAGGAATAGTTAGGATACATATGTCATGACATAGGGTTCCGATATATGTGTGCGAGTAAGACCATGGCATCGATTTGTGATTCTGATATGTGTTTATGAGTAAGACCCTATCTGGGACAGTGGCATCGATATGTGACTACATGTAAGACCACGTCTGGGACGTTGGCATTGTACAGTTTATGTGATTATCCGAGTATTCTATCCAATTCCGAGTGGTTCACCCGGCAACAACAAATTGTGAACGAATATGTAAAACGAACTGATTGACCACGTATGAAAAAGCCTATTATCTACTTGAATAAGGTAAGTAAGTTATTGATATGTGTTATGAATTGTGTGTGATGTAAAGGAAGATTGTATATGATCAAAAGATGTGCATTCGGCTTTGTGAACAAGAAATATAATGGTTGTTAAAATGATTCTTGAATACGTGTATTTATAATCTTGTGTATTCGACCATATATTTAGAGTACATATATAAAGTTATATCTTGGATTATGAGCTTGTGTTTATGAGCGGAGATATACTTGGCTATATAATAATAATTTGGCTTTGAAAATTTTAATGATAATTTGTTAATTTAACTATATGATTATTTGGCTAAGGTAATCCATATGTACTAAAAAGATACTTTGTATATATATGTGTGTATTCGGCATATAACTTGAAATATGTATGTGATTATTAACCTTTGATTTATAAATTTATGTATATATAAGTGTATGTGTATTTGGTGTGATAAAGATGTTTTGGCTTAGCCATTAAATGATAGTTTGTTAATGTATCTTTATATATATAAGTGTTCATTCGTCATTGCTACGCTTAAGCATATGAAGCTATATTTTAATTCATGAGTATAGGTATATGGGTATACATGAACGTGGTTACTAAATAATTGTGTTTTGAAACCGAAAGATGCTTTGGTAATATATATACATATGTATGTATTTGACCATAAATAAGTATATGTGAAAGTATAAAATAAGTGTTAAATCGTAAGATTGAAGCTTAATTTGACTATGATAGTATAATTTGGTATAGTTAAATGTATGAATTACGTCCTTAAATAGTTTATTTGCTTATGACTTATTAAGCTATAAAAGCTTACTCTGTATGTGCATGTTTGTTTTGTTTTATAGATTATGGATTCAAGTTACGAGCTCGGCAATCGTCAGAGGAGCTTATCACATTATCAACAGTCTTCGATATCATTGAAGTGAACTTTCGAATCTATGGCATGTATAGGCTGGGTTTTACTTTTGAAATGTTTAATTTTGGTTATGTATTAAAAGCCATGCGAAAATGGCTTAACTACTTTGTTTGAATTTGGTTTTGATTTAGTTATGGTTTAAATTGATTTTGGGTCATGATGCCGTATGCTATGAAGAGTTATAAGTGGTGCTATGTGATTGTATATCAAGGTTGGTTTATGATTTAGTAAGTGACAGAGTAGTTTCAATCATAAGTATGATAGATTGGATTGGATGTAATTGAGTAAGATGACATAAACATATGTGAACTTGCTTTTGATGCTTTGGCTTAGGCTCGTATGTGCATAGATATAATGCTTAGTGAGACTAGAATTAAGTATTATCATTCGGTGATGAAAGGTAACAAGTGTTAAATATATTTTAAAATTGTTTTGGTTAATTATTTGACATGTGTGCATAAGTTAAGTGTGGCATTAAAATTTTAGACAAATGAGCTTTAGTTACATGTATATGAATATGTATTGATAGTGGGTACGGCCATGTTATATAGCAACAATGATGCATAGGTGATTTTTATTTAAATTATGTACTATGAACTATTCTAGTATATAATATAGTGTGTGCAAGGGTTGTTATTTGCAATTTAGTGGCAGCTTGATAATATAATGGATTTTGTATGATTTAATATTAAATTATCATTAGGGTTCTTTGAAGGATTTTTGCTAGATGGTAAAATGTGTTTGAGCTTTGTAATATATATGTTACGTCCCTTATGTGATGATGATTTATTAATTTGATATTATTATTTGCCTTGCAGTTTATTCGGTTATATACAGTTACAACTACTTTCATGTTCGTATATATTTAAAGAGTGAATTAGATTGCTTTAATGTATTATCTGTGAACAACATAATAATTTAAATAGTAATGCCACTTAAATAGATAAAAAGGAAGGTAATGACATTTGTTTTATTTAGTGCAAAACTTGTGCATATACGTGATATATATATAACAAGTCTACTGATCAATAATGAAGTCAAAGATGTGTTTCATGATTTGCGTACTTAATAATTGTTTAATTTGTACATACATTTTAAGTTATACATTATTTGTGTTGTATTGTGTATCTTAAATTTCTTTTAATATTTGATAATGAAATGAATTATAAGCTTATATGTAATCTGAACCTTGAATTGGAAATTTATAATAAACGGTTGTATGAATAATAGTATAATCAGTAATACCTTATAACCCTAATCCGGTGACGGATACGAGTTAGGGGTGTTACAGTGTGTCTCAGCCGTGTGTGACACACGGTTATGTTACACGGCTGTGTGTCCCATGTGGTACCCTATGATTTTAAGTCAGAATACCCTACAGTTTTGACACGGCTTAGACACACGGCCATGTCTATCGGTCGTGTATGGCACACGGGCGTGTGGTCGGCCGTGTGACTCAAGTCAGTAGCCTCTCTAATTTTCACACGGCCTGGCACACGGGCGTGTCTTGTGGCCGTGTGGGAAAGTCAGTATGTATGCTCTCTTTTACCATGTCCTAGACACATGGGCGTGTCTAATACCGTGTGAGGCACACGGCCTGCTCACACGGACGTGTGACCTTTACAACATTTGAAAAATGTTTAAGTTTTGAAAAATTTTGTATGAGTTCGGTTTAGTCCCGACCCCTTTTCTAAAGCATGTTTAATTTCTCGATGACCTATATAAGGGACTCTATGGTAATGTTTGACTATGATTGTGGATGATGTATATGAATTGTGTGAAAAATGTTTTGATTTGTCTGGTAACGCCTTTAATCCTAGTTCGGTGACGGACACGGGTTAGGGGTGTTACACCCTGCCTATAGAGTATTAGTTTCCCTATGGCTTACTTGGCTATACATCTGCTCCTCTTACTATACCTCGATATTCTTTCCCTCGTCTCTTCCCTCATCTCTTTACTGAGACGGCAAACTTGTATAGATACAAGAATGGTACCAGTCCTTGACAGAACTCTTCCTTTTCATACCTTAGTCATGACGGACTCGTGGACACCTCCGTGTGGTGCTGACTTTTAGCATGACTCGCACTCTAGCGAACTCGTCCTTATTCTACTATACTGTTCGTAGAAGGGGGATTGGTTGCGGTAATCTTCCACACACACCAGCCCTTACTTGGGAACTCTCTTGTCCTATGCACGAAAGTTGCCCCATGCAACTAAAATTAAAGGTTATCATTCTTGCATCTATACGAGCTTGCCACCTCAGTTGCTCGTTTCCTTCCTAATGGTTATCATTGTAGCGTATCCATAGTAAACTTTCCTTAAAGTGAAATAGTCTTATCAGACATTCTATCTCCTCTTATTTTCTTATACTTATTTCAGCTCTCGCATTGCCTACCTACCTCTAATTCTCGATGGGTCTTTGCATGTGGCTTGTTGGCTTCCATATCTACCTTACCTCATTCAACAATTTGGTGGATATCTTATGATTCGTTTCCTAACTTATGTTATCCTTTACCCTTCCACTTGTGTGGTTTCTCGAGATTCACGCATTGGCCTATACTCCTCACTTGAGGCCCTATTAGAGTTACAGCGCTCGTCCCATGGCAGACTCTCTGGAATGCTATAGTCTAGCTATGGTCTTATACCCTTCTTACCTATTTTCTCTACATCGCATCGGACTTACTTGTGTTTACTGTCTCGACGAACTTCATATTTTTTTTGTCTTTACTATTCCGACGGACTTATTCTGTTCTGTGTTTACTATCTAGAGGACTTACTCTGTTTCGTGTTTATTGTCCTAGCAGACTACCTCTTTGTTAATACCAAGGATTCTTTCATTCATGGTCTTATACTGCTTTGCCATCCTAGAGTACTACCTCATGATGCCATGGCTTCTTTCATCCATGGTTTTACTCATCATACCCGAAAACCATAGCATTTTTCATCCTTAGTCTTACACCGTATACCTTATACCTTTTACCTTGCTACCATTACGTCATTCATCCATGGTCTTACTCCATTACCATTTTATCGTGTACCATGCTGCCATGACATCTTTCATCCATGGTCTTACACTACGTACCACATATCAAACTGCCATGGCATCTTTCATCTATTGTCTTACGCCATATACATTATTATAATGTTGCCCCAAAGGACCAATCGATACTACCGTCGTGGTAAATACCATTCTATGATTCATATTACTCAAATTCTCCTCCCATTACCTCATTTACACCACCTAACCTTAATAATCGAACACCACAGTGTTCCCTTCACAAGGTCCAAAGCTTCTCCTGAGGCAGTAACTAAAGGTTCACTCATCATTCCCTTTCTATCTTCATATAAACCTTAAGGTTTCCCACAAACATGTAATACATGCTCATATCATCATCATTATGCTTATGCAACCATGGCATGCTTAACAGGTAAACCATAATAGCATGTTGGAGTCTAGAACTCACCAGAAACTTCATCGTTTCCTTAGTTTTACCTTCCTTCTAGCGCCAGAGCATCCATTCTCTTGGCAGTAACTTACAGCCAAAATAACCATGTGTTATACTAAATATTCTTGGCCTTAACTCATTTTCTGAAAACATGCAGAACCCTTAGAATGGTTCTGAAATCCTTAACTTTATTCTACGTACACAAAAGGGTTAAGAATCTTACACACTTTTCCTACTTTCCAGCTTTTTCCTCATTAAGTTTGCTCTATTCTATGGCTACTCTTTCAAGCTATCGAAGAAGATGAAGAATGAGAGAAATTGAAACAAGGTCAGGAATAAGATCAACCCTGGGAAGCCATCTCCTAGCTATTTATAGACTTTCCCGTGCTAAATCCAATTCTATTAGAGTCGTCCATGGCTAATTATGATGTCTCCCACTAAGGAACCGAGTGGTTCCATCCTAATCGAACTAGGTTTGGTTCTTAACTAGGCTTGCGGTCTCTTCCAATTTAGTCCCTAAATAAATCTTAATTTTGGGTTTTTTAGAAATCGAGTGTTACATTTTTTGTTTCAATGAGCTAGCGAAAGGGCCAATTGGACATATACAATTAGGGCTCAAATGATTTAAAATTAAGTTCCAGCTTTTTGCCTATGAATTATAAACTCATTTAGTCATGAAATAATTCTACTATAGTATCATCACTTAGCTCTCCCCAGTTACATACCATTACGAAAGCTAATCAATCAATGCTCATCGAATGACCTTGTCATAAGTGTGTTACCCTCTTAGATTATTCTTAACCTCTTTGTGATAAATTTGCTCTCTCAATATGATCCTTTTTCATCTCATAGTAACTATTACATATTCATTCATGAAAAGCCAATTACTATCAAAAAGTCATTTACCACAAACACAAACAACCTATGTGTAACACCCCTAACCTGTCTCCGTCGCCAGATTAAGGTTACGAAGCATTAACGTACAATAAAAAATAGTTAAACATTTAAACATTAAGTAATTTAAATCATATCATAAATCATTCATACACATGTATACTATCCCTAAATCGATCCCTTGAGGCCTTTAAAATAGCTTAGAAGCAAATCAGGACCAATTTGAAACAATTTGGAAAGTTTAGGAAACAGATGCATAATTTGAAAAATAGGGGTCACACGGCTGTGTGGTCAGGCTGTGTGCCTTACGCAACTGAGACACACACCCATATCTCAGGCCATATGCCTCACACAGCTGAGACACATGCCCGTGTCTCAGGCCATGTAACCTTCAAACTAGGGACACACAGTCGTGTCCCAGCCTGTGCCCTCACCCGTGTAACTCTCTGAGTAGGGTCACACGGCCCTTTCACACGTCCGTGTGACAGGCTGTGTAACTCACTAACTTGCACCTTTAAGAAATCATCAAATGACATAGGACAGTGTTGCCAGACCATGTGTCTCACACGGCTGAGTCATACGCCCGTGTCTTAGACCGTGTGGACCCAAATTTACCTAATATCAAGCTATTTCAAAGCCATGTCATATTTAAACATTTAGACTAATAATTTACACTTTCAAAGCACCAAAACCTCACCTAAACACACACAGATATATTCCATTCTCAAGACCCTAATTCAACTAACCAATTTGTCATTCAAAGGCACCACATTATATCAAGACATCAAGCATCAAAACATGACAATATTATACCAATTCATACATGATAAACTATTCAATTACTTACCTAAAACATTGCAGATATTAACCATTCTCAAACCAATAAATTGTAGCAATGTGCCATAGATATCCATTATCAAAAAGTGACCAAAAGTACTTACCCAAAACAAGCATTATAACTCCATCGTATCACATAAACTTTGAAGACACAAGCATAATAAAACAACCATTAGTACTAGCATGAGCCATCAATACAATAGACCTATACATGATAATATTGTCATTTCCATACATGATAACCTAGCTCATAAATGAACTTAACCATGTCTCAAGTAATCATTTTCAAGTCATTATCAACATACTAAGATAACATTAAAAAATAAGCACAGCAAAGTAATCAAAATCACATAACTTGGTAAGGCATCAAAATGTACCAAACCAACCTAGCTTTCCAAAGCTTATACGTGCCAAAACACTATTAACAAATACATCATCACAAAGAACCCTATACATGCCATTGTACACCTTAGCCAAATTACTCAAAAACTACCAAAATGTCTACTGGATAGTGTGATAGATCTCTGACGAACTTCCAATCGGTCGAGCTTCTGATAATTTGCATAGTAAATGAAAAATAACTACGTAAGCAATGAATGCTTAGCAAGCTCATATAAACTTTAAACATAGCATACAATTTCAATAATGAACTTTATAGAATAAGTATAAACATTTACCAATGCCATAAGATTAATAAAGTCTATATAACACCATCAAAATCATAAGTTAGCATACTTGTTAATGATACATATGAAATCAACCATATATATATAAACATAACATTTAATTCATCATAATTATCATACGATCATTTTTCATTCCATTTGCTTACTTACCATTTCCAAATGCTTACTATAAGCCTAAACAACATCATCAAATTAAAAGTTAGTGCACTTGTCCATAATATGAATGGGTTTATCCATAACATAAGTAGATTTCCCATATATAAATACATCATTTAATTAATCAATCTTTTTATAACATCATGTTACATCTCAATTGTGAACTTACCGTTTCATTCCCTTTTCTTACTCATTGAACCATCTAGAATTATATTGGATACACGAGAAAACTCACAAAAAGTGTGCCTGTACATATAACCGTAACATTTCCTTTACATCATTGCTCAGACGAGCTGTGGGTAGAAATGTAAGCTACACGATGCTGCTCACAAGAGCTATGGAGTATATGCAAAAAATGTAGGACCTCAGCCATTGGTAGGACAATCAAGACCAGCGCCCGAAACATGAAATCCCTAATGACATGTCATTTGTATCCTAAGAATTCCTACGGTTCAACTGGGACTCGATATCCGTCAATTCATCATAATGTAGTCACATTCACATATATATTGATTCATTTACATTAAAAACAACATAGAAAACATTTAATTTAAATAACATTATAATGACTACAGTTCATACGAACTTACCAGACCAAATTGTAGTAAAGTCTAACTATAGGGGCTATTTGGTAAATTTCTCTTCTCCTCGATTTTCCACTTGTTCTTGATCTAAATTAATAATTTCATTCCATTCATTAATTCTAACATAAAAATCAATTCATTTTATGCAATTAAGTCTTGTTTGACATTTTACAAAATTGTCCCCAACATTTTTTTTTACAATTTAGTCCCCAAGCCCAAAACATGCAAATTAACCATGTTTATTCAATTTCATGATTAGCCAAATTGTTTGGAACTCTATTACAGCCATATACACTGTTAATTTATAGCCAGTCCTTATACTTTTACTAATTTCATATTTTAGTCCTTAAACATTAAAATTAATTTATAAAATAGTCTTATCTAGCAACCAAGCTTAAGATTCTACCATAAACTTTCAAGAACATCTCAAATTCATTAATGGCACATTCCACAACATTTGACGATTTCACAAATTGACCCCTGGGTTAGCTAGATTAAGCTAATACAGGCCTAAAAACATAAAAAAAAAACGAAATTAAAATCCACTTACATGCATGAAATAGAAGCTTCGTTGATTCTCAAGCTTAAAACCATGGTGCTTTCGGCTATTACTAAACCAAAGGAAGATGGTACTAATGTTTTCTTTTCTTTTTATTTGTTTTAGTTATTATTTAGTTTAATTACAATTTTATCCATTAAAAATTAACCTTTAAAATAATCTAATAATGTCCAAAACCTTCCATCATCAACCTATAGGGTATAATTAAAAATTAGTCCAACAATTCACCTTTTCATAACCATTTGACCCATTTAATTAATAGAAATCAACTTTTATAGCTTTTACAATTTAGTCTTTTTAATTAATTAACTATCTAAACATTAAAAATTCTTAACAAAACTTTAATACAACCTTAATAACATTCCATAAATATTTAATAAAATATTTACGACTCGGTTTATAGAAATAAGGTCATGATACCTTATTTTTTAAACCACTAAACTTTAGGGTTATACCACTTGAACCTAATTATTCATTCAAATAACATAAATTGCCAATTCAAAATTTATTCTAATACCATATTTAACTCGCAAATATTAAATAGTAAATATTTATGGACTCCCACATTGGATTTGTGGCTCTGAAACCACAGTTTTCGATACTATTGATAAATAAGCTGTTACACTATGGCCACGTTTACTTCTCACCTATCATGTAATGCCACCGAGAATATATCATTTACCTATTTCTTAGGTTATGAATTCCACTATTGTGAATGATGCTATATACTATAGAAGTCGTATACCCAAAGCACCAACTTTCGATTACATATCTATTTAAACTTAGGCTTTTACTTACATCAAAGTACACGAGTCACACATACATAGCCCACCATGCATCTAGGATTAATGTATGCCATACTATGAATGTCACAATTGACTAAATCCATAAACGGGTTTAGGATTTATTTTACTTAGGTCATGCCCAATGTACTGTCAGTCTAGTCAGTCATATCTATGTCTCTATCTTCTGGGAGTCATCTACTCCAATGCTTAAGAAAAAACATCTGCCAATTGGACTTCATAGATGACATATTAGTCTTTCAATTGGTCTACACATTTCTGATTAGACTAAGGATATGTGTAGGTTCATCTACTAATATAACTTGTCTTTTCATATTATGACCGAACCATGTAGTAACACTTAGTATTAGTTAAATGTTAGATAACCAATGAGCCAATATTTGCTTTCTCTTTTATTTGTGTGCAAAAACCATTAAGGAGAATAAAATATTTTTATTAAACCAATTTTTTCGAGAAATAAAAGCATACAGAACGAATATACTACACTTAGGGCACCGGATCCAATAGTCTTCTCAACTTGTTTAAGTTAACTTCCAACATACAGGCAAGAGGTTCTAATTCCAGATTATCCTATCCAGCATCAACAATATTTATAGGTTCCTCTGTCTCCAAAATCGGCATCGCTAAAATCAACGATGGGTTCTCCAAATAGTAAATCGGTTAGTTTCTCAAGGACTTCTTGCTCTTGTAGGAATCGTGTATTCCAACAGAAGTGGACGACCCCGCACATTGTTGGGAATGGTGTATACTAGCTGAAGTTGACAGCACCTCCTATGGATTCGGAGCATTACTGAGTCTAGAATCTTGAAATTATGGTGCAAAATATCCTGACTGCATCTTTGTCTAGTTATATTCATTAGAGATAGAAGGAGTTTCCAACAGCGATACAAAGTTATTAATCCACCCGTATGTCAGGTCTTATGTTCCCATTTGCAAATCCACTAAAGGGGTCGTAGATGAGCTTGGAATATCGCCCCCTTGTCCTTCTATAATTTTTTTGAGCTCGACATACAACTCAACTCTACCAAAACCATTAGACTCATGAACTGCAACAATTGTTTGTAGACCATCATCTGCTAAATGAATGATTGAATATCTGATTAAATAAATATAAGTAACAAATCTATACCTCAACAAATTAATTGGAGTTCCAATTTTTCGACCAATGTTTCATTTCACCTCCACTAACTTGATGTCCTTTCCAAACATCATGTTAATCGAACTTACGAATTCAAAGATTACACCAATATATATTACAAATCTTGCCATTATAGTTCACCAAAACAAAAAACATGTTGCTCTTTTGTAGTGGATTTGGAAGACAAAAGAAAGAAAAATCTAACAATTCTCAAGGAATTAAGGTGAAAAATATTTACTTCTTCCCTTAAACTTCTATGAATGTGTCTATATATGTAGCGACCCGAAAGTTAGTGATGTCAAAAAATGCAATTTTGAAACCCCATTTTTGATGTTCAAGCCCATAAATATTTACTATTTAATATTTATAAGGTTAGTATAAAGTTTAATTAAATTTTGGTACTTTAATTTTGTTAGTCAAATAGTTAAATAAAATACAAGGACTAAATTGTAAAAGTGGTAAAAGTTAATTGATTTGGATTTTTAATTAATCGAAAGACCAATTAAGCAATTGGTCCCTTTCTAAATGGATATTCGGTGGTGGATGTCCGTTGTCATCCACTAATCATGTTAATTACAATAAAGACTTGTTAAATAAAGTTAATTAGATTAATTTTAATTAGTCAATAAACAAATTAAGGTACATAAGTAAAATAAAAGAAACAAAAGCTATTTATATCATCTTTTATTCTTCCCCACCCATTTCTAAAGAAAGAAAACAAGGGTTTCAAGTGTTCAACTTCGACCAACATTTTGGTAGGTAATTCAAATTTGTTTATTGTAATTCTTATGTTTTTGAGGTCCCGGGAGCTTGATTTAGCTAGCCCATGTACCAAATTTTAAAATTTTTAAAGTTTTAAAAAGTTTCCATTTATGAATACTTGATAAAATTGGTGTTAATTTGTTAAATTTTAAGCTTAGATATGAAAAAGGACTAAGTTGTAAATTTTAATTGCTATTTTTTGAACATAGGGACTAAAGTACATAAATTTTGAAATTGATATTAAATTTATGTAATTATTGATAATAAAGGGCTGTAGAAGGATGTATTGGTTTCAAAATCAAAGCTTGAATTTGAAAGTTATGACAATTTCGATTTTAGGGACTAACTTGAATAAAATGCAAAATTTTAGGGGCATTATAAAGATGAAATTGAATTAACATATGCATATAATATGATGATATAAGTTATTTGAAATTGATAAATTGAATTGAATTGATCAAGAAATAAACTGAACCGAGGATAACTTGGGAAAAGACAAAATTATCGATTCGTCCTGGCGATTCAACTTGCTTGCTCATTTAATCATGTAAGTTCATATGGTGTAGTTATACGTAATGTAATGTATATATGTTTGAATTATGAACTTGTTTGTGTGTAAGTGTAATTTGAATTTTTCACAATTTGGTAAAATAGGGTGAGATATAGACTAAATTGTAAAGAAATGGTTATATGTGTACCACCCCATACCCGACCTGTCTATTGAATCCTGATATCGAGTGCCACAATTCCCAAATCTCTTAGTAAGATATTTGGAATTGATAAATTGAAATGAATATGGGGCATTATAAAGATGAAATTGAATTAACATATGCATATAATAGGATGATATAAGTTATTTGGAATTGATAAATTGAAATGAATTATTGTATAAATCAAGAATTAAACTAAACCGAGGATAACTAGGGAAAAGACAAAATTACCGGTTAGTACTGGCGGTTCAACTTGTTTGCTCATTTAATCATGGAAGTTCATATGGTGTAGTTATATGTAATGTAATGTATATATGTTTGAATTATGAATTTGTTTGTGTGTAAGTGTAATTTGAATTGTTTATAATTTGGTAAAATAGGGTGAGATATAGACTAAATTGTAAACAAATGGTTATATGTGTACCACCTTATACCCAACCTGTCTACTGAATCTGGATATCGAGTGCCACAATTCCCAAATCTCTTAATAAGCTCTTAATCAATTATTTGCAACCTTAATTAGATTATATACATACCACTAAACAATAACACTACTAGCCGATACCAAATTTTCATAAGTAATAATAACTTCCCAAATTTTAACATCATACAATTATTGATTCATATATGTACAAGGCTCATGTTGCCTTTTTAGTTTAAGAGGCTCGGACCATTATCTCTGATGAATAAGACTTATGGCTTGACTACAGTTACACTTAATAAATCCTTCAGGTGTGCCCTCCAAGGATGCCCCACTATATACATGAAACAACTACCACCATTCACATGGCTCGACTATGGTTGGCTTGGTCTCCCATCACACGACCCTTGAGTCAACCATTAGTCCTACAATCATACGCTTCAAAGATTATTTTAAACAAACTTAGTGAGATTCCACTCTGTAATATCAGACATGATTTTCTAGTTCATGGGACAATAACTGAAATGCAGAATTTAAAACTCCCTGGAACTCGTAGGGAGCATCGCAGACTTCTTGTCGTGTTTAGTACCTAGCATTCTTTATGATATAATGGCGATCTATTGTATAACTTGACTCTTTCGACAGAATCTTATAGCATTACCCTTACTATGTCCTTTTTCACGTGTCGACTTGTGTTCAAACCTTCTTGAGGGGCAAAACTCCCTTTTCAATCCAACACGTAAGCGATCTAGCTTGAGAGATTTGGAAAATATGCTACTCTCCATTCCTTGTAATTTCATACCCACATATTCAACCTCTTCATTACGTTTCCATTGGAAAACTTGTTTACGTGCCCATATTCCCCCTCCATCTTGGCTTTCGTGAGCTCCTTTATTGACTTGGTGGAATATGCCTTTCAAATGTTCCTCGCCTAATCATTCCTACAAATTATCAAGCCATTCGTTGTTCTTTATATTCTAGTCTATGAAATACCTCATGTATGGTGAACTCCATCGTTGAGGTCTCACATCTTACATTCTTAACTGAGCTACCCACATTGTTGTTTTGGTGGACCTTCTGAAACACCATATCGTCATGGTTTGACTCAGTGTATTCCCCATGTTTAACGTCCTAGCGGACTATCGGCGCTCACATAACAGTGGATTCCTTGGATTGCCTTAGCTGAGATAAGGTTTTACAGCTTTCTTACCACATATTTCGTTGGTCCTAGCGGACGACCCAGAATTTATTGTACCAGCAGACTACCTTTATGGATGCCATGGAGCCTCTCTCCTATAGTCTTACAATGATCCACCATCTTGGCGTGATATCAGTTAATGCCATGGAGCCTCTCTTCCATGGTCTTACTCATTATACCTGGCTACCATAGCATGTTTCATCTATGGTCTTACGCTTTATTGATCTGTTGTAATTTGGTGTAGTAGATTAAACTAGTTTTCGTACTTAAGGAGCCTGAATACAAGAATTTTTGTCATATTTTAGTTAAGTTTCTTTAGTTTTACTTATATCTAATAAAATGTGTGAAATGAGTATTTTATTGACCTTAAAGGCCGAATGAAGCCTAAGTGAGAGGTAACATGCTTTATGAGTGTGCAGAAGACCATTAAAAGACATTTTAGGCCGATACCGAACATTATGTTGGGACACTGGAGGTCCAATGTTGCAACATGGAGAGCAAAATGGAGAAAAGATGAAACTACCTTCAATGTCACGATATCCTTCGCGACATAACCTTGAAGACATCCCAAGGAGAAGCATACTGATTTCTATGTAGTGACATAGGTCCTGGTGTGTCGCGACATCGACTCTAGGATGAAAATTAAACATGATGCAGGGGCGTTTTGGTTTGTAAAATTGAACTTAAAGCTTGAGAACGTCAGCTGAACTAGGGTTAAGGACGACGACCACCTGAAGACTCTTTGGCACATGTTACAAATACTATTCCATTAACCTAGATTCTCTCTTTAGATTTAGTTTTATTTTCTTTTGTTCTTAGTGTTTTTTTTCAAAATTCAGTTCGTTGCTTTCCTTCAAGAGATCTAATTTGTAAGGATGATCAAGTTTTGGGGATTCGTGTTATTATTTATATAAATCAGGCTTTTCTTAAACTCTACACTTCAATTCATTCACCATGCTTTATTCTTCCATCTATTTCATAATGTTTATGAAAGCCATACGAAACTAATCATTCTATGGGGGATTGGCGAGTGGAGGCATGACCTATTAACTATTTTGTAGGGTTACTCAATGGTTTAGCTATTTGGGAAAGGAAGTGTGTGAAACAATCCCTAGGCTTGACAACCCTGGGAAGTCATCAAGGTGGGAATTAAATCAAATTTGGTTTTGTCCATTTGTGAACACTTGCACCCCAAGCCAGTTTGGACTGTGAGGTCGAAAGATAAGTAGTCATTGCTGACTCATTATGTTAGTGGAAGACTGAAAGATCCTGCTAGGGTAGCGACAAGTTGGTTGACGAGGAACCCAAAATACTCCATTTATGGGATGCCTTATGACTGGCATGAATCTATGTTGAGTCCAGCATGATTTCTATGACGGTGTATGATCTTTGTTGTTTGAGAGTTCTCAGTATGCACATCGCCGAATAGGTAATTGAGTATCCACAAGTGTGTCGATATGCATAGAATGGTTGTGGTAATACATAGCAATTTTTGGCGTGCTCCATGTTATTATGTTTTCGTGCTCATATGCTTGTGCTTGCGTGCTTATAATTGTAGAGTACTAAGAAAATATGGACAGGATAGATGAAGCTAGGATTTGGGAATGTGAATTTCTATTAGGTACCATTATATGGTGTTGCTAAGTGCGAACTGTGATGTGCAAAGCTCTAGAACTTGCGAAAGGGACACTACAGTGTTCAAGCATCAAGGTTAGGAATGGCGAAATGGAGGAACGAATAGATGGATAGAGAAAATTGAATTTTTGTTAAGATTTGGCTATACGATGTTGCTGAGTGAAAACCATGATGCGTGAAACTCCAAGCCTTATGAAGGGGGACACTTCAGTGTTTGAGCATCAAGGTTAAATGAGAAATGGAATGATATTGATTGGTCCTTTGGCGTAATACCGTGCCAATGGTAACTAGATTCCGTATAGCAACACCGTGATGATGGTCAATAGGGTCTATGGGGTGACACCATGACGACGATAAAGTCCTTCTATGCGACACCTCAAAAGAGGTCTAATTTGTAAAACCATAGCTCGACTATGGCAACCAGTATAACCTGTCGAGACAATAAAAATAGGATAACTCGCTGGAACAGTAAACATGGGAACTTTTGCCATGACATTAAACATGGAATTTCAGGTGTAAGACCATAGCTCGACTGTGGCAACCAATAGAGTTTGTCAGGACATTAATCATGGGGTAAAAAATGTAAGACCGTGTCTTGGCTATGGTAGCATATGTAGTCCACCGAGACATTAAACATGGGGTAGACCACCAAAACGTTAGTTAGAAGAATAATGGAAGTATTGGCAAGCTGATTTTGAGGAATCCACCAAACAAGGTGGTAACCATAAAAGCTGGTAGGGCATGTAAGTGATAACCCAACAAGAATTAGATATGGCCAATGACGTACTAGTAGTGCCTAGTATGTAGGCAAATGAAAAAAGAATCATTCGAGGATCACGAATAAGGATCCGGCATTAAGAGCTGCCTGAGGGTGCTCAGTGAAACCTTGTATGCTAGAGGTTGATCATATATACGTCGGATAGTCTATTGGGTAAAAATGGGTTAGTGGGAACCCATCGGCAAAATAAGATGCTAAGAAAGGTAGTCCAAAAGACAGATATATTTATCAAGACTATTCCTCTTTAAGGGAAGTATAGGCGAGTATAACAGTCATAGAGTTAGTTCCATAAGGAATTATTTTATAAGAAAAATCGTAATCTTGAATGGTAGTTTAGATAACAGTCTGCTGGATACTATAGGCCAAGATGGTCCATGGAAGATGCGTATGATACACCTTCAAAGTGACGTATTACAAATAGGGCCGATTACAAGGAAGTAATCCAAATAACTTTCAACTTGATTGTCAGGTGAAATGAGACTTAGTCGGTCAAGGTGGCATGGTGTAACACCCTCCACCCGTATTCAAAACTGGAATAGGGTTACGGACCATTTCTGAACTCATAATACAATTAAACATTCAATTCACATACATTTTCGAATTTCAAATAAACATCATTCAAATTCAACCACATTGTCCCTATTACAAGCCTACGAGGCCCAAAAAATACATACGATGTGGTTCTGGACTAAATCGATAACTCAAGAGGTTTTTACGAGAATTAGAAAAATTTTCAAACTACAGGGGACACATGCATGTGTGGCCCGACCATGTGTCTCACACAGCCAAAGACACGTCTGTGTTACAGGCCGTGTGGACATTGAAAATGGGAACACATGGCCGTGTCCCAGCCCGTGTCCGACCCCATGTAACTCTCTGACTTGGGTCACACAGCCAACACACATGCCTATGTGCCCTAAAAATGTCCACACACGCTTATCTGCTAGGCCGCGCCAAACCTGTAGGGTATACTGACTTATGCCATATTGCTAAGTCACACGCCCGTGTGCTGGGCTGTGTGGAGCATACTGACTTGATTTTTAATTCAACACCAGGGGACACACAGCCGTGTAACATAACCGTGTGTCACATACAACTGAGACACACGCCTGTGTCTCTGTCTGTGTGGATAAAAAATAGGCTATTTACCAAGCCATTTTACCACCCAATTTGCATGTACCTACACCAAACTCAAATGGCACAATTCATGGCACAAAAATAGGTATTCTAAGAACCTCAACCAAATATAATTCATAAAATTTCAATACCAACCAATTCAAAACACAGCAATACAACAATATACCATTCAATTTCATACCAAAATTCCTAATCTCAAATTATCAATATAAACACTTCCAATTTTGCATCATTAGTCTAATCTCATAAACATACCAAATTCTTTTCTCAACCATTTAGTACCCCTAATTACTAAATACCAACTAACATCACGTATCCATAATCAAGCACAATATAAAAGCCATATGCACAAATATATAAACATATACCAAAATGACCAAACTCCAATACATGCCATATACTCAAATACTTAAGTTCAAAAGTACCAAGGTGGTATTTGGATAGTGTGATGAAGTCTCCGACGATCCTGAATCACAGCTAGCTTTGGTTTCACTATAAAACATGGAAAATTTAAACGAAGTAAGCTATAAAACTTAGTAAGTTTGTATAGCATTTAAATTAAATTATCATATATTCTCAAATTAAGTAAATAAAACATAACATAACATAGCTTATAATGAATCACTAAGCTACCACATTTGCATTCACAAAGTTAGATGTAACTTTCATAATTTTCCTTATTTCAATGTATTGCTCAGTTCATGCACATACCTGAACCATCCCGTATCAAACTCATACTTATCTACATCTTTGACATACCCATTGAACCATTCGGAATACTATCATATACTCGGGAATCTCCCAACTTAAGTGCCACATACATAGCCGAAGCTATCTCAATCTCGTATCACATATAATGCTAACACTAGAGCTATCAACAAGTCTACTCACAAAAGTTGATGGTCATGATGAAGCTACACAGTGCTACTCACACAAGCTGAAGAGTATCCATAACACATGCCAGATAACTCAACCACCGGTAGGACGTACGGACCAACACCCAAATCACATAACCCCTAATGACATGTCATTTGTATCCTAAACTATTCCTAAGGTTCAACGGGGACTTCACACTTGCTGAATTGTCATAAAACATGTCCGTAAGGTCTTATTTACAATTTATGCAATATCAAAGCATTTAAAACACAATTATAACAATTCTTATTACATACGAACTTACCTCGAATGCAAAAATGACGAATTAAGTCGATTAATTCGAAACTTTGCTCTTTCCCCGATCTAAATCCATATTTCACCTTTTTTGATCTAAATATAATCAAAATTAACTTATTTAATAATCTCTCTATTCAATTTAGTCCAAATTATACATTAAGGAAAATTTACACATTTGCCCCTAATATTTCACATTTTTACAATTTAGTCCTTATTTCATAAAATCACAAATTCATGCAATTCAACAAAAACCCATGCTAGCAAAATTTTAATTAGGTCCCTAGCAATCCATATTTTTCATTTACTTCACAATTTAACTACAAAAATTACACATTTCACAATTTAATCCCTAATTAGACTTTTCACTAAAAATCACTTTATAAATGTTGTTTATCTCACAACAAGCATGCA
The DNA here is from genome assembly GCA_025698475.1 of Gossypium anomalum. NCBI lineage: Eukaryota > Viridiplantae > Streptophyta > Magnoliopsida > Malvales > Malvaceae > Gossypium > Gossypium anomalum. Next base: position 69,280,097 of record CM046967.1, read on the forward strand.
TTTTCTACCATTAAACATCAAAACACACATAGATTCATCAATGGCAAAACCCTAAACCTTTAACAATTTTGTAAAATAGTCCCTGGGCTAGCTAGACTAAGCTACAACGATCTCAAAAACATAGAAATCATCAAAAACGGATTAAAAGTACATATCTAATTGAAGAAGATAAGAGTGCCGAACCTTAGCCCTATTTTTCACAAGAGAATTGATTTTTCTTTGGCTTTTGAAGAAGATAAACATGTTTTATTTAATTAATCTTTGATAACCAATTTACATTTTTAACCTTAATAATAAAACATTAAAATCATCAAAATAATGTCCATTTTTGTCCAATCAAATTAACAATGGTATATTTACCACATAAGGACCTCCACTTTTTAATTTCATAGCCATTTAATACCTTTAACTAATAGAAAATCACTTTTGCACTTTATGTGATTTAGTCCTTTTTATCAAATTAAGCACTCAAATGATAAAGTTTCTTAACGAAACTTTCACACAATTATTCTATCATACTAAAAAAATTAAAATAATAATAAAATAATTATTTTGAATTCAAATTTGTGGTCTCGAAACTACTGTTTCGATTTGATTAAAAATGGGCTGTTACATATGGGCCCCTAATTAGTTAGCCTAAGTGATGGAACATCAGCAGGTCCTTCAAGATTATAGTAAGCAAATAGGATTCTGCCAAGGACTAGTCAATTTGCATTAATCACCAAGGAAGGCATAATAATAGGGTCCTTAGGATAGTAGAAAGAAGGACTACCTCACAAGTTTATGGTGGAAAAGAGAATCCACATTGGTAATTGACCACCAAATTATGTGATTAAAGATTAAAAGCTACAAGTAGATGGATATCTTGGGCAGAGGATGGATAAAGGAAGAATGTATGTAAGGAAAGAACAGAGTTCGCAATTAGGGAGAGACATTTGAGAAACTACAAAAGCGAGTCGAATTGCTATAAAATATACTAGGGGTAAATCACCTAACAGTTTATCTATCAATGGATAATCTCGAAAATGAAATTGGAGTCGGCCATTCTAAATTAATGAAGTCGCCCCGTAAACAATCATGGAGTTAAACGTGTCTAGTTTCTTTTCATTTACTACCCCTATAAAATGGGGTTTATTTTTTAGTGTTGTACAAAAAAAACTCACTAAGTTCTTATGAACTTATAGAATTTTGAATTGTGTTTGCAGGAATCGTTGGTTGATTGAGGATTTTGAGAAGGGACTAAGCTAAACCGTGTTAGACCGAGGATCATTTCCAGTATGGTGTCATGCACATAGGAAGTGGGTACCTTTAGAGGCCTCACTTCGGAGTCAAACTATTGTAACTAAATAGTTCCTTAAGGTTCGAGATTTTTGAGATAGGGAACCTTTATCTTAAGTTAATATTATGTTATAAGAACATTTATTAATAAGTAATATAATTTTTTTTAAAGCAATTAAGTTTGAAATTTCTGGCTAGAACTGATTCGGTTCAGTTGTGACAATCTATACACGAATTTGACAATCGGGTCGAGCAAGGGTGTTACAATTTGAATGGTTTATTTATAGTGTATTTAGTCTAAAATTCTAAAAATATTTCAAAAAGGCCCCTATTTGATCTCGGGTTGACTTTAAATCTTTCGTATGCTCATATAAGACCCAAGAAAGAATGTCCATGATATCCAATGTTATATTTCTATTAATTACATGAATGATGATTTTACTTTGAATTTGTCAGTAGTTGCTCCAGCAATGACTGTAGCATCTCGTAGTTTAGACTCCGCGGTCGGCTCGAACGAAGGGTGTTACAATATATGATATTCAGCCTCCCCACCATTTCCATGATTAATTTTACATTTTAGCTATTACTCAAGAGGCTTCCATCAATTCATGCAGAGATTTGTTTTATCATGTTTGTAACACTTCTTACCTGTATTCAACACCAGAACAGGATACAAGGCATTACCGAACTTACAAAGTGAGCAAACATACAATTTTCGGTCATAAATTTTCATCCAAATTAAAACCATTCGCATCCATTCATAAAGTCCCACATACGAGCCTACGAGGTCCGAAACATGCTTTGGAAGTGGTTCGGGACTAAACCAAGCACTCAGGAAATTTTTACTTGTAACGCCTCAAATTTTGGACCTAGAAGTATTAAGTCTTGAGTGGGTGTAGTTAGGAGACTGCACATAAATGTTTAGTTGTGCAAGAAAGTGACACAAATGTGTATCTTTTTCAGTGGTTAAGTGTCTTGAGAGGAGTCTTAGAAGTCTTGAGCTCAAGCCTTGGCTTTTATAAAATTTTATTTTTACATGATTAAACCTTGTCTCTAGTCAGTAGGCTTCTTAAATAAGTGTTGGTAAAACATGTCATAAAAAGCCTACTGGTCTAAGGGATAGGTGGCGTGTGGTGTTTGCCTGAGGACTGAGGTTCAAGTCCTGTAGGGCGCAAAGGAGTATTAATTTTGTTGTTGTGCCGTGTAAGAGGTTGTATGTCAGTGGGCTTCTAATGCTTATGGGTGGTTGGAGTGTTTGAGGGGTGTGGGGAAGTGTGTAGCCGAATTCTAGGAGGATATTGTGGAGAAAATTATGGAAAGTGAGGGGAAAGGGAGTAGTGTGCCGAATTTGAACTGTGGCACTTTAGACTTTCAGCTTTGGTAAGTTGAAGTACTCTATTTTGGGGTTTTGTGAGCATTTTGGCTCTTGTTCTTTTATTCTCTGGAAACCAATTAGTGTTAGGGTGATTAGGGTTAGTTTTCTTCTCTACAATTTCAGTTTGGGTGATTACTCCTTCTCTTCTTGGGTTCGAACATACAAAAGACCATTCGGGTATCTCCTCTTCTGTTTTGCGATCTTATTCTTCTTTTTTGTTCTGTGGCCGAATGCTCTCTATCTCTCCCTCTCTCAAACTTTGACCTATTGCTTCTTGTTGTCCTTCCCTCTCTTCATCTTAGTTTGTTGTAGCCAAATACCCCTTTCTCTTCTCCCTCTATTCATTCAGCTTTTATCGAATGTCCCTTTTGCATTGTTTAACCGAACACTTTCTTCTCATTCCCTCTCCTGCTTTCAGTTTCTCTCTAAAAAAGGGGGGGAAATTTGATTTGGTGTTCGTCTGTTCCTTGGCCGAATATTTGATCTTTTCATCCTCCCACTTCTGTCGGCTTTCCTTCCCCTAGCAGTTGGTTCTGTCCAACGCAAGTTGCTTTTGGTTGATAGGTATTTCTGTAAGGAAAAAAGTGACGTCGCAAGCGTTGTAAGTAGTGTTGTTATCTAGTAATCTATTAAGGTTCCTAACATATGATCATGTCACATTGTTTTGGTAGCATCCAATCGTATTGAACTCAGTTTATCTACAGATTTGTAAGACTGGATTGGTTGAAGCAGTGGAAGTAAGTGACTGTAACAAATTCGTTTGGGAATTGTTTTTGTATCCAACATGACTAACGTTGGTCATGAACTTGTCTTGTGTTTTATGTGGGAATTATTCCAGGAACGTTTGTACCAAGAATCCAAATAGGTGTTTAACCACACTACTATAATTGTAAATCGACAAAAGCCGAAAAATATGACTATTAACGCTACATGAGCATGCGCTTGCTCGTGTGGTAACCCGAACGCTCAAACGTGGGCATTTTCTCGTAGAGGTCATCATGAGTGAATTGATGGGCTTAGGTTGTTTTGGGCCATGTTGGGCCGAAATGGGTCGTGTGGGCCCCATGGGCTCGTGGGCCCCACACCAGTAAACTACATGGGCGTGTGGAAATTATTGGGCCAGGTTGTGTAGTTCACACAGCCAAGGCCATTTTTGGGCTTTGTGGGCCACATGGGCGTGTGGGCCCACATGGGCCGCATTATGGGTCTTAGGCCCATTTTCACTGTCTGACTGCTAAGGTTGCATGGGTCGCCCGAGACGACTGTGAACCTACTGTTGGGTCGGTAAGCATAACTCGACCCCAAATTTGATGAATAACTGTTATGCCCCTATGAGGTAAAATGACTATTATGCCCTTATGAGATGTATGACTGTACTAAGCATACCATCTTATATATGTTGCATACACACATGATATTATGTTATGTTGCATGGGGATGGGTTATTATGATTGGAGGAAGTGTACTATACTGGCAGCTCTGCTATAATTTCTGTTTAGTACCGCAACCGGTGCTATTTTTGGTGTGTAGGGATGGGTGGGTTGACTTTATCCCCACATGGTGTGTAGGGTTGGACGGAGTGGTGTCTAGAGGCTGGTTGGGTAGGATTTCTAATTGCATATCTATACTGTGACCGCTACTGAATTAAGCTAAGGCCCACACTGATTCTGATACTGTAATGGGCTAAGGCCCTAACTAATACTAGACTGTTACTGAAATGGGCTTAGGCCCAGACTGTATTTTTCTATTGTATGACTGACTGTTTGTTTAATAAGGGATTACACACTGATTTTTCATAAACTCACCCTTCTGCTTTTTTGCGCAGGTAGTCCTTAGGTGGATCGGTGCTGTGAGGGACTCGAAGGTGGCCACACAACCGCATTTGCTTCTATTTTTAACTTTAGTTTACAAGTAATTTAATTTGGGTATCTGTTTTGTAATAAGGCCTCTTTAAATTTTTATTTTAAATTTTGGGTTTTATTTACTTTGATTCATATTGGTTAGTAGTGGCTACGGATTTCAAAAAGATAAATGCTTTTGAAAACACCACGTTTACGCAAAGTATTTTAAAAGTTTCCGCAACAAACTGTGTTTTAAAGTGTAATAACAATCTAGTATGATTAACATTTTCCAAAAATGACTTGAGTTTTAACAATGAACAAGAGATCCTTAATTTTCATTAAATCACAAAGAGGTTTTAATATAGAACATATTTTTCAATGAAATTATGCTTTTCGAAAAACACTTCAATGTGACATCGCAGATTCAGCCATAACGTCTAGGTCGGGCTTAGGGTGTTACATTACAAAACTTAGAAAAGTTTTGCTATGAACAGGGGTCACATGCCCGTGTGGCTTGAGTCATGCTCGTGTGGGCAAGCCGTGTGGTCACACACGCCCGTGTCCCTAACCCGTGTAATTCTCTGTTTTGCAATGCGTGAACAAATTGATGTCACACGGCCATGTCACATGGGCAAGTCACATGCCCGTGTACCAGGCCGTATGGTAAATTATATTTTCATAAAATAAGTACAGACTTCACACGGTCGGGACACACACCCGTGCCTGCAGTCGTGTCCCTGACACGGCTAAGACACACGCCCGTGTCTCTGCCCGTGTGCTCAATTCTGAGCATTCTGTTTCTCAAAATTGAGGTGCAAGGGACACACGACTAGAACACATACCCATGGGGCAGACCGTGTATCACACACTGCCTAGACACACGCTTGTATGTCTACTCATGTGGACAAAATAAAGGCTATTTGCCAAGCCATTTGTCACCCTCTTTTACACCTACACACACAAGTTCAATGGAATAATCCATGGCATGTATAATTAACCAAAACATCCATAATCAATGCTAAATCATATCAATCATTACCAACACTTAACATACTTACTATAGCATAATTTACCAAATCAATTCATACCAAACTCATATTCACAAGTATCAACATGAATACTTTCATCATGCATAATTCTACTTAGGTTTCCTAGCACACCCAAGGACCCATCTATTCCATTTCACAACAAGTCATTTAACAATAATAAACATATAGCAACCCATTACAAAACACAAATACAAGAAGGCATTAACACATATACTTGAATAAATGGGCTTATAACCATTTTAGCCAAAATAAGCCAATTACATGTCTAAATACCAAATCACCTTAAACAAATATAAGCCAATTCATTTGACCAAACCAAATGACACATATAACAAAAAGACCAAGTCCCTATACATGCCATACTCTCAAAACTTTTTAAAATCATCGATACCCAAAGGACAGTTTGATAGTGTGATTTGACTTTCGACGATCTCATATCCCGAGCTAGCTTGGTGACACTATAAAACATTTAAAATAAAACGGAGTAAGCTATATAGCTTAGTAAGCTCGTATGAAGAAATAAACAACCTTACCATGCATTAATAATGCAAGTAAAATAACATAAGATGACATAATTTACCATAATCTCATGATCATAATTCACTTCCATCACAACTTACCTTGAAATCGTCATTTCATGAATTAATAATCATAAGCTTCGAGTACATACCTGTACCATCTCGTAAAAATTTACACTTATTTTCATCTTTGACATTCCTGTGAACCACTCGGAATAATAATGTTGGATACTTGGGAATCTAGCACACTAAGTATCGCATATGTAGCCAATGCTACCTCAATCTCATATCGGATAATTGCTCGCTCTTGAGCTAATCAACGGGCCTGCTCATACAAGCTGTCAGTCAAGACGTAGCTATTCGGTGCTACTCACACAAGCTGTCAAGTAACCGTAACATATGCCAGTATACTCAGCCACCGATAGGACATACAAGGCCAGCACCCGGATCACATAATCACATAACACATGGTAACCCTAGTGACATGTCACTTGTATCCTAATCTATTCCTAAGGTTCAAACAGGATTTTTTGCTTATCGAATCGTCGTTGAACTCGTCCGTAGAGTTAAACTCATCCACACAATCAATCATACAATTCATGCAATAGTATATCATTTAAATACAATTATATTAAAGCTTATTTAACATACGAACTTACCTCGGTTACAAAAACGGCTATTAGTTCGATTTAGTCCACACCCTTGTTCTTTCCCCAGTCTAAACTCGAACTTCGTTTTTCTTGATCTATAATATCAAATTTAACTTATTTAATCATCGCATTATTCAATTCAGCCCAAAAACACTCTATGGAAAAAATTACATTTTTGCCCTAAACTTTTGACATATTACATTTTAGTCCCTAGGCTCGTAAAATGAATTTCTTTCAATTTCTTCGCAACCCAAGCCTGGCCGATTGTTATTTGTACTCAGAACAACCCACATTTTTCATTTATTTGTACTCAGAACAACCCACATTTTTCATTTATTCACACTTTTCTACACATTTTATAGACTTTTACAAATAAGTCTCTATTTAACAATTTTATCGAAAATCACTTTACGAATGTTGTTTAACTAACCACAAACATGCATTTTCTAGCATCAAACATCAAAATACATGCATATTCAACATGGGTAAAATTTTAGACTTTAATTTTCTTTCAAATTAGTCCTTGAAATAGAAAATCAAGTTACAACGATCTCAAAAATATAAAAATCATTAAAAACAGGGTAAGAACGGACTTACAATCAAGCTTGAAAGCTTGGCCAAAACCCTAGATATGGTTTTCCCCAAAATTTCGGCTATAAGGGACTAAATTGAAGAAGATGACAATTTTGATTTAGTTATTTTGGCTTTATTTACCAAATTACCTATTTACCCCTCACTTAAACTTTGAAATTTTACCTACTCCATGTCCATTTTTGTCCATCCTAAAGTTTAATGGTCTAATTACCATTTAAGGACATCTAATTTAGAATTTCATAACAATTTACTACCTTTAGCCTATAGAACTCAATTTTTGCACCTATTGCAATTTAGTCCTTCTAGTCAAATTGAGTACTTAATCTATAAAATTTATTAACAAAATTGTCACACATTTATTCTATCATGCTGTAGACCTTAAAGAAACAATAAAATAAATATTTCTACTTCGAATTTTTGGTCCCAAAACCACTGTTTTGATTTGACTCAAAAACAGGCTGTTACAATTCTCCTCCCTTTAGGGATTTTCGTCCCCGAAAATATTACCAGAACCTTGCCACAAAACTTTCACTAGAGCTATGCTTTTATTTCTCAACTGTTTAACTTCCCAAGCTAAAATCTTGATCAGTTCTTCACCATAAGTCGTATGGCCCAAAGAATCACGTGCTCAACTTGCCTTTGCGACCAAATCTAAGAATTTTCTTCCACGGTGATACTTTCAAAAATACCTTATCACCGATTTGAAATTCAATCTCCTTTCGTTTTAGATCCGCGTGCGATTTCTGTCTATCCGAAGCTACTTTCAAACAATCATGAATTACTTTCACCTTTTCTTCGATTTCTATGACCAAATCAGCCCCATGAATCTGTTTCTCATTAAGCTCGGTCTAGTACAACGGGGTTCGGCATTTGCGGCCATACAATGCTTCATACGGTGCCATCTTTATACTCGACTGATAACTGTTGTTATAAGAAAATTCGACCAACGGTAGGTATTTCTCCCAACTACCTTCGAACTCTAAAACACAACAAGAAGCATATCTTCAAAAATTTCAATCACTCCCTTAGATTGACCGTTGGTTTGTGGATGGACTGCAGTACTAAAATTCAACTTTGTACCTAACGCTTCTTGTAATTTCTTCCAAAATCGCGACATAAACCTCAGATCTCTATCCAAAATAATTGAAGTAGGCACCCATGCAATCTAACAATCTCAGCAATGTACAATTCAGCTAGCTTATCAAGTGAATAATCAGTACGTACAGGAATAAAATGAGTCGATTTCGTCAATCTATCAACAATGACCCATACGACATCTTTCTTCTTCAGGGTCAAAGGTAACCCCGATACGAAATCCATCATAATCCTATCCCATTTCCACTCAGGTATAGTCACATGCTGAAGTAAACCCAAAGGTACTTCATGGTCGACCTTTACTTGTTGACAAATCAAACATCTCGATACGAATTTAGAAATATCTCATTTCAAACCCGACCACCAATACAATTTCTTCAAATCATTATACATCTTCGTACTTCCTGGATGAACAATCAAACAACCACTGTGTGCCTTAAAAAGAATTTTTTTGTATCAGCTCAGCATTTTTCGGTACACAAATCCTACCTCAGAACCTCAAACAATAATCGGATCCAATCTGATATTCTGAATCACTATTCATTTCGCATTGAACTCTTTTAGCTTGCAACTCATTATCACCCTTCTGAGCTTTGCAAATTTGCTGAAGAAATACCGGTCTAGCTTTCAACTTGACCAAAATCGATCCATCATCAGATAAAGTTAACCGCGTATTCATCACCCTTAAAGCAAACAAAGTCTTTCTACTTAAAGCATCGGCAACTACATTCGTTTTCCCCGGGTGATAGTCGATCACTAACTCATAACCTTTCAATAGCTTGAGCCATCTACGTTGTCGCAAATTCAAATCTTTCTAAGTCATCAAATACTTTAAACTCTTGGGATCAGTAAAGATGCGACATTTCTCACCAAATAAATGGTGTCTCTAGATTTTTAAAGCAAACACAATAGCAGCTGATTCCAAGTAGTCATCAGATAATTCTTTTCGTGCAGTTTCAACTGCCTCGAGGGATAAGCTATCACTTTACCCTCTTGCATCAACACACAACCTAAACCGCTCAATGACGTGCCGCTGAAAATCACAAATTCTTTCCCCAAATCAGGTTGTACTAATACTGGTGCCTCAATCAACAAAGCTTTCAACTGCACAAAACTCTGTTGACATTTCTCAAACCACTCAAATTTCACATCTTTTTGTAATAATATGGTCATGTACCAATCATCGAAAATCCCTTAACAAAACATCGATAATATCCAGCCAAACCTAAAAAGCTTCTAACCTCGGTTCAACAACTGTCAAAATTTTACTCGGATCAACCCGTATACCTTCTACTGAAACAATGTGTCCCAAAAATCTGACTTCTCGGAGCCAAACTCACTTTTGCTGAATTTAGCAAACAATTTCTTATCTCTCAAAGTTTGCAATACGATCCTTAAATGTTCAGTATGCTTAGACTCATCTCGAGAATAAATCAAAATGTCATCAATAAATACAACCACAAACTTATCTAAATATGGTCGGAAGATTCGATTCATCAAGTCCATAAAAACTGCAGGAACATTAGCTAACCCAAAAGGCATAACAAGGAATTCATAATGGCCGTACCTCATTCTAAACGCGGTTTTCAGCATATCCGAATATTTAACTCTTAGCTGATAATAACCGAATCTCAAATCTATCTTCGAGAACACTGTCACCCCTTTCAACTGATCGAACAAGTCATCAATCCTCGATAAAGGATACTTGTTCTTTATTGTAACCTTATTAAGCTGGAGATAATCAATACAAAGCCTCATAGATCCATATTTCTTCTTGACGAATAACACCGGTGTACCCCAGGGTGAAAAAATCGTTTTCACAAAACCCTTATATGTTAACTCTTGCAACTTCAATTCGGTCATAGCCTTTCTATATGGAGCTATCGATATCGGTGAAGTTACCAATACCAAATCAATAGTAAACTCAACCTCTTTGATCGGTGGCAACCCAGGCAACTCTTCTAAAAACACATCCAGGTAATCACAAGCTACCGGCACAGATTCAATCTTCAATTCAGACATTTTTGTATTCAGCAAGATAAGCTTCACAACGCTTTCTCACATACCTCTGAGTCGACATCGACGAAATCACAATAGGCAACTCGCCTAACTCATCGGTTCAATACGAAGAATTTCATTATTTTGACATTTCAATTCAATAATCTTTCATCTACAATTTACTACAACATCATGTAGAGTCAACCAATCCATTCTAAGAATCACATCAAACTCATCAAACAGTAAAAGCATTAAGTCAGTCGAAAAATAGTGACCCCGAATCATTAAAGGACAATTCTTGCAAACTTTATCGACTAGAACATATTTGTCTAAGGGGTTCGACACTTTAATCACAAACTCAGTAAACTCAATAAGAAAATTCTTACTAGATACCAAATTCATACAAATATAAGAATAAGTCGATCTAGGATCAATCAATGCAACTACATTAGTATCATAAAGAGAAAATGTACTAGTGATAACATCAGGAGATAAAGCATCTTCACGAGCACGAATAGCGAAGGTTCTAGCATGTGCTCTGACCTCTAATCTCGTAGCTAAATCTTTCATCACCTCTGCTACTGTTCCCATTTCTGGTATTTCTCGATGGCCTCCCTCTAGTGGTAGTGTTACTCGGGTTTGCATTCTGAAAATTATCTTTCTCAACCATTTCAAGCCAGTCTCGAATAAAGTGATCTTGGAAGCCATATTTGAAGCAAGCCCGGTTATTCATTCTGCATTCACCGTGACATTCAGGTCTATTAGACCTTGCATTACCCACACTCGCTATTGACGTAGTTTAGGCCTTAGAACTCGAATACTGCTTCCCACGATCTCTGTTGGGATACCCAGCTGAAGCATTAGAATGATTATACAAATCCCTCGACTTCTTTGATGAAAATTGAAGTGACTTATTTATCGGTCTTTTTCTTGATTCTCTAGCCTCAAACTCAGCCTTTCTCTTTTCTTTACTCAACTCTTCGACTTTGCAAGCTCGATCAACTAGCACGAAAAATTCTTTCAACTCTAATATCCCAACTAACAGTCTGATATTCTCATTCAGCCTATCTTCGAATCTCTTGCACATGATAGCTATGGTAGAAACACATTCCTGAGCATACTTACTGAGCCTAACGAACTCTCGCTCATATTCTATCACAGATATACAACCCTGTTTCAGCTCTAAAAAATGTTTGTGTTTCTGATCAATGAACCGCTGACTGATATATTTCTTTCTGAACTCATCTTAGAAGAATTCCCATGTAACTCCTTCCCTCTGTACCACAGATACAAGAGTATTCCACCACTGATACACTGTGTCTCTCAAAAGTGATATAGCACATTTCAAGCACTCATCTGGTGTGCAAGAAAGCTCATCAAATATCTTGATAGAGTTTTCAAGCCAAAACTTTTCTCTCTTGGGATCATCGTCAATATTAGCTCTAAATTATTCGACCCCTTGCTTTCGAATCTTATCAACTAGAGGCTTGTTCAGTCTTACTAGTTTCACACCTTAGGGAGCTACGAGAGCCGGTTGGGGGTTAGGTGGGGGTGGAGGATGTTGGGCAGCCGAATCTGTTCAAACAAACTCGGCAAACCACTCAATCATCCTTTGGAAGAAGGCGCCTCTAGTCACTCCTCCTTGACTAACCGTTACTGGTTTACTTTTAGATGGCGTTGTCCCTTCGACGGGAGCCAGCGCATTACTTTCAACATCGTTAGCTACCTCTCGGTTGGGATCCATTTACTAGAGGGAAACACAATTTAAATTGTAAGGAGTCGTCACACTATCACAAATTAAATATGGCATGTATAGCTAGACTCTAACACAAGCTACGTTAGTTCGAGAATCGACTATATCATAGCTCTGATACCACTAAATGTAACACCCCTTACCCGTATTCAACACTGGAATAGGATACGAGACATTACCGGACTTACAAAGCAAGCAAACATACAATTCTGGGTCATAAATTTTCATCCAGATTAAAACCATTCGCATTCATTCATAAAGTCCCTAATATGAGCCTACGAGGCCTAAAACATGCTTTGGAAGTCCTTCTAGTCAAATTGAGTACTCAATCGATAAAATTTCTTAACAAAATTTTCACACAATTATTCTATCATGATGTAGACCTTAAAGAAACAATAAAATAAATATTTCTACTTCAGATTTGTGGTCCCGAAACCACTGTTCTGATTTGACCGAAAAATGGGTTATTACAATTTTAGTCATCAGGCTTCGATAAACTCTTGCAAACAAACTTGTTTTATCATTTCACTCATCAGGCTTCCATCAAATCCTGCAGAGAGACTTGTTTTATCATTTCAATCAACAGGCTTCTATCAACTTATTCGGAGACTTGTTTTATCATCTTAGTCTTCCGTCTACTCAATCATAATCCTCCAATGTCTTGTTCCATTGTATTAGACTTTTATCTTCTCAACTGTGCTTGTATGTGGAACAAGATTTTTTTGCTTTAGAATCTTAAACGTGAACCCTACAATATTTCCCTTCAAACCCTAAAATGATTGATTATAGCTTCAAACCCTAATGTCGAAACCTAAAATGGTTAGTGGGAAAATTAGGGGAAATTGAAGTCGGCACCCTAGGGAGCCAACATCAAAGTCGACACCTCTAAGGGTTGACTTCCACAAAGGTGAGAGTGGAAGTCTGCCCTAGAGGTGTCGACTTTGATGTTGGCTGCTAAAGTGTCGACTTCATTTAGTTTACTAAATAATTATCTAATGCAACTATTTCGCTAAATAAATATTTAAACTAGTATATTTGGTTTAAAAAGTCAAGTGAAATATATATACACATATATTTATATAAATTAGTTTAGGATAATGTGATTTGGTTTTAGTAAACAATAAAATAAGAAAATATATTTTATAAACAATTTTTTTTTTACTTTACAAGCAGGTTTAGAAATACGATATGTATCCTATAGCTATAGTGAGAAAATAAAAAAGAATACATATAAATAAATGTGACATCTTTCATATTTTCAATCATGCTTGTGAAATCTAAAAATTTTACAAATTGTGTACCAAATTTACCCATAAAATAATAATAAAATAATTAAAAATAACGCTCAATATCATTTTAAAGCCACTTGTGAAATTGATCAGTATTTGATATATTTTCAAAATAAAAACTTTTATTTCATAAGTAAAATTTAATATAGTAATATGTATTTAAAACAATAATTAATCTTTCATTGTTTTTTTTAACAAAAAACGACCACAAGGGTCAACACATTTTATTAAGTAACATTACTAATTACAACATTATGGATTTCCATAGGATAATCCATGTCAAAAAACCACATTTTAGCTTCACTATGCATTTTAGTACAAATAAAACTAGCAATGTTATTACAAGACCGGTTTAACCAAATTAGTTTTGCCGATTTAAAATTGTTGAAAGCATCACTGCAGGCCTTGATTCTAGCACCTATAATGGTAACGTCCGTATTGCAACCGTTCATTATGTTAACAAGGCCTGCATGGTCAGTTTCAAACAACCCATCATCATTAATGTTGGGTTGACCGGCCAGCTCAACGCTTCTCTCAAACGCAATGCATTTCGCCTCCTGCACCTAATCTTTCATTGTTTTACTTAGAGGTGTTCATGGGTCGGGCTACCTGGCTTGGCCCAAAGGCCCGTCCGAAATGTGGGAGGGTTTGGGCAAAAATATAGGCCCGAAAAGTGGGCTTGGACAAAGAAATAAGGCCCGTTTAAAAAATGGGTTGGGCCTCGGGTAAGGTATTTTTAGCTCGGGCTTGGCCCGGCCCAGCCCGAATTCACTAAAGGACAAAAAAAATCTTCATTTTTTTTTTATTTTTGAATGTTATTTTCTTTTTGTTTTCTCCCTATTTTGCTACCATTTTACTATTATGTTGCTATTATTTTGTTGTTATTGTTTGGATATTGTATAAAACTTATTTTATTGTTAATTTTCTTATTATTTTAAAGGCATTTGTTAAATTTTTTTATTATTCTTGTTAAATTTTTTATTATTTTCTTATTATTTTAAAGTTTACATATTTTTTAAAATTTATTTTCAATTTGTTGGGAAATATTTATTTCGATATTTTTAATATTTTTGATGTATTATATATATTTAAAAATAATATAAAAAATTAATATGGGCAGGTGCGGCCGGGCCTGGGTTTTAGTATTTTTATCCGAGTCGGGCTTGGGCAAAATTTTAGGCCCATTTTTTGGACCCGACCCGACCTGAACCCAATAAATGGGTATGATTTTTTAGCTGAGCCCGACACGAACCTAACCCGGCCCGGCCCATGAACACCTCTAGTTTTACTACACCTTAAAAGGGTAGATTTCGCCGTTCTATATTTGCTCTTAAAGTTTTTGTATAAAGACATTAGGTTAATAGTTGAATTTAAGAAATTTTATCTTTGGTTTTAATGTTTTTGCATAAAGACATTAGATTAATAGTTAAATTTAAGAAAATTTCTATGATATTCATAAATAGTAAAAATATAATTATCACATGACAAAAACAAAATATAGATTAGAATATTGACTCCATATTATCAAAAATAATGGTCATATCATATTCAATCTTATTAATATTTTTTCCTTCTAAGATAAAAAAAAAAAAGACGTAATGAAACTATTATGCATCATTTTACTACTACTTTTTTTATACCTCCATCCTTAGTGATTTTTTACATCACACACGATAAAAATCACCACCATAAATTACTCTTAACGTATTGTACAACGTACTTGTTATATCATTGTTGTTTTAAATATACAAATTCTATACTTAATGTAAGCTAAAAGAAAAAAAATGTTGACACCAAAAGATAATTATAAAAATGTAATCCTATTTGAATACCAATTTCTTTATTTGTCTATATAACAATACCAAAAAAATATATAAAACTCTTTATAAAAGAAGGCCCTAAATGCCTTCCTCGTGACACGCATCCACTTACATTTTTTCTGAACTATAACGGTAAATTTCCAGCTTTGGTCCCTTTCTTATACTTACATTTAAGATTTAATTTTTATATTTTAATTTGACATAATTTAATTATCAATATTTATAATGATATTAGGTAGTTTCTGATTATGTAACACCCCTAACCCGTATCCATAATCGGAACAGGGTTATATAGTATTACCGAAGTTTATAGAACAATTTTAGGTAATTCAAGACATTTTCTATTCATATCCAAAACTAGTCATATAGTCCCTTGAATGGACCCTTGAGGCCCAAATTAAACATTAGAATCAAGTCGGGACTAAATCAGGATCTCGGAGAATTTTTCGCAAAAATTTAAATTTTTTTCTTTAATACAGGGGTCACACGCCTGTGTGAGTAGGCCATGTGAGCCATGCCTGTGTCCTAGGCCGTGTGGGCATTCCATGAGAGGCACACGGTCGTCTCCCAGCCCGTGTCCTTACTTGTGTAACTCTCTGACTTGTGCCACACGGCTTGTCACACGCCCGTGTGCAAGACCGTGTGGTCAATTTAATTTTCAAAAATTAGGTGAGGCTTCACACGGCCAAGACACACGCCCGCGACTCTGCCCGTGTGCCCAATTCTGAGTATTCTGTTTCTCAATTTTAGGATGCAGGGGACACACGGCCAAACCACATGCCCATGTGACAGGCCGTGTGTCACACATGATCAAGACGCATGCCCATGTGTCTACTCGTGTGGACAAAATAAAGTCATTTCCTGGCTTTATTTCTCACCCAAATTTTGCCTTTAACCTACGACAACACTTGCACATATATAAGAACCAAATTCCAAGCATTAAACTAAGCAAACATCATTAACATGTATGATATAACATCACCTATACCCCTTTTAGTAAAGGCATATATTTTACTTTAATTCAACCAAACCATACCATATACATATATATTAACATGAAATAACCTTTTAATAATATACCAAACCAAACCATTACTAGTCATTCCAATGGCTAGATTACAAACAACCATTTATATAACAACATTGGTAAAGTTAGCCTATACATGCCAATATACCAAGACGAGCTAATAGATAATGTGATGATGCTCCGACTAATCTCCAACCTTTGTGAGCTTCCGAGCATTATAAAATAGAGAAAAGAAATCCTAGTAAGCATTTAATGCTTAGTAGTTTGTATAACAGGAATTAAACTTACCAATCATACTCATTTAAATAAGCATAACAATATCATGCTTTCAAAAAAATTAGCAAATTTACCTTATCACATATACTCAAATAACTAAGTTAGTACATAATTCACATATACATCAAGTTACGAACTTTTAGGTATTTCGGAAACATTCGAGATATAATTCATTTAATCTTATAACTTCTCATTTCAGGAATTTATCCGTTGAATCATTGAAATTTCGATGTATACTTAGGTAGTATACACAAGGTGTACAAAACTGTAAACCATCAATTCATAACCAGGGGTACCCATTAGGGCACATAATCAAGGAGCACACTCTCGAGCCACATATCAAAATTGCTCAGATGAGCCATGTAACAGGACAGTTATCCGGGCTAAACAGGAAACTCATAAGAGTTTTAGTCAGGGAGCTCATAGAGCTATATAGGTAACTTCAAAAAGTTATTATCAGGGAGCACCGTATAGGTAATAGGGAGTTCAAGCAAGCCATGTCAGGAAGCTCATAAGAGCCTATATCAGGACACTTACATAGAGTTGTTTGTGTTCGCAATATATGCTGGATTTCAACTGATCGAATCATGTAACAGGACGCTCACAAAGAGCTACAACAGTGTGCAACATATGCAAAATCACTACCAATCAGGATGCTCCAGAGGACTTTTATCAGGATGCTCATCCGAGCTATATTTTGTCCGCAACATATGCAACACCACATTCAATACAGGAAATCATATATCCATCGAATTTCATTATTCAAACAGAACTTAACATTTTTCGAATATGTTTGAACATATAATTATTTCATTTATTTTTAACATTTATATAATTCATACAATCACATACCACATTCAATTCAATCATATAAAAAAACACACTTTGGTTACACGAACTTATCTTAACACTTGTTTCTGTATGAAAATCTGCTAATTCGAAATTTTTTCTTTTCCTCGATCTAGCTTCGAATTTGAGTTGTCCCGATCTATATAAATGAATTTAATCATCAATTTATAACATTTCATGTTCAATTGGATTCAATTTGCATCCTAGGCAAAATTACCATTTTGCCCCTATACTTTTCATAAATGACAATTTCGTCCCTAGGCTTGAAAAATGAAATTCATGGAATTTAATCCTTATTCCAAGCCTAATCGAAATTTTTATATAACATTTACAGCACATGTATTCCACAAAATTCAGAATTTTTCCACAACTTTTATATCTCTACAATTTAGTCCTTAAATCATAATTTAATCATAATTTCTTTTTGTAAAAGTTATTTATCTATCAACAACCTTTCATTTTCTATCACAAATTTCAAAATTTTAGCATATTCATCCATGGAAAATTTTTTGTACTTTGATATCTTTGCAAATTAATCCCCAAAATAGATAGATTAGACTATCCTGATCTAAAAAATATAAAAAATTACGAAAAACGTGACAAGAAAACATAACTAATTAAGCATGATTAGTTTCCTTTCTCTCTCCTAGGGTTTCCATGTATTTTTGGGGAAGAAGATGATATAAAATGATATTATTTCTTACTTATTAATTTATCATCTTTTAATTTTTCTCATTTCCAATTTAGTCCTTTTCTTTTTCTAAATTTCCATGGATGAATCACTAAAAATATCTACTAACTTTTCTTTAATGGTAGAATTACCATATAAGGACCTCTTATTTTGAATTTCTTAGCTAATTGATCCTTTTAGCTACTAGAACTCAACTTTTGCATTTTATGCAATTTGGTCCTTTCCATAATTAAACACATAATCAGTAAAATTTTCTTATCAAAATTTTCATACAACATTCCTATCACAGTGCAAACCATGCAATAATATTAAAATAAATTTTCTTTCTGGCTCAAATTTGTGGTCTGAAAACCACTATTCTGATTTCATTGAAAATTGGCTATTATAACTCTCCCCTTTAAGAATTTTTGTCCTCGAAAATCTTACCAGTAAAGAGATTTGGATATTGCTTTCTTATGGTATCCTCCGGTTCCCAAGTAGCTTATTCAATACCATGTTGTTGCCAGAGAACTTTTACCAACGCTACCTTTTTATTTCTTAACTCTTTTGTTTCACATGCCAAGATTTTGATCGGTTCCTCACTGTAAGTCATATCAGGTTGAATCTCAATTTCTGTCAGAGAAATAATATGTGAAGGATCCGACCGATATCGTGACAACATAGACACATGAAAAACATTATGAATTCTATCAAGCTCTTGTGGTAATGTTAATCGGTACGTAACAGGTCTGATTCTTTCAGTAATCTCATATGGCCCGATGAATCGTGGACTAAAGTTTCCTTTTTGGCCAAACCGGAGGACTTTCTTCTAAGGTGATACTTTTAAGAATACCTTATCACCGACCTAAATTTCTATCTCTTTTTGTATGAGATTAGCATAAGACTTTTGACGATCAAAGGCTACTTTCAAACTGTCCTGAATAACCTTCACCTTTTCTTCAATTTCACAGATTAAGTCAACTCCGTGTATCTTTTTCTCACTAAGCTCTATCCAATACAATGGAGTTCTACATTTACGACCATAAAGAGCCTCATACGATGTCATTCTAATGCTGGACTGATAACTGTTATTATAGACAAATTCAACTAAAGGTAGATAGTTTTCCAGTTACCTTCAAATTCAAGCACACAACACCGAATCATATCTTCTAAAATCTGTATAACACGTTTGAATTGTCTATCAATCTGAGGATGGAATGCAGTACTGAAATGTAACTGTGTACCCAAAGCTTATTGCAGCTTATTCCAAAATCAGGATGTAAATCGAGGATCTCTGTTTGAAATAATAGAGACTGGCATTCCATGCAATCTGACAATCTCAGAAACATATAATTCAGCTAATCTATCCAAGGAAAAATCCATACGTATCGGAATAAAGTGTGCAAACTTTATCAATCGGTCTATAATTACCTAAATAACATCTTTCTTCTTCGGAGACAAGGGTAATCCTGATACAAAGTCCATGGTAATTCTTTCCCATTTCCATTCCGGAATTGTAACTGGCTGTAATAATCCCGATGGCACCTGATGTTCAGTTTTTACTTGCTGACATATCAAACATTTAGATACAAATTCAAAAATATCTCGTTTCATTCTTGGCCACCAGTACATCTTTTTCAAATCATTGTACACTTTGTTACTACCAGGATGAATAGACATGGTACCATTATGAGCTTCATGTAGAATCTTCAGTACTAGTTTTGAGTTCTTTGCTACACATATTCTGCCTTTGAATAATAAACAACAATCAGATCCAATCTGAATAATAAACAACTAAAAAGGACCTTTTTGTAAAAGTTGTAAAATAGGTGGTAAAAATATGATTTGAAAGAAAATATGGGCTGTTATAAGTATGATATAGGTTCAGCTAGGCTTGGTAACAAAGAAAACGAGTACATTTCATTTTACGAGCCTAGGGAAAAATTTGTAAATATGTAGAAGTTTAAGGGAAAAACTGTAATTTTACCAAAGTATGATTTATAGGCTGTTTTGAACAATGTGATAATTAAAGAAGTGAAATTTTCTATTATATATTAAGAAAAACAGAGTCCGGACTTAAACCGAGGGAAGAACAAAGTTGTGGACTAAATCGAATAGTTAGCCATATTTTGGTACCGAGGTAAGTTCGTGTGTAAATAATTCAACATCATGTTATTATGTATCTAATGCTTTAAAATTGCATGAAATGTATATTTATCTCTATGGATTTGGTTAATGATGACTCGATGACAATCCAACAAAGATTTGGTTCCTTGAAATCCCGGTTAAACCTTAAGAACAGATAGGATACAAATGTCATGACATTAGGGTTATTGAGATTACGTATAAGACCATATCTAGGATATGGCATCAGCATGTGATTCCGTATAAAGACTACGTCTGGGACATGGCTTCGAAAATGAGACTTCGTATAAGACCACATCTGGGATATGGCATCGATATTAGACATCGTGTAAGACCATATCTGGGCTATTGGCATCGATATGTGATCCCATGTAAAACCATATCTGAGATATGGCATTGGCATCTTACTATGTGTATGAGATTTCCCGGGTATCCTTTAGTAGTCCAAGTAGTTCAATAGGCAATCCAAATATTATGTCAAAGAAATGACAATGTATGATCATATTGGAAGGGTACAGCTATGTCCACAAAGCACATAAATAGTGAGATTATGAATCGATGTGACTTCGGTAAGAAGTGAATGAATGAATCATGATTATGAGTTGTATTGCACGCTATGTAAATGACATGATTTAAGATGTATATGTGATATTTGATGACATTATGATAAATTATATTAGGTTATGTGTATAATAATGCATGATTAACGTTGTTAATTATTTACATGCAAACTTACTAAGCTTTATGCTTACCCCCCTTTCTTTTCCATTTTCTTATGGTATCGCCAAGCTAGCTCGAGGATCGAAGGACGTCGAAGCTTGATTCACACTATCAACTAATCTTTTGGGTATAGTGAATTCAAGTATTTTGAGTATGGCATGTATAGGGGACTTGGTCTTTTTGTTTATGTGTCATATTAATTTGGCCAAGTGTGTTGGCTTATAATGACTTGATGATTCATTTTGTATATGGCTATGAGATATGGATTATATTTATTATTGGGTTGTAAACCTATTTATTCACGCATGCATGTGCCTATGCAATTGTGATGTGGTTGGTGGTTGTGTGTATGTGATGAGTTATGTTGTGGCTATGAATGCTTGATTGATGGATAAATTAGGATTTGTTTAGTCTGATGATAACCATGGCTTGAATGAGAATTGGTAAGTTGGGCTTGACAAAGTATGGTGTCTTGTGCATGTATAAGATAATATGATATTACCATAATTATGACTTATTCGAGGATGATTAAGTACTTATTTATGCCATGATAAGTGCCTTTGAAATGGTGTGTGTGTTTGAATAAATAAGGGTGGCAATTGGCTTGGAAAATACCCTTAAAGTTGTCCACACGGTAGACACACGGGCATATGACTAGGCTGTGTGTGACATACGGGCACCTTAATTAGGGAAAACTAAATGCCAAGTAGTAAACACACAGGCACGAGACATGGCAGTGTGTCTCGACCGTGTGAAGGACACGGCCATGGGACATGGGTGTGTGCCTTGGCCATGTGAAGTCTGCACCTTATTTATGAAAATTGATAAAAATTAAATTCGCCACACAACCTAGCACACGAGCTTGTGACTTGGCCATGTGACCCTATTTTGTTGATGACATCATAATTAGAGAGTTACACGGGCTGAAGACATAGGCGCGTCCTAAGCTACACGGGCTTGTGACCCTCCAAAATAAGAAAATTTTCTAAGTGTTGTAAAAGTTTCAAAAGTTCTCAGTTTAGCCCCAAACCACCCCCAATTTATGTTTCGGGCCTCGTAGGCCCGTAATAGGGACAACATGCATATGTATGAATGGTTTTTAAATTGGACGCATTTTTATGACCCGATTTTGTATGAATGTTTATGTTTAAGTCTGATAATGCCAAAACCGATCTCGGCATTAGGTATGGCTAAGGGGTGTTATATTTAGTGATATCAGAGTTACGGTTTAGTCGATTCTTGGACTAACATAACGTGTGTACGAGTCTAACTTTACATGCCATAAATGAATTATGATAGTGTAACGACTCCTGACCTTTTAAATTGTGCTTTCATATAGTAATGGATCTTGACTGAGCTATGGTGGATGAAGTCGAAAGTAATGCATCGGCTCCTACTCAAAGGGCAGCGCTGTCTGATTGTAAACCCCCTACAGTTAGTCAAAGAGAATGAGGCAGGGAAGTCTTTATCTATATGATGAATGCATGGTATACGGAGTTCGTTCGAACAAACCCGAACGTTCAACCCCCTCCACCCCCACCTATTCCTCAGCCTAACCCTGTAGTACCCCAAGGTATGGGCTTCATAAAATTAAATAGAGCTTCAGTTGATAAGATTCAAAAACAAGAAGCCGAAGAATTCTGAGTGGGTATAGATGATGATCTCGAAAGGGCAGAGTTCTGGCTTGAAAATACCATCAGGGTATTTGATGAATTATCATGCACACCAGAGGAATGAATGAAATGTGTTGTGTCACTCTTGAGAGACTCGGCTTATCAGTGGTGGAACACCCTTGTGTCGGTTGCACCAAAGGAGAGAGAGTTAATTGGGAATTTTTCCAAGAAGAGTTTTGTAAGAAGTACATTAGTCATAGGTTTATTGATCAAAAACGAAAGAAATTTCTTGAGTTAAAAAAGGGTCAAATGACAGTAACGGAATATGAGCATAAGTTTGTGAGACTGAGCAAATATGTTCGAGAATGTGTATCAAATAAAGCCATCATGTGTAAAAGATTTGAAGATGGGTTAAACGAAGACATCTGATTATTGATTTGCATCCTTGAACTAGAAGAATTTTTTGTGCTCGTAGAGAGAGCTTGCAAGAATGAGGAATTGGCTAAAGAGAAAAGAAAAGTTGAGTTTGAGTCTCGACATTTGAAGAAGATACAGATGGGTAAGTCACTTCAGTCCTCATATAAGAAATTGAGAGAGTTTAATACCTGATCGAGTGCTTCAGTTGGGTTTTCAAATAGAAACTATGGGAAGCAGTGTTCGGGTTAAAAGGCTTAGACTACTTCAATAGCGAGTGTGGGTAATACTCGACCTTGTAGACCTGAATGCCCATATTGCGGTAGACATCACCCCGATAAGTGTCGGGTGAATGATCAAACTTGTTTCAAGTGTGGTTCCCAAGATCACTTCATTAGAGATTGCCCCAAGATGGTTAAAAAAGGGAAATTTTAGAGTGCAAAATCGGGTAATATTACTTCTAGAGGGAGATTAGAGAGAAACCCGGGGAATGGAGTGAGTAGCAGGAGTGCACCCAGAGATCCAGCTGTGAGATCTGAGGGGTAGAGCACCTACGAGGACTTATGCCATTCGCGCTCATGAAGAGGCTTCATCTCCTGATGTAATTACGAGTACTTTTTCTCTCTATGATACTTATGTTGTTGCTTTGATTGATCTGGGATCATCCCATTCGTATGTTTGTATGAAATTGGTATCTAGTTCGAATATGCCTGTTGATTCTACAAAATTTGTGGTAAAAGTGTTGCACCCTCTAGGCAAGTATGTGTTAGTCGATAAAGTATGTAAGAATTGTCCTTTGACGATTAGAGGTCATTATTTTTCGACTAATCTTATGCTTTTTCCATTTGATGAATTTGATATAGTTCTTGTTATGGATTGGTTGACTGTTCACGGTGTGGTTGTAAATTATAGAAGAAAAATTATTGAGTTGAAATGTGAAAGTGGTAATATTCTTCGGGTTGAACCAGATGAACCGGATGACTTACCTGTAGTGATTTCTTCTATGTTTGCTCAAAAATGTATAAGAAAGCGTTATGAAGCTTATCTTGCCTTTGTACTAAATACAAAAAAGTCTGAGTTGAAAATTGAATTAGTACTAGTAGTATGTAAGTATCCAGATGTGTTTTCGAAAAGTTGCCCGGATTGCCTCCTATTAGAGAAGTTGAATTTGGTATTGAATTGATTCTTAGTACCGTAACTATTTTGATTGCTCCGTATAAGATGGCTCCAACGGGATTCAAAGAGTTGAAAGTTTAGTTACAAGAGTTAACGAATAAAGGTTTTGCGAGACCTAGTTATTCTCCGTAGGGTGCACCGGTACTATTTGTGAAAAATAAAGATGGTTCAATGAGACTGTGTATAAACTATCGGCAGCTCAATAAGGTAACCATAAAGAACAAGTATCCCTTGCCAAGGATCGATGATTTGTTTAACCAATTGAAGGGAGCCACAGTGTTTTCAAAGATAGACTTAAGGTCCGGTTATTACCAGTTGAGAGTTAAGGAGTCAGTGCCGAAAACTGCATTTCGGACAAGGTATGGCCATTATGAATTTCCTGTCATGCCTCTTGGTTTAACGAATGCTCCTACTGTATGGATTTGATTAATCGTATTTTTCGACTGTATTTGAATAAATTAGTTGTTTTTATTGATGATATATTGATTTATTCACATGATGAGACCGAGCATGCCAAGCACTTGAGAACGATTTTGCAAACCTTGAGAGACCAGCAATTGTATGCTAAGTTTAGTAAAAGTGAATTTTGGCTTAGAGAAGTTGGATTTTTGGGTCACATTATTTCAGGTGATGGCATTATAGTCGACTCGAGTAAGATTTTCGCATTGTTGAATGGAAACAATCGAGGAATGTGTTAGAGATTAGAAGCTTTCTAGGCTTAGCCGGTTGTTACAAATGGTTTGTTAAAGGATTTTCCATGATTGCTACTCCGATGACGAGATTGCTACAGAAAGATGTCAAGTTTGAATGGACAGAACTTTGCCAACATAGTTTTGAGAAACTAAAGGCATTGTTGACTAAGGCTCCAGTTTTAGTACAGCCCGAACCAGGAAAAGAATTTGTGGTTTATAGTGATGCATCCTTGAATGGATTGTGTAATGACCCAAAATTCACAGGCATCGAAAAAGTACATTATCGGGCCTCCGTCTTAGTGAAACGGGTTCGTAAATAATTATTAGGAATAATTATAAGTCTAGTAATGTGTTTAATTAGGTTTTAATTAAGTGAAATTAGCTCAATTTAGAGTAATTAGTAAAAAGGACTAAATTGAATAAGGGGTAAAAGTTGAATTATAGAGTAATAAAAAATAAAAAGGACTAAAATGGCAATTAAGCCATTTATATGAAATGAAGCGGCATATATGCATTAAAATCTAAGATTTTATTTAAGTTATATATAAATATTATATATATAAATCTTATAACTATTAACCATTATTATGGTTTTATATTATTATTATTGTTATTATTATTATTATTATTATTATTATTATTATTATTATTATTATTAAATAAAGTAAATAGTAGACAATTGTATGGTAATAAAATATACATGTGTAAAAATTATATTAAACTAGTGTTGTAATTAATAGTGTAAACTATTTTAATTTTTGGTAGCTAATAAAGAATCTAAGGCGTCAATGCAAAAGGGGAAGGAAAAGATAGTCGAGGAGTAGCTAGAGAAAATTTACAGTTTGTATTACTATAACTCAAACTATTATTTATTAAATGTTCTATTTAAATTTATATGTAAGGTAAGTACATTATAAGGTAAGTATTAATATTTGAAATGAAGTATGGATAAGAATGAATATTGAATTACATGTGGATTGAGATTGGAAGTATATTGAATTGATTGTGGAATTGAAATTGATATGGAAATTGAAATAAATAAATAAATAAATAAAAAGTGAAAGAATACCCTATTAACTAGTCGGACTGTGTCAGATATAATTGGCATGCCATAGGATTTTAAGAAGGGGTTTGGAGATGTGATTTGGAGATGCTGATGTTTATATCCTTCAGATTTATCCGAAGAGGCACTCTGTGCTATTCCGGTGTGTTTAGGATGGATTATATTATTCTGGTGTATTTTGAAGGATTATACTGGTGTGTTTTGGTTGGACATTTCTGGTGTGTTTGGATGGAATCGTTGTATCTATCAAAGTTTGGTTTATGTTAATAGGGTGACAAATGAAATGAGTAAATTGAATGAATTTGATTATTTGAATGATTGAAAATATGAGAAGGAGGTATAAGTTAATTTATGAATCATTGTGATCAATGTGATATGATAATATGTAATTAAAGCTTATGAATTGATGGAAGAACAGATTGTAAAAAGAAAAAGAAAAGTAATATTGTTGATGAAATGATATAATTGTTATATGATATTAAATGGAAATTAATCATTACGATTTATAATGTTTATGATAAATATAATTTAAATTATTTGAATTATGTAGTTTTAGTTATGGTAACACTACTGAGTATAAAATATTCAGTGTACGGTTGTTTCAGTGTGCAGGTCAATAGAAGTCTAGAGTTCCGGTTTAGCATCCAAACGGTCTTGACTTCAACGTAAAATTTTTGGTGATGTTTTCTTCCTTAAATGAAAGTGGCATGTACATATGTATTATAATAGTTATTTTGGTATGTTATATAATTATGTTGTAAATAAAAGTACTTGGTGTTTTGATGTTTAAAACTAGTGAAATGGTAGAAAATTGTTTATGGTATTAGTATGAATTAAAATGGTTTGAATGATTTTATGAATTAATTAGAAATGGTAATTAAGTTATCAAGTCAATATGTTAAGTATAATTTAGGAATATTTGAGTATGTAAATGCATTGGTTGAATTATTGGAATTGGTATTGGTTGCGATTTGAAATTTGAAATTTGCAGGGAAGGTTCAATATTTATAAAGGGGTAATATTGAATTTTTTTTTTTAAAAAAAGAAAAAAATGGATGAAGTCAATTAGCAAATAAATTTATATGAATTTTTTTATTATATTATAATATGATTGTTATTTATTTAAGAATTATTTGTAAATTGTCTGATATGTCCGGTAATGTCTCGTACCTCTGTTCTGGCGACGGTTTAGGGTTAAGGTGTATTACAGATTGGGTTTTGTACTTATGCAAGAAGACAAGGTAATAACTTATGCCTCGAGGCAGCTAAAACCACATGAGAAAAATTATCCGACACATGATTTGGAGCTAGCGCCATTATGTTTGCATTGAAGAATTGGAGACCATTTGTATGGCGAGAAATGTCTGGTATTCACTGATCATAAAAGTCTAAAGTATTTGATAACACAAAAGTATTTGAACATACGACAACGGAGATGGCTAGAGTTGATAAAAGATTATGAGCTAGTGATTGACTATCACCCAGGAAAGGCAAACGTGGTCGCCAATGCCTTGAATAGGAAATCCCTATTTTCATTGAGGGCTATAAATACACGGTTGGCTTTATCAGATGATGGTTCTATTCTAGCTGAATTAAGAGCTAGACCGATGTTTCTCCAAGAGATTTATGAAGCTCAGAAAAGGGACAGTGATTTGGAAGACAAGAGAGTTCAGTGTGAGTCAAGTATTGAATAAGATTTTCGGATTGGTTCCGATAGTTGCTTGATGTTCCGAGATAGGATTTGTATTCCTAAAAATAATGAGTTGAATCAAAAGATTTTTTATGAGGCACATAATGGTTGTTTGTCTATTCATCCGGGTAGTACGAAAATGTACAATGACTTGAAGAAATTGTATTGGTGGCCAAGTTGAAAAGAGATATTTCTGAGTTTGTATCAAGATGCCTGATTTGTCAGTAAGTAAAACCTGAACACCAAGTACCTTCTGGTTTACTTCAACCTGTGATAGTTCCCAAGTAGAAATGGGACCGTATTACTATGAATTTTGTGATAGGGTTGCCTTTGACTCTAAGAAAGAAAGACGTCGTTTGGGTTGTGGTTGATGGGCTTATGAAATCAGCTCATTTTATCCCGATACGTACCGACTACTCACTTGATAAGTTAGCTGAGTTGTCTATCTCTAAAATTGTGAGATTGCACGGAGTGCCTTTATCGATTATTTCGGATAAAGATCCGAGGTTCACTTTGAGGTTTTGGAAAAAGTTGTAAGAAGCTTTAGTACAAAGTTGAACTCTAGTACCGCTTTTCACCCGCAGACTGATGGTCAATCTGAGCGAGTAATTTAGATTCTTAAGGATATGCTCCGGTGTTGTATTCTTGAATTCGAGGGTAGTTGGGAAAAATATCTACCTTTGGTAGAATTTGCCTACAACAATAGTTTTCAATCGAGTTTGAAAATGGCACCTTATGAGGCTTTGTACAGTCGTAAGTGTCAAACACCTTTGTATTGGACTCAACTCAGAGAGAATCAGATTCATGGGGTCGATTTAGTCAGAGAAATCGACGAAAAAATAAAGACAATTCGTGATTATTTGAAAGCAGCTTCGGATAGACTGAAATCCTATGTGGATTTGAAATGGAAAGAGATTGAGTTTCAGGTCGGTGATAAGGTATTCCTAAAAGTGTTTTCGTGGAAGAAAGTTCTCATATTTGGCTGAAAGGGCAAGTTGAGTCCGCGTTTTATTAGACCATATGAGATTACCGAAAGGATAGGGCTGATAGCATATCAGTTGGCCTTGCCATCTGAACTGGAAAGGATTCACGATGTGTTCTATGTGTCTACGTTACGCCGATACCGATCAGACCCTTTACATGTGATTTCACCGATAGAAGTTGAGATTTGACCGGATATGACTTATGGCGAAGAGTTGGTTAAAATTTTGGCTCAGAAAGTCAAATAATTGAGAAACAAAAGTATTTCCCTTATGAAAGTGTTATGGCAAGGACATGGGGTTGAAGAGGCTACATGGGAGCCGGAGGAAGACATGAGAAAACAGTACCCAAACCTTTTCACAGTAAGATTTTTTGGGGACAAAAATCTCTAAGGGGAGAGAGTTGTAACATTTTGATTTTGGGCCTAGTCAGAATAGTGGTTTCGAGACCACAAATCCAAAGTAAAAATATTTGTTTTATGATTGTTTTGAAGTCCATGGCATGTTTGCATGATTGTGTGAAATTTCATTAAGAAATTTTGTGAATAAGTGTCCAATTTAACTTTTAGGACTAAATTGCAAACGTTGGAAAATATGAGATTCTAGAAGCTTAAAGTATGAAATAGCTTTGGATTATTAATTCGAGGTCCTTAAATAGCAAATTCCCCAAGTTCTATTTTTATAGACAAAAATGGGCATGCATGGATAAAAATTCAAAGTTTAGTAAAAAGGGCATTTTGGCCATTTAGTAATTAAAAGATTAAAAAGGGAAAAATGAAGCAAGATTTGCTCATCTTCTTCAAGCTAGGGCTGAAACTCTGAAGCTCACCATAGCTAGGGTTTCTTCACTTTCCAAGCTTGATAGTAAGTGCATCTTAGCCCCGTTTTTAATGTTCTTTGCATTTTTTAAGTTGTCATCAACCGATCTAGCTATTTCTACCATTATTTTAAGCTAGGGTTCATGTTCAAAAACTTAACCATGTGTGACATGCATGTATTTTGATGTTTAATAAAGGAATATGAAAGTTTGATGTGTGATAAACATCTTGTACAAAGTGATTTTTCATGAAAACACCTAAAAAGGACCTTTTTGTAAAAGTTGTAAAATAGGTGGTAAAAATATGATTTGAAAGAAAATGTGGGCTGTTATAAGTATGATATAGGTTCGACTAGGCTTGGGTAACAAAGAAAATGAGTACATTTCATTTTACGAACCTAGGGACAAATTTGTAAATATGTGGAAGTTTAGGGAAAAAACTGTAATTTTACGAAAGTACGATTTATGGGTTGTTTTGAACAATGTGATAATTAAATAAGTGAAATTTTCTATTATAGATCAAGAAAAACAAAGTCCAGACTTAAACCGAGGGAAGAACAAAGTTGTGGACTAAATCGAATAGTCAGCCATATTTTGGTACTGAGGTAAGTTCATGTGTAAATAATTCAACATCATGTTATTATGTATCTAATGCTTTAATATTGCATGAAATGTATATTTGTCTCTATGGATTTGGTTAATGATGACTCGATGACAATCTGACGAAGATTTGGTACTTTAAAATCCCGGTTGAACCTTAGGAATAGATAGGATACAAATGTCATGACATTAGGGTTATTGAGATTCCTTATAAGAAAATATCTGGGATATAGCTTCAGCATATGATTCCATATAAGACCACGTCTAGGACATGGCTTCAAAAATGAGACTTCGTATAAGACCATATCTGGGATATGGCATCGATATTAGACATCGTGTAAGACCATAGTTGGGCTATTGGAATCGATATGTGATCCCATGTAATACCATATCTGAGATATGGCATTGGCATCTAACTATGTGTATGAGATTTCCTAGTTATCCTTTAGTATTCCAAGTTGTTCAACGGGTAATCCAAAGATTATGTCAAAGAAATGACAATGTATGATCATATTGGAAGGGTACAGGTATGTACACAAAGCTCATAAATAGTGAGATTATGAATCGATGTGACTTCGGTAAGAAGTGAATGAATGAATCATGATTATGAGTTTTATTGTACACTATGTAAATGACATGATTTAAGATGTATCTGTGATACTTGATGACATTGTGGTAAATTATATTAGGTTTTGTGTATAATAATGCATGATTAACATTGTTAATTATTTACTTGCAAACTTACTAAGCTTTATGCTTACCCCCTTTTCTTTTCCATTTTCTTATAGTATCGCCAAGCTAGCTCGGGGATCGAAGGACATCGGAGCTCGATTCAAACTATTAACTAATCTTTTGGGTATAGTGAATTCAAGTATTTGGAGTATGGCATGTATAGGGGACTTGGTCATTTTGTTTATGTGTCATATTAATTTGGCCAAGTGTGTTGGCTTATAATGACTTGATGATTCATTTTGTATATGGCCATGAATATGGCTCATATTTATTATTGGGTTGTAAACCTATTTATTCACGCATGCATGTGCCTATGCAATTGTGATGTGGTTGGTGGTTGTGTGTATGTGATGAGTTATGTTGTGGTATGAATGCTTGATTGATGGATAAATTGGGATTTGTTTAGTATGATGATAACCATGGCTTGAATGAGAATTGGTAAGTTGGGCTTGACAAAGTATGTTGTCTTGTGCATATATAAGATAATATGATATTGCCATAATCATGACTTGTTTGAGGATGGTTAAGTACTTATTTATGCCATGATAAGTGCCTTTGAAATGGTGTATGTGTTTGAATAAATAAGGGTGGCAATTGGCTTGGAAAATAGCCTCAAAGTGTTATCCACACGGGTAAACACACGGGCTTGTGTCTAGGCCATGTGTGACACACAGTCTACCCTATAGGCGTGTGATCCGGCTTTGTGTCCCTTGCACCTTAATTAGGCAAAACTGAAAGCCAAGTAGTAAACACATGGGCACGAGACACAGTCGTGTGTCTCGGCCATGTGAAGGACACGACCTTGGGACATGGGCGTGTGCCTTGGCCATGTGAAGTCTGCACCTTATTTATGAAAAATGACGAAAATTAAATTCGCCACACGGCCTAGCACACGGGCGTGTGACTTGGCCATGTGACCCTATTTTGTTGATGACGTCAAAAATAGAAAGTTACACGGGTTGAGGACAGGGTCGCGTCCTAAGCCACACGGGCGTGTGACCCCCCAAAATAAGAAAATTTTTTAAGTGTTGTAAAAATTCCGTAAGTTCTCAGTTTAGTCCCAAACCACCCCCAATGTATGTTTCGGGCCTCGTAGGCCCGTAATAGGGACGACATGCCTATGTATGAATGGTTTTTAAATTGGACACATTTTTATGACCCAGTTTTGTATGAATGTTTATGTTTAAGTCTGGTAATACCTCGAACCCTATCTCGGCGTTGGGTACGGGAAAGGGGTGTTACACCCTTATTGTAACAGCCCATTTTTTAATGTAAACAGAACAGTGGTTTCTGGACCACAAATCTGACCCAAAATATATTTTATTTTTATTATGGCTCGTAATATGTTAGAAATGATGTGTGAAAATTTTGATATGAAAATTTTATCGATTAAGTTTTTAATTACGAGAAGGACTAAATCGTATAAAATGCGAAAGTTGAATTCTAGTAGCTATAAGTATCAAATAGCTATGGAATTCAAAACTTAAAGTCCTTATATGGTAATTACACCATTAATAAAAGTACGTAGATTTTTATGGTGACTCATCCATGGAATTATAAAAAAAGGGCAAGGACTAAATTGGAAATAGCAAAATATTAATTAATTAAAAGATGAATAGAATTATATCATCTTATTTTGTCATCTTCAACATTAAAAATACATACAAACCCTAGGAGAGAGAAAAGAAGCTTTTAAGGCTTGATTGGGTAAGTTTCCTTGTCCCATTTTTAGTAATTTTGGTATTTTTGAAATCAGGATAGCTTAATCTCTCTATTTGAGGGATAAATTTGAAAAGTTATCAAGGTATGAAAATGGGTCATGGATGTATTATGCTGGAAATTAGAAATTTATGGTAGAAAATGAAAGATTATTGATAGATAAACAACTTTTACAAAGTAATTTTTTATGAAAACATGATTTAGGGACTAAAATGAAAATTTATAAAATTTGATGAAAAATTATAAAATTTTATGAATACATGTGCTGGAAAATTTATAATGAGACTTTAGTTAGGCTTGGAATAATGAGTAATTTGTACAAGTTTCATTTTTCGGGCCTAGGGAAAAAATTAGAATTTTTGGAAAAGTTAGGGGTAAAATGGTAAGTTCGCCTAGGACGTAAATTGAGTCTGTCTAAGTATGAAATGTATGAAATTAATGATTAAATTCATTTATATAGATCCGGACAACACTAATTCGAGGTTAGATCGAGGAAAAGAAAAAATTTCAGATTAGTAGACTTTTACGCAAACAAGTGTCGAGGTAAGTTCGTGTAACTTAATCAGACATGTAATTATGTTAATTAATTGTTGTGTTGTATGTAATGTTGATGTGCTTCACTTGTATGCTATGATGAAAAATGAAAATAAGCTTGAAATGGTGATAAAGGGGTTAGTCCCGATTGGATGTTGAATTCTGATGATTGTGTGCGCTTTCCCGAAACAAGTAGGGTCCTACATTTGTTGCGGATGAGATTTAGCTCAAATGAGTAATCCTAATGGCCTTGTTATAAAAAGGATTTAGCTTGGACGGGTAATCCCGTTATAATACCTCTCGAGCATATGTTATTATTAGGGTTTAGCCTGGACTGCTAACCCTAATTTTGCGCTATTTGAAGGGGACAAGCTCATTTGGAATATGATATAAGTTCTCTAACAATATAAGGCTGTATGGTTTTTCAGATAGTGATTTGGGTGGCTGTATTGAAGATCGCAAGAGTACAACTGGTTTATCATCTTTTCTATGGGTAGCAGAGCTATTTCATGGAGCTCAAAGAAGTAACCTTCAACTGCTTTATCATCTTCGGAGGCTGAATATATGGCTGTTACTGCTGCTGTTTGTCAAGCTATCTGGATATGAAGAAATTTGTGTATTTGAGAGAATTGTTGGGTGTTGGAGAGTGTCTACATTAAGGGGTAGTGTTAAAGGTTAATGTAGAAATTATTTGTTACTATTTACTGATTGAATAAGTTAGTTGTTGAGTCAGTCAAAGTCTGTTTCAAATAGACCTAGTCTTTGTTTAGTGCCAGTAGTGTTCCTTTTATCTAGGAGATTTAGTTGTTAGCTATTTTAGTATTTATAGTACTCTTCATGGAATAAAGTGGGTACTTCACCGTTTCTAATTTTCTAAATTCTTTTTGCTTAAATTTATGTCCTTTGTTCTATTTTTACTTTTATATTCAATAGCTTTTTCTTGACATCACTACATAAAGGATTTAGCTTGGTCTTGTAATCCTATTATATGACATGTGGCTCGTGAGTGTGTTCCTTAGTTAAGTACTGTAAGGGGTAACCTTATAAGAATTGACGAATTACTGAATTGTACACCTCGAGTGTACTATTTGAGCCTTCATCGAAATTTCAACGATTTAGTGAACATATAACTCTTCACTTAGCACAAGAACTTTGAGATCAATTGATAATGACTTGAAAGAATATTGCTTGATGAGCTCATCTATGCTACTTGATTTATACAGATAGTTTGGTGACTAACATGTTTGATGGAATGTATATGATTAGGCCATTTAGCCAAATGGACGGAAACATAACCCTGTATGCCTAGATTTTAATAAACAAGATTGGTAAGTTTAGTTTCTGTTATACAAACTTACTAAGAATATAATGCTTACTCCTTTTATTTTTCCCCCATTTTACAGTGCTCGAAAGCTTGTAAAGGTTGGAAGATCGTTAGACCATCGTCACACTATCTGTAATAGTTCAGTTTAGACCTTAGTCAAAATAGTAGTGTTGGGACCACATATCTGAGTCAGAAAAATATTTAAATATTAATTTCCGTGTTTATGATATGTGAATTAGTGTGTGAAAATTTCGTATTAAAATTTGATCATTTGTATGCTTAATTTGCAAAAAAGACCTAATCGTGTAAAATGTAAAAGTTGCCTGTTATATGTTAAAAGTGTCTATTTGATTTTTCTTTGTTAATGAGAGGTCCTTATGTGGATATTATGCCATTCACATTGATAATGGACATAAATGGCCTTAATATATGTGAATTTAAAATGGTTTATTAAAGGGGTATTTCGTGTAAGACCCTGTCTGGGATAGTGACATCGATATTTGATTACATGTAAGACCATGTCTGGGACGTTGACATTGTATGTGCTTTCCAAGCTATCCGCATATTCTTACGTTTTCGAACGGTTGAAACGAGCATTCTGAGAAAATGAATGACTTTGTGAAATTGTATCCGATTTAGGTAAGTTTGAATTGTATATTATGTTGACGAATGAAAGGTAAGTATACAAGCAAATGATGATATATGATCTAAATATGTGAACATATGTTATATGTATGAATGAATTGAGATTATGTAACATGAAAATGAGCAAGAGGTTTGTGTTAGTCTTTGGCTACAAAGTATATGTAAATTGATGATATTTATATGTTTTGAATGTTAAGTTTATTTGTATATGGCTTACTAAGCTTTTGAAAGCTTACTTTGTGTGTGTTTGCATTATTTTATAGATACAGAAGCTACGGTGAGCTCGAGGATCATCGAGGATTGTCACCACACTATCGAATCTCATTTTTGGTACCTTTTGAAAATTTATATAGTAAAGTATGGTATGTATAGGCTAGAAGTACTTTGGATATGTTTTGTAATGTGATACCATGCCATGTGATATGACTAGTTTGTGTTTGAACTTATAGTTTGATAATGGTATATGATATGTGATGCTAATGTGCAATTGTGATATGTTTTTGGTTGGCCAAAAGAAATGGTCAATTTGGTAAGGTTTTGGTATGATATTTGGTTATATGTTTGGAGATTACCAAACTATATGTTTTGATATGCTTTTGTCTTATGTTTAGACATAAATTAGTAAGATTTATGAGCATGGAATTTGGTTGGCAATGATATATCATGAATGGCTTATGTTTTAATTGTGAATTGGTTATAAAATGTTGTGCAAACATGCTTGGTTTGGGGCTTGTAGGTTTGACCCAATTGGGGTGGCAAATTGGCTATTCAAATGGCCTATTTTTGTCCACACGAGCAGAGACACGGACGTGTGTCTCAGCCGTGTGTGACACATGGCTATGTTGCACGGCCGTGTGTCCCCTGGGTACCCTACAATTGTAAGTCAAGCTCGAGCACGGCCAAGGCACACGAGCGTGTGGCTAGCCGTGTGGCCTAATTCAGGCTCGACCATGGCCATGGCACACGGGCGTGTCTTGTGGCCGTATATGTAAGTCAGTATGTACGCCCTATTTTGACACGGCCTAGACACACGGGCGTGTCTAATACCATGTGAGGCACACGACCTATTCATACGGGCGTGTGACCTGTACCTCTTTGAAAATGTTTAAGTTTTGGAAAAAGTTTGTATGAGTTCAGTTTAGTCTCGACCCCTTTCTAATGTATGTTTAAGGTCTCGATGACCTATATAAGGGACTCTATATTTATATTTGATCTCTGATGCTTTGATGCTTATAAAATGAATGTCAAATGTTTTGATTTTTCAAGTAATGCCTTCAACCCTAGTTCGGCGACGGATACGAGTTAGGGGTGTTACATTTTATTGGTATCAGAGCTATGGTTTAGTTAGTTCAAGGACTACCATAGTGTATGTGAATCTAGTTATACATGCCATATTTATAAACTGCGATAGTGTGATGAATCCTGACATTAAAAATGTGCTTTTATATAGCAAATGGATCCCAAATGAGCCGTAACGGACGATGTCAAAAATAATGCGCCTGCTCCCGCGTAAAGGACAACGCCATCTGATTCTAGACCGGCTACGAGTAGCCGTGATGGTGAGGTTAGACAAGCCTTCTATCAAATGATGAACGATTGGTTTAGCCAATATATTAGAACCAATCAGGCTGTTCAACAACCTCCACCCTCGGTCAATTCTCTGCAAGCTCCTGCTATAACATCAGTGAATCCGCTTTAGTTAAGTAAGCCTCCGATAGATAAGATTAGAAAGTATGGGGTCGAAGAGTTTTGAGCTACAATGAATGATGATGCTAAAAGAGCCGAGTTCTGGTTAGAGAACACGATAAGAGTGTTTCATGAATTGTCTTTGAATCCTGAGGAATGCATAAAATGTGTCTTTTCACTTCTGAGAGATACGATGTACCATTAGTGGAAAACTTTAATATCGGTAGTTCCGAGTGAGCGAGTGTCTTGGGATTTCTTTCAAGTTGAATTCCAGAAGAAATACATTAGTCAGAGATTTATCGACCAAAATGTAAAGAGTTTCTTGAGCTTAAACAAGGTCATATGTCTGTCACAGAATGAGTGGGAATTTGTAAGATTGAGTCAGTATGCTCGTGAATGTGTATCGACTGAGGCGATAATGTGTAAGAGATTTGAAGATGGTTTGAACGAGGATATCCATTTGTTAGTCGGGATTCTTGAGATTAAAGAATTTGTTGTGCTTGTTGGACGAGCATGTAAAATCGAAGATCTCGTGAAAGAGAAAAAAAATTCGATTCTAAAGCTAGAGAAGTGCGAAAGATATCATCGGGCAAGTCATTTCAATCTACATCAAAGAAGTTTAGAGATGATGATATCTGTTCAAAAGCTAATGTGGGACATTCGAACAAAGATTGTGCCAGATTGCATTCGAGCTTCAAAGCTCCAGCTACAACTATTGCTAGTGTTGGAAATGCTAAATCCGATTGCCCTGAGTGCAAGCATTATGGTAAAAAACATCCGGGTAATTTAAGATTGTATGATTGGGCTTGTTTCAGATATGGATCGTTAGATCATTTTATCCACGATTACCCTGAATCTGTCGAGCAAGAAATTATGCAAAATCTGAGACCAAGTGGCAACGCTTTTCGTGGTAGACCTCCCAAAAATACGGGAAATGTGAGTAGCAGTCAAAGGGGAACAAAAGATACAACTGTTAGATCTGAGGCTCATGCACCTGCTAGAGCCGATGCTATCCGAGCTCGTGAGGAATCTTTATCGCCAGATGTGATTACGGATACATTTACTCTTTATGATACTTCTATGATTACTTTGATAGATCCTGGATCAACACATTCATATATATGCATGAGCTTAGTGAACAATAAGACTTTGCCTGTAGAGTCTACTGAATTTGTAATTAGAGTTTCGAATCCCCTATGCAGATCAATTTTGGTTGATAAAGTCTACAAGGATTGTCCGTTAATGTTTTGAGACATTTGTTTTTTAGATGATCTAATGCTGTTACCTTTTGATGAGTTTGATATAATTCTGGGTATGAATTGGTTAACTTTGCATGATGCTGTTGTGAACTGCAAACGGAAAACTATTGATTTGAGATGCAAGAATGATGAAATAGTCCGAATTGAATCTAGTGATTTGAATGGATTACCTGCTGTAATATCTTTAATGAAAGCTTTGAATATTGTGAGAAAGGGTTGTGAAGCCTATTTTACTTATGTGATCAATTCGAAAGTGTCTGAAAGGAAAGTTGAATCTGTGCTTGTTGTCTGTGAGTTCCCTGATGTTTTTCCTGAGGAACTTCCTGGTTTACCTCCGATACGAGAAGTTGAATTTGGAATTGAGTTAGTACTGGGAACTACTCCAATTTTGATAGCTTTGTAAAGAATGGCTCCAACCGAATTAAAAGAATTAAAGTCTCAGTTGCAAGAGTTAACAGATAGAGGGTTTCCTAGACCGAGTTTTTCACCTTAGGGTGCTCCTATTCTATTTGTGAAAAATAAAGACGGTACGATGAGAATGTGTATAGATTATCGTCAGTTGAACAAAGTGACTATAAAGAATAAGTATCCTCTGCCCTGAATTGACGATCTGTTTGATCAACTGAAAGGAGCTGCTGCGTTTTCGAAGATAGATTTGAGATCAGGCTATTACCAGTTGTGAGTGAAAGACTCAGATATTTCAAAAACTGCTTTTAGAACAAGGTACGACCACTATGAATTCTTAGTTATGCCTTTCGGATTGACTAATGCGCCTGCTATCTTTATGGATTTGATGAATGGAATTTTCAAACCGGATTTAGATCGATTTGTTGTCGTATTCATTGATGACATATTGATTTATTCATGAGATGAAACTGAACATGCTGAGCATATGAGAATAGTGCTACAGACTCTGCGAGATAAGCAATTGTATACGAAGTTCAGTAAATGTGAATTCTGGTTACGAGAGGTTGGTTTTCTGGGTCCTATTGTATCAGCATCTGGTATCCGAGTTAATCCGAGCAAAATTTTAGCTGTTTTAGATTGGAAGCCTCCGAGGAATGTCTCTGAAGTCTATAGTTTTCTGGGACTTGCTGGTTATTATAGAAGATTTGTAAAAGGCTTTTTGATGATTGCGACTCCGTTGACAAAGCTGCTTTAGAAAGATGTTAAATTTAATGGTCTGAAAAGTGTCAGAAAAGCTTTGATCAATTGAAAACTTTGTTAACTAAAGCTCCGGTATTGGTACAACTTGAACCGGGTAAAGAATTTGTGATCTACAGTGATCCTTCGTTGATCGGACTGGGATGTGTTTTGATGCAAGAAGGCTAAGTCATTACTTATGCTTCAGGACAGTTAAAGCTGCACGAAAAGAATTATCTGACACACGATCTTGAGTTAGCCGTGATTATGTTTGCTCTAAAGATTTGGCGTCACTATCTGTTCGGTGAGAAATGTTATGTATATTTTGATCATAAGAGTTAAAAATATATGGTGAATTAGAAAGATCTGAATCCGCGATAGAGAAGATGGTTAGAACTGTTAAAAGACTATGAACTTATGATAGATTATCATCTAGGTAAGGCAAATGTTGTTGCTGATGCTTTAAGGCGAAAATCATTATATGCTTTGCGTGCGATGAATGCTCATTTGGTTATGTCTAATGATGGTTCAGTTTTAGCCAAATTAAAATCGAAACCTTTGTTTTTACAACAGATTATCGAAGCTCAGAAGTTTGGTAATGAGATTTTGGCAAAGTGAGCTCAGTGTGATTTAGATTCTGATTTAGAATTCAGAGTGGATAAAGATGATTGTTTGAGATTTTGAGATCAAATTTTTGTTCTGAGAAATCCAGAGTTAATTCAGATGATTTTGAATGAAGCTCACAATAGTCGATTATCTATGCATCCGAGAAGTACGAAAATGTATAATGATTTGAAATAGCATTACTGGTGGTCTGGAATGAAAAGAGATATTTCTGACTTTTTCTCAAAATGTTTGATTTGTCAGCAAGTTAAAGCTGAACATCAAGTGCCATCTGGTTTGTTACAACCGATTATGATTCCGGAGGGGAAATGGGATAGAGTGACAATGGAATTTGTTTCGGGTTTACCCTTGTCTCCGAAAAAGAAAGATGTAATCTGGGTTGTAGTTGATCGATTAAAAAAATTAGCTCATTTTATTCCGGTACGATCCGATTACTCGCTTGATAAATTAGCTGAGATATACATTTCTGATATCGTGAGATTGTCTATAGTGTTAGACAGAGATCCGAGATTTACATCACGATTCTAGAAAAAGTTGCAAGATGCTCTGGGTACGAAATTGCATTTTAGTACTGCCTTTCACCCATAAACGGACGGTCAATCCGAGTGGATTATTCAGATAGTCGAAGATATATTGAGATGTTGCATTCTTGAGTTTGTAGGTATGTGGGAACAATATTTGCCTTTGATTGAATTCGCTTACAATAATAGCTTTCAATCAAGTATCAAAATGGCACCTTACGAGGCTTTATATGGTCGCAAATGTCGTACACCTTTGTATTGGACTGAACTCAGTGAAATTAAGATTCACGGGATTGATTTGATAAAAGAAGCTGAACAGAAAGTGAAAGTGATCCGAGATAGTTTCAAAACAGCTTTCAATCGTCAGAAATCGTATGCGAACTTAAAACAAAAAGATATTGAGTTTCAGATTGGGGGCAAAGTACTTTTGAAAGTATCTCCGTGGAAGAAAGTACTTCGATTCGATAGAAAAGGCAAATTGAGTCCGAGGTTCATTGGGCCGTATGAAATCATCGAGCGTATTGGGCCGGTAGCATATAGATTATTGTTGCCACCAGAGTTAGAAAAGATTCATGATGTATTTCACGTATCGATCCTTTGACAATACAGATCCAATCTGTCGCATGTAATTCCTCCGTCTGAGATTGAAATTCAATCTTATATGACTTGCGAAGAAGAACCGATCCGTATCTTAGCTCACGAGATTAAAGAACTGTGAAACAAGAAAATCCTATTAGTAAAAGTGATGTGGCATTGACACGGTATTGAAGAGGCCACATCGGAGCCTGAAGATGTTATGAGACAGCAATATCTGAA
Organism: Gossypium anomalum; assembly: GCA_025698475.1. Classification (NCBI taxonomy): domain Eukaryota; kingdom Viridiplantae; phylum Streptophyta; class Magnoliopsida; order Malvales; family Malvaceae; genus Gossypium; species Gossypium anomalum. The sequence goes on from CM046967.1 coordinate 69,321,092, forward strand.
TCTGTTTACCGATAAGATTTTCGGGGACGAAAATCCCTAAGGGAGGGAGAATTCTAACAATCTAGTTTAGACCCTAGTCAGAATAGTGGTTTCAGGACCACATAACTGAGTCAAAAAATATTTAAATAATAATTTCTGTGCTTATGATATGTGAATTAGCATGTGTGAAAGTTTCGTATTAAAATTTGATCATTTGTGTGCTTAATTTGCAAAAAGGACCTAATCGCGTAAAATGTAAAAGTTACCTGTTATATGTTAAAAGTGTCTATTTGATTTGTCTTTGTTAATGAGAGGTCCTTTTGTGGATACTATACCATTCACATTGATAATGGACATAAATAGCCTTAATATGTGTGAATTTATAATGGTTTATTAAAGGGTTATTTTGGTTATTAGCATATTAATCATATATTAAATAAAATCAAACATGTTAATGGATGAATCATTCATCCTTATTACTGAAAATCATAAGAAAAAGAAAAGAGAAAAGCTTACCTAGAAGCTTACCTAGGGTTCGGCTTTGGTTTCCTTTGATTTAGGTATGTATTTTGATCGGTTTTCGATAATTTCTATATTTTTGTAATCGTTGCTTCGTATGCTCTCAAGCCCATGTCTCAATTTCTGATTTTGATGATGATTTTGAAATGTGCCATGGATAAATTCATGAGGTTTATGTTGTTATATGATGAAATATGAAACTTTAATGTTGGGTTTATATGTTTTGTCTTTGAATTTTTGATGAATTTGAGTAAAATCGGCTAAATTGTGAAATTTATAAATTGAGGGAGTAAAATGTGAAATAAATGAAATGTGTGGACTTGTATGAGTGCTATGAATATTTGGCCAAGCATGAGTATATGTAAATTATGTGTAATTTGTGATTTTGTGAATTAGGGACTAAAGTGTCAAAATGTGAACATGTGAGGGCTAGTTTGCAAAATGCCCTAATTATGTGTATATGGATTGTTTTGAATGAATGTGTGATAAAATAAGTTAAATTTGAATTGATTTAGATCAAGAATTAAAGAAAACGGAATTAGATCGGGGAAAGTCGAAAGTCGTCGAGTAACCGATTTCATCCATCCGAATTCATACGAGGTAAGTCTATATACAAATAAATGTATTTGAAATGGTTTATTTATGTTTATTTGCCATTTAACTATGATGAATGAATATATGAGTTGAGAAAAATGAGACATCCGAGAAAGTATCGACAAAGTTCCGACGTCCGAAAAGCCCCGTACGAACCTTAGGAATAGTTAGGATACATATGTCATGACATAGGATTTCAATATGTGTTATCGTATAAGACAACGTCTGGGACGTTGGCATCGACTTCTGTTTTACGTGTAAGACCATGTCTGGGACATCGACATCGTATTTGATTTCGTGTAAGACCCTGTCTGGAACAGTGGCATTGAAATTTGATTACATGTAAGACCACGTCTAGGATGTTGGCATTGTATGTGCTTTCTAAGCTATCCGCTTATTCTTACGTTTCTGAACGGTTCAAACGGGCATTGTTAGAAAATGAATGACTTTGTGAAATTGTATCCGATTCAGGTACGTTTGAATTGTATATTATGTTCAAGAATGAAAGGTAAGTATACAAGCAAATGATGATATATGATCTAAGTATGTGAACATATGTTATATGTATAAATAAATTGAGATTTTGTAACATGAATATGAGCAAGAGGTTTGTGTTAGTCTTTGGCTACAAAGTATATGTAAATTGATGATGTTTATATGTTTTGAATATTAAGTTTATTTGTATATGGCTTACTAAGCTTTTGAAATCTTACTTTGTGTGTGTTTGCATTGTTTTATAGATACCGAAGCTACTGTGAGCTCAGGGATCGTCGAGGATTGTCACCACACTATCGAATCTCATTTTTGATACCGTTTGAAAATTGTATATAGTAAAGTATGGTATGTATAGGCTAGAAGTACTTTGGATATGTTTTGTAATGTTATACCATACCATGTGATATGGCTAGTTTGTGTTTGAACTTATACTTTGATAATGGTATATGATATGTGATGCTAATGTGCAATTATGATATGTTTTTGGTTGGCCAAAAGAAATGGTCAATTTGGTAAGGTTTTGGTATGATATTTGGCTGTATGTTTGGAGGTTACCAAACTATATGTTTTGATTTGCTTTTTTCTTGTGTTTAGACATAAATTAGTAAGATTTATGAGCATGGAATTTTGTTGGCAATGATATGTCATGAATGGCTTATGTTTTAGTTGTGAATTGGTTATAAAATGTTGTGCAAACATGCTTGGTTTGGTGCTTGTAGGTTTGACCCAATTGGGGTGGCAAATTGGCTATTGAAATGGCCTATTTTTGTCCACACGGGCAGAGACACGGGTGTGTGTCTCATCTTTGTGTGACACACGGCTATGTTGCATGGTCATGTGTCCTCTGGGGTACCTTACAATTGTAAGTCAGGCTCGAGCATAGCCAAGGTACACAGGCATGTGGCTAGCCATGTGGCCCAATTCAGGCTCGACCATGGCCATGGCACACGGGCGTGTCTTGTGGCCGTGTGTGTAGGTCAGTATGTATCCCTGTTTTGACACGGCCTAGACACACAGGCGTGTCTAATGCCGTATGAGGCACACGGCCTGTTCACATGACCGTGTGACCTGTACCTCGTTGAAAATGTTTAAGTTTTGGAAAAATTTTGTATGAGTTTAGTTTATGAAATGAATGTTAAATGTTCCGATTTGTCTGGTAATGCCTTTAACCCTAGTTAGACGATGGATATGGGTTAGGGGTGTTACACTATCGCCTAGCATTTTAGGTATATTTAGTGATATCATTTTGGTATAATGGCATTTATAGGGAAACTTGGCCAATAGTGGCTTGAAAATGTTATTTTGTAACCTAGCCATTGGGATGGCTAGTAATGGCTTATTTTGGTATGATTAAGTGGATTATGATGTTATATTCTTATGTGTTGTTATAAATATGTTATCAAAGGTTGCTATTGCCTAAGTTAATCCAAGGTAAATTTATAATCATTTATGCATGTAGTGGTATGCCTTGTTAAATGATGAATTTTCCTACTTTAAATACTTGAATTGGCTGGTATTGGTTGTGTATCTCAACTGCAGGTCTTGGGTGAAAACTTGGGTGAAAAATGGAGCTAGGAATGGCTTTATTTTGTCTACACGGGTAGACACACGGGGGTGTGTCTAGACCGTGTGTGACACACGGCTTGGTAACACAGGCATGTGTTTAGGTCGTGTGTCCCTTGCACCTAAATTTTGAGAAACAGGATGCTCAGAATTGGGCACACGGGCAGAGATACAGGCGTGTGTCTCAGTCATGTGTACCTCAAGGCCTAGAACACGAGTGTGTGTTTTGGCCGTGTGAAACCTACACCTAATTCGAATTGAATTAATTAACCACATGGCCTAGCACATGGGCGTGTGGCATGGTCGTGTGTGCAAGTCAGAGAGTTACACAAGGTCAAACATGGCCTCTAGCATGGGCGTGTCCCTTGGACCACACGGGCTTGTGAGCCCTGCACCTTGGAAAAATTTTGTAATTTCACGAAAATGTTTTTAAAGTCTCGATTAAGTCCCAATTCGATTCTAATGCTTGTATTGGGCCTCGAGGGCCCGATCAAGGGATGTTATGGATGATCTCGGTAAATGAATAGAAATTTACGAAGTTAAATGGAAAAATGTTTTGAATGTTCTAGTAATGCTCTAAAACCCTGTTCTGATGACGGGTACGGGTTAGGGGTGTTACACTTATTCACACATACACATACACCAATTCAATGGCACAAACCATAATATACTTAGGCAATCAAAACACCTACAAATATGACCAACACATGCCAATACAATAGCAACATCTATCATACTCACAACATTTATTATGCCCTAAATCAATCATGCAAATTTCACATTCATTAAGCATCAATTAACTACTTTCAAGACACCTAAGTGTGCACAAATTTATCACCTCATCAATAGATCACATTTCCAAACATTTCACATTCATGCTATGAATCACATTCCATCAATCACCAAGCATACCATGACCATATCACCAAATACATTGGCACATATGTGAATATATTTAAGCTTACAACTATGTTAGCTAAAATGAGCCAATTAGCATGGCAAAGTACCAAATCAATCAATAGCTATTACAAGCCAATACATTTGGCCAATCATAATGACACATATAACAAAATGACCAAGACCCCATACATGCCATACTTTCAAATTGCTAAGATCATCAAATACCCAAAATAACAGTTTTGGTAGTGTGAGGCAAATCTCTGACGATCTCCAATCCAAGTTAGCTTGGAGACACAATAAAAACGTGGAAAATAAATGGAGTAAGCTGTATAGCTTAGTAAGCTCGTATGCATGAAATAAGCAACCTTACCATGCATATAACATTCAAATAATATAACATGATTAAATATAAATTTACCATAGACTCATGTTCATGATTCATCCCATCACAAAACTTACCTCATTTTCATCATTTCAAGCATTTAATAAACATGAGCGTTACGTACACACTTGAACCATCTCGAAATGAAATTACACATATTTTCATCTTTGATATACCCATGAACCACTCAGGATAACAATGTCGAATACTCGAGAAATTTGCACACTAAGTGCCACATATGTAGCCAATGCTACCTAAGTATCATATCACATAATTGCTCGCTCCCGAGCTATCGACAGGCCTGCTCACATAAGTTGTCAGTCAAGACGTAGCTACACAGTGCTGCTCACACAAGCTATCAAGTATCCGTAACATATGCCGGTATACTCAGCCACCGGTAGGACGTACAAGACCAGCACCCGGATCACATAATCACATAACACATAATGACCCTAGTGACATGTCACTTGTATCCTACCCTATTCCTAAGGTTCAAACGGGATTTCTTGCTTGTCAATTCGTCGTCGAACTCCTTCGTAGAATTATACTCATTCATATAATCAAACATGCAATTCATGCAATATTAAATCATTTAAGTACAATTATTCTAAAGCTTATTTATAACATACGAACTTACCTCGGTACAAAATGGCTAATAGCTCGATTTAGCCCACAACCTTGTTATTTTCTCGGTCTAGGTCAGAACCTCGTCTTTCTTGATCTATAATACCATATTTAACTTATTCAATCATCACATTATTCAATTTAATCCCAAAACAACCTTACGGTAAAAATTACATTTTTACCCCTAACTTTTTAACTTTTTACATTTTAGTCCCTAGGCTCGTAAAATGATTTCCATTAAATTTCATCACCCCCAAGCCTAGTTGAACCTATTCCTTACTCATAACAGCCCACATTTTTCATTTATTCACATTTTTACACACATTTTATAACTTTTACAAATAGGTCCCTATTTGACATTTTCATCAAAAATCACTTGGTAAATGTTGTTTATCTAACACCAAACATGCATTTTCTACCATTAAACATAAAAAATATACAAATATTTAACATGAGTAAAATTTTAGACTTTGATTTTCTTTTAAATTAGTCCTTGAAATAGCTTAGATTAGGTTGAGACAACTTCAAAAATATAAAAATCATTAAAAACGGGACAAAGACGGACTTACAATCGAGCTTGGAAGTTTGGCCAAAACCCTAGCTACGGAGACTCTTCAATTTTTGGCACAAGGAGGATGAAATTGAGAAGATGACATCTTTTATTTGTTTTATTTTGTCTTTATTAGCCAAATGACCAAAATGCCCTTAATGCCAAACTTTGAAATTTCACCTAGTCATGTCCATTTTTGTCCAACTTAAAGTATAATGGTCTAATTACCATTTAAGGACCTCTAATTTAAAATTTTATAGCAATTAGACACCTCTAGCTTCTAGAACACATATTTTGCACATTTAGTCCTGTTAGTCAAATTGGACACTCTATTGATAAAAATTCTTAATGAAATTTTCATACAATCATTCAATCATACTGTAAACCTTAAAGTAATAATAAAATAAACATTTCTACTTCAAATTTGAAGTCCGAAACCACTGTTCTAATTTGACCCAAAAACAAGCTATTACACGTTTAGCCTGTAATGCATCATCATTTCTCTGGGTTTCACAGATCTGTTGTAGAAATGTCAGTTTAGCTTTTAACTCAGCTATGATTGAACCATCATCTGACAATGAAAATTGAGTATTCATTACTCGCAAGGCAAATAAAGACTTTCTCCTTAAAGCATCAGCAACTACATTAGCTTTTACCGGATGATAACCAATAACAAGATCATAATCTTTCAACAATTCAAGCCATCTGTGTTGTCTCAGACTCAAATCTTTTCGTGACATCAAATACTTTAAACTCTTGTGATCAGTGAATATGTGACATTTTTCACCAAATAGATAATGTCGCTAGATTTTTAATGCAAACACAATGGCTGCCAATTCTAAATCATGTATCGGGTAATTCTTTTCATATGGTTTTAGTTGTCTTGAAGCATAGGCTATTACTTTACCTTCTTCCATCAATACATATCCTAAACTATTTAACAACGCATCACTATAAATTACTAATTCTTTACCCGATTTAGGCTGAACTAACACAGGTGCTTCGGTCAACAAGGCTTTTAATCTGTCAAAACTCCTGCCATTTATCAGACCACTCGAATTTTACATCTTTCTACAATAATCAAGTCATTGGATAAGCTATCATTAAGAACCCTTTAACAAACCTTCGATAATACCCTGCTAGTTCCAGAAAACTTCTGACTTCAGACACATTCTTTGGTGGTTTCCAATTAAAAATAGTTGAAATTTTATTCGAATCCACCTTGATACCTTCCGCAAATACAATATGTCCAAGAAAACCAACTTCCCGTAGCCAAAATTCACATTTACTAAATTTGGCATACAATTGTTTCTCACGCAGAGTTTGCAACTGTAACACCCCTAACCCATACCCATTGCCAGAATAAGGTTATGGAGCATTACCGAACTTATCTCTTAAACAATCATACATTTCATATTCATTTCTTATATCCAAACAAAAGTCATTCAAATTCAGTCATATAGTCCCTAACATGAGCCCTCAGGGCTTAAAACAAGCATTAAAAGTGGTTCGGGACTAAATCAAGTACTTAAGAAATTTTTAAAAAATCATGGAAAATTTTCAAAGTGTAGGGGACACACACCCGTGTGGCCAGGCCGTGTGTCTCACATGGCCAAGAGACACGCCCGACTCACAGGCCGTGTGGACATTTGAAATGGGATCACATGGTCGTGTCCCAGCCCGTGTCTGACCCCTGTAACTCACTGACTTGGGTCACACGGCCATACCACACGTCCGTGTCCTAGGCCATGTGAAGCTACTAACTTGGTTTTTAAATAAGTATCAAGGGACACACGACCGTGTCACTTGACTATATGTCACACACGGCTGAGACACACGCCCGTGTCTCTACCCGTGTGGACAAAAATAGGCCATTTTCCAAGCCTTATTTCTCACCCAATGTGATACCAACCTACACATATCAAAAAGCATATGACCATATCATCAATAGGCATTCAAACCAATCACAAACAAGTCTATAGCATACAATTTCATCACCAACAATCTTAAGTTCATAAGCAATTCAAAATAATCATTTTAAAACATGCCAACATCATCTCCAAAAACTACCTAAATAGTAAATTTCATATATGCACTATCTTGCCTAAAATTGAGCATGTGAATACATTCTCAATTTCAACCATTTGCTACCTTACATACCAATTCACAACGAGGCATTCACATAACAATTATAAACCACATATCAAAGGGCCATTTACACCTATTTACATATCAAAGCATATATCATTGTCAAGCCACATCAATGGCTAAAACATAACAAAACATATAGACTTACATTAGCTAATTAGCCTATACATGCCATATAACCAAAATACATAAAGTCTAAAAGTACCAAAATAAGAGTTCGATAGTGTAATGCAATCTCTGACAACTTCCAAAATGAGCGAGCTTCCGAATCACTATAAAACACGGAAAAGTAAACAAAGTAAGAAATTAAGCTTAGTAAGTTCGTATAACTGCAAATATAACTTACCAATTAACCACAATTTAGCAAGTAATTTAAATCATAATTAAATTCAATTTAGTCTCATTAACTTAACATATAACCACCAACAAAGTTAATTATGAAATCACACATCTCATATATTCAATTTCCACATAATTTATGTACATACTTGTACTGGTTCATATCGAACTCATACACTCTCGTAAAATCACTGTGCTTGTTGAACCATTTGGAATAATATCAGACACTCGGGTATCTCACACACTAAATGCCAATACATGGTTGAAACCATCTTTATCTCATATCTCATATATATATGCTCACTCTCGAGCTATCACCAGGTCTGCTCACACAAGTTAACGGTCAAGACATAGTTACACGGTGCTGCTCACACAAGCTGACGAGTAACTGCAACACATGCCAAAAAACTCAGCCACTGGTAGAACATACGGGACCAGCACCCAAAACATGGTAACCGCTAATGACATGTCATTTGTATCCTATCTATTCCTAAGGTTCAACCGGGATGTAAATAATTGACGATATCTCGTAGAGAATTTTCGTAGTATCATATCATCCCAATTGTATTAATTAAACATATATAAACACATATAATTTAAAACTTATTAATATACGATCTTACCTCGAATTATTACAGAGAAAATCGACCGATCAATCTACTATGTTTTTCCCCCAATCTAATTTTGAACGTGGCTTTTCTTGATCTATATAATCAAATTTAACCACTTTAATATTTATTCTATTCAATTCAATCCAATTTCATATTATGGAAAATTACCATTTTGCCCCTAAACATTTGACTACTTTACAATTTAGTCCCTAGCTCATAAAAATGCAAATTCATGCAATTTAACCCACACCCATGCTAGCCGAATCCTATATAGACCCATAGTAGCCCATACATTTCATTATTTCACACATTTACTACCAAATTTTCACATTTCTCAATTTAATCCCTATTTGACATTTTCAACCAAAATCACTTTACAAAACTTGTTTATCTAACAACAACCATCTATTTTCTACCATCAAACATCAAAACACATACACATTCATCAATGGTAAAACCCTAATGCTTTAACAGTTTCCCAAATTAGTCCCTAGGCTAGCTAGATTAAGCCACAACGACTCCAAAAACATAAAAATCATTAAAAACCGAGCAAAATTGCACTTACATGCACAATGTACTCTTGGCCAAACCTTCAATCTCCTTCCATGGAGTTTTCAAGTCAAATTTTCAGTGGGTAGACGTATTTTGGAAGATGACAGTTTATTTTTCTTTATTTTACTTAGTTTATTTTATTAAATTACAACTTTAACCTTAATTAATAACCTTTAAAACAATTAAATAAGTGTCCATCTTTGTCAACTACTTATCACATAAGGACTTATACTTTAAGGTTCTATAGTTATTTAATACCTTTAGCTACTAGAACACAACTTTTGTACTTTATGTGATTTAGTCCTTTTTATCAAATTAAGCAGACAAACGATAAAATTTCTTAACAAAATTTTCATACGACTCTACTATCATGCTGTAGACATTAAAATAATAATAAAATAAATATTTACTCATCAGATTTGTTGTCCTAAAACCACTATTCTGATTTCACTGAAAACGGACTATTACAGCAACACTATTCTAAAATGATCAGCATGTTCATTTTTATCTCGGGAATATACTAGAATATCATCAATAAATACCACCACAAACCTGTCTAGATACGGTCTAAAGATCCTATTCATCAAATTCATAAATACCGCAGGAGCATTTCTCAAGCCAAACGGCATCACAAGAAACTCATAATGCCCGTACCTGGTTTTGAAAGTTGTCTTTAGAACATCTGATTCCTTCACCCGTAGCTGATAATAGCCAGAATGAGGATCAATTTTTGAAAACACAGTGGCACCTTTCAACTGATCAATACATCATCAATTCGAGGCAGTGGATACTTGTTCTTTATTGTGACTTTATTTAATTATCTGTAGTCTATACACAATCTCAATGATCCATCTTTCTTCTTTACAAATAGAACTGGTGCACCCCAAGGTGAAAAAATGGGTCGAGCAAATCCTCTATCAGTCAATTCTTGCAACTGTGCTTTCAATTCTTTCAATTCAGTAAGAGCCATTTTGTAGGGTGCTATGGATATCGGTGTTGTCCTTGAAATAAGATCTATAGAGAACTCTACTTCTCTAACTGGTGGTAAACTAGGTAATTCTTCTAGAAATACATCAGGAAATTCACAAACAACTAGCACTGACTGAATCTTCAACTAAGATACTTTAGTATCCAAAACATATGCAAGATAAGCATCACACCCTTTTCTGATATACTTCCGTGCTGAAATTGCTGAAATCACATTAGATAACCCATCCAATTTATTAGATTCAACATGGAGTAACTCACCATTCTGACATTTCAACACAATATATTTATGTTTACAAAATCATGCTGAGTCAGCCAATCCATTCCCAAAATCACATCAAATTCATCAAAGGGCAACTTTTACAAATTTTATCCACCATAACATACTGGCCCAGGGGGTTTGAAAATTTAACCACAAATTCAGTGAATTCAACAGGTAAATTTTTAACAGACACTAAATTTTTGCATAGGTATGAATGTGTAGAACCAAGATCAATCAAAGCAGTAATATCAGTATCAAGAAGAGAAAATGTACCAGTAATGACGTCTACTGCAGAAGCATCTTCTCTAGCAAGAATAGAATATGTCATTGCCGGTGCTCGTGCTTCAGATTCAACTATTGAATCCCTTGTAGGACTTCAGCTACCACTAACATTGCCAAGGTGACGGGGTGGTCTGCCTCTCGAGGCGGGATTACTTGGCTTCGAAGTTTAATCAGCATCTTTTTCAATCTTTTTCGGGCAATCTTTGAGGAAATAATCAAGAGAACCACATCGGTAACAAGCTCCACTTCTCAAATGAAAATCCCTAAAATAAAATTTATTACAGTGTTTACACCTCAGTTTGGGGTTACCAATACTTCCCACACCTGTTACAAGGAGACGAAGATCTCGGGTTAGAACGTTGATAGCCTCGCTCTTTCCTAAAATATCTTGCAAATGTGGTAGAATAATCATAGTACTTCTTTGATTTCTTTTAAGTAGATGATTGTGATTTGCCCATAAATCTTTTACCAGAAATTTGAGCTTCTCTCTCTGCTTACTTCTTTTCTTTACTTAATTCCTCGACTTTGTGTGCTCTATCAGCCAAAACAACAAATTCCCTTAGTCAAGTCCAATCAATATCTTGATATCTTCATTTAAGCCCTCTTCAAAATGTTTACACATATCAGCCTCAGTCAGGACCCATTCTCTTGCATACTTACTTAGCCGAACAAATTCCCAGTCGTACTCAGATACAGTCATGTTTCCTTGTTTAAGCTCTAAAAATTCTTTCTTTTTCTAATCCAGAAATCTCTAACTGATGTACTTCTTCCTAAATTCAGTCTGGAAGAATTCCCATGTAACATTTTCTCTCGGTACAATAGAAGTTATGGTGTTCAACCAATGGTAGGTTGTGTCTTTTAGTAAAGATACTACACATTTCAAGCACTCAACAGCTGTACATGATAATTCATCTAAAACCCTGATGGTATTTTCCAACCAAAATTCAACTCTCTCTGGATCATCATCGATAGTACCCTGAATTTTCTGCCCCATACTTACAAATTTTATCCACCGGAGGCTTACCGACTCTAACATGTTCAGCAACCCGTGGTATCTCTAGAACCGGTTGAGGAGCAGGTGGAGGAGGTTGTTATACAGCAAGATTTATTCTCAAATATTCAGTGAATCACTCGTTCATCATTTGAAAGAAGGCTTCTTTTGCCTCTTCACCTCGGCCCTCAGATACGGGCCTTCTACTACTATTAGATACAGCTCGTTGAACGGAAGCTTGAGCAGTGCTCTCAGCTTCCTCAGATTCAGCTATAGCTTGGTTAGATGACATTACTATATGAAAAACACTTTAAAAAATGGTCAGGAGATATCACACGATCAAAAATTATATAATGGCATGTATAGCTAAACTCATACTTGCTACATTAGTCTGAGAATCGACTAAATAGTAGCTCTGATACCGATAAATGTAACACTCCTAACACATATCCATCACCGGAAGAGGGTTATAGAGTATTACCAGAGTTTACAAAATAATTTTATGTAATTCAAGACATTTACTATTCATATCCAAAACTAGTCATATCATCCCTTGAATAGACCCTCGAGGCCCAAATTAAACATTAGAATCAAGTTGGGACTAAATCGGGATCTCAGAGAATTTTTCACAAAAAATTAAATTTTTTTCTTTAATACAGGGGTCACACACCCGTGTGAGTAGGCCGCGTGGCTCGCACGGTCAAGTGACATGCCCATGTCCAAGGCCGTGTGGGCATTCGATGTGAGGCACATGGCCGCGTCCCAGCCCGTGTCCTTACCCATGTAACTCTCTGACTTGTGCCACACGGCTTCTCACACGCCCATGTGCTAGGCCTTATGGTTAATTTAATTTTCACAAAATAGGTGTAGGCTATAACACCCCTTACCCGTATTCGATCTTGAAACAGGGTATGAGGAATTACCAGATTAAACATACACATTCATACAAAACCGGGCCATAAAAATTCCAACACAATTTAAAACTTTTCAATCACATGCAAATCATCCCTTATAAGAGCCTACGAGGCCCAAAACATACATCGAAAGCGATTCGGGACTAAACAGAGAACTTTCAAAACTTCAGAATAACTTAGAAAATTTTCATGTTTTGAAGAGTCACATGCCCGTGTGGCTTGGGACACGCCCATGTCTTTAGCCCATGTAGCTCTTTGACTATGACGTCATTAACCAAATAAGGTTACATGGCCAAATCACATGCCCGTGTGCTTAGGCCGTGTGTTGAATTAAATTCCAAAAATTAAGTGTAGACTTCACACGGCCTGGGCACACGCCCATGTCCTGAGGTTGTGTCCTTCACACGGCTGAGACACACTGTCGTGTCTCAGCCCATGTGTTTACTACTAGGCATACTCACTTGCATAATTAGGGTGTAGGGGACACAGGCTGGATCACACACCCATAGGGCAGACCGTGTGTCACATACGACCTAGACACACGCCCATGTGTCTTCCCGTGTGGACAATTTTGAGGCTATTTTCCAAGCCATTTGTCACCCTTAAACATTTACATACTCAATCCTACCTCGTAGCATACAACATGGCATATTTATTTACACAAGTATACACCATTATACTTTCATATGACATTCCACACCAATTTCATACTTAATCATATTTATAATTCTTCTTTCAAGTTACTCAACTACACCATAATTATGGTCATACCCAATAGTCCTCATTCATCCATTAAGTACATATGCTATTCATCCCACATATCATCCACTAGCAACCAAACCATATCAGCACATAAAAATATTTGCCTACATGCATAAATGATTAGGGTTACAACCCAATAATCAATATGAGCCATCTTTCATGGCTATATACAAAATGATCATATTACTATCATGAGCCAACACATTTGGCCAATCAATATGACACATAACAAAAAGACGAAGTCCCTATACATGCCATACTCAAAATGATAAGTCTAACTATACCCAATCCAATTGATAGTGTGGTTGAGTCTCCGACATTCCACGATCCCCGAGTTAGCTTGGCGGTCACCATAAGAAAAGGAAAGGAAAGGAGGGTAAGCTTTAAAGCTTAGTAAGTTCACATGCAAATAAAATGCAACTTAAACAAGCATTAGTCATACATTTAACATAATGAACATAATTTTGCATTTTATCAAATCTCTTACACTTATTCTTCATATAATTCTATATATATGTATATATATATATATATATTCATACCACATGTTCATCATATCCTATGTTATTCTTATGAGTGCGATGTAAATACCTGTGCCCACTTGCACATAATAACTTACTTTCTCGTCTCTGATGTAATCATCAAGATTACTCATTGAACTTCCTTTAGAACTACCCGTTGAACACTTAGAATACTAACGGATACATCAGAATCTCGCACCTAAGTGCCTCATATGTAGCAAATGCTACCTCATATCACATGTTGCTCGTTTTTGAGCTACTCACGAGTCTACTCATGTAGGCTGTCAGGTATCTGCAACACATGCCAGATTACCCAGCCATCGGTAGAATATACGTGACTAGTACCCGGACACCAAACATGTGTTTTATATATATATATATATATATCACGAACTCAGACCACAACTCAATGAGTTCGAATGTAACATATATCATGAACTCAGACCATAACTCAATAAGTTCAGATTACATAATTCTTAGTGACATGTCACTTGTATCCTAATTATTACGTGACCAGTACCCAGACACCAAACATGTGTTATATATATATCACGAACTCAGACCATAACTCAATGAGTTCGAATGTAACATATATCATGAACTCAGACCACAACTCAATAAGTTCAGATCACATAATTCCTAGTGACATGTCACTTGTATCCTAACTATTCCTAAGTTCAAACGGGATTCTTTGATGCCACATTTCCATCGAACTTGCTCGTAACGTCGATTTTAATACCTATAGTACCACTCACATATTCATGGAATAATCAAAGCATAATTCATGATAAAAATTTAGGCAATAAATACATGATACAACATTATATCAAATATGTATACACTTACCATACATGCAATATTAAGGCATTCAAAGTATGGTACATGTTGCATTATGCAAATGAACTTACCTCGGTAGAAAATGATAGAAACTAGCCTAATCCTCATAAACTTTTTTTTCCCTCGATCAAGACCTGAATCACGTTTTTCTTGATCTATAATGCCAAAATTAACTTGTTCAATACATACATTGGTCAAATCAACCCATAACACATATGTTGGTAAATTTACCATTTTACCACTAACTTTTCACTTATTTACAAATTGGTCCCTAGGCTCGTAAAATGAAATGTGTCTATTTTTATTGGTTACACAAGCCTAGCCGATTCATATTCCCTCTTATAATAGCCTACATTTTTCATCTTATTACATTTTTAACACCTATTTTTAGATCTTTTGCAAAAAGGTCCTTTTAAGGGTTTTCATGAAAAATCACTTAGTAAAAGATGTTAAACACACATCAAACTTTCATATTCTTCCATTAAATATCAAAACACATGCATGTTACACATGGGTCAAATTTCATACATGAACCCCTAGCTCAAAATATAGCTAGAAATGGATAGATCATGCTTCAAGGATCTCAAAAATGTAAAGAGCATTAAAAATCGGGCTAGGATTGACTTACTTCCAAGCTTGCGAATTGAAGAAACCCTAGCTATGGTGACTCTTCAAATTCGGCACAAGCATGGAGAAGATGAGTAGATTTTGACTTTATTTTCCCTTTTAATTCATTTATTTACAAAATGACCAAAATGCCCTTTTTACTAAGCTTTCAAATTTTGTCCATGCATGTCCATTTTTGTCCATAAAGATAAAAATTGGGAAAATTGCTATTTAAGGACCTCTAATTAACGATCCAATACAATTTAATGCTTAAAGCTTCTAGAACACCAGTTTTGCAACTTATTCAATTTAGTCCCTAACTTCAATTTGGATACTTTAGGCATAAAATCTCTTCATGAAATTTTCACACAAACATGCATTCATATCATGGACCATCAAATAATCATAAAATAACTATTTATACTTTGGATTTGTGGTCTCAAAACCACTATTCTGATTAGACCCTAAATCGGGATGTTACACAAGCTTTACACAGCCAAGACATACGCCTGTCTTCTAGACCGTGTAGCACACACAGCTGAGACACACGCTTGTGTCTCTTCCCATGTGCCCAATTCTGAGAATTCTATTTCTCAATTTTAGGATGCAGGGGATACACGACCAAACCACATGCCCATGTGCCAGGCAGTGTGTCACACACAGTCAATACACACGCCCGTGTGTCTACCCGTATGGACAAAATAAATCCATTTCCTAGCTTCATTTCTCACCCAAATTTTTCCTTTAACCTACAACAACACTTGCACATAAATAACAACCAAATTCCAAGCATTAAACCAAGCAAACATCATTAACATGCATGATATAACATCACCTATTTTTATATAGTCAAACTTACCCCTTTTAGTAAAGGCATATATTTTACTTTAATTCAACCAAACCAAACCATATACATATATAATAACATGAAATAACCTTTTAATAATATACCAAACCAAACCATTATTAGCCATTCCAATGGCTAAATTACAAACAACCATTTATATAACAAAATTGGTAAAGTTAGCCTATACATGCCATTAGACCAAAATGAGTTTATTATTTATACCAAGACGAGCTAGTAGATAGTGTGATAATGCTTCGACCAATATCCAACCTTTGGGAGCTTCCGAGCACTATAAAACAGAGAAAAGAAAGCCTAGTAAGCATTTAATGCTTAGTAAGTTCGTATAATAGAAATTAAACTTACCAATCATACTCATTTAAATAAGTATAACAATATCATTCTTCCAAACAAATTAGAAAATTTGCCTAATCACATATATTCAAATAAGCAAGTTAGTCACGTAATTCACATATACATCAAGTAAGCATAGATGAGCTCATCATGTTATGAACTTTTAGGTATTTCGGGAAAATTCGAGATATAATTCATTTAATCTCATAACTTCTCATTTCAGGAATTTATCCGTTGAATCATTGAAATTTCGATGGATACTCAGGAAGTATACACAAGGTGTACAAAATTGTAAACCGTCAATTCATAATCAGGGGTACCCATCAGGGCACATAATCAGGGAGCACACTCTCAAACCACATATTAGAATTGCTCAGATGAGCCATGTAACAGAACACTTATCCGGGATAAACAGGAAACTCATAAAAGTTTTATTCAGGGAGCTCATAGAGCTATACAGGTAACTCCGAAGAGTTATTATTAGGGAGCACCGAATAAGGTAATAAGGAGTTCAAGCAAGCCATGTCAGGAAGCTCATAAGAGCCTATATCAAGATACTCACATAGAGTTGTTTGTGTTCGCAAGATATGCTAGATTACAACTGATCGAATCATTTAACAGGACGCTCACAAAGAGTTGCGGTAGTGTGCAACATATGCAAAATCACTACTGATCAGGATGCTTGTAGGAACTATATAACAGGACGCTCGAGAGGGCTTTTATCAGGATGCTCGTCTGAGCTATATTTTGTCTGCAACAAATGTAACAGTCTGGTTTAGACCCTAGTTGAAATAGTGGTTTCAGAACCGTAAATCTGAGTTTGAAAAATATGTTAATATTATTTTCGTGCTTATAATATGTGAATTTATGTTGTGAAAGTTTCGTGTGGAAATTTTATTGTTTGTGTGCTTAATTTGCAAAAGGACTTAATTGCAGAAAATGTAAAAATTGTGTGCCATTTTTTAAAGTGTCGAATTGACATGGCTTTTTAAGTATGAAGTCCTTATGATGCAATTGGACCATTGAATTAATGCATGGACAAGTATGGACATTAGTTGTGGGATTTTAATGGTATATGACTAAGGTTAAAATGGTAATTATTGTATTATTATGAATTAAATAAAAACAAACATGAAAATGGCCATTATTATCTTTGTTCTTGCCAAAAATTCAAATAAAAAGAAAAGAAAATAAGCTTCCTAGGGTTCGACTAAGGAAATTGATGATTAAGGTATGGTTTTTGATCTGTTTTTTATGATTTTTACTTTTTTGTAATCGTTGCTTTGTATACTATCAAACCCATGTCTCAATTTATGATTTTGTTGATAATTTTGAGTTGAGTCATTGATAAAATTATAAGCATTGTGAAGTTAGTTGTTGGTAAATGAAAGATATGTTTTGGGTTAACATATTTTGTATTTGAATTTTTGATGAATTTGAGTAATTTGGACTAAATTGTGAAGATTGTAAATTTAAGGACTAAAATGTGAAATAAATGAAATGTGCGGACTTGTATGAGTATTAGGAGAATTCAGCCAAGCTTATGTCTAAAGAAATTTGGTGTATTTTGTGATTTTTGTGATTAGAGACTAAATTGTCAAAATGTGAAAATGTGAGGACTAATTTGTAAAATGCCCTAAATACGTGTTTGTGGATTGATTTGAATGATTTGGTGAATAAAATGGTTAAATTTGAATATGTTTAGATTAAGAACCAAAGAAAACAGAATTAGATTCGACCCTGTTCGTCCAAATCCGTACGAGGTAAGTCTATATGCAAATAAATGTATTTGAAATGGTTTATTTATGCTAATATGTTATTGAACAATGATAAATGATAATATGAAAGTTGAAAATGAGATATCCGAGAAAGCATCGACAAAGTTCCAATGTCCGAAAAGCCCCGTACGAACCTTAGGAATAGTTAGGATACATATGTCATGACATAGGATCCGATATGTGTTTTCGTGTAAGACCACGTCTGGGATGTTAGCATTGTATTTGATTTCGTGTAAGACCTTGTCTGGGACAGTGGCATTGATATTTGATTACATGTAAGACCACGTCTGGGACGTTGGCATTGTACGAACTTTCTGAGTTATCTGCGTATCCTTATGATTCCGAACAGTTCAACGGGCATTCCGAGAAAATGAATGATTATATGAGATGTGCATCCGATTCAGGTACATTTGAATTGTATACTATGTTTAAGTATGAAAGGTAAGTATAAATGAAAATGGTGATATATAATCTAAGCATGTGAATATATGCTATATGTGTAAATGATTTGAGAATATGTTATATGTATATGAACAAGAGGTTTGTTTTGGTTATTAACTACAAAGTATATGTAATATGATGATGTTTACATGTCTTGAATGATAAGTTTATTTGTATATGGCTTACTAAGCTTTTGAAAGCTTACTCTCTATGTTTTTCAACTATTTTATAGATATCAAAGCTACTGGGAGCTCGGGGATCGTCGAGGATCGTCACCACACTATCGAACTATATTTTAGTACCTTTTGAGATGTATATTTTAGAATATGGCATGTGTAGGCTAGGAGTATTTGGATATGTTTTGTAATGTGTATATCATACCATGTGATATGGCTAGTTTGTGGTTGAACTTATGGTTTGATTTTGGTATATGATATTTAATGCAAATTGTGCTTATTTGAAGTGCTTTGAACGACCAAGAGACTTGGTCAATTTGTTAAGTTTTTGGAATGTGTCTATTATGGGAATTTGTAAGGTTTTGGCATGAGATTTGATTGTATGTTTGGAGATTATGAAATCATATGTTTTGGTATGATTTTGGACTTATAGGATGTCATGTTTTGATATGTGTTACAAGCATGAAATTGTTATCAATATTATGGCATGAATGATATAAGTTTTGGTATTGAAAATTTTCTGAAATTGTTATGCAATTGTGCTTGTTTTGATGCTTGTAGGTTTGACCCAAATTGGGTGGCAAATTGGCTTTTTAAATGGCCTATTTTTGTCTACACGGGCGTGTGTCTCAACCGTGTGCAACCAATGGTCATGCTGCATGGCTGTTTGTCCCCTGGGGTACCCTACAATTTTAAGTCAGGCTTGAGCACGGTCAAGGCACACGGGCGTGTGGCTAACCGTGTGGCCCAAGTTAGTTTCGACCACGGCCAAGCACACGGGTGTGTCTTATGGCCGTGTGAGCAAGTAGTATGTATGCCCTGTTTTGACACAGCCTAGATACACGGGTGCGTCTAATGCCGTGTAAGGCACATGGCCTATTCACACGGGCGTGTGACCTATACAACATTGAAAAAATTTGTATGTGCTCGGTTTAGTCCCGACCCTTTTCTAAAGTATGTTTAAGGTCTCGATGACCTATATAAGGGACATTATAATAATGTTTGATCTTTGATGCTATGATGTTTGTGAAATGAATGCTAAATATTTTGATTTTTTCGGTAACGCCTTTAACCCTAGTCTGGCGACGGATACGGGTTAGGGGTGTTACAACATATGCCAGACCACATTCAATCGGGAAATCATATATCCATCGAATTTCATTATTCAAACGGAACTTAACATTTTCTGGATATGTTTGAACATATGATTATTTCATTTATTTTTAACGTTTATATAATTCATACAATCACATACCACATTCAATTCAAGCTTATAAATAAACACAATTCGGTTACACGAACTTACCTTAACACTTGCTTCTGTATGAAAATCTACTAATTCGAAACTTTTTCTTTTCCTCGATCTAGCTTCGAATTTGAGTTGTCCAGATCTATATAAATGAATTTAATCATCAATTTATCACATTTCATGTTCAATTGGATTTAATTTGCATCCTATGCAAAATTACTATTTTGCCCCTATACTTTTCATAAATGACAATTTCATCCCTAGGCTCGGAAAATGAAATTCATGCAATTTAATCCTTATTCCAAGTCTAACCAAAATTTTTATATAACATTTACAGCACATGTATTTCATAAAATTTAGAATTTTCCCCAACTTTTACATCTTTGCAGTTTAGTCCCTAAATCATAATTTAATCAAAATTTCTCTTTGTAAAAGTTGTTTATCTATCAAAAACCTTTCATTTTCTATCATAAATTTTCAAAATTTCAGCATATTCATCCATGTAAAAATTTCTATATTTTGATATCTTTGCAAATTAGTCTCCAAAATAGATAGATTAGACTATCCTGATCTTAAAAATATAAAAATTACTAAAAACGGGACAAGAAAACATACTTAATTAAGCTTGATTAGTTTCCTTTCTCTCTCCTAGGGTTTCCATGTATTTTTTCGGAAGAAGATATAAAATGATATTATTTCTTACTTATTAATTTATCATCTTTTAATTTTTCTCATTTCCAATTTAGTCCTTTTTTTTTTCTAAATTTCCGTGGATGAATCACCAAAAATATCTACTAACTTTTCTTTAATGGTATAATTACCATATAAGGACCTCTTATATTGAATTCCATAGCTAATTGATCCTTTTTGCAACTACAACTCAACTTTTGCATTTTATGCAATTTAGTCCTTTCCATAATTAAACACATAATCGGTAAAATTTTCCTATCAGAATTTTCATATAACATTCCTATCATAATGTAGACCATGCAATAATATTAAAATAAATTTTCTTTCTGGCTCGAATTTGTGGTCCCAAAACCACTGTTCCAATTTCACGGAAAATGAGTTGTTATAGATTAAACTTTTTAGTCTATTTAAAAAAAAAATACTATTCTTTCCATAAAATTATTTTGACATAATGAATTGGAATAGGTGTTATTATAAATATTTACATCAACTACTAAAAATATTAAAGGAGCTAGTTATTTGGACTAACTAATGACATGCCTCTTTTTCTTAATCATTATAAGAGAATGATAAAATTGTTGTTTTGATCTTTCTATTATGCTCACATTTGAGATTTATCTTTATATTTTAATTTGATATAACTTGATCATCTACATTTATAATAACATTAGTTAGCCCAAATAATTAACATCTTTAGCTATATCGATTAAAATGATTACGTGAATTTCTCTTTAAAACACCTTTCTAACACTATATATATATTTCCACATGAAGTTAGAATGGGTATTTTTAAGGAAAAAAAATTGACATCAACATTCTGACTAGAATAATTACAAGTATTAACTATTTCAAGTAACTAATGATATTATATAGAGAAACCAAAATATATAAATGAAAGAATATATTGTAAATTTTAAATTTAAACATAGTAGAAAGATCATAACCATAATTTGATCTAAAACAATCTATTTGGAACAAAATTATTCATCAATTTTTTTAATGATATTTGTATATATCTTACAAGTAATAAAAAATAATGAAAAATATCCATATTTCATTATTGATATTAATTACTTTTAGTTCAAATCATTTATCATTTATAAATTTTTAAAATATATATATAAAAAGATTTCTGAGGTGAAGCTAGAGAAATATTATACTAGTATATATAAAAGGAATGTCCAAAGACCTTCTATCTTAACACTTGTCTGATTCTTTCTTTTTTTCTCTTTTATTTTTGCATTTTATATGAGAATTTTCAAATATCATTTTTGGTCTCTTTATTATGTCTACAATTAAGATTTAATCTTTATTTTTGAATTTATACAATTTGGCCTCTATTTTTATATTATTTCCTTCTACTTACACGTAGCACAGGCCACCCATGCTCTCTTTCTTCTTCTTCTTCTTTTTTTTTTTATCGAAATGATTAAATTTTTGTTTTGACCTCTCTAATATGTCTAAATTTGATATTTAATTTATGTACTTTAACTTTTAACATAAATTAGTCTCTATATTTTTATAATATTATTAATTAGTCTAAATAGTTAATATCATTAACTTTTCAATTAAAACATTATGATGTTATGTATATTTAAATACCTTAAGAGTCTTAGAAATTGACTCGTAGTTTTCTATTTCTTTTAGGTTTGCATAGTCTTACCTTGTCTCTTTTCTTTTTTTCTTTTTTTTTTGCAGTTTTAAAAAAAGATTAAATTTCAATTTTGGTCCCTCTATGATTCTAAAATTTGAAATTTAACTGCATCACTTTTATCGAGACCATTTTTAAATCGAGTTTTGGGAATCGACTTTAAAGAAAAAACGGGAGTCGCCACCAATCTTTTTAGGTGTGATTGGATCACCTTTAAAACATTTGTTTTAAAATCATTGGTTTTGGTCTACGAAATCAAAAGAATGGGTATGGGAGTCGGTTACGTACGAGGAAGGGTTAGCACTCTCGTAACGCCCAAAAATTGGTACCTAATTGATTATCAAAATGTCATTAATGTCGAAAATTAAAAATTTTGAGATGTAGTCCTCTTTAAAGTATTTGAAAATTTGGGTTTACTTGTATCAAAGTATTGACTATAAGTTAGCCTTTTAGAAATCTCTATCTCAAAGCAGCAAAATGCTACATCCAGTAAGTTAGGACATATCACTTTGTAATTCCAAGACAGTCACTTATATTTTGAAATCCTTTGGATTATAAATCCAATATTACTTCTAAGCAATACCAATCAAACCGACCAAAAGGGTATGATTATGATGTTGGATCATGTAATATTCTAGAAGGGTACTTGACTATTCGAACTTAACGAGAAAAGTTGCAACCCAATAAGTTAGGGCACTACTTTTTCGAAATTTCCAAACACCAAGCATTGCCTTTATATTTTTTTGAAAATTTTGGAACCTTGTCCTTTTTAAAGATGACGCGTGGAAAATTGTATTACATTAAAAATCATAATAATATATTATTGTACAAGGTAGATAAAAATGAATACTACGATGAAAAGAATAATACATATAAAGCAAAAAAAAAATGCAAACAAAGATATAAATATATATAGCATGTATTGAAGATGAATAAACAAAGTATACAAACATACGAAATAATATTTAAATGATGCATGACAAAAACAAAACATAATCGAATAATGTATGATATATAAATAGAAGAAATATAGTGTCAATGTGCATGTTCACAAAATATAACATATAATAATAATAATAATAACATTTAACACATACATGATACATAAAAAAAATAAGAATGATTGATTGCTAGCAAAATATATATAATTAAAGATAAGATACTTCATAACAATTTTTAAATAGTATTTAATATATATAATATATAATAACAAGAATAATAACTATATGGTAATATATTGGTTTAAGAGCATGTAAAAGAATTCATAATATAACAATATAAATTTTAAAATGAAATAATATATAATAGATAAATAAATAAATAATAATGAAATGTGTATATAATATGAGTTTAAAATATGATTTAATAATAATAATTTACAAATTCTAAATAATATATATAAATAATATAATTGGTAATATGTGATATATAATATTTATAAAAATAATAAGTAGTGTAAAAATAAAACATAATAAATGTTATATGATAAAATATATGGGAAATAAGGAATATAATAAATATAATATAAAATAATGAAAATAATAATATATAAATAGTTAATAAGTATATATAATATTTATGAAAATATAATAATAATATATAAAAAATGATATGCAATAATATTTTTGAAAAAATAATGTATAACAAATAATAGTAATATATATATTAAAAATAATGCTTATAATAAAATAATCTTATAACGTGTGATATAAAAATAAAACAAGTAACAAAAAAAAATATAAATAGAATAATAAAAATAAATATAGGATTAAATTTAAAGTTCAGTAAAATGTCAGGGCGAATTTCAAAGAAACCAAAACTGGATTAAGGCCCAATTTAAAAAGCGCGTAAAATTAGAGGGACTCACTGGGCAAATTGCCCTATTCCCAAAACGGCGAAGTTTTCCAGAATATAATTTAAAGCCATCGGGACTAAATTAAAACTAAAATAAAATATTGGGCCAAATCATAAATAAAATAAAGTTTGATTGTAAATACAAAAATGGGCAGAAGGATCAATTGGGTAATTAACCCAATTCTAAAAATGCGCGGATCCTCCCCGGGTAATCAGGTCAACGCGCGGATCCTAGAGGTCTAAAATGTCGACGTTTCACAGGGGCTATATAAACCAAGACCTTAGCCCAAAAATCATTTTACACCGTTTTTTTTTTAAAAAAAAACTTAAAATTCTCTCTGAAATGAGAGGAGAGAGAGAGAGTGCTTGGCTCCGGCCTTCGTCGAGCTGAGCCTTAGTCCTCGGCCTCACACGCCCACGCGCCGTCACCAACTCCTCCACGTACGGTGGTCGGAGGTCAAAACTTCGATTTTTAACGCAAATAAAGGTTCGACCTTTTCCTTTTTCATTATTTACAGTTTACATATATGTATATGTATTAGAAATTTCACCTTTGTATACTTAATCGACTGAGATGCTTGCTGTGTATATATGTGCGAGAACAAATCTTTGGCTGAAACTGTATTTTTTATTGATTATATCTGTGTATTTTTTTTGAACGTAAGTCTTTACAAGTGAAATGAAAGGCTTTATAGCCTTGGTCCCTTACATATTCTGGGAAAGAAATCCATGATTTCTTTCCATTTCGTGTCTGCAGTGATTTTCCTGCCATTTCCTGCTCTGTTTTTTCGTGTATCTGCTATTTGCTTCCTTTTCTTGCAGGTTCCTCGAAGATCTCAGCGGTGGTCGTGGTGTTCGTGATGCGATTCGGGGCCAGATAGAGGGACGACCGATGATCAGGGCACCGATGGGCATTGAAGGCGCGTCAACAGTGCATTGATGGCCTCGATTTTAGGAAGTCGAGCAAAATTGTTCCCGAAAACTTCCAGAATCCCTTGCGGCGCGAGGAGAAGGCTAGGGTTTCTAACCCTAGCCAAATGCTTCTAATTTTGGGCCTCTAAGAGTTTAAGTTAATTGGGCCATTTTGGGTCTGGGTTAGTTCAGGGGTATTAGGTACTATTTTGGCTATTGGGTTATAACTGGGTATGGGCTTTTGTATTTGGGCTATAAAGGGACTGTTTAATAAATAAACATTTATTTATTATTTAATTTTGGTTTTGGGTTTCAAGGCCCGGTCAAATTTGGGTTATTACAACTTTAATTTCTAGTATAATTTTGTCCCTATATTTTCATAATGTTATTAGTTAGTCCAAATAGTTATTATCATTAATTTTTCAATTAATATATTATGTGGTTATATATAATTTAAATTCCTTAAGGGTCTTAGAGATGGATACTTAGCTTTTTTTTTCTTTTAGGTTTGCCTTGTTGGTTATTTTTTTTGGACATAATAAGTGATCTGTCGTAGTTTGATATGTCAAATTACGCTCTCTCGAGTATTTAGTGAGCTTGTTTTCAAGTAGTTTACGAGTGTTTTTAATGCTTTTTATTGATTCTTAGATTTTAGTATTGATGATAGTTTTTCTTATATTTTACCTCTTTTCAGACCTAAATTGGCAAAACTAAGTCGTTGGGAGTCTAATGGATTGATTTGAGCTTGTGCAAGGAGACAACGACGGCCAAGCCTTAAAAAAATTTGCATCTAACGTGGATGTTGCGACACTGATGCTAGGATCTTGCAACACCAAATCTTTTTACCTTAAGGATGCAAATCAACATGGAGCCTACTGTCGAGAGAGTCGTGCATCGAGCCAAAATCGTGACACCGAGCTTTCAAAGACGTGATAGCACCCTGAAGGTCTTGAAATGAAGAAATTGAAGCCATCACTAGTGGTGTCAGGACATCGACTAA
Organism: Gossypium anomalum; assembly: GCA_025698475.1. NCBI lineage: Eukaryota > Viridiplantae > Streptophyta > Magnoliopsida > Malvales > Malvaceae > Gossypium > Gossypium anomalum. Next base: position 69,347,459 of record CM046967.1, read on the forward strand.
AGGATGTCGTGACATTGAGATCCGCCAAAGCTAAAATTGTGCCACTATCAAGGTTGTCATGAAACCAAAGCCTAGGTGTCGCGACACCGAAGCCTCACGGATGAAACAATGCGGTGGCAATCTTGTGTCCAAACAAGCTTAAGCTATAAATACTACCTTCTAAGCTTTTGAGGGTAGATTTTTTTGTGGTTGAACATATTTTTTAAGTTTTCATAGTTTTAGGTTAGGTTAGGTTAGGTTAAGTTTCTTTTCTTTTTTTTTTCTTTTAATTTTAAGATTAGATTTTCCCTTTTCTTTTAAGAATAGGTTTTATTTTTGTTGTTTTATTTCTTCATTCTTGTTGAAGACTATGCATGTGACCCTCCCCCAACCTAGCCTAGACATTATGGTCAAATTTTGAAAGCTACAACAATCACAAAGAAAAGATTTTTCAAATCAATCTGAAAAACATTGTTTGAATTAATAGAAGAATTGTCAACGAAAAATCTTTAATAAAATATGTTTAATTTAAATAAATTCTCATAGTATTTCAAGTTATTACTTTTTGATAGATTTGATAAGAAAACTTGTCTTGCAAATTTTAAAATGTTATTTTGTAAAAAAATCTATATTTCAAAAATTTGCAGTGGATTAAATATAACTATTAAATCTATTTATTACAAATTATTTTTATTTGATAAAAACAATTTATATAATAAAAACCAGTGATTTAAAACATTTAAAATCTAAAGTTTATGCATGTATTGTAACTAACATATCAAAATACTCATGACATAATTAAAACAATCCAAAGTCCAAAACAATCCCAAAAAGAGTTTTAAATACTTTAATTTAATTAAACCCGAGAGTCTCCTCCAAATGTTGCATCCAAGTCCTATCCACGAGTATTATCTGTAACACCCCTATCCCGTAACCGTCGCCGGAATAGTTAGGGGCATTACCAGACAGACAAAACATTACAGATTAACACAGAATCACATATATCACCTAATATTAATGCATAAGCAAATTAACAATTCATCCATTATAGAGGTCTCCAAGACCTAAGACATACTTTTAGAAAAGGTCGAGACTAAACCGAACACATTCAGAATTTTCAGAACTTAGAAAAAATTTTCAATTCTGTTGAGGTCACACGCCCTTGTGATCAAGCCATGCCAAAATAGAGTATATATACTGACTTTTACACACGGCCAACAGACACGCCCGTGTGCTATGGCCGTGTGAAACTTAGCTAGCTACTGACTTAAGCCCACGGCCATTTGACACGCCCATGTGTCTTAACCATGTGACTTTAAGAGGTTACTACTTAGCATACACAACCACAAGGCATGCCCATGTTCTCTGACCGTGTGGCACAATACAGGCTTGGTTTAAGCCAACTTGCCACCCCTTTTGGGGTCATTCCTAAAGCAATATTAAACAACATTTATACCAAAATTTTTAGCCAATACAATGCTCAAAACATCTTCATTATAACTAAATCATCATCATTCAATAACCTATTCAAAACCATACCAAAACACTTTAAAAATCTTATTACCACAACATGCCAAAATGCTTATTTCATAGCTCACTTATGGCACTTTCTAACTCATGCTTAAACTTACCATTTCTTCAACTTGGCATATTTCAAAATGACCACTACATACAAGGCCATATAACCATTACAAGCATACACAAACCATTTACCAAAACTAAGCACAAACATACCATTTGCTAGCCAACTCTCATGGCATAACATATATACATATCAAAGCTTAAATACATAGACATTCTAGCCTATACATGCCATACTTAAAAATATTTACACTTTCAAAAGTACCAAAATGAGTTTGATAGTATGGTGACAATCCTCGACTATCCCCAAGCCTTCAGTAGCTATGATAACTGTAAAATAGACAGAAATCACACAGAGTAAGCAACAAAGAGCTTAGTAAGCTAAATATAACTAGTCTAACTATTAAAGCATATAAAGTAAAAGTCAATAGCAAGAATTCACAACCATTTCACAGAGTAATTCATGAGCCTAACCATGCTCATTTGCTTGTATACATGTCATGTTTCATTTCCATGATTTCGTACATACTTTGCATTCATTAATTCACAGAAACAGAGTCTTTCATATTCAGATATTTAGTACGATACAAATGTACCTGTATAGATTATACATTTCATATATTCATTCCCATATCTTGTACTCTATCATCAGATGGTTCAAAAACAATATAGATACTCATAAATGGGTATAATGCCGATGTCCCAGACGTGGTCTTACATGTAATTCAGTATCGATGCCTCTGTCTCAGACAGGGTCTTACACGAAATCAGATACGATGCTGATGTCCCAGACATGATCTTACACGTAAATCTCAAATTGAGGCCTGTGTCCCAGGCACGGTCTTACACGATATCTCAGATCAATGTCAATGTTCTTTTAAAAACGTACAGAGCTTTTCAAATATTAGCATATTATCAGAGTTTACTCAAAATTTATTCATCAGGCTCTCAAGGTCGTCCAATACAAATTACAATTTGTATATACAGAATTTAGTCAATTTAACAGGTAATTGTAATTTGACTTACATAGTACGGATTTTGGACGGAAACGAGTCCACTATTCAACTATTTTGGACTTCTCTAGATCTAATTTCGATTTTCTTTGTTCTTGATCTTAATCTTCCAAGATTAGTGCCAAACCCCAACAAAGTTTTTCTCTTTTCTTTTCTTTGTAAAAATCGGTAATGAACAAAATGGCCATATAATATGCTTTTGTTTTATTTAAATTACTTAATAACTCATTTACCATTTTACCCATGCATTATAAAACTTTAAAACATTAATAACAAGGCTACTAATGTCCACTCATATATTCAATGGTCAAATAACAACATAAAAACCTCCCTTTTAATAAGCCAATTTCACTTTTTATGCGATTTAGTCCTTTTTGTAAAATAGAGCACAGGAACAGACAAATTAAATCACAGAAACTTCACAGATATAAATTCACATATCACAGACACAGAAAATAATATAAAAATATTTTTTGGACTCAGATTTGTGGTCCCGAAACAACTATTCTGACTAGGGTCTAAACTGGACTGTTACAATTCTCCCCCTTAGGGATTTTCGTCCCCGAAAATCTTACAGTTAAACAGATTCTGATATTGTTGTCTAATAGAATGTTCAGGCTCCCACGTGGCCTCTTCAACACCGTGTTGATGCCACAGCACTCTGACTAACGGAATCCTCTTATTACGCGATTTTTTAATCTCACGAGACAAAATACGAATCGGCTTTTCTTCATAAGTCATATCAGAATGGATTTTAATATCAGACAGAGAAATTACATGCGAAGGATCAGATCTGTATCATCGAAGCATCGATACGTGAAATACATTATGAATCTTTTCTAACTCAGATGGTAGCCTCAATCTATAAGCAACCGGCCCAACTCGTTCAATGATTTCGTACGGTCCGACGAACCTCGGACTCAACTTGCCCTTTTTACCAAATCTAAACAGTTTCTTCTACGAAGATACTTTCAGAAACACTTTATCACTGATCTCAAATTCGATATCTTTTTGTTTTAAATCCGCATAAGATTTCTAACGATCAGAGGCAGCTTTCAAACTATCTCGAATTAGTTTCACATTCTGTTCTGTTTCTTTTATCAGACCAATATCGTAAATTTATTCTCACTGAGCTCAGACCAGTATAACGGAGTTCTACACTTTCTACTGTATAAGGCTTCGTACGGTGCCATTTTAATGCTCGATTGAAAACTATTATTATAAGCGAATTCAATCAAAGGTAGATATTGTTCCCACGTATCTTCAAACTCAAGAATGCAACATCTCAACATATCCTCGAGTATCTGAATAATCAGCTCAGATTGACCATCTGTTTGTGGATGAAAAGCAATGCTAAAATGCAACCTAGTACTCAAAGCATCTTGAAATTTCCTCCAGAACCGCGATGTAAATCTCGGGTCTCTATCTGATACTATCGACAATGGCACACCATGCAATCTCACGATATCAGAAATGTACAACTCAGCTAGTTTATCGAGTGAGTAATCAAATCAAATCGGAATAAAATGAGCTGATTTTGTCAACCGATCAACTATAACCCAAATTGTATCTTTCTTTCTCGGAGACAAGGGCAAACCCAAGACAAAATCCATGATTACTCATCCCATTTCCACTCTGAAATCATAATTAGTTGTAACAAACCAGATGGCACCTGATGCTCAGCTTTAACTTGCTGACAAGTTAATCATTTTGAAACAAAATTAGAGATATCTCTTTCCATTCCCAGCCACCAGTATAGTTGTTTCATGTTGTTATACATTTTCGTATTCCCCGGATATACAAAAAATCTACTACTGTGAGCTTCAATGAAAATCATCTGAATTAACTCCGGATTTCTCGAAACACAAAGTCTATTTCTAAATCTCAAACAATCATCAACATCAACTCGAAATTCAGAATCACACTGATCTCGTTTTGCTATTAATTCATTGTCACATTTTTGAGTCTCGCAGATCTGTTGTATAAACAAGGGTTTTGCTTTCAGTTCGGCACAAATCAAGGTATCATCAGAAAGTGCTAAATGAGCATTCATTGCACGCAATGCAGACAATGATTTCTGACTCAAAGCATCCGCTACCACATTTGCTTTGCCTGGATGATAATCAATAACTAGCTCATAATCTTTTAACAGTTCTAACCATCTTCTTTGTTGCAAATTCAAATCTTTTTGCGTCATTAAATACTTCAGACTTTTATGATCAGAAAACATGTGACATTTCTCACCAAACAGATAGTGACGCCAGATTTTTAAGGCAAACACAATAGCAGCTAACTCAAGGTTGTGTGTCGGATAGTTCTTTTCATCCGGCTTTAACTGCCTCGAAGCATAAGCAATGACTTTTCATTCTTGCATTAAAACACATCCTAGACCAATCAACGAAGCATCACTATAAATCACAAATTCTTTACCTGATTCAAGTTGTACTAATACTAGAGCTTCAGTCAACAAAGTCTTCAACCGATCAAAACTGTCCTGACATTTTTCAGACCAATCAAACTTTACATCTTTCTGTAGTAGTTTTGTCAATGGAGTCGCAATCATCGAAAAACCTTTTACAAATCTTCTATAATAACCAGCAAGTCCCAGAAAAATACAGACTTCAGAGATATTCTTTGGAGGTTTCCAATCCAAAATAGCTGAAATTTTGTTCGGATCAACTCGGATACCATAGGCTAATACAATATGGCCCAGGAAACCAACTTCTCGCAACCAGAATTCACATTTATTGAACTTTGCATACAACTATTTATCTCGTAGTGTCTGTAGCACTATTCTCAAATGCTCAGCATGGTTAGATCCATCACATGAATAAATCAATATATCATCAATGAATACTACAACAAGTTGATCTAAATATGGTCTAAAAATTCTATTCATCAAATCTATAAAGATAGCAGGTGCATTCGTTAATCCAAAAGACATCACTAAAAATTCATAATGCCCGTACCTCGCTCTAAAAGCAGTTTTCGGAATGTCAAAGTCCTTTACTCGCAACTGGTAGTAACCCGATCTCAGATCTATCTTTGAAAAAATTGTAGCACATTTCAATTGATCGAATAAGTCATCAATTCTGGGCAGAGGATATTTGTTCTTTATAGGCACTTTGTTAAGCTGACGGTAATCAATACACATTCTCATTGTGCCATCTTTCTTTTTCACAAATAGAATCGGAGCACCCCAATGTGAGAAACTTGGTCTAGAAAATCCTCGATCGGTCAATTCTTGCAACTGAAATTTTAGTTCTTTTAGTTCGGTCGGAGCCATTTTGTACGGAGCTATCGAAATCGGAGTAGTACCAGGTACTAATTCAATGTCAAACTCGACTTCTTGAATCAGAGGCAAACCAGGTAGTTCTTCAGGAAACACATCAGAGAATTCACAGACAACAGGCACAGATTCAATTTTCTTATCATTCACTTTCGAGTCTAACACATAAGCTAAGTAGGCTTCACAGTCTTTTTTCACATATTTCCGTGCTTTCATTGCAGATATCACAGCTGGTAGTCCATTTAGATCACTAGACTCAATTCGAATTATCTAATCATTCTTACACCTTAAATCAATGACTTTTCATTTGCAATTCACAATAGCACCGTGCAAAGTTAACCAGTCCATTCCCAGAACTATATCAAATTCGTCGAAAGGAAAAAGTATCAAATCAGCAGGAAAATAGATACCTCGAATCAATAACGAGCAATTCTTGCAGACTTTATCAACCAAGACACTTTTGCCTAAGGGGTTCGATACTCTAATTACGAATTCAGTAGACTCTACAGGCAGTCTTACTATGCACTAAATTCATACAAATATAGGAATGCGTTGATCCAGGGTCTACCAATGAAATCACAGAAGTATCACAAAGAGTAAAAGTACCAGTAATCAAGTCTAGTGACGAGGCTTCCTCACGAGCTCAGATAGCATAAGCTTGGGTAGGTGCTCTAGCCTCAGATGTAACAGAAGTATCTTAAGTAGCTCTTTGACCACCACTTACATTTCTTGTATTTTTGAAAGGTCTACCTCTAGCTAAGGTGTTACTTGATCTCGAATTCTGTACATTCTCGTGCTCAGCAGGTTCAGAACAATCTCTTACAAAATGGTCCAGAGATCCACATCGAAAACAGGTTCGATCATTCAATCTACAATTTCTTGGATGTCTTTTACCACAGTGTTTACATTCAGGTTTCTTAGATCGGACATTCCCAACACTTGCAACAGAAGTAGCAGGAGCTTTGGAATTCGAATTCAATCTAGCTCAATCTCAGTTTGAATGTCTTACATTAGCCTTTGAACGGCTACGATCATCTTAGAACTTCTTTGACACAGATTGAAATGATCTACTCGAAGATCTCTTTCTAACATCTTTAGCTTCAGAATCAGCTTTTCTTTTCCCTTTACTTAATTCTTCCACTTTAAAAGCTCGCTCAATGAGCACTACCATTTTTTTAATCTCTAAAATCACAACTAATAGGTGGATATCTTTGTTTAATCCATCTTCAAACCTTTTGCACATTATTGCTTCATTTGATACACATTCCTAAGCATACTGGCTCAATCTCACAAATTCACGTTCGTATTCAGTAACAGACATTTGACCTTGTTTAAGCTTGAGAAACTTTTTATGTTTCTGATCGATGAATCTCTGACTAATGTATTTCATCCGAAATTCAGGTTGGAAGAAATCCCAAGTAACTCGCTCACTCGAAACCACTGATATTAAAGTTTTCCACCAATGGTACACCGTATCTCTCAGAAGTGAAACAACACATTTTACACATTCCTCAGGATTCAGAGACATTTCATCAAACACTCGTATTGTATTCTCTAACCAGAATTCGGCTCTTTCAGCATCATCATTCGTTCTAGCTTGGAACTCTTCAGCCCCATACTTTCAAATTTTATCAACTGGTGGTCTACTTAACTGAACCGGGTTCACTAAGGGCATAACCAAAATTTAAGAAGAATTAACCGGGGGTGGAGGTTGTTGTACAGCCGGATTGGTTTTAATATACTGAGTGAACCAACCATTCATCATCTAATAGAAGGCTTGCTTAGCCTCACCATCACGGCTACTCGTAGCCGATCGAGAATCATCTTACAGCGTTCCTTACGGGGGAGCAGGCGCATTACTTTCAACATCGTTAACTATAGCTCTATTGGGATCCATTGCTATATAAAAGCACATTTCAATGTCAGGATTCATTACACTATCGCAGTTTTAGATATATGGCATGTATAGCTAGACTCACATACACTATGGTAGTCCTAGAACCGACTAAACCATAACTCGAAAACCAATAAAATGTAACACCCCTATCCTGTAACCGTCACCGGAATAGGTAAGGGCGTTATCAGACAGACAGAACATGGAGAAACTTGAAGTCATTACCAAACAAAGCATGCCTGAATCTTTTAAGCCACAAATTAAAATAATTTACAGAATCAAAAACTTTATTTTAACTTTGTAAGCCAACAACATTTACAGGCTTTGTTTCCAAGTAAAATGAGAAATCATCAATCAAGCAAAGATTATTCACATAGAATTTACGATGCTCAATTTTTCCCTAATAACGAACCAGAATATTAGACTCCAGGTTTGAACACACGAGTTTGATTACTTGATCCAAAAGCCAGAAAGAGTCTCTTTATCTCCAATAATTTACAAACTTTAAACAACGAGGGTTTTAGCATACTCATACTCAAACAAGCAAACCCTTTAAATTTCATTCGAATAGATTCACGCAAACATTGGAATTTCACACTACGAATTAGAGAATTCACATGATCAACACAAACAAACAAATTAAATGTCAACTTTTTATCACACAAGTCCAAATTTTGTTTGTGCTATTTTAATCTTGCTTTATCATCAAACTTGCCAACACCATACAAATCATGAGTAAAATTCTTCAAACCATCATCCCAATCAAAGTCATCATCAATCAGAAATTGATACTTAGACAAATCAAGATTGGAGGTTCTTTTACTAACTAAGTCTTCGGCAAGCTCACCATTAACATGCACGTGAATTTGTTGAGACTCGACTAACATAGAACCCTTACCGTGATTACCTTTAAGCACTAGTGGACTAGGGTCATTTTCATTCTTACCTTTCTCAATCAATCGAAATCGCCTCTCATCAGAAAGGTATTGAAGTTGGAACTTGTCAATTGATTCCTTGGAAACTTGGAAAGAAGAAAATTTACACAGCAAACTTGCAAATGGGTTAGTTAGGACATTCCTTGCTTATGTTCAATTAATTTCTCCTTTTTCACTCGTCTCTTTCCCAAACTCTTTTTCAAATCCTCTTTCTTTTTCCACAACACTCGTTTCTTTTGCACTCTCATTTTTAAACTCTTGTTCTTTTTCTTTTTCAACAATATCACTCTTTTCTTGCATACTTTCTTTTCTTTCTTCAATTTCTCTCTCTTTTTCAATTTTCTTTTCTTGCTCACATGCTTTTTCAATATCAATCTCTTTTTCCTTTTCAATTTAATTTTCTTTTATTTTTTCATTACAAGAAGAAGAAAACAAGAAAGAATCAAAATGAAAAACCTTCTGTTGAGAGAGAAAGGAGGGATCTTCATACGAAACACGATCATCTCTTTGAGCTTGATTCTCCATGGATGAATAACTTGGTGTATACAAAGAACGACTTGGGTTTTCTTGTTTGCCACCATAATAGGCTTCAAACTCAAAACTTGTTTGATTTCATCTTGAATTCCTTGAGGAATAAGAACCATGATATAGGTCTCTTCCCAAATAGTCATTGGACGATTTTTCTTGATAGTCTTGACTCCGTCCCTCAACTTGGTGAAATTTGCTTTTGTCAGGCTCTTTCCTCTACTTGGTCCAATTATTTTTGTAATGGTTCTAGTTTTGTATCAAGCAACCGGTCTATCTCCTACACCACATATTGAAATTTTGATTCTTAAAACTCTTCTTGAAACATGATTTTATTGCTGAAAACAAAAGGGATTAAAACAAGACAGAAAGTAAATACCTCATCACAAAACCTCACGTTTCACTCACAAAGAAAAATTGGATTGCGCTCACACTCGTGTTTACACTCGTTAAATGGCTTTTTCTACACTCGAATGCTCTTTCAACACTCGTGCCTTTTACCACTCGCTTCGCCCCTTGAACTTCGTGATCGACTCGCTTAGTCTTATCAGTGACTTGTGGGTCAGCTCAAAAAGGTTTTGCAAAGGTAATGATAAAATGGGTGTGGTTAAGCTGAAAAGAAAGATATTTGGCTATTAAGTGTGGCATGAAAAGGTTGGATGATAGTAGAAGAGAATTTGCTGATCGGGAACACAAAATACAACTTTTCAACAGTTTTTTTTATAACTTCGAATTTCCTTTTTCTTTTTTAGTTACAAATGATAAATGCAAATGGAATACTTTGATTCACGAATTTTTTTCTTTTTTTCTCTTCTTTTTTTTAAACATTTACTCCGAAGCTTCACGAACGTTCGTACTCCTCGATTTTAGCTAGCTCTGATACCAAATGATACGAACTCGCCTTGGTGATGATTCGAGTCTTTTATGTTGCTCGGTCATAAAATAGAGAAGTGTCGTTCTTTAGTTTAAGCAATGGATGAATTCAGCTACGTAAAGAGACTAAGGTGATTTGAAGATAGAAATGCGGATGGTTCGAATGGCTTTAAGGTCAAGAAAGAACCAGTACTAAAATGGAATACTAACCCAAATCTTATAGGACGCTTAAAGGTGGGTAGAAGGATAGGTAAACCGTGACCCACTATCTATATAGAGATAGGAACCAGAGGGTATAAGGGTGAACGCCACACTCGGATGAGTGATAAGTTCGAAAGAAACAGAATGACGCCACTAGCAAACTAGAAAAGTCACGTTGAGTCTAAAACGAAATAAGAGAGTTGAAAAACTCACAAAATGTTATAAACATTAATCAAAAGAGCAAAATTCCATTACAATGAGCTGATTACAAGTATTTATACTGCTAGATAAAAGCCTAGCTGAATAGTCACAATGATCAGCTTAAATGAGCTATTAATGGCTCAAATAAAACTTAATCAATAAGCACAAACTCTTGAATTCCTCTAAGCCTGAGCAACTCCAACCATCAATATGATTTATTGCTCTAATTAAACTGATTTAATGAGTTTGAATGCTTAGGTTTCATTCTTTGAGCAGCCAAAGAGTTTTTAGAATAAGTTTTAAATTCCCTTTTGGCAGCTGAATAGACATCAGCAATAAGCTTTAAATTCCCTCTTGGCAACCCAATAGACACTAGCAATTTTTTTGATATTTTGAGCACTTGGAGAACAGGAATAGGCTGCTAAATTTAAATGATGTAAAATACTCTTCTTAAATGTTGTAACAACCATATTTAACACTTTATAACAACTCCCTTGTACATAACTTATTCCAGCTGAATAGTCACCTACAAGCATTAACAAACACATTAAAAACACATTAAACACACTAAACTTAGTTAATAAACTGTAATAAACACTTTTAACTCTTAATAAACTGTAAATAAACATATTTAACAATAAGTTATTCCAGCAATTAAATAAATTAATATAAGCATTTATTCCAGAAATTAATTAACTAAAAGGAGTTTAAGAAAAATAAAGTCCAGCAAATCAATAATTAACTGAGATGAGTTTAATAAAGTGCAACTCAATTATTAACTAAGATGAGTTCAAATAAATTAAAGTTCAGCTTGCAATAAATTGCAAAGGGCGCCTATTGAGTTGGTCCAAGCATGATCAATGAATTCAGCTACTTGCTCACCCCAAGCTCGATCAACATAGCTTGCTAACACATCTTGAAACCTTTTAGCTCATGACCGAGCTATAGGTCGTTGCGGCAGCTTAACGGGTTCGGTGGTAACTTTTCGAGCTAGGATCGCATCAATGAGCTTGTAATTAAGCTTTATTTTGCACTTGGGCCCCTCGAGCTCAGGCTATTCTTGATGTTGTGGAATTGGGCCGTAACATGATGCGACCGGGTTCGCATCATTTTGATTAAAAATGTGAATGTTCTAATGAGACAACTCCGTTTCCAAAACCGCTACCTTGTGACACTTCCGGATCCAACCATAACGTCTAGGCCGAGTTTGGGGTATTACATGAAAAGTTTAAGAAAATTGATAAACCGTAATTTATACATATTTTTATCCCATGCTTAACATATTTATGAATGATTTCTCCTTAGATTTGGTGAATTTGATGCTCCTAATCCTTTAATTTCATGTTTTATACTTAGGTGAGCATAGGAGAGCGAAAAGAACAAGAAACGGGCTAAAAACGGAGAAAATGGGCCGACGTGGGAAAACAACACGGTCTGGACTTCCTTACACGGGCAGAACACACGCCCGTGCCATTCTAACAGGCTTGAACATGGCCTAAAACAACCTCAGCACGGATGTGTTCATCTCTCATCCTTGACCACGGCCTGAAGCAATCGCACACGGGCATGTCCCTGCCGAGCCCTAGTTAAGTTCTATTCGGAAAAGGGCGAGTTGGAGGGATTTTAGGCATTCTAAAGCCTATTTAAACACCCTAGTGATAAACCGTAATTTATACGTATTTATAACCCATGCTTAACGCATTTTATGAATGATTTCTCCTTATATTTGGTGAATTCAATGCTCCTAATGCATTAATTTCATGTTTTATCCTTAGGTAAGCATAGGAGAATGAAAGGAACGAGAAACGGGCCAAAAACAGAGAAAATGGGCCAAAGCACGAAATCAACACGGCCTGGACCTCCTCACACAGGCAGATCACACGGCCATGTCAATCTAGTATAATTGAAGCACGATTTACACGGGCAGCTCACACGCCCGTGCCAATCTAACAAGCTCAAACACGGCCTGAAGTAATCGCACACGGCCGTGCCATACGGACGTGTCCCTACCAAACCCTAGTTAAACTTCATTCGAAAAAGGCCAAATTTTAGGGCTTCTTAGGCATTCCAAAGCCTATAAATACACCCTAAAGGAGGAAGAAAAGGGAGATGGAGAATAGGGAGTAAGGAATTACTCCGAGGAAGCCGATTGATCCATCTCAGAAGCCAGAGTCACCATCAAGACTGAAGATCTCTCCTCAACCTCCCCTTCAGGAGTTTTGGGTTTTCTTTATGTTTTGTAATTTTTATTATTCTGAGATGTGTTCTTGTTTATTTATGAACTAAACCCCTAAATACCTAAGGGGGATGAAACCTATGACTAAACCTTGTTATTATTTCCGAATCGTATGATAAATATTTAACTTATTCTTAATTACGTGTTCTTAATTCCTATTTTGGTATTTCAGGATATCACTTCAAGTTAGTACTCTTAGTTGGAGAGGAATAGACCCTGACTAAAAGTAACTTTGTCGAAATTAAGCGGAGTTGATTACGCGCCTAGAGATAGGGTGACAAGATTTTGCTGGATTAGGGTGAAACCTAATAAGGGAATCCATAGATCGAGTTAATACAACCTTAGGGTGATAATTAGAGATAACTCTCGGTTATTCAACCTAGGGATTAGATGTTGTTAGTCTCGAAAGGGATAATAATATACATTAAGGATTACTACGGAAAAAGTTGAATGAATAAATCGTCCGGTTCGGAGCTAGAATAACAAGTAAGAGTCTAGGTGGATTTTTCCTTAGGTATTGTCTCAATCAATCGTTGTCCCAAACAGTAATTACCCAATTTCTATTTTCTGCAAGCTCTTAGTTTAATTAGTTAGTCAAAACAATCCTCTTTTATTCAGCTAGATAATAAAAAGACAGTCATTACTAGTACTCATAGTCCTTTGGGTTCGACAATCCGGTCTTGCTAAAGCTATATTACTGTTCGATAGGTATACTTGCCTACGTCGTGATCATAGTTAGTTTCAAGAACGAGTTATTATAAATTTATAAAACTTATCACATGAAAAATCGAAGATTAAGTTTTTGGCGTCGTTGCCGGGGACTAAGATATTTGGAACGCTCAATTTTTATTACTTTAGCCATTTATTTTCTTGCAATTTAACTTTAATTTTTACTTTACTAATTTTCTTTCTTTTTCTCCTGGCAGGTTCTTATAGTTTATGACTAGAAGAAACTCGTCAGGACCATTGCTTTTTGACGAGGAAATTGATCGTACAGCTCGTAAAAACCGACGAGAAATCAGACGTAGCTTAAGATACACAGAAGGAGAGCAAGAGGACGATATCTCAACTACTACTGAAGAGATGGCTGAAAATCAAGACAATCCGCTACCTCCATCCATACCTGCTGAATTAGCAAATCAGAATCCTGCTCTTCGTACTATGTATGATTATGCTAAACCTAATTTTACAGGAACTGAGTCAAGTATAGTTAGGCCTGCTATTGCTGCAAATAATTTTGAACTGAAACCTAACACGATTCAGATGATACAACAATTTGTTCAGTTTGATGGTTTGCAGCATGAGAACCCCAACACTCACTTGGCGAATTTCCTAGAACTGTGTGACACTTTCAAAATTAATGTCGTTTCTTATGATGCCATTCGCCTTCGGTTATTCCCCTTTTCACTAAGGAACGAAGCTAAACAATGGTTGAACTCACTACCACGAGGGTCCATTACCACTTGGGAACAAATGACCGAAAAATTTCTATTAAAATATTTTCCACCGGCAAAAATAGCTAAGTTGCGTAATGATATTTCTTCTTTTGTGTAGATGGACTTAGAAACGCTTTACGATGCATGGGAGAGATTCAAGGACCTTTTGCGAAGGTGCCCACACCATGGGTTACCTTTATGGCTGCAAGTTCAAATGTTCTACAACGGTGTAAACCGTTCTACAAGACAAATGATTGATGCAGCTGCCGGTGGAACCATCAATAACAAGACACCTGAAAAGGCTTCTGAATTCATTGAGGAGATGTCACTGAATAACTATCAGTGGCAAGTCATGCAGACTAAGCCAACAAAAACAGCAGGCGTTGATAATGTCGATTCGGTCACCATGTTGCCAAATCAAGTAGAACTTCTGAATAAGAAAATTAATGGTTTACTTGGTTCTATGTAGGTACATCCAGTGATGAGGTACGATTCAAGTGGATAGGGTGTGCCTACAGAATACCCACCATTCAATCCTACAACCGAAGAGGAACAAGTCAACTATATGGGTAACAATAATTTTAGATCTCAAAATAACCCATCTGGTAATATTTATAATGCAAGTTGGAAGAACCACCCAAATTTCTCTTGGGGCGGTCAAGGAAATCAAAGGCCACAGAATCCTCAGGGTTTCCAACAGCCACCTTATCAACAGGAAAAGAAGCCGAACCTTGAGGAGATGCTATCCAAATTCATCTCGATGTCAGAAACTCGTTTCCAGAATACCGAGACAGCACTCAAAAATCAACAAGCATCAATTCAAGGGCTCGAGACCCAGATAGGTTAGCTATCCAAGTTAATATCCGAACGACCACAAGGTAGCTTACCTAGTAATACTGAACCAAACCTAAGGGAACAGCTCAATGCAATTGATGCTCAAGAAGGATGCGTTGAGGCTGAGCCAGAACCAAGACAAGAAAATGTGGAAAGCAAAGGTGATGGTGAGGTAAGTCATAATAAAACTGTGAATGCAGAATACAAACCTCGTGTGCCATATCCTAACGCGACAAGGAAAGACCGCTGAAATGAACAATTTAGTAAATTCCTTAAACTTTTGAAAAAATTACATATTAACTTACCGTTTATTGAAACGCTGTCACAGATGCCAAATGCAATGAAATTTCTAAGAGAGCTTCTAGCAAACAAGCGGAAGTTGGACGAGTCGTCGCATGTGGAGCTAAACGCAGTTTGCTCAGCTATTCTACAGAACAAGCTACCCCATAAATTGAAAGATCCAGGGAGTTTTACAATTCCTTGCTTAATTGGTAGTTTGGATGTAAATCATGCATTAGCTTATTTAGGGGCAAGTATTAACGTCATGCCTTACAAAATGTTTAAACAACTAGGTCTTGGGAAACCCAAACAAACTAGGATGAGCATTCAACTAGCAGATAAAACTATAAGATTTCCTAGGAGTATCATTGAAGATGTACTAGTGAAAGTGGATAAATTCATATTTCCCATTGATTTCATTGTTGTAGACATAGAGGAGGAGACCAACACCCCTTTGATTTTAGGGAGGCCCTTTTTAGCAACTGCTAAAACAATTATTGATGTTGGCACAGGTGAGCTCACCCTTCGTGTAGGGGACAAGACGATCACCCTTCAAGCTCGTAATTTTGGCAACACATCAAAAAGTGAAGGTAATTATCCACATCAATCTGCCTAAACTGATAATATGACAAAATTCACTTTGCAGAAATTAAGTTTGAAAGAAGTACACGAGCCATGTTCCAACAACACTAGAAGACCCATTCATGAAGAACGAAGGCTACAGATAGAGGAACTAGACGAATGGCGAGCACATAAACTAAGAACACCCGATAAACTGAAACTAAACCGCTCGATACCTCTCTACATCAACTTAAGGTTGGAGATCAAGTATTATTAGATGCCGCAGACCCTCACATTGTCACTCCCAAACTGGATGAGGAAACCCCTCTTACGGTACTTAGTATTTTCCCGTTTGGTACAATGGAGGTAAGTCATCCCAAGTTCGGCACTCTTAAGGTAAATATTCCCGACTTAAACTTTATTTGGATAAGAATAATAACGGGAATGAGGAGTACGAACTCCTTGAACCACCTTGACCATTCAACAGAGAGGTAAGTCAAGTTTAGACTATAAATAAGTGCTTTTTAGGAGGCAACTCAAGCACTAACTGTATTAACTTATTTAAATTTTAGTGTTTAACACTTTCCATAACTAACGTTGCTCTTGAAAACAGTTTACCACAGGGACACGGCCAAGCACACGGGCGTGTGTAAGACCGTGTGGAAACAGGGCAAGATTTTCCCAAAACACGGGTGACGATAAAACGCCACGGCCGTGCGACATGGCCGTGGGCGAACTTGCCAAAATGACATGGACGTGCGACACGCCCGTGCCTAAATATCGTGGTCAAAACTGAGAAACTAGCATGGGCGTGCGGCACGCCAGTGCCTAACAACCGTGGGCAAACCTGTCAAATTAACACTGGCGTGGGGATTGCATACACGGGCGTGGGAGAAGTAAACAAGGCAAAACACGGTCGTGCGACACGGCTGTGTTAAACAATACGCCTAAGGAACACGGGCGTGTGTCGAATTTCAGACGCGCCAAAAAGGGAAAAACGCGAAACACACGGCCTGAAATTGGGACACACGGGCATGTCCCCTAGTCGTGTGCCCTAAAATCTATAAAACCCTGCACTATTCATTATCTTCCCCACTCAAAAACCCTAACCCTCACCGCTGCAACTCCACACGGCCTCCACTCCACGCCCCTGTGCCGCCTCAAACTTCGTTTTTGACGCATTTTCTCCTCTTTATAGTGTTTGTTTACTTCTTCCTTTTCTATTTTATTGATTTTTAGGCTTATTTAGCATGACTATATGCAAGCTTTTGATTCTTTTTCTATATTTTCATCATTCAACTATCATAAAATAGGATACCCATCATTTCTTTTTAGTCATTGCATGTATTCTTCACTCCATTCATTTAGTTAGAAGTAAAACTTTCATGATCAAGAGTAATTAAAATTTTCATAAATTTTATGTTCATAAGAGTTGTTAAGAAAGTTTCATTCTTTTACATGCCATTCAATGTTCATCCACATGTCCTCACATTGATAAATGTCATGAAATAATTAAAAGAAATTGGGTTGGTTGTTTTGGTTCATCTTTTTAACTGAAATTGCTTGCTCAAAATTATGGTTTTTGAAGTTCATATACCTATTGTCATTTTTCTTTATTTTATATAGGTACAATGTCTTCACGAGGAAAGAAAACCGCCCCACCTCAAAGAAAAGGAAGGAAGCATCATTCTCCTCGAGTCCTACCGTGGAAGTTCGCCACCCATTCCTCCAATTCCCCAATGAGCCCCAAGAGGAACTCTTTTAGATACTAAGGGCCCGACCTTTAGCAACGGGCAGCTACATAGACTGGGCTGCCATCGAACAAGTCCAGTTGGCTGACGCGATCTGGGCCCTCCTTACTACCGATCCATAGGAATTATTTTTTGGGATCATCGAGCCAACATATTTAGAGCTGACGATGGAGCTATGTTCCACGTTTCATCTTCAAATTGTGATGACAAATTATGATGATCCTGGTACGATACAGTTTCGCTTAGGCGGATTAGTCCGCCAACTAAGCGTTCCCTAATTCGGTACCACATTGGGTCTTTATACCGAGGAGTTCAGAGAGAAGAATGACTTACACGCTCTTGACCACCACATCCATCATTCTCCTTCACGTTGTTGGAACGCCCTCGTCCTACGTTCGGCCACCTACGACCCCAGTCGCACCAAGGCATCATCTCTCCCTCCGCCCCTAAGGTACCTTCATTCTCTCTTATCTCACACTGTGATAGGACGGAGGAAGAGCACCGGCATCGTCACTACTCACGACGTCTACTACTTGTGGTGTATGTCCAACGAGCACGTCATCGACCTCGTCTACTTTATTGCCCTTGCCATACGCTACCAAACAGAGTGACATCGGAAGGGGGTCATCTCCATTGGCCCCTAAGTGACGCGATTGGCGCGACACTTCAGACTCCTCGACACCCCAGCCCAAGAATCATCATTGACCCTCATTGGCCAGATGTCTCTACAAGGCATCTCGAGCATGCTTAGTATGAGGACGGTCGAGAGACACCGAGGAACCTACCCTCCCCAATATCGTCTCACTCAATCCACTGAAGAGGAGGTTCCCGAGGACATTACTGATGATGTCCCTACCCAACATGAGGACCCGCTTCACCACCCACCACCACCACCTTTTTGGCCAGTTCATGCGGCGGCTTCATATGCTGACATCTCTGAGCACCTCAACCGATTCGAGCAGTAATGTTTTCAACGATTTGATAACATTGATGCTACACTACAACAGATTTGTCAGCACTTCCACATCTCATCGCCAGCCCCACCTCGCGAACCATCTAGCGATGAAGATGTTTAGAATTTTTTATTTATTTTTTTATGTTTTTATTTTTATTTTTATTTAAGACATCTTTTCATTTTTCTTTCATTTTATTTTTATTAGGACTTATAATATTTATCTAATAATTTTTACTCTCGGCTAATCTCTTACGAGTAAATCATTCTTCCTAATATCCCCTAAACAGTTCCTACTTTTATCACAGTTATCACAGAGCTCCAAATCTCGCAATCATTTAAGGACTTCCAACTCTGATGGAAAAGGGTCGCCACGGTTACCATGCCCCACTCAATAAGGAGATATAATATTCTTTTGGCACAGCACTGTGGTACCCAACCTCCACCACCACCGGAGCATCCTCCTCCACCTCCATTTCGCCAAACTAGAGAATTCATTCATTCAAAACTCAAGAAGTTTCAACTCTCTCCCTATCTTATGATCTTATATTTTTCCTATACATCTAACCTTGTACATTGAGGGCAATGTACATCTTAAGTGTGGGGGGTTATTTATTTCATTATCTGAAAAATCCCTGAATATTTCTTTGTTTTCTTGTGAATCTCTCATGTCATGTTTAAAATGAATTTGATTGACTGATAATTTTGATTGATATATCTTAAATTAAAACATAGGCATTCATGCATTGATTGTTAAACTTTAAGACACTAGAAAATCAAGCATGATAAGATGATGTTTAAGAATTTAAAACTTTAAGTTATTTCCCCAAATTTAGGTATTATCTTGAATTGAATCCCACAGATTTAAACATAAAAAAGCCATAATTTTTGTGAGATTTTTGAGCCTTTTTAGAATCTATTAATTCTTTCATGCTCACTTCTATTATTGATTTGAGTGTGCCAATATTGAACTGTTGTTCTAGAACTTGCCTGATTATACATGTTGAGACCATACTATTTGATTTGATATATCAAAATGATAGAGGCACTTAGGATTAACCCACTCATGCCATGAAAAACCTACCTCCACAATTAACCCTTAGTAAACCCCTTTGAGCCTAACAAACCATTCCTTGTATTACCCTTAATATTAACCCTTAACCCATTATTTGTGAAATCCCCTTAATTAATTCGATCCCCATTTTTTGTTGAGAATTGAGTCAGATAAATTGCTTAGCTATGTCTTGTTCTTAATAATTAGTTATGATTATTTAACTTGTTCTTAAAAAAAAACATGTCTACATATTAGCAGTTACCTTTTATTATAAGCTTCATTATTCAAATTCCATAGTCAGAAAAGAAGCTATGTTTTACGCAAGTGGTGATTAAATACTTTTCTAGTCAAGTAATTTTTCAGTTCAATCTCGATTCTAACCTTTTATTTCAGCTTGTGACCACACCCCCTAACCAAGCCTCATTACAACCCTTTAAAGACCTTTTGATTGATGTATCATCTCAATTTATAGTGGTGGAGATTTGATTTTCATACAAGCCTATGGTAATAACTTTTCATATTGACTAATGACTGCTAATTTCATTGTCCTTAAACACTTCGAGTGATTTAAGTGAATCTTTAGTAAGGATGTTAAACTCTGTGAGGTTCCAAATCAAAGATAACTACTTAGATGAAGGGAGATGCCTAAGTTTTTCATGATTAAATATTCAACTTGGAATGTTTGAGGCTTTAATGTTCTTATAGTTGAGTTCTCAATGTTTGATTACTTATGAGATGATTTGAGATAATATTGATCGGAATTATAAGTTGAGAAAAATGAGATTTTAACTATGATCCGAGGATTTTGCTTGAGGACAAGCAAATGCTTAAGTGTGCGGGTATTTGATAAACCGTAATTTATACATATTTATAACCCATGCTTAACGCATTTAATGAATGATTTCTCCTTAGATTTGGTGAATTCGATGCTCCTAATGCCTTAATTTCATGTTTTATCCTTAGGTAAGCATAGAAGAACGAAAGGAACGAGAAACGAGCCAAAAACGGAGAAAATAGGCCAAAGCACAAAATCAACACAGCCTGGACCTCCTCACATGGGCAGATCACACGACCGTGTCAATCTAATGAATTGAAGCACGATTCACACGGGCAGCTCACAAGCCTGTGCCAATCTAACAGTGTAACACCTCCTAACCCCAAACCGTCACCGGAATAGGGTTACGAGGCATTATCGGACATATCAGACAACTTACGAATAATTCACAATTATTATAACATTAATAGTAAAATTTAAGAATTAAGTCCCTATATTTGACTCTCGAAGCCCAACACATGTACTAAAATAGAACGGAACGAGACTTTTCGAATATTCTGAAAATATATATATAGATTTTTTTTAAAAATTTCGACAGCATATCCCCTTATTTTTACATAAACCCCCTGCAAATTCTAACCAAAAACCAACTAATTCAAACCAATGACATAGTCAAAAACAATTAAACCTAAATATACAAATATCATAACCAATTCATTAACATAATCATTTAATAACTAAACATTCATGATATTAATCAAAAATTAACTAATCACTTCATTCATTTTCCATTCCAACTAAATACCAAATTATATAATATAATCTTTACTATTTTATCAAACTAGTAACAAAATATGATATAACATTCTTACAACCAACATTATAAGCATATTTATATAAACTATACAACACCTAGTACATGCCACTTTCAATTAAGAGAGAAAACGTCACCAAAAATTTGCTGGAGTCGGGATCGTTTAGATCTTCATGATCGGGACACTAGACTCCTATTAACTGCGCACGAAACAATCGCACGAGTATTTCATACTCGAGATGGTATTACCATAATTCAAATTATAATAGCAATAAAGAATCACAATTACCAAACATGTAGCTATTTAATTTCTCAAATATCAATTCGTTCTCAAACTTTCATTAATTAATAATATCAATAAAATTTCTTTAACTATTCTTCAATTTCCATCACACATCACATGTAACAATTTCAATCACTACATGAATATTAAGTTCATGCCTTCCATTTACAATCTCAATTTCAATCTATAACTCAACTTTCTCATTTCTTTCAATATTTCAATAACATAATCAATCAATTTATTTTAATTCTCACTTTAGATGTTCACCCTATTAACAAACCCGGACTTTAACGGATACATGGATTCCAACCCAAACACACCAGTAGGCACATTGTGCCTAAAATGGTACATAGTACCTGATCAGTATACGACACATAAAGTGCCTAAAACGACACACGAGGTGCCTGATACGACACACGAGGTGCTTGAAATACGACACATAAAGTGCCTGATCGATAATGCCGGCAAATCTCGTACACTTCCAGATCCTATGGCATGCCAATTATATCCGACTTAGCCCGACTAGTTAATAGGGTATTTCAATTCTCAATTCACTTTTATTTCCAGTCCAAGATTATTTTTCAATCAAAATTTTCACATTCAAATCAATTTACAATTCAATTATGCATACACATTCACCATTCAATTCAATTCTTTTTCAACTCAATATCAATACTTACCTATAACTCACTTATGAAGTATAGAATTTATATAAAACATTTAATAAAAAGAAATTTGAATTATAGTAATACAAACCGTGAGTTTCTCGTTTTAATCCTCGGTCGTTTTCTCCTTTCCTTTGTGCTGATGTCTTTGGTTCTTTGTTAACTACTGAAAATAATAATAATTTATAACCATCAATACAACACAATTTAATTTAATCCATGAGCCTAAACATGCAATTTTAACCATTTTGTACATATAATTCTACTATTTACTTATATGTTCATTCAAAACTGTCTAATTGAGTCATTGTTACTAAATCATTTATATCTTAAGCTAAGAAACTCCAATTTAAGATCCGTTAATTTTCCCTGAAACTAGACTCACATATATTCTTACCATAAAATTTTTATAATTTTTGGTTTAGCCAATAAGTACAGTTTATTCTTTAAAATTGCCCCTGTTCTGCTGTCAACAGTTCTGACCACTCTTCACTTAAAATTATTTATCTCCTTGTACAAATTTCGAACAATGTTCCCGTTTACTTATATTGAAAATAGGTTCATTAAGGATTTTAACCATGTGAATTCCAACCCATAATTATTTTTATACAATTTTTGGTGATTTTCTAAAGTCAAAATAGGGGAACCCGAATTCATTTTGACCTTGTCTCAAAAAATTCATTATATCTCATAATTTACAATTTAGTTGCTTATCCGTTTCTTCTATAAGAAACTAGCCTCAATAATCTTTAATTTCATATTTTATTCATTCTCTAATTAAATTTCTACAAATTTTGGTGATTTTTCAAACTTAAACTACTGCTGCTGTCCAAAATAGTCTTAGTGCAAAATGTTGATTTTCTACTTTTAATTTCAATTTAATCCTAACTAAATTCACTTACTTTTCTATCTTAATTCATACTTTATTTCTACTCAATTTTTAACCAAACTTAGACATAATTATCTATTTTTCATCATAAAACCATAATTTCGAAATTCTTTCAATTTAGTCCTTAAAGCATAAAACTTATGAATCACTTTACAATTCAATCATTGTTTCATTTCTAACTTGAATTTCTATCAATTTAGCCCTTAATTCATCTTTTTGTTCAACAAGAACAATGTCTTATAATCAACTATCTTACAATATATCAATTTAACTTCATCAAAACTTTGTTCTAAAGTTTCTAAAACATCAAAATTAAATAAAAGGGCTAAATTGACTTACCTATTAAACTTCCAAGTTTTAAAATCTCTATTTCCTTTTTTTTTCTCTCTCTTTCTTTTCTCCTTCTTTCTCCCTGTTTCGTTTCTTCTCTATTTCTTTTCCCTATTCTTTTGTTTCTTTTCTTTATTCTATTTCTTTTATTATTTTAGTTACTAATAATATATTATAATAATTTATTTATTATAATTTTATTTTTCACCACCCACTTGTCAAAATATTACTATATTATCATGTAAAAATCCTAGATTTTTACTCCACTTTGCCGCCTCATCTTCTCATATAGGCTTAATTGCCTATTTGGTCCTTATTATTTCCTATTAATCTATAATTAGACTTTCACCCCTTATTCAATTTAGTCTTTTTTTTACTAATTACCCTAAATTAAGCTAAATTCACCTAATTTAAACTTAATTTTAACACATCGCTAAACTCATAAATATTTCTAATAATTATTTTCGAACTCAATTTACTAAGACGAAGGCCCGTTAATGAACTTTTCTGATGCCCGTGAATTTTGGGTCATTACATTTCTCCCCCCCTTAATAAATTTCGTCCTCGAAATTTACCTGAAAATAGATGAGGATATTGTGCTCTCATCGTTTCTTCCAGTTCCCAAGTCGATTCTTCCATACTATGACTCCTCCATAACACTTTTACTAGAGGAACCCGTTTATTTCTCAACTCTTTTACTTCTCGAGCCAATATTTGAACCGGTTCTTCTTCATAAGTCAAATCAGACCGAATTTCAATATTTTCAGTAGGAATAACATGAGAAGGATCTGATCTATATCTCCGAAGCATCGAAACATGAAAAACATCATGAATTTTCTGTAATTCTGGAGGTAAAGCTAATCGGTAGGCAACAGGCCCAATTCTTTCCACAATTTCATACGGCCCAATAAAACGTGGACTTAACTTACCCTTTCGGCCAAATCTCAAAACTTTCTTCCAAGGTGATACTTTGAGGAATACTTTATCACCAACAGAATATTCAATGTCTCGCCGTTTCAGGTCTGCATATGATTTCTGCCTATCAAAGGCTACTTTCAATCTGTCTTTAATCTTCTTAACCGTTCTTTCTGTTTCTCGAATCAATTCTGGCCCAATCATTTTTCTTTCATTCAATTCTGTCCAACATACCGGTGATCGACACCTTCGACCATATAATGCTTCATACGGAGCCATTTGAATACTAGATTGGAAACTATTGTTATAAACAAATTCTGCTAATGGCAAATATCGTTCCCAACCTGATTCAAAATCGATGATACAAGCTCGAAGCATATCTTCTAAAATTTGAATTACCCGCTCTAATTGTCCATCTGTTTGTGGATGGAAAGCTGTACCAAAATTGAACCGAGTTCCCAGAGAATCATGTAACTGCCTCCAAAATCTAGAAGTAAATTGTGGATCCCGGTCGGAAATTATCGATGTAGGAATACCATGTAGTCTTACAATTTCCCGAATATAAATCTCAGCAAGTTTCTGTAACGACCAGTCTGTTCTAATTGCTATGAAATGAGCTGACTTTGTAAGCCGATCAACGATTACCCAGATAGCATTCTTTTTGCTTGCCGATATCGGTAATCCTATAACAAAATCCATAGTAATACAATCCCATTTCCACTCAGGAATACTAATAGGCTGAAGTAGACCTGTCGGTACTTGATGTTCTGCTTTTACCCGTTGACATGTCAAACATTTATCGACAAATTCAACTATATCTTTCTTCATTCCTGGCCACCAATATAATTCTCGTAGATCACGATACATCTTCGTTCCTCCAGGGTGTAAAGCAAAAGCACAATCATGTGCTTCTCGGAGAATTAACTCTTTTAGTTCAGAAGTAGTTGGAACACAAACCCGGTTTTGAAACCTCAAACAATCATGCTTGTCAATACTAAAACTCTCGATTGTACCATTCTGAACCATTTCTCTTTTCTTCAATAATCTATCATCTTTCATCTGAGTTGCTCTAATCTGATCAAATATCATCGGCTTAACCCTTAACTCAGCTAACAAGCTCCCATCATCATTAATACTGAGCCGAGTAAACATTGCCCGTAATTCAATCGCAGCTTTTCTACTCAATGCATCCGCTACCACATTTGCTTTTCCCGGATGATAGTCTATAACACAATCATAATCTTTTAGAAGTTCGATCCACCGTCTTTGTCTTAAATTCAACTCCTCCTTATGCATGTAAGATATTTAAGACTTTTATGATCTGTGTAAATGTAGCATTTTTCACCATATAGGTAATGCCTCCAAATCTTTAAAGCAAAAATTACTGCAGACTAGCTCCAAATCGTAAAGGTCGGATAATTACGTTCATATGGTTTTAATCGCCGAGATGCATAAGCTACAACCTTTCCATCTTGCATCAATACACAACCTGCACGCGCTCGGAGAAGCATCACTATACATGACAAAATCTTTCCCTGGCTCGTAATGTTAATACCTGTGCTCTCACAACAGCTTGTTTCAAAGTCTCAAAACTCTTCCGCACTAATCATCCCGATAAAAGGAACATTCTTCTGCAGTAGTTTAGTCATTGGTAGTGCTATCTTCGAGAATCCATTTACAAATCTCCTGTAATACCCAGCTAAACCGAGAAAACTACGTACCTCCGATACATTCTTTGGCGCTTTCCACTGAACAATTGCTTCGATCTTCTTTGGATCAACTCTAATCCCAGCAGCAGATACTACATGTCCTAAAAATACAACCTCTGATAACCAGAATTCACATTTATTGAGCTTTCCATACAACTGTTTCTCTCGCAAAATCTGTAGAACTATTCGAAGATGTTGT
Source organism: Gossypium anomalum (assembly GCA_025698475.1). Taxonomy (NCBI): domain Eukaryota; kingdom Viridiplantae; phylum Streptophyta; class Magnoliopsida; order Malvales; family Malvaceae; genus Gossypium; species Gossypium anomalum. The sequence goes on from CM046967.1 coordinate 69,373,632, forward strand.
TCATGTTCTGCCTCTGTCTTCGAATATACCAATATATCATCAATAAAAATCACCACAAACTGATCTAAGTACGGCTGGAAAATGTGGTTCATCAGATCCATGAAAGCAGCTGGAGCATTTGTCAATCCAAATGGCATTACCAAAAATTCATAATAGCCATAACGAGTACGGAAGGCAGTTTTAGGCACGTCACTTTCCTTCACCTTCAGCTGATAATACCCGGATCTCAAATCAATTTTTGAAAATACTGAAGCTCCCTTAAGTTGATCAAACAAATCATCTATACAAGGCAACGGATACCAGTTCTTGATTGTCACTTTATTCAATTGTCGATAATCAATACATAACCGCATAGAACCATCTTTCTTTTTAACAAACAACACCGGAGCTCCCCAGGGTGAAATGCTTGGTCTAATAAATCCACGATCTAGTAAATCTTGTAATTGCACCTTCAACTCTTTCAACTCAGTGGGCGACATTCGATACGGAGGTATAGAGATTGGTGCTGTACCTAGATACACTTTAATAGCAAATTCAACCTCTCTGTCAGGTGGTAAGCCTAGTAATTCTTCTGGAAATACATCTGGAAACTCGCATACAGTCCTGATCTGACTACACTGACTTCCAACTGAATCAGAATTAATAACATATGCCAAATATGCTTGAACAACCTCATTGCGATAATTTATTAGCTTTCATCACCGAAATGATGCGTGTCGGGCCACTGGCAGGGATGCCACGTACTTCAACTCTGTCTATCCTCTCGTCTTGAATACTGAACCTCTTTTTGTAACAATCCAAAATTACCCCATATTCGGATAACCAATCCATACCCAATATTATATCAAAATCACCAAAAGGCATGATCAACAAATCCACAGGAAACATTTTATCATATATTATTAACGGGCACCTTTGACATACTCTATCTACTAACACCATTTGTCCCAAAGGGCTAGACACTTCGATAGAAACTCTAGACATTTCATATTCTAATTTCCTCGATTCGACTAGTTTTGAATTTATATATGAATGTGACGAACCCGGATCAATCAAAACATAAACAGGCTCAGATACAATAGAAATATACCTATAACAACATCATGTGCATCACCCTCCTCACGAGTCTGGACTACGTACGCTCTGGCCGGTGCTCTGGCCTCTGACTGTTGTGTAACTATATCATTGTTTCTTCTGACACCTCCACCTCTAAACACAGAACTGCCTCTGCCCAAACTTCTACTTCGAGTGGTAGATACTGATCTCTGTGATGTGACAGGAGTATCATTTTTATTCTTTGGGCAGTCTTTAACAAAATGCTCTGTCGACCCACAACGGAAACAACCTCCGGTCACTTTCCAGCATTCACCCAAATGTCTCTTTCCACAATGTCCACATTCTAGAATGTCCATATCTTGAGGTGGACCTCGTATACTACCAGTAGATACTGTCGTCTGTTTTCCCCGGCTTCTTCCACCTCTGTCCGATCTAAAACTGAATCTCCAACCACCCTGAGATTCCTTTGGTCTTTTCGGCTGAGGATTCAAACTACTAGTTCCCGTACGCTTCCCACCTGGTCGATCAATTTCAGTCTTTTTATTGAAGCCCAACACTTGCTCTACCATTTTAGCTCGTTCAATCAAGTCTACCATTTCAGTAATACGTTGAGATACCAACTGTAATTTGATCTCATCTCGCAGACCTCGTAAAAATCTCTTACAACTATCAGCTTCAGTTGGAATAAACTCTGAGGCATATCTGCTGAGTCTCGAGAATTCCCTCTCATAATCTATTACTGGCATGTCACCCTGTTGTAACGTCAAAAACTCTTGTTTCTTGCCTTCGATATACATTTCTCCGATATATTTCTTTTGAAACTCTTTCTGAAATAAATCCCAAGTTACCTGATTTTCTGGTAAATGTCGAACAACTGATTCCCACCATATGTAAGCTTCTCCTTGTAGCAACGATACAGCACAAATCAAACACTCTCGGGGGGTACAATCTAATTGTTGTAAAATTCTTTTAGTCGACTCCATCCAATTTTCAGCTGCAGATGGATCGACTCCTTTCAGACCTATAAATTCCGTGGCACCATACTTTCTTAATTCTTTTATCGGGGCCCGTCTTTGAATTGGAACTGAAGTCGTGAGCGAAGCAGTTTACGCTACTCTTTGTAATACATCGGTAATTTTTTTCAATATATCAGAATCATCTCTATCATTTCTTCTATCAACTCTAGGTGGTTGATTTCTTACAGGATTTATGTTAGGTGTTACCGACTCGGTTTCATCTAATCCATACAACTCTTCATCACCGGTATACATTTCCTGATCGGTAGCTTCTATTCTTTCATCCGACATCTTTAATCTATAAAATGAAAACAAACAAATAGGTCAAAGATCCAAAAATTCCGACTCAGTTTCGACTCAAAAGTGGCATGTACTTTTAGACTCAATTTCGAGCCCGATTTAGCCCGAGAATCAGCTAAACCTGATAGCTCTGATACCAATAATTGTAACACCTCCTAACCCTAAACTGTCGCCGGAACAGGGTTACGAGGCATTACCGGACATATCAGACAACTTACGAATAATTCACAATTATTATAACATTAATAGCAAAATTTAAGAATTAAGTCCCTATATTTGACTCTCGAAGCCCAACACATGTATTAAAATATAACGGAACGGGACTTGTTCGAATATTCCGAAAATATATATATATAGATTTTTATTTTTTTAAATTTACAAAGATATCCTTATTTTTACATAAACCCCGCAAATTCTAACTAAAACCAACTAATTCAAACCAATGACATAGTCAAAAACAATTAAACCTAAATATACAAATATCATAACCAATTCATTAACATAATCATTTAATAACTAAACATTCATAATATTAATCAAAAATTAACTAATCACTTCATTCATTTTCCATTCCAACTAAATACCAAATTATATAATATAATCTTTACTATTTTATCAAACTAGTAACAAAATATGATATAACATTCTTACAACCAACATTATAAGCATATTTATATAAACTATACAACACCTAGTACGTGCCACTTTCAATTAAGAGAGAAAACGTCACCAAAAATTTCTTTGAGTCGGGATCGTTCGAGATCTTTGTATCGTGACACTAGACTCCTATTAACTGCGCGCATCTTAAACAACCGCATCGCCGAGTATTTCATACTCAAGTGGTTTTACCATAATTCAAATTATAATAGCAATAAAGAATCACAATTACCAAACATGTAGCCATTTAATTTCTCAAATATCAATTCGTTCTCAAACTTTCATTAATTAATAATATCAATAAAATTTCTTTAACTATTCTTCAATTTCCATCACACATCACATGTAACAATTTCAATCACTACATGAACATTAAATTCATGCCTTCCATTTACAATCTCAATTTCAATCCATAACTCAGCTTTCTCATTTCTTTCAATATTTCATTAACATAATCAATCAATTTACACATAATAGCCTCAGACGATACACATTCCCGAGCTTATCTACTAAGTCTGACAAACTTCCGTTCATAATCAGTAACGGACATGGAACCCTGTTTAAGCTCAAGAAATTCTTTTCGTTTCTGATCGATGAACCTCTGACTGATATATTTTTTTCGGAACTCAGTCCGAAAGAATTCCTACGTCACCTGTTCTCTAGGTACAACAGAAACCAATGTGTTCCACCGATAGTAAGCAGAATCACGTAGCAAGGATATAGCACATTTTAGGCATTCATCGAGTGTGCAGGATAGTTCATCAAGTACCCGAATAGTGTTGTCCAACCAGAATTCAGCTTGCTCGGCATCATCACTGTCTATAGCTTTAAATTCAGTAGCCCCGTGCTTTCTAATTCTGTCAACCGGAGGCTTATTTAACCTCGTTTGATCAATTACTGAAGGTATTGTAGGTGCCAGAGGCGTATTATTCAGAAGTGGGGGTTGTGGAACAGCCGTATTAGTTTGAATGTATTGGTTGAACCAATCATTCATCACACTATAAAAAGCCTATCTAGCCTCGTCATTCTGATTGCTTGCAATAGGTTGAGAGTCCATCAGCGCTGTCCCTTGGGCAGGAGCAGGCGCTACACTCTCAACATCATCAGCTATCGCTCGATTGGGATCGGGATCCATTGCTATACGAAAACACTTTTTAACTGTCAGAAATCGTCACACTATCGTTTAACACTATATGGCATGTATAGCTAGACTCATACATGCTACGTTAGTCCTAGATTCGACTAAACCGTAGCTCTAATACCAATAAAATGTAACACCCCTGACCCGTACCTGTCGCCGGAGGGTTAAAGAGTATTACCATATACAAAAGAGTCATATCAAGATAACTAGGTATAGTGATTCATTCTTAGGTTCAATTCACATCAAAAATTGAAAACATTAATCAAATCTCAACCACACATTCAGCTTAACCATTTGGAACACATATAGTAACTTATCAAGCCATTTTCGCATGGCTACAGATATATACATCATCAAAAAGATAATTATTTAACAACAAAAAGTCAAGCCTATACATGTCATTATCGAATTCTAACTACTAGAGTACCAAAAAGTTTAGATAGTATGGACGACTTCGACTTTGAGATCCCTGAGACCGTAGCTGACGAACAAAATCTACAAAATAGAGAATTAAGGCAACAAAGTAAGCATTACCATGCTTAGTAAGTTTTAAGCATTTCAAACAATTAAAGCTTATCATTAAAATCAAGCATTAAGTATCACAAAGTTCATATTCAAATTGTAAATCATTTGGCCGATTATACACAAGCATACTAGTTATAAGGCTTATTGGCCGAATACATATATGAGTACTCACAAGATTTTTAGCACATATGTTACTATAGTATTTAGCTCATACAATTAAATTTAGACATATACTTTCATATAACAATGAACATCAACCGAATAGGCCATTCTCTTATTCGTAGATACGGTACTCATCCACACACATATATATAATGATATATACATATGTATATATATATCATTCTTTGATAATAATAGTTTGCTTTAAAAACATCAATTTACATATGAGTACGTAATACGTACCTAGCTATCTTAATGTATCATACAAAATCAATAGTGGTTTCCTCGAATATTCGAATTCACAATCTTACTCAAATTACCGGCGTTAAGCTGCTAGGTTTTAAAACCCGAGTCCAATTTCTAGCACAAAGCTTGCGGGACTTTAAGCCCAGATATATTTCCAGCACGTAGCCTGCGGACCTCAAGTCCGGACATGTTTCCAGCACGTAGCCTGCGGACCTCAAGTCCAGATATGTTTCCAGCACGTAGCCTGCGGACCTCAAGTCCGGATATGTTTCCAGATATCATGCATACTCAGTCATATTTAAACACGTCTCATTTAACTTATCACTTTAGTACAAACCAAAAGGTCGCAATTCACCTGATGTACTTATATAGAGGCATCATCAATTATATTATAAAGGAAACTACTCAAAACTTACCTCAGATATTCTGAACAGTTGCGGATTATCTACTCGACTGCTTTCTCCTTCCCCTTATCTGATTTAGACCCCCTTAGCTCTTGAGCTTAATTCAAACAAATAGATCTATTTAATTATTTATCAATTGAACAATTCGATTTAATACATGTATACCGTGCCATTAAGTACAAATAATTTTGTTAACTAGCTATTTATACATCATACATATGTTCTACTCATGCACAATCGAATATATTACTAGCGTATTATCTTGCATTTTCAAATCACTTAACCATCACTCAATTTCATAAAAAAATATACACATATTATCTCAGATTAATACAAGAATCAAATGCATCACACAAGATGCTAAAGTCCAGCCAAGTCTACCATTATAGCATTATTAAGTTTAGGTACTTGGTAATTCACATCCAAACACATTCGGCACTATGTATCTGATCAAATGTTTCATTTAACAGTAAACTCAACTTATAACCTTCCATATTTTAAAACATTCATCACCGACTAGACATACTTACAAACCTAAGCCGAATGTTATTTTAAATATTTGAGAAATCTTTTCTCAATTCATCTTATTAGTGTTTACCTCACTCAAAACATTTACACCAATTTATTATAGTTAAAACCCTTGTTCAAAATAACATTTACTATAATACTATGGCCGAAACTCCCAAATAACTAACATAGTCTCTTAGATCGAATATAATCACGAATATATATATATATATAACCTAAATTCCTTTCTTAACACATAATTTACTATCTTAAAATTTATTTCCTTACTAAATGAACTTACTCCAAATTTGAATGCTACTTAAGCATTAAGCTTATGCTCTTTTCATTATTAAGCAAATGTTCATAGCTCAACTAACATCCATTTTCAATTTAACACAAAAATTCATAGCCGAATGTTGTTTATCTTAAGCTACCATTATATTTTTACTTATCATTTCGTACTATATTATCAAAATTGAACTAATTATACTCATATAAGCACTATCAAAGCCGAAACCTATGTATATCATTATTCAAGATTTATACCCTTAAAATCATTTACAAGACCGAATTTGTTCAAGTAATTCAACAAGTCCAAATTCATCTATTTCATGTATAAATACTAACAATTAAGTATTAACTAGTTCAAACTTCAATTAACCATAAAAACAACCATCTATCCCCTTCAATTCCCCCATGGCTGAAAGCTCAAGACATCACCCAACTCAAAATTTTGTCATGGGTTAAGCAAAGAACTTAATAACTAACTCAAAATGTACTAAAAATCCAAGAATTAACATGAATTACTTACCTTATTTAGAGTTCAGGATCACCGAATGGTTTGTTCTTTTCCTTCTTTAAAATCGGCTAGGAAGAAACAAGAATGAATACTTTGTTTCCTTCACCCATTTCCTACCTTTAATTATTATTATTCTATAATTTAAAGTCATTTAATTATAAATAATGCTAATATAAAATTCATATATTTTATATTAACTAACAACATTGGCCACTAACAACAAAATGGGTAATTTGACATGCAAAACCATTCCTTTTAATACCTTCATTATATACCACCTTTAAAAATTACCTATCACCTTTCACATTTTTCTCACATAAGTCCTATTTAATAATTTCATATACAATTGACAAAATTAAAGTATGAAACTTTCACATATGCATGTACATATATAATAAGAATAAAATATATCAATTAATTATTTTTGTGACTCGGTTTTGTGGTCCCGAAATCACTTTTTCAACTAAGGTCAAATTAGGGCTGTTACAAGAAGTCGATCCTCACTGTACTCTTTTAGTTTACTACTCACTATCACATTTTCCTCTTTCCGCTACGGAAATAATTCTGATATAGACTTGAAAATAATCCTTTCTTCTAGTTACAAAATAATTCATCATGCCATCCTTTACTATTCATTCCTTACGTTAATCAAAACTGTCTCAATTGCATTAGCTCAAGTAACCAAAATATCTCAATTGAAGACATTAACTATAATTGACTTACTTGAGAGAAGTAATCCACCATACCGATTGAAACTCGCACTTTTATCACTTATGCCTTTACTGTTGTCAAGCCTTACACAAAAATTTGAAAAATCCCAATACTGAAATCACCACATTACCCAAATCAAATTAGAAATATAGTCATACTTGACATGATTATCACGAGTTGAAGAATGCACTCCAAACATGAGTCATAATTGACAAATTACGGAATAAAGATAACAAGAAAACCAAATAAAGAAATCCAAGATAGAGAAACCTAGAGTAAAGAAATCCAGAATAAAGAAACCCAAGATACGATACTATGCCGGAAAATGAAAAACCAAACTCATAGGAAAATATAGAAGATCCCGATAATTCCTTAGAGAAAAGAAATCCAGTAGAAAACATCATTTAATCTCACTGGAATCAAATGCAACAAGAACAATGTATCTTCCTATATATACATATCAAATGGAGCATTAAGTAGAAGAAACAAAATCATAGTATCATACATATTCTCTTATCTTTTTTTTTTATCAGGCAGAATATAATAGAATGCCCGAAGGAATAGAGCAATACAAATTATAAACCAATCAGGCTTCCAATGCTTTCGTCTAACATCAGGATTAGAAAACATCCCCATATAACAAGAATTTCTTCAAAAGATCAACAACCATAGAAATATTTCGGAACGGATAAACACATAGAACATCTTAGAAGAAATCGCTAAAATCTGTCCAATCAGAATCACACTCACTCGGATATTACACATTTCGATATCATTTCCCAACTATTTCTCGCCATCACAAATTTCATATTATTTTTCACTAAAGAAGACTAGTTCTGAATAAATTTTGATTTGCACTTTCCTCGACCTTGTACCTTAGTAATTCGATTTATCAAAATAAATTTCTTCTCTAATCGAATAAAGGCATAACTCCAATAATCCTTATGCCAATCTGATACTTTTCTAGCTTTGACTTTACTTATCCACTCATTCTTCAATCTCTAATCATATTTATAATTATTCTAGCACTGAACTCTTTGGTTTCTCAACCGGAAACTTATTCAGTACAAATATCATGAAATTCCATTATAAAACACCACTTTGATAAGGGGGAAGGGGTCGTAGGGCCTCTGACTTAACTCTCATATACATATACATGTAACACAGTTTTCATCATAGCAATCATATCTCAATCATGTCATTCATTTCAAGTAACTAACATTCATTTTGGTTTAATGCCCACTTTCCAGTTATCTCATTTAGTCAAGTATAATTATGCATGCATCCTATGTTTTTTTTTGAATAGCTTGACTTATCCATTCATCTACTCGAACAAATCATACTCATGACATCATATAAGGGTTAAACAAACATAGATATTTGCATCACAATCGCAACTTTAATTTCATACATCATCATATACATATCATTACAATCACATAATTCAGTCCAAACAATTTAACAGGATAAATTCATTTCATTATAATCATTTATCATCATAAAAAAAATCATTGACATTCATCAACATTCAACGTTCAATCAAGACAATGACATTTTTATTCATATCATAATATTAGGAATTTTTACTCATACCTCTACGAATTTCTATTTATCCCATTCATCTTATCAAGTAAATCAAATACACTACATCATATGAGCATCAAGCATGTATGGATATTTATTACAACATGACCTTTCATCTCACGTGTTATCACTTATATATATATCATAAATTTTTATTCATACTTTTCTAAATCGAAACTCATCATAATCACAATTTTATTCAAACACCTTTGCATCACATTGAACATGGTCAGTACAGCTTGGTTGGAGAGTACCTCTGTCTAAACAAAACGATGCTCATATGCATCGGGAGACATCACACTATCACGGATCAGTGGCATGTATAGCTGGACTTTTACACATGCTAGGTTAGTCCGAGAACCGACTAAACCATAGCTTTAATACCACTAAATGTAACACCCCTTACCCTTATCCAAGGTTGGAACAGAGTACGAGGCATTACCAGACTTAACAATACACATAGACGAAAACTGGGCCATAAAATTTCATTTAATTCAAAACTTTTCAAACACATGCATAACAAACAAAGCTAACTATATCATTACACCAAAACATAGGACATAGCATGATTAATTAAACTTATAAACCATAATGGATAAGGACCACATCTCATAATCATATATGATAACTCAAAGCAGACTGATACGTATGGTCAAAATCATAATAAAAATACATATCACAAACTAGCTTCTTATACATGCCACTCACTTAATATTTCTAATATTTGAATTAATTCTCCCAAAAATGATAGTTTGATAGTGTGATTTTGCCTCCGACGATCTCTAACCGAGCCGACAATAGTAATTTAACACTCAATTCTTGTAACAATAATTTTCCATTCAATTTCACATGACACATCTAGCATTACATTTTTTTTATATCATACATACCATCCATCAACTTCTCTTAAACATATTGAATCATATGATTTATGCCATATCAATAGAGAATTACAATTCATGCATGGTATTGCATTATTATTAACACACGAACTTACCTCGATCCAGAAACGGCAATGTACTATTTAGTCCATAACCTTGTATTTTTCTGATTTAAGCCCGAATCTTGATTTCCTTCATCTATAATATCACATTTAGCCTAAAAATTAGTCACATTATTCATACGGGTCCAAAAATCATATTTTTACAAATTTTTATTTTGACCCCTAAACTTTTGCATATTTGCACTTTTGCCCCAAGGTTCGAAAATTAAACTTCACCCTATTTTCTTATGTTTTATGACATGATGATCATTTTTACCTTCTATGGCAACATCAAATTCTCACTCTAACATGTACTTATGACTATTAGGTATTTTTTCCAGTTAAGCCCTTTTACTCGTTTTCACTTAAAACCGAGTAGCACAAGTTGTTTAACATAATTTAAAACCTCATATTCTATCATAAAACACCAAAATACACAAATTTCACCTATGGGTATTTTTTCAAATACGAACCCTAGGTTGAATTATTGCTAGCATAAGCTTAATCAAGTTACCGGGATTCCAAAAACATAAAGAACTTGAAAAACGGGGTTAGAACGGACTTACTATTGAGCTTGGAAAGCTTGAAAAACCTAGCCATAGCTTCCCCCATGCTAATTTCGGCCTCCATGAAAAAGATGAGTCAATTTTGGCTTTATTTTCCCTTTTTATTTCTTTTAATTACCAAATGACTAAAATGCCCTTACTACTAAACTTTCCAAAAATTCCATCCATGTCCAATTTTTGTCCATAGACTTAGAAATTGGTAAAATTCCTATTTAAGACCTCCTCATTAATATTCCAAAGCAGGTTCATACTAAAAACTTCTAGAATGCAAGTTTTGCAAATTATTCGATTTAGTCCCTAATTTCAATATAAGCACTTTATGCATAAAATTTCTTCACGAAATTTTCACACAATCATGCAATCATATCATAGACCTCAAAATAATCATAAAATAATTATTTCTATCTCAGATTTATGGTTACAAAACCACTATTTTGATTAGGCCCTAATTTGGGATATTATAGCCTATTGTCTGTGAATTCCCTGATGTGTTTCCTAAAGAACATCCGGGATTACCTCCAATCCGAGAAGTTGAATTTGGCATTGAGTTAGTACCAGGAACTACTCCAATTTTGATAGCTCCGTATAGAATGGCTCCGACCGAGTTAAAAAATTAAAGTCTCAGTTACAAGAGTTGACCGATAGAGGATTCACAAGACCGAGTTTTTCACCTTGGGGTTCTTCTGTTCTGTTTATGAAAAAGAAAGAAGGTATGATGAGAATGTGTATTGATTATCATCAGTTGAACAAAGTGACTATCAAGAATAAATATCCTCTGCCTCGAATTGATGATTTATTTGATCAGTTGAAAGGTGCTACTGTGTTTTCAAAGATAGATCTGAGATCAGGCTATTATCAGTTAATAGTAAAAGATTCTGATATTTTGAAAACATCTTTACGAACGAGGTATGGACACTATGAATTCTTAGTTATGCCTTTTGAATTAACGAATGCACCTACTATTTTTATGGATTTCATGAACAAAATTTTTAGACAGTACCTAGATCGATTTGTTGTTGTGTTCATTGATGACATTTTGATATATTCACATGATGAAACTGAACATGCCAAGCATTTGAGAATAGTGCTACAGACTTTTTGAGATAAGAAATTGTATGCGAAGTTTAGGAAATGTGAATTCTGGTTGTGTGAAGTTGGTTTTCTGGGACATATTGTGTCAACATCAGGTATCCGAGTTGATCCGAGCAAGATTTTAGCTATTCCGGATTGGAAGCCTCCGAAAAATGTTTTTGAAGTCCCCAGTTTTCTAGGACTTGTCGATTATTATAGACGCTTTGTAAAAGGATTTTCGATGATTGCGACTCCGTTGACGAAACTGCTTCAGAAAGATGTGAAATTTGATTGGCCTAAAAAGTGTCAGAAAAGCTTTGATTAGTTGAAAACCCTATTGATTGAAGCCCAGTGTTAGTACAACCAGAACCGGGTAAAGAATTTGTGATCTACAGTGATGCTTCATTGAACGTATTAGGTTGCATTTTGATGCAAGAAGGAAAAGACATAGCTTATGTAACACCCCAAATCTTTAGTAATTTAATTGTGTGTTATGTTGCATGTTGGCTTACTTACTGTAATGGTTAAGGGTCTTGAGTAGTGTGAGAAGACCTGGGTTCAAACCTAGTTTTTAGTAAAAAATTTTGGTTTTTACTGAACTAAACCTTTACTGCTAGATGTTAGGTTCTTAATTAATTATGAGGAAATCATGTCTCAAAAGGTTATTGGTCCAAGGGCTAGTGGCATGTTACTGCTGTTAGAAGGGCTTGAGTTCAAACCCTATCGTTCACAAGGGGGATGGTTATTTTTGTTGCTCTGCCGTGTGGGAGGTTGAGTAGTAGTAGAACTCTGTTGCTAGTGGGTGGTTAGAGTGTTTGAGGGAGAGTAGTGTGTGTGGCCATTTGTTAGGGGGAGTTTGAAAGGAGTTTGAACTGGTCATTTGAGGGATTAGAGGAGAGATATGGTAAGAGATTTAGGGAGTAAATCAAGGAATAGGGGAGAGGTAGCAGTTGCCAAAAGTGAGACTCCCTCTATGCCAAATCGGTCTTAGGCTTTAGGTGTCGAATTTGTCAGTTTTGCTCTCTTTTGCGGTAGCTTCTCTCTTCTATTTTGATCGCCCGTGAGTTTAGTTTTTGTTTTGTCAGCTGTATTCTTCTAGTAACCGTTTGGGTGTTCTGGTGTTTCATTTTGGGGCTTTCTTTTGACCAAACACTCTGTTCCTCCCTCCTCAACCTATTGCCGAATACCATTGACTCTTTTCTTCTCCTCAAGTCAGCTTTTCTCTAGCCAAATCCCTTCTCTTCCTTTCTATTTTCTCTCTCATTCGAGCCTTCTAAATTTGATCGTGATTTTCCTGTGATAAGTTTTATAAATTTATAATGAATCATTCTTGAAACTAACTATTAGCACGAGGTAGGCAAGTGTACCTATCGAACAGTAGTAGAGTTTTAGCAAGACCGGATTGTCGAACCCAAGGGACTAAGAGTACTAGTAATGACTGTCTTCTTATTATCTAGCCGAAGAAAAGAGGTTTGTTTTAACTAACTAATTAATTAAACTAAGAACTTGCAGAAAATAAAATTTGGGAAATTACTTTTGGGGAAAGCGATTGATTGAGACAATACCTAAGGAAAAATCTATCTAGACTTTTACTTGTTATTCTGGCTTCGAACCGGACGATTTATTCATTTAACTTGTTCCGTAGAAATCCCTAATGTATATTATTATCCCTCTCGAGACTAACAACGTCTAATCCCTAGGTTGAATAACCGAGAGTTATCTCTAATTAACACCCTAAGGTTGCATTAACTCGATCTATGGATTCCCTTATTAGGTTTCACCCTAATACGGCAAAATCTTGTCACCCTATCTCTAGGCGCGCAATCAACTTCGCTTAATTACGACAAAGTTACTCTTAGCCAGGGTCTATTCCTTCTCCAACTAAGAGTAGTAACTTGAAGTGATATCCTGAAATACCAAAACAAGAATTAAGAACACATAATTAAGAACAAGTCAAATATTTATCATACGATTTAGAAATAATAACAAGGTTTTGTCATAGGTTTCATCCCCCTTAAGTATTTAGGGGTTTAGTTCATAACTAAACAAGAAAACATCTCAAAATAATAATAATTACAAAACATAAAGAAAACCCAAAACTACTGGAAGGGAAATTGAGGAGATATCTTCAGTCTTGATAGTAGATCCGGCTTCTGAGATGGATTAATCGGCTTCTTTGGAGTAATTCCTTACTCCCTATTCTCTATCTCCCTTTTCTTCCTCTTTTAGGATGTATTTATAGGCTTTGGAATGCCTTAGAACCCTCAAAAGTAGCCTTTTTCGAATTGGACTCAACTTAGGCTCGGCAGGGACATGCCCATGTGCGATAACTTCAGGCCGTGTTCGAGGTACACGGGCATGTGTTATACCCGTGTAAGTCGTGCTTCAATTCTGCCAAATTGACACGGCCGTGTGATCTGCCCGTGTGAAGAGGTCCAGGCCGTGTTGATTTCGTGCTTTGGCCCATTTTCTCCGTTTTTGGCCCGTTCTCGTTCCTTTCGTTCTCCTATGCTTACCTGAGAATAAAACATGAAATTAAGGCATTAGAAGCATCAAATTCACCAAATCTAAGGAGAAATCATTCATAAAATGCGTTAAGCATGGGTTATAAATATGTATAAGCTACAGTTTATCAAATACGCCCACACTTAAGCGTTTGCTTGTCTTCAAGCAAAATCTTCGGATCACAATTAAAATTTCATTTTTCTCAACTTATAATTCCGATCAATATTATCTCAAATCATCTCATAAGTAATCATACATTGAGAATTCAACTAAAAGAACATTAGAGCTTCAAACATTCTAAATTGAGTATTTTAATTATGAAAAACTTAGGCATCTTCCCTCCTCTAAGTAGTTATCATTGATTCGGAACGTCACAGAGTTTAACATCCTCACTAAAGATTCACTCAAATCACTCGAAGTGTTTAAGGACATTGAAATCAGCACTCATCAGTCAACATGAAAAGTTATTACCATAGGCTTGCATAAAAATCAAATCTCCACCACTATGCATCAAGATGATACATCAATCCAAAGGTCTTTAAAGGGTTGTAACGAGGCTTAGTTAGGGGGTGTGGTCACAAGCTGAAAGAAAGGGTTAGAATCAAGATTTTACTTGAAAAATTACTTAACTAGAAAAAAAATTAAATCATCACTTGCGTACAACAAAGCTTTCTTCTTTGACTATGGAATGAGACTTACAAGCAAAAGATAACTACTGATTGTATACATGGGTTTTTTTTTTTAAGAACAAGTCAAATATCATAGATTACTATTAAGAACAAAACATAATTAAGCAATTTATTCAAATCAATTCTCGACAAAAATTGGGGATCATATTAATTTAAGGGGATTTCAACAATAATGGGTTAATGGTTAATTTCGAGGGTGGTACAAGGAATGGCTTGTTAGGCTCAAAGGGGTTTACTAAGGTTTAATCATGGAGGTAGGCTTTTCATGGCCTGAGTGGGTTAATCCTAAGTGCCTCTATCATCTTGAAATATCAAATCAAATAGTGTGGTCTTGACATGCATAATCAGGCAAGTTCTAAAATAACAGTTCAATATTGGCACACTCAAAGCAATAATAGAAGTGAGCATGAAAGAATTAATAGATGCTCAAAAGGCTCAAAAATCTCACAAAAATTTATGGGTTTTTGTTGTTTAAATCTGTGGGATTCAATTCAAGATAATACCTAAATTTGGGGAAACAACCTAAAATTTTAAATTCTTAAAAATCAACTTATCATGCTTGATTTTCTAGTATCAATGCATGAATGCCTATGTTTTAATTCAAGATATATCAATCAAAATTATCAGTCAATCAAAATTAATCTTAAACATGATATGAGAGATTCACAAGAGAATAAAGCAATATTCAGGGATTTTCAGATAATGAAATAATTACCCCCCCACACTTAAGATGTAAATTGCCCTCAATGTACAAGGATAGATATATGGAAAAATATAAAATCATAAGAGAGGGAGAGAATTGACACTTCCTGAATGGTGAATGAATGTCCTAGTTCGGAGTTATGGAGGTGGGGGAGGATACTCCGGTGGTAGTAGAGGTTGGATACCACATGTGTTGTGCCAAAAGAATATTATATCTCCTTATTGAGCAGGGCATCGTAACCGTAGTGGACCTTTTCCATTGGAGTTTGAAGTTCCTAAATGATTGTGAGCTTTGGAGCTCTGTGATAACAGTGATAAAAGCAGGAACTGTTTAGGGGATATTAGGAAGAATGATTTACTCGTAAAAGATTAGCCGAGAGTAAAGATTGTTAGATAAATATTATAAATCCTAATAAAAATAAAATGAAAGAAAAATAAAAAGTTTTCTTAAATGAAAATAAAAGGAAAAACATAAAATAATAAATAAAAAACAAAAATTTCTACACATCGTCATCGCTAGATGGTTCGCAAGGTGGGACTGGCGATGGGATGTGGAGGTGCTGACAAATCTGCTGTAGAGTGGCATCAATGTTGTCGAATCTTTAGAAATACTGTTGCTCGAATCTCTTAAGGCGCTTAGAGATGTCAGCGTATGAAGCCGCTGCATGAACTGGCCAAGAAGGCGGTGGTAGTGGGTAGGAAGGTGGGTCCTCGTGTTGGGTAGGGACATCATCAGTAATGTCCTCGGGAACCTCCTCCTCGGTAGATTGAGCGAGATGATATTGGGGAGGATAGGTTCCTCAGTGCCTCTCGATCATCCTCATGCTCATCATACTCGAGATGCCTTATGGAGACATCTGGCCAATAAGGGTCAAGGATGATGCTTGGGCCGCGGTATTGAGGAGTCCGAAGTGTCGCGCCAGTCGAGTCACATAGGGGCCAATGAAGATGACCCCTCTCTGATGTTGCTCCGTTTGGTGGTGTATGGCAAGGGCGATGAAGTAGGCGAGGTCGATGACGTGCCCGTTGGATATACACCATAAATAATAAACGTCGTGGGTAGTGATGACGCCGGTGCTCTCCTTCCGTCCTGTCAAAGTGTGAGATAAGAGAGAATGAAGGTACCTTAGGGACAAAGGGAGGGATGATGCCTTTGTGCGACTGGGGTCGTAGGCGGCCGAACGTGGGACGAGGGCATCCCAACACCATGAGGGAGAACGATGGATGTGGCGGTCAACAGCGTGTAAGTCATTCTCCTCTCTGAACTCTTCGGTATAAAGACCCAACGCAGTACCGAACTCGAGAACGCTTAGCTGGTAGCCTAATCCGCCTAAGCGAAACTAGACTGTGTCGGGATCATCATAGTTGGTCATGACGGTTTGAAGATGGAATGTCGAGCACAGTTCTATTGTGAGCTCGAGGTACGTCGGCTCGATGATCCCAAAGAATTGCTCCCAAGGGTCGGTGGTAAGAAGAGCCCGGATTGCGTCAGCCAACTAGACTTGTTCGATAGCAGCCCAGTCTATGCAGCGGCCCACTGCTAAGGGTCGGACCTGTAGTATTTGATATAATTCCTCTTGGGGTCCGTTGGGAAACTAGAGGAATGGGTGACGAATTTTTGCGGTAGGGCCCGCAAAAGATAATGCTCCCTTCCTTTTCTTTGAAGCGGGGACGGCGATTTTCTTGCCTCTTGAGGACAACATTGTGAACCTATACAAATGAAGAAGAATAACAATAGGTATATGAATTTGAAAAGCCATAATTTTGAGCAAACAGTTTCAACCAAAATATGAACCCAGCACAACCAACCCAATTTCTTTTAACAGCATAATTTCGTGACATTATCAATGTGACGACATGAGGATGGGCAAAGTAATGGCATGTAAATGTCAAAAGAATGAAACTTTCCTAACAACTCACATAAATATAAAATGCATGAAAAATTTCAACTACTCTTTATCATGAAAGTTTTACTTCTAACTAAATGAATGGAGTAAAGAATGCATGCAATAACTCAAACCAAATGATGGGTATTCTAGATTACGGTATCTAAATGATGCAAAATATAGAAATAAAGTAAAAAACCTGCATATTATCAGGATAAATAGGCCTAAAAGTCAATAAAATAGGTAAGGAAGAAGTAAACAAACGCTAGGAAGAGGAGAAAATACGTCAAAAATGAAGTTGGAGGCGCGCACGGGTGTGGCGTGGAGGCCATATAGACTTGAAGCGACTAGGGTTAGGGTTTTGAGTGGGGAAGACAATGAATAGTGTAGTGTATTTATAGATTTTGGGGCACACGGCCAGGGGACACGCCCGTGTGTCCCAATTTTAGGCTGTGTGTTTCACGTTTTTTTCCTTTTTAGTGCGTCTGAAATTTGACACATGCCCGTGTTCCTTGGGCTTGTTGTTTAACATGGCCGTGTCACACGGCCGTGTTTTGCCTTGTTTGCTTCTCTCACGCCCGTGTATGCAATCCCCACGCCCGTGTTAATTTGACAGGTTCGCCCAAGGGTGTTAGACACGAGCATGTCGCATGCCCATGCTAGTTTCTCAGTTTCGACCACGGTCCTCAAGCATGGGTGTGTTGCACGTCCGTGTTGTTTTGGCAGGTTCACCATGTCGCGGGGCCGTGGCAATTTATCGTTGCCCCTTTTTTTGGGGAAAATCTTGCCCTGTTTCCACATGGTAGTACACACGGCCGTGTGCTTGGCCATGTCCCCGTGGTAAACCTGTTTTCAAGAGCTATGTTATTCATGGCAAGTGTTAAACACTAAAATTTAAAGAAGTTAGTGCAATTAGTGCTCGGGTTGCCTCCCGAGAAGCGCTTATTTATAGTCTAAGCTTGACTTACCTCTCTGTTGAATGGTAAGGTGGTTTAAGGAGTTCTTACTCCTCATTCCTGCTATCATTCTTATCAAAATAAAGCTTTAGCCGGGAATTGTTTACCTTAAAAGTGCCGAACTTCAGAAGACTTACCTCTACTGTACCGAATGGGAAAATACTAAGTACCGTAAGAGGGGTTTCTTCATCCCGGTTGGGAGTGACAATGTGAGCGTCTGCAGCATCTAATAAGACTTGATCTCCAACCTTAAGTTGATTCAGAGAGGTATCGAGCTTGTTTTGCCGTAGTTTCGATTTATCGAGTGTTCGCAGTTTATGTGCTCACCATTCGTCTAGCTCCTCTATCTGTAGCCTTCGTTCTTCATGAATGGGTCCTCTATTGTTGTTGGAACATGACTCGTGTACTTCTTTCAAACTTAATTTCTGCACAGTGGATTGTGTCATATTATCAGTTTTAGTAGGATGGTGTGGATCATTACCTTCCATGTTCGATGTGATGCTAGAATTACGAGCTTAAGGGGTGATCGTTTCATCTCCCACATAAAGTGTAAGTTCACCTGTACCAACATCAATAATTGTTTTAGCAGTTTCTAAAAAAGGCCTCCCTAAAATCAAAGGGGTGTTGGTCTCCTCCTCTATGTCTAAAACAACGAAATCAACGGGAAATATGAATTTATCCACTTTCACTAGTACATCTTCAATGATAACCTTAAAAAATCTTATAGTTTTATCTGCCGATTGAATGCTCATCCTAGTTTGTTTAGGTTTCCCAAGACCTAGTTGCTTAAACATTTTGTAAGGCATGACATTGATACTTGCCCCTAAATCAGCTAATGCATTATTCATATCTAAACTACCAATTAAGCAAGGAATTGTAAAACTCACTGGATCTTTCAATTTGTTGGGTAGCTTATTCTGTAGAATAGCTGAGCAAACTGCGTTTAACTCCATATGTGATGCTTCGTCCAACTTTCGCTTGTTTGTTAAAAGCTCTCGTAAAAATTTCATTGCATTTGGCATCTGTGACAGAGCTTCAATAAACAGTAAGTTGATATGTAAGGAATATATCGAATTGTTCATCTGAGCGGTCTTTTCTTATCGCATTAGGGTATGGCACACGAGGTTTGTATTCTACATTCACCGTTTTATTATGACTTACCTCACTATCACCTTTGCTTTCCACATTTTCTTACCTTGGTTCTGGCTAAGCCTTAACGCATCCTTCTTGAGTATCAATTGCATTGAGCTGTTCCCTTAGGTTCGGTTCAGTATTACTTGGCAAACTACCTTGTGGACGTACAGAAATTAATTTGGATAGCTGACCTATCTGAGTTTCGAGTCTTTTAATTGATGCTTGTTGATTTTTGAGTGTTGTCTCGGTATTCTGGAAACGAGTTTCTGACACCGAGATAAATTTGGATAGCATCTTCTCAAGGTTCAGCTTCTTTTCCTGTTGATAAGGTGGTTGTTGAAAACCCTGAGGATTATGTGGCCTTTGATTTCCTTGACTGCCCCAAGAGAAAATTGGGTGGTTCTTCCAACCTGCATTATAAGTATTACTATATGGGTTATTTTGAGATCTAAAATTATTGTTACCCATATAGTTGACTTGTTCCTCTTCGGTTGTAGGATTGAATTGTGGGTATTCTGTAAGCACACCTCCTCCACTTGAATCACACCTTATCGCTGGATGTACCTACGTAGAACCAAGTAAACCATCAATTTTCTTATTCAGAAGTTCTACCTGATTTGACAATATAGTGACCGAATCGACATTATAAACGCCTGTTGTTTTTGTTGGCTTAGTCCTCATGACTTGCCACTGATAGTTATTCAGTGACATCTCTTCAATAAATTCAGAAGCCTCTTCAAGTGTTTTGCTATTGATGGTCCCACCAACAGCTGCATCAATCATTTGTCTTGTTGAAGGGTTCACACCATTGTAGAATGTTTAAACTTGTAGCCATAGAGGTAATCCATGGTGTGGGCACCTTCGCAAAAGGTCATTGTATCTCTTCCATGCATCGTAAAGTGTTTCTAAGTCCATCTGCACAAAAGAAGATATATCATTACGCAACTTTGTTGTTTTTACCGGTGGAAAATATTTTAATAAAAATTTTTCGGTCATTTGTTCCCAAGTGGTAATAGACCCTCGTGGTAGTGAGTTCAACCATTGTTTAGCTCAATGAAAAAGGGAATAACCGAAGGCGAATGGCATCATCAAAAACACCATTAATTTTGAAAGTGTCGCACAGCTCTAGGAAATTTGCCAAGTGAGTGTTGGGGTTCTCATCCTACAAACCATCAAACTGAACAAATTGTTTGTATCATCCGAATCGTGTTAGGTTTCGATTCAAAATTATTTGCAACAATAGCGAGCCTAACTATACTTGACTCGGTTCTTGTAAAATTAGGCTTAGCATAATCATACATAGTACGAGGAGCGAGATTCGATTTGCTAATTCAAATGGTATGGTATTGAGGTAGAGGATTGTCTTGATTTTCACCATCTCCTCGGTTGTAGTTGAGATATCGTCCTCTTGCTCTTCCTCTGTGTATCTTAAGCTGCGCCTGATTTCTCATCGGTTTCTACGAGCTATACGATCAATTTCCTCGTCAAAAAGCAATGGTCCCGATGGGTTTCTTCTAGTCATAAACTACAAGAACCTACCAGGAGAAAAGGAAATAAAATTAGTAAAATAAAAATTAAAGTTAAATTGCAAGAAAATAAATGGCTAAAGTAATAAAAATTGGGCGTTCCTCATATCTTAGTCCCCGACAACGGCTCTAAAAACTTGATCGCGATTTTCCTGTGATAAGTTCTATAAATTTATAATGAATCGTTCTTGAAACTAACTATTATCACGACTTAGGCAAGTGTACCAATCGAATAGTAGTATAGTTTTAGCAAGACCGGATTGTCGAACCCAAGGGACTAGGAGTACTTGTAATGACTGTCTTCTTATTATCTAGCCGAAGAAAAGAGGTTTGTTTTAACTAACTAATTAATTAAACTAAGAACTTGCAGAAAATAGAATTTGGGAAATTACTTTTGGGGAAAGCGATTGATTGAGACAATATCTAAGGAAAAATCCACCTAGACTTTTACTTGTTATTCTACTCCGAACCGGACGATTTATTCATTTAACTTGTTCCGTAGAAATCCTTAATGTATATTATTATCCCTCTCGAGACTAACAACGTCTAATCCTTAGGTTGAATAACCGAGAGTTATCTCTAATTAACACCCTAAGGTTGCGTTAACTCAATCTATGGATTCCCTTATTAGGTTTCACCCTAATCTGACAAAATCTTGTCACCCTATCTCTAGGCATTCAATCAACTCCGCTTAATTATGACAAAGTTACTCTTAGCCAGGGTCTATTCCTCTTCCAACTAAGAGTAGTAACTTGAAGTGATATCCTAAAATACCAAAACAAGAATTAAGAACACATAATTAAGAACAAGTCAAATATTTATCATACGATTTAGAAATAATAACAAGGTTTTGTCATAGGTTTCATCCCCCTTAGGTATTTAGGGGTTTAGTTCATAATTAAACAAGAAAACATCTCAGAATAATAATAATTACAAAACATAAAGAAAACCCAAAACTCTTAAAGGGGAAATTGAGGAGAAATCTTCAGTCTTGATAGTAGATCCGGCTTCTGAGATGGATCAATCGGCTTTCTTGGAGTAATTCCTTACTCCCTATTCTCTATCTCTTTTTTTTTCCTCTTTTAGGGTGTATTTATAGGCTTTGGAACGCCTTAGAACCCTCAAAAGTGGCCTTTTTCGAATTGGACTCAACTTGGGCTCGGCAGGGACACGCCCGTGTGCGATAACTTTAGGCCGTGTTCGAGGTACACGGGCGTGTGTTATACCCGTGTAAGTCGTGCTTCAATTCTGCCAAATTGACATGCCATGTGATCTGCCCGTGTGAAGAGGTTCAGGCCGTGTTGATTTCGTGCTTTGGCCCATTTTCTCCGTTTTTGGCCCATTTCTCGTTCCTTTCGTTCTCCTCTGCTTACTTGAGAATAAACAGGAAATTAAGGCATTAGAGCATCGAATTCTCCAAACCTAAGGAGAAATCATTCATAAAATACGTTAAGCATGGGTTATAAATATGTATAAACTACGGTTTATCAGCATTATTTTCTTTACATTCCTTCCTCCATTGTAATCGCAGCTAATTATTCTTACTCTTCTCCTCCTTTTCATTTTTGCATTGTAGCCGAATACTCTATTCTCTTCTTCTGAACTTTTGGTTGTGGACTTGGGAAGTTCGACTGATCAGGTGTGAGGGTATGTGTTTATTCTTTCCCTCTTTCTTTCTCTCTTCTGTTGCGCATATATCTAATATCACCCTATACTGTCATTTCCTGAAAGGTGCAAGTGTTTCTGTTTGTCTCTTTCTTTTAGCACTTTCGAATTTTGTGGGTGTAAGCCGAATATTCCTCCTCTGAGTGTGGGCATTAAGTTTCGGTAAGCAATTGTTCAACTAAGTTCTATTTGTTCTGTTACTTGTTGGTTGATAAGGCTTATTGGAGTGCAGGAAATCGCTAAAGCCTTGTAGATAGGTCTTTTGCAACGGTTCCTGAGTGTCCGATCAAAGCCAGTGATAGGTAATTCCTTAAGCCAATAGTGGTTAGGCTACTTTTCAATTCGACTAGATAAATGTTTTGATTAGAAATTTGATTGTGTTAGGGTGGAAGTACTGGTGGGCCAACAGCGCATTTTTGCAATCAGGTGTGTAATCACGCTGCTATTAGCATAGATCGACAAAAGCCGAAAATGTATGACTGTTGACACTACACGAACATACACTCGCTTGTGTGGTGAGCCGAATGCACAAAACGTAGGCATTCGATCGAAGAGGCCACCATGAACGATTTCATGGGTTTAGGCCGATTTTGGGCCACGATGGGTCGAAATGGGCCGTGTGGGCCCCATGGGCTCGTGGTCCCCATACGGGCAAACCTCACGGATGCATGGAGATTGTTGGGCCGGCTGTGTAGTTTGTATGGCCAAGGACATTATTTGGGCTTATTGGGTCACACGAGTGTGTGGGCCCGCATGGGTCGTATTATGGGCTTGGGCCCATTTTTGCTGTTTCACTGTTAAGGTTGCGCGAGTCGCCTGAGACGACTGTGGACCTACTGTTGGGTCAGTAAGTATACCTAGACCTAAATCTTGGAAATGACTATTATACCTCTATGAGGTAAATGATGGATATACCCCTATGTGATGTATGACTGTTTGAGCATGCCATTTTTATTGTATGCACATTTATATCATGTTGCATTGCATGGGGTGGGATATATGATATTGGAGGAAGTGTACTGAAAGGCTATAAGCCTATTATCTTGCAAAACACTACAAATCTTTTAGTCTGTGAATCGGTACTATACTATAGAGTGTAGGGATGGGTAGGTCGATTTTATCCCCACATGGAGTGCAGGGCTGGACAGAGTAGAGTGTAGAGGATGGATGGGTAGGAAATTTGTATGCGTTTCTGATACTGTACTGAATTGGGCTAAGGCCCACACTGATACTACTACTGTAATGGGCTAAGGCCCACACTAATATTGCTAATGATATGGGCTTAGGCCCAGACTGTACGACACTATATGTTTGACTGTTTGATAAATAGGGACTACACACTGAGTCTTCATAAACTCACCTTTTCTACTTATCTGTGAAGGTAATCCTTAGGCGGGTCGGTACTGCGAGGGACTCAGAGATGGCCAAACCACCGTTTATGTTTTCGTTTTGATTTTTAGTAAAAGTAGTTTTGTTTGGGTAAATTTTATGTAATAAGGCCGCTTTAAGTTTTATTTCTATTTGGGGATTTATTTAAATTGACTTATACAAGTTAGCAGTAGGACTCGGGTTTTCAAAAGGTAAATGATTTTCAACTACCACGCTACGTAACTTGTTTTAAAAGCTTCCACAATGAACAATGTTTTAAAGTGTAATAACGATTTAGTATGAGACATGTTTTGCTTAACAAACCTGTAATTTAACAAATGAATAAAATAAGTTGGCTTCTCATAAAGATCACAAACGAGGTTTTAACACAATGGACTTTTCTGATAGAACTATGCTTTTCAAAACTCACTCCAATGTGACATCACAGATTCGGCCATAATGTCTAGGCCGGGTTTGGGGTGTTACAACTTATGCCTCGAGACAGTTCAAGCCTCACGAAAAGAACTATCCAACACATGATCTGGAATTGGCAGCTATTGTGTTTGCTTTGAAGATTTGGTGCCACTATCTATTTGGTGAGAAATGTCTTGTTTATTCCAATCATAAAAGTTTGAAATATCAGATAACTCAGAAAGATTTGAATCTATGTCAGAGAAGATGGCTAGAATTGCTAAAAGATTACGAGCTTGTTACCGATTACCATCCGGGAAAAGCAAATGTTGTTGCTGATGCTTTAAGTCAGAAATCATTGTTTGCATTACGTGTCATCAATACTCATTTAACTTTTTCAGATGATGGTTTGGTTTTAGCGAAATTAAAAGCGAAACCTTTATTCTTACAGCAGATTATTAATGCTTAGAAGGTTGATAATGAGATTTTAGCAAAATGAGCTTAGTGTGATTTGAACTCTGATTCTGAATTTAGAGTTGATAATGATGATTGTTTGAGATTTAGAGGTCGGGTTTTTGTTCCGAGAAACTCAGAGTTAATTCAGATGATTTTGAACGAAGCTCATAGTAGTCGGTTATCTGTGCATCCGGGTAATACAAAAATGTATAATGATTTGAAACAGCATTACTGGTGGTCTGGAATGAAAAGAGATATCTCTGACTTTGTTTTGAAATGTTTAATCTGTCAGCAAGTTAAAGCTGAACATCAGGTGCCATCTGGTTGTTACAGCCGATTATGATTCCGGAGTGGAAATAGGATAAAGTGACGATGGATTTTGTTTCGGGTTTGCCCCTATCTCCAAGAAAGAAAGATGCGATCTGGATTGTAGTTGATCGGTTGACGAAATCAGCTCATTTTATTCCGGTACGATCTGATTACTCACTTAATAAGTTAGTTGAGTTATATATTTATGATATTGTAAGACTCCACGGGGTGCCATTGTCTATTGTGTCAGATAGAGATCCGAGATTCACTTCATGGTTTTGGAAGAAACTACAAGAGGCTTTAGGTACGGAATTGCATTTCTGTACTGCTTTTCACCCGCAGACAAATGGTCAATCCAAGAGGATTTTTCAGATTCTCAAGGATATGTTGAGATGTTGCATTCTTGAGTTTGAAGGTTCGTGGGAACAGTATTTTCCATTGATTGAATTCGTATACAATAATAGTTTTCAATCGAACATTAAAATGACACCGTACGAAGCCTTATATGGTAGAAAATGTCGTACACCTTTGTATTGGACTGAGCTCAATAAGAATAAGATTCACGGGGTTGACTTGATAAAAGAGACTGAACAGAAAGTAAAAGTGATTTGAAATAGTTTGAAAACAACTTCCGATCGTCAAAAATCTTACACAGATTTGAAACGAAAAGATATTGAATTTGAGACCGGTGACAAAGTGTTTTTGAAAGTATCTCCATGGGAGAAAGTACTCCGATTTGGCCATAAAGGCAAATTGAGTCCGAGGTTCATCGGGCCGTACAAAATTATCTAGCGTATCAGGCCGGTTGCTTATAGATTGTTGTTGCCACCAGAGTTAAAAAAGATTCATAATGTGTTTCACATATCGGTGCTTCGGTGATACAGATCTAATCCCTCGCATGTGATTTCTCTGTCTGAGATTGAGATTCAATCTGATATCACCTACGATGAAAAACCGATCCGTATTTTGGCTCGCGAGGTTAAAGAACTGTGAAATAAGAAACTTCTGTTAGTAAAAGTGATGTGGCATCGACATAGTATTAAAGAGGCTACATGGGAGCCCGAAGATGCTATGAGACAACAATATCCAAATCTGTTCAACGGTAAGATTTTCGGGGATGAAAATCCCTAAGGGGGGAGAGTTGTAACAGCCCGGTTTAGGCCCTAGCAGAATAGTGGTTTCGAGACCACAAATTTGAGTTAGAAAAATATTTTAATATTATTTTTCGTGCTTATTTTATGTGAATTAGTATGTGTGACAATTTTGTATGAAAATTCGATCGTTTGTGTGCTCAATTTGCAAAAAGGACCTAATCGTATAAAATGTAAAAGTGGCATTCTATTTGATTAAGTTCCTATTTGTTGTGGCTCATTAAAGAAAAGGTCCTTATGTTGATATTTGACCGTTGGAAGTATGAGTGGACATTAATAGCCATAATTGATATGAATTATATGTTTAATTAAAAAGGGTAAATAAGTAAATGATGAAATAAACTTATTATAATTAAAACAAAGTATGAAATTTGGCTATTCACTTCTCATATTGCCGAAAATACAAAGAAATAAGAAAGAAAAAGATTAGGCTAGGGTTCGGCCTTGTCTTCTTTGATTAAGTATGTTTTTTGTTCGATTTTTTATAATTTCTACGTTGCTTAGTGTTCTATCAAGCCCATGTTTGAATTTTTGAAATTTTTGATGATTTTGAGTTGAGTCATTGATGAAACTATGAGTTTTATGAAGTTTGGTGATAATATATGGAATTTTGATGTTGGGTTAACATGTTTTGTCTTTGAATTTTTGATAAATTTGAGTAATTTGGGCTAAATTGTAAAAATGATATTTTGAGGGACTAAAATGTGAAATAAATGAAATGTGGGGGCTTATATGAGCACTATGAATATTTGGCTAGGCATGTGTGCAAAGAAATTTTGTGTATTTTGTGATTTTGTGAAATAGGGACTAAAGTGTCATAATGTGAAAATGTGAGGGCTAATTTATAAAATACCCTAAATATGTGTTTTTGGATTGATTTGAATGAATGTGAGTTTGAATAAGTTAAATTTGAATTGATTTAGATCAAGAATCAAGGAAAATCGAATTAGACTAGGGAAAGTTGAAAGTCGTTGAGTAGTGGACTCCGTTCGTTCAAATCCGTACGAGGTAAGTCAATATACAATAAACGTGTTTAAGTTGAATTATTTATGTTATATAACATTAAATTGTGATGAATGGCTATATGGGAGCTCAATATGTGATATCCGAGAAAGTTTTGATAATGTAATAACGTCTGAAAAGTCTCGTACGAACCATAGGAATAGTTAGGATACATATGTCATGACATAGGATCTGATATGTGTGTTTTCGTGTAAGACCACGTCTGGAACATTGGCATCGACTTATGATTTATGTGTAAGACCGTGTCTGGGACTTCAGCATCGTATTTGATTTCGTGTAAGACCCTATCTGGGACAGTGAAATCGATATTTGATTACATGTAAGACCACGTCTGGGACGTTGGCATTGTACGAGCTTTCTGAGCTATTCGAGTATCCTTATTGATTTCGAACGGTTCAATGGGCATTTCGAGAAATAATGGTTATGTGAGTAAGTACTTAATTCAAGTATGTTTGTAATGTATATGTTGATTGAGAAGGAAAGGTACATATATGTAAATATATATGGACATATGAAACAAGTATAAACTACTAAGAGAATAAGATGTGTTATATGTGCAATAGAATTATGAATTATTGAGCTATATGAGATATACAAATGTTTGAATATATTATGCCATGAGTTATATGAATGAATTGATCAAAATTGATGTTATGTGTTAAGTTTATTTGCATATGACTTACTAAGCTTTTGAAAGCTTATGTTGTGTGTGCTTTCAATTGTTTTATAGATATCGTAGCTATCGGGAGCTCGAGGATCGTCGAGGATCATCACCACACTATCGAACTCTATTTTGGTACATTTTGAAAGAGTATATATTAGAGTATGGCATGTATAGTCTAGAGGTATTTGAATATGTTTTGTGAAGTGTATATTTAGCCATGTGATATGGCTTAATTATGGTTGAATTTATGGTTTGATTTTGGTATATGATATGTGATGCAAAATATGCCTATGTGATGTGTTCATGAATGGCTAAGTGAATTGGTCAATTTGGTAAGTTTTGGTGTGTTCTTATTTAAGGATTTGGTAAGATTTTGGTATAAGAATGAATGAATTGAAATGAGGTTATGAAACAAATGTTTAGATATGATTTTGTCTTATGACTTGGCATAATTTGGTATGGTTATTAAGCATGAGATTGGTTGATAATGATATGGTATGAGTGTTGTATATTTTAGTTGTGAATTGGTTGGGAATTTGGTATGAAATGTGCTTGGTTTTATACCTGTACGAATGACCCAAATTGGGTGGCAAATTGACCTTGTAAATGGCTTATTTTTTCCCACACGGGGCAGGGACACGGGCGTGTGTCTCAGTCGTGTTGCTCAATGGCCATTTCGAAGTGAGCCTGGGCAAACCACACGGTCGCACACACGGGCATGTGTTAGGCCGAGTGGCCAAGTCAGTTTTGAGCATGGGCTAGACACACGGGCGTGTGACTGGCCGTGTGACCCAAGTCAGTAGCCTCCTTAATTTTCACACGACCTGGCACACGAGCGTGTCATGTGGCTGTGTGGACAAGTCAGTATGTATGCCCTATTTTGCCACAGCCTAGACACACAAACGTGTCTAATATTGTGTGAGGCACACGGCCTGCTCACACGAGCGTGTGACCTTTATAAATTTGAAAAATGTTTAAGTTTTGAAAAATTTTGTATGAGCTCGGTTTAGTCTCGACCCTTTTCTAAAGCATGTTTAAATTCTCGTAGACCTATATAACAGAAATTTGTGAATGATTATTATATGTTTTGATTATATTATGGTTAAGAATATGTGAATGTTCTGATATGTCCGGTAATGCCTCGTAACCCTGTTTTGGCGACGGATATGGGTTAGGGTTACACTACTCAACCACCGACAACCAACTACCATCGGCCACTAGGATGTCATCGTCACAGCCACCAGCACTGCCGTGTCCAATTATGCAGGTGCGACACCCTTACGACACCTTGAGCCAGATCAGTCCGGGTCAATGACGATCTAATCTGTCTAATCTAGCCACCGATTGGACCATCAGCCCGGTTTCACATACCGGACCCAGTTCGACCAATTTTTAGGTCTTGGTCTCAGTTTTGGGCTCTCGAGCACAATTTTTTATCTCAGATCCAATTTTCAAGTTTAATTACCCATTGAGCCAATTGTGTGACTTGAAAATTAAATTCCAAAAATATCATATTAATTTTAATTATTTTAATTTTACTTAAGAAAAATTAATTTTTCCAAAAAATCACTTAGACTTTTCAAATTATTTTTTCAAGAAAATTCTTTAATCAAATTCTCTAGTTGAACAATTTTCACAACCACCTAATTTAATTCCACATCGAATAAATCCACTCAATTAAATTAATCTCAAAGTAGTAGAATTTACTTTTCATTCAAATACAACCTAATCGAGTTTTTGTTGAGCTAGCAGAAGGACCAATCGAACATATATAATTAGGCTCTACTGATTGCAATTATATCAAGAAGCATCATTCCGATAATTCACAATTACTTAATCATGGAGTCAGTCCACAAGAAGTACCATGATTGAAAACTCCTTATTGTATACTCTTTACGAAAGCAATTCATCCAACTACTTTGTCCAATGACCTCGTCATGTGTGTGTTACCCTCATATGATATCCTTGATTCCTTTGAGTTAAATCTGTTCACTCAATACAATCCTATTTTATCTTATTGTCACCATTGTGCCTTCTTAATAATTAATATGATCACTGTCAACAAATGACTGTGATAAATTTTTCATTCGCAAATGAGCAACCCATGGCCACATTCCATATTTATCAATTCACACAATACCAATGAGAGGATATCATTAACCCTTTAATTTTGAGCTATGAATTTCATTGTTGCTATTAAAGCCATGCCATACACAAGTCATGTACCCAACATACCGGCTATGGGCTCTATCATCTTTAGAGCATAAGCCTCCACTTATATTAAAGCACATGAGTTGCATAAGCATGGTAAGTGACTAACTCAGGATTTAGGTAAATCACACCATGAGCATCACAAGTGAATTAATTCACAAACGGATGCAGAATTAATTCATCTTGGGTCTAGTCCAATGCCATTCTACTAATGAATGCATCTATGTCTCTACTCGTGAAGTCAATTGCTTCGATACCCAAGACTAGCCATCTTCCCAATTGGAATTGTAGATGACATAATAATCCTTCTTAGTATTTGAATCAAATGCTCACTTTGATTCTTTTATGTAACACCCCAAACCCGGCCTAGACGTTACGACCGGATCCGACGCGCCACATCAAAGCGTTCAAAACATTGTGCGTTGCTTAGTTGGAAAACTTACTTGATGTTTTAAAAGATACTTTCAAAATAGGTTAAAGTGAATGGAAGCTGTACACCAGGTAGGAAACCGGAGAAGAGGAGGTGAGTCTGTCGGACTGCTTAAGTACCAAGCTCCCTTCGGATCCAATCCTAGACATGCACACCGCCATTGCCACACTTTAACGTCGTGTATATTTTTAGGAAACCAATTTGATTAAGTCCGTTTAACAAAAAGTGACTAACTTTGGAAAGCATTTTCATAGCAGAAGTCTTGCTTGTAGTCTTGATATTTTGAAAACAATTATTATTTTTGAAATCACGCCCTAAAGCTAATCAATTTGATAGTTAAAATAAAACATTTCCATCATATTATAATATAAATCAAAACCATAAAAAAATAATTAAGCGGCCTTATTACATTTAAAAACCCAAAACCTCAAAAGCAAAATAAAATGAAGTCCAGTTCACCAGAAAGAAACTAAGTTTGTAGAAACATGTGGCCACTCCGAATCCCTCACGGCTCCAAGCCCACTATGGTTGGGGATTACCTGCATGGATGAGAACAAAGGGGTGAGTTTGGGGAAACTCAGTGTGTAAATTAACCCAACCATAGCCTACACCAGCTCAAACCACAGAAACAGAATATGTTGGCCTTAGCCCAGAGCATAACTCAGAATAAAGCCCATAGGCCCATAACAGACCAGAACAGATATTACATGCTTATGCAAAACTCAACCCATATCCAACCATATGCACCCCCATACCAACCTTTCACCATGTGGGGAGACTACTCGACCCACCCAACCGCTACACACTACAGAAATATGCAGCATGGCTGCCAGAACAGATAGTGTGACAGAGTCACCAGAAACAGATAATCATGGCAGAGCCAGCAGAACAGATATATATGTGGCAGACCCACCAAATCAAATAATTTGTGGCATAGCCACCAGGACGCTTCCTCCATAATACAACCCATGTCCCCATGCAACAGATATTCATTCATGGCATACATCATACAGACTTAAATCATCATGCTTTTCAGACAGAATTAACCCTAGGGGTATAAAGGTCATTTTACACCTAGGGGTATCATGGTAATTTTCCATACATAGGGGTATTCTAGTAATTTAATTATTTTAGGGTTTTCATGCATATTTCTACCATTTACGTACAATCAGAAACACTTACCGCGCATACTCACCGAATTGGGTCCGTTGGCCCATTAACTGATTTTTGGCCCATTAAGCCCAGAATATCAACAATGCACGAAATCGCGCGTACTGTAGTTTTATCATTTCTGATTACCAGAAATATTAACCCATTTATCTTACGAGCATTCGCACACTCGCAAGTTCCCAAAATACCGGCTTTTTGGCATTTCGGCTTTTCGGCTTTTGCCGATCTAGTCTATGAGAGGGTGTCAGTTACACACCTGTTTTATGATGATTCACTGATGAGATCCACGCACGAAATTCCTACAATTATATTATTAATACGTTAATCTAACTACTGAAATGAACTACATATTAACCCTTACCATATTCGGCCAACCACACCTTAGGCACTAGTGATCCTACCTTTATCGAAAATAGCGACTAGATCAAGATCTGATCGTTCCACTTGTCCAAGCCCTTGTTCAGCAGCCTCTAAATCACACTATTATCAAAATAAAATAGTTACCACAACCCCTTAGGGCTACAAGTCCAAATTGACAGCCTCCCTAACTTTTAAGGATTTCAGCTTTTTCTAAAATACGAAATATAGGTTGGGTTGAAAAGACTTACCACCGGTTCCTTTGATCAATGATTCCAATGAGTTTCTACTCGATTCTGATGTAGATCTAAGCCCTCAGATGATAACAAAGGTCGAGCCTTCAGTGATTTTTAGAATTCGGCTATGTCCCTATGGCTATGCGTTTTTGGCTTTTTGTAATAGTGAAGAAAAGATAAAGATTTGTATTGGCTTTGTCGAGAGACACTTAGGGTTTAGAAGACTAAAGAATCGGCCAAAGATGATGAAAAGAAGTAAGAGGATTGACTAGGAGAACTCGGCACAGAAGAAAGTATAGCTTTTAGGATTTCGGCTTTTTATAGCAAATGGCTTTAGGCTTAAAAATAATGGAAGGAAAGTGATGTTAAGTAGAATGATAGGAGTATTTGGCTATGGAGGGAAAGAAAAAGAAAAGAATAGAAAATGGAGAGAAAAAGAAAAGAAAAAGAGAGGGGAAGGATGATCAGAAAACGGCTCACTTACCCCCTAATGCCGAATTTATACTGACACTAACCCTAGCCGAAACTTGCCCACCTAAAGCTCCCCTTGGCCGGCCAACTCTTGCTCCTCAAGATTCCACCATTCGGCCAACTCTGCTCTCCGTAATCAGCTCCTAAATCCTCTCCCTTATCCCCTCTTTACTCAAGCTCCTGAGCAACTCAAACTCCTCCTGACAGACTTTTACTTCAGTTCCATTACCTCCCTTTTCTGTACATAAAAATTAATTCCCTTATTTTGCTATCATTGTGACTTGAACCTCAGTTCTTCCTAGCACCCACACGCCACTTCTAAAGCTCCTTAGTGGCGTCACTTAGCCAACTCACCACAGGCTTCCTTGTGTTCTATTTTACCCAATTAATACTTAAAAGCCCAGTTAACCAGAACCCCACTTTCTTATGGATTTAAAATTAATTAAAATTACCAGGTTTTATCCTAAGCTTGGGCCTTCTATAGGCCCACTAACATACTTATACCTACGCCAAGCAGACAGAACACAAAAATTTAGATTTCACCAAGATTCACAGAGTTCCCGAAAATTGGGGCGTTACATTTTATGGGATTAAGGTCTCATTTATATTATCTACTAAAGTAAGTTGTATTTCTTGCAATGCAAATGTTCCTTACAATACCACCTATCTTTAGTTTAAACTTTAGACAGTCAATGAGCTAATATTTGCTTGTCACAATTTTGCTATGCGTGCAAAATATAAAAAACATAAATACAAAAGGCATAATAGTGAAATGTGAAATTAACTTTATTTATTTATTCATCGTTCAAATAAATAGAAAATAGTTACATGTTTACTACAATATGGGCACATTTCCCAACAAACCACTATATCATTCCACTTACTTGTTAATGAACTAACAACAATGATTAAAATTTTTGGATATGGCAATGCAAAAGGGAGACGATCAAACTCTTCGGCTTCATTGAATTTTCATAAACTAAATTAACATTTTCTTAAACTCTGTACTTTTATTTTATGCCTACCATGAGTTTGATAAAATGTTTGTTTAACATTTAAGTTTGATTATGTGATAAATTGGTTGATGGTTGGTTGATTGTGTTACACCCCAAATATCGGCAAATTTAGAAAGATGAGTAAAATATGTATGTAAACTGTTTGGCACGTTGTGGTAGCATAGTCCGCCACCCTGTTGGCATGATAGCGAGTTAGAGTTTTGGCACATACTAATAAAAAATCCATCCGTTGGTGGTGTTTAAGGATAGAATTTCAGGGTATCTCCAAGTAAAAAAAGACTTCGCTCGAGAATGGGTACGCCTAATGAAGAGTAGGCCTTAGAGTTTTGGTTGGGCACAAGAGCCTACCAAGTGTACGGGAATGTTACAAGAGGCTTAATTGTCTTTAACGCCACGCTGTACGCAAGTCACTACCAAAGTATAGTACACTTGGTTTATTTAGGCACTGTTCAAGTTGGTTTTCATGACAAGATTAGTTGGAAGTCAGTTAAAGTGGTTAGACCCTCTTCGTGACTGGTCAATAGTGACGAAGATATTTACTAGATTTCCTTTACTTCCTCTAGATTTTGTGGGAAAACTAGGAGATTAGGTTAGGTAAACATCGTCACTTATCAAAGTTCACAGTAAGGGGACAGAGAGTTTATATCTAGTAAGGGAGTAGACATTTCTAATGACTTTTCTTTCTACTCTACATTCATGTCTTTCCTCTTAACCTAGTTGTTCTCTTCTTCTTCGATAATATAAAGCTAAGACTTCGTTTAATTATTAGATGGTTCAACTTTCTAGTAAGTTTTATAGCTCTGTATGATATGATTGTTCATGAGTGAGGATGATGAATGGTGTAAGAATAGTAGGGCGTGAGTGTAAAGCCCTGCTTGGGGGTTGCACACAATTGAAACATTATTAAATTAATTGTAAATAGGGATTCTGATGGATGTTTCATGATATTTTAAACAGTTGCTACTATTGGATAGGGAAAGACTATTAAAATAGAAGCCCTAGGCTGAGGTAAAGGTGAGTCTTGGGTGAGTCTCTAAACCTGACTCTTACATGTCATTTTATGTTGGTTATGGTATGGTTGATATTCCTATGAATGAGTATGTATTCTTGTAGAGTGGTGTAAAAATGTGTACATGTTTTTTCTGATAAGTATATGCAAGTATGTAAATGAAGTGAACAATGGCTGATATGATATGACGTTGTGTAGAATGCATGTATGGGAATAATGTATTAGAAAGTATGATTCTTTCATAAATATAAATGAGATTTACATAGGTATCTCTATTGTAATGAGTTGGTTCATAGAGCCTAGATGTGTGTGATATATGTTGTTTATGTAGTCGTGAGTATAGTCATTGTCTAATACTTTCCTATTATATGATTCTAGTACTAAAAAATCTATGTTATGTGATAAGACCACGTAAGAGAGGCTTCATGACATTCACAGATATTGTATAAGGTATAAGACCATGTGAGAGAGGCTGCATGGCATCCACAGATATGAGATGAGGTATAAGACCATGTGAGAGAGGCTTCATGGCATCTAATATATGATATGAAGTGTAAGACCATGTGAGAAATGTTTAATGGCATTCATTGTGTTAGTCCGTTGGGACGATAAACATAGAACAGAGCTCCAACGAGACAATAAATACGGAAAGAGCTTTAGTGACGAATTATTAGAAAATCCTATATGGTGAATTCTGTAGAACTTAAGTGGTGAGATGTTAGTCTACCTTGTGTGAGATCTGGGTAGGCCTGTGAGGAATTGTCAGATAAAATTCTTGATAGTGTAACCAACTGAAGAATCTGGCATAGTGATTTGCCATGATCGGGAACTTTGTGTATTTGGAATATTGAGTGGTGAAAGTGTCTGCCAAACCTGGATTTCTTAGGTTCTATATTGAAGACATCTGAGATTTTATTGCTTGAAATAAAATGTTATATTCTTCTAACCAAGTTTCTTTGCCTGGACTGATTTAAAGATATGATGTAACTAGTGTTCTGATAATCACCGGATCCGGTAACAGAATCCATCAAGAGTAACATCTACTGGGTATTATTCTAAGAAGTGAATTCAACTACTATCTGTAAAGAAATTGTGTAATAAGATTTGAAATATGGTATAAAGTCAGTGATCTGTTAATTGAGCGAAGTGTGTATAAGATGGTTAAGTGAAGATATTGGCATATGGTTATCCACCAACCAGAAATAAGAAAAGTATCCTCCAAATTCTGGTTAAGTGAAAGGAATTCCAGAATCTTAAAGTTAAGGATTTCAACAATAACGTTAAAAGGTAATATTGGTTGAGACTTATTAAGTTCCATTGAATTTATGGATGTTTATTTGCAATGCAGGTTGTTAGGTTTGAACTAGTTCTACAGAAGGGACCAAGCCAGAAACGCACCAAAGTAGTTGATCATAAATCGATATTATGCATACAGAGGGACACTTTTGAGAATATATTTTTAAATGACAAGTAGTATTATGCACCACGATTAGGTTTATTTTAATAAAGTTTTAAGTGGTATTGCCTTATACTATCATTGAGAATCAATTGTAATCAAATAAACATTTATCTTCGGAATCTATGACTTAGAATAATAATAAATAGGTAAGAAGTATGTTCAGTAAAGTCTTCGCCGATTTTAAAACTTTTGTTAAGTGTTTAAGTCTGGTGGCATCCTATATTCGAATTCAGTAAATCGGGTTGGGTATATGTTGTTACAGAGTGGTTATTTGTTAGTTTAAGTTAATATTTATTGTTGATTAATTGATTGTTCGATTATATCAAAATGCTTAATGTGCTAGAATTGACACCTCTAGTTATAAATCTAGATAAACAAGACCGAAAAGGGAGTTTATCATTTGATAGTTCGATATAATTGTGTCGAATAGTGAGACTAAGAGGAGATCTATATGCCTAGATGAAACTGAAAGGAGAACTATATGCCTAGGTGAAACCAAAAGGAGAACCTAGATGGTATCAGTCTAGGATGACACCGAGAGGAGACTCTTAACTAAGAGTGACACACAATATAATCCGTATAGGTTTAATAGCTTAGTTAGCAATTGAGGAATCAATTAACCATCATTTTATTTATTTACGTTGTCTAAAACAATAGGAAGAACATTAGATTAGATTGTTTAATTGATAATTTAAATTTATTTTATAAACAATTTATATTTGAAGTTGCACTGGTAATTTCTGACTCGATTGGATTAGTAATTACTTAACTTGTAATTAACTTGATAAACACGTTTACCAATTTGAAATCCATTGGGTTCGATCCTTGGAATACTCGAAGTGTTCCATTGTAACACTTATAAATATTACAATTAATCTATCACACTTGCAGTACACCGTTATATTTATAATTGTATTTGTGTTGATTCATAGCCCTTGTGCACATACGTCAAGGCGCGGTCGTAAGACAATGATCAAACTTCACTTTTGGCCTTATACCATGTTGAAACTTGAGATTTAATTTGTATAGTTTATTTTTTTATATATAATTTAATCTTTTTACTTTTATAAGTAATTAGTTAGACTGAATATTTAATATTATTAATTATTTCAATCAAAATGTTGATGCCAATTTTTTTTAAGAATAATATTCCAACAAGAAAATTTATTTTATCATGATAAGTTCAAAAGAATTTTTTAAGAGAAAAATTCCTATAAATATTCTCGATATTATTTTTATTGTTTCTTGATTATTAAATTATTTTTAAAATTTTAAAATGTAATATAAGTGAATTTAATAGAAGAGTTTTAACCGTAACAATAATTGAATCTAAATTTTTAAATTCAAAAAGTAAAATTTCTAAATTTCTAAAACTAAAAACAAATTTAAAGTATATTTTAAAAGTGAAGGAATCATGCTAGTTTAACTATTTAAATTTGTAAAAATAGAACGTCGGTAATGACAATATATCGTAAAGAAAAGAGAAATAAAAATAAAGAACACACAAACTTTTACTTGAAAACTTTTTCGAAAAAAATCACGAGCAAAGGAGAAGAAAATTCACTATGTCGAATTCAAAATAATTACAAGAGGAATATACTATGTCTATTTATAGGCCTGTAAAGCCATATTCTAATAGGAGTGTAGTAAGATTGAAACACCTTATTCTAATCAATATAAAATAGATGGAGATTAATAAGATTTAAAAAACTTTATTCTAAAATAAAATAAAAGAAGTGTAGTTCTATATGGATTTTACTTTTACTTTATCTTATCATTGTATTTTATTTAAATAAAGATTCGGGTCACTTACTTCTAACAATCTCCGCCTTGACACGAATTCTCAATGAACATGTTCTTCATCGCGATCTCTCAACGAACAAGTTCTCCACCTCTTCCATAAAACCCCTTAAAGGTTTAACTTCAACAATGAACACTGATAAACCGTAATTTATACATATTTATAACTAACCCATGCTTAACGCATTTTATGAATGATTTCTCCTTATATTTGGTGACTTTGATGCTCTTAATGCCTTAATTTCATGTTTTACTCTCAGATAGGCATAGGAGAACGAAAGGAACGAGAAACGGGTCGAAAACGGAGAAAATGGGCCAAAGCACGAAATCAACATGGCCTGGACCTTTTCACACGGGCAGATCACACGGCCGTGTTAATTTGACAGAATTTAAGCACGATTCACACGGGTATAACACACGGCCGTGTACCTCAAACACGGCCTGAAGTTATCGCACACGGGCGTGTCCCAGTCGAGCCCAAGTTAAGTCTAATTCGGAAAAGGCCACTTTTGAGGGTTCTAAGGCATTCCAAAGCCTATAAATACACCCTAGAGGAGGAAGAAAAGGGAGACGGAGAATAGGGAGTAAGGAATTACTCCAAGGAAGCCGATTGATCCATCTGAGAAGCCGGAGCCACTATCAAGACTGAAGATCTCTCTCAATTTCCCCTTCAGGAGTTTTGGGTTTTCTTTATGTTTTGTAATCATTATTATTCTGAGATGTTTTCTTGTTTAGTTATGAACTAAACCCCTAAATACCTAAGGAGGATGAAACCTATGACGAAACCTTGTTATTATTTCTGAATCGTATGATAAATATTTGACTTGTTCTTAATTATGTGTTCTTAATTCTTGTTTTGGTATTTCAGGATATCACTTCAAGTTACTACTCTTAGTTGGAGGAGGAATAGACCCTGGCTAAGAGTAACTTTGTCGTAATTAAGCGGAGTTGATTGCGCGCCTAGAGATAGAGTGACAAGATTTTGCCGGATTAGGGTGAAACCTAATAAGGAAATCCATAGATCAAGTTAATGCAACCTTAGGGTGTTAATTAGAGATAACTCTCGGTTATTCAACCTAGGAATTAGACGTTGTTAGTCTCGAGAGGGATAATAATATACAGTAGGGATTTCTACGGAACAAGTTAAATGAATAAATCGTCCAGTTCAGAGCCAGAATAACAAGTAAAAGTCTAGGTAGATTTTTCCTTAGGTATTGTCTCAATCAATCGCTTTCCCCAAAAGTAATTTTCCAAATTCTATTTTCTGCCAGTTCTTAGTTTGATTAATTAGTTAGTTAAAACAAATCTCTTTTCTTTGGCTAGATAATAAGAAGACAGTCATTATTAGTACTCCTAGTCCTTTGGTTCGACAATCCGGTCTTGCTAAAGCTATACTACTGTTCGATAGGTACACTTGCCTACATCGTGATAATAGTTAGTTTCAAGAACGATTCATTATAAATTTATAAAACTTATGACAGGAAAATCGACGATCAAGTTTTTGGCGCCATTGCCAGGGAGTAAGATATTAGGAACGCCCAATTTTTAATACTTTAGCCATTTATTTTCTTGCAATTTAACTTCAATTTTTATTTTACTAATTTTCTTTATTTTTTCTCCTGGCAGGTTCTTATAGTTTATTACTAGAAGAAACCCGTCAGGACCATTGCTTTTTGACGAGGAAATTGATTGTACAGCTCGTAGAACCCGACGAGAAATTAGGCGCAGCTTAAGATACACAGAGGAAGAGCACGAAGGTGATATCTCAACTACAACCGAAGAGATGGTTGAAAATCAAGATAATCCGCTACCTCCAGCCATACCTGCTAAATTAGCAAATCAGAATCCTGCTCCTCGTACTATTTATGATTATGCTAAACCTAATTTTATAGGAACTGAGTCAAGTATTGCTAGGCCTGCTATTGCTGCAAATAATTTTAAATTGAAACCTAACACGATTCAGATAATACAACAATTTGTTCAGTTTGATGGTTTGCAGGATGAGAACACCAACACTCACTTGGCAAATTTCTTAGAACTGTGCGACACTTTCAAAATTAATGGTGTTTCTAATGATGCCATTCGCCTTCGGTTATTCCCTTTTTCACTGGGTAATAAAGCTAAACAATGGTTGAACTCACTACCACGAGGGTCCATTACCACTTGGGAACAAATGACCGAAAAATTTTTATTAAAATATTTTCCACCGGTAAAAACAGCTAAGTTGCGTAATGATATATCTTCTTTTGTACAAATGGACTTAGAAACACTTTATCATGCATGGGAGAGATACAAGGACCTTTTGCGAAGGTGCCCACACCATGGATTACCTCTATGGCTGCAAGTTCAAACATTCTACAATGGTGTGAACCCTTCGACAAGACAAATGATTGATGCAGCTGCTGGTGGGACCATCAATAACAAAACACCTGAAGAGGCTTCTGAATTCATTGAAGAGATGTCACTGAATAACTATCAGTGGAAAGTCATGAGGACTAAGCCAACGAAAATAGCAGGCATTTATAACGTCGATTTGGTCACTATGTTGTCAAATCAGGTAGAACTTCTGAATAAGAAAATTGATGGTTTACTTGGTTCTACGCAGGTACATCCAGCGATGAGGTGTGATTCAAGTGGAGGAGGTGTGCTTACAGAATTCCCACCATTCAATCTTCAACCGAAGAGGAACAAGTCAACTATATGGGTAACAATAATTTTAGATCTCAAAATAACCCATATAGTAATACTTATAATGCAGGTTGGAAGAACCACCCAAATTTCTCTTGGGGTGGTCAAGGAAATCAAAGGCCACAGAATCCTCAGGGTTTTCAACAGCCACCTTATCAACAGGAAAAGAAATTGAACCTTGAGGAGATGCTCTCTAAATTCATTTCGGTGTCAAAAACTTGTTTCCAGAATACCGAGACAGCACTCAAAAATCAACAAGCATCAATTCAAGGACTCAAAATCCAGATAGGTCAGCTGTCCAAGCTAATCTCCGAACAACCACAAGGTGGTTTACATAGTAACAGCCAACAAAAAAAACATGTGAAAGCATTTACACTGAGGAGTGGGAAAGTATTAGCCGAATCTGAAAAGAAGCTAACACAAGAAGCCGTGACAAGCGAAAGGGAGGAGGAAAGACCCAAAAATAGTGACAAACCAGTGCCTAAGAAGTATAACCACCAGTTCCATATCCAGTAAAATTGAAAAAAGACCGCATGGATGCACAATTCAGTAAGTTTCTTGAACTTTTTAAACAATTACATATCAACTTACCTTTTGTTGAAGCTATCTCGCAGATGCCTACATACGCAAAATTTTTGAAGGAGCTCCTAACAAATAAAAGGAAATTTGAAGACCTGTATACAGTGGAACTCAACGAGGAGTGATCAGCTATACTCCAAAATAAACTGCCAACCAAACTGAAAGATCCAGGAAGTTTCACTATCCCTTGCTTAATTAGTAGTTTGAATGTTGAGAAAGCACTAGCCGATTTAGGCGCTAGCATTAATTGGTAGTTTGAATGTTGAGAAAGCACTAGCCGATTTAGGTGCTAGCATTAATTTGATGCCATATAAAATGTTCAAACAACTTGGTCTTGGGGAACCCAAACCTACTAGGATGAGTATTCAACTAGCTGATAGATCTATTAAATATCCTAGAGGTATTATAGAAGATGTACTTGTGAAAGTAGACAAATTCATATTCCCTGTTGACTTCGTTGTGCTCGATATGGACGAAGACGTGGAAGTACCTTTAATTTTAGGGCGTCCATTTTTAGCCACTGCTAGGGCTGTAATCGATGTGGGTGATGGTAAATTGGTACTTAGAGTAGGTGACGAGGAGATTATCTTTAAAATTTATGATGCTATGAGATTTTCTAGAGAACAGGATGATTCATGTTATTTTATTGACTCTATTGATCATGCTACTCAAGACTCTTTTCAGGAAATTATACAAGAAGACACGACGGAACTATGTCTAGCTCAAGGAGAGGAGGCAAATGATGACCGTAATGAACGTTCCTTAAGACAAGCAGAGCACGAGGGTATTAAAATGAATGATGAACTTAAACAAAAACCCTCTATTGTTGAACCTCCCAAACTGGAACTTAAACAATTGCCAAATCATTTGGAATATGCATACCTTGGAAATAATTCTACATTACCAGTGATTATTGCTTCTAACCTGCATCCTAAGGAAAAGGAGGAATTAATCCAAGTACTAAAAGAACATAAAAAGGCCATAGCTTGGAAAATTTCTGATAGCAAAGGGATCAGCCCCTTTTTTTGCACCCATAAAATTTTAATGGAAGATGAATATAAGCCTTGTGTGCAAGCTCAAAGACGACTGAACCCCAATATGAAAGAAGTTTTTAAAGCTGAGGTAATTAAACTTCTAGATGCTGGAATTATTTATCCTATTTACGAGCGGTTCTTGGGTAAGTCCAGTCAGTTGTTGTTCCTAAGAAAGGAGGCATGACGGTGTGTGGCTAACGAGAAGAATGAATTAATCCTAACAAGGACAGTCACAGGTTAGAGAGTTTGTATTGATTACAGGAAGTTGAATGATGCCACAAGGAAAGATCACTTTCCATTGCCATTCATTGACCAAATGTTGGAAAGATTATCCGGACACATGTACTCTTGTTTTTAGACGGACTCTCCTACTACTTCCAAATTCAATAGCTCCACGAAGATCAAGAAAAGACAACATTCACATGCCCATACGTTACGTTTTCTTATCGTAGAATGCCTTTTGGATTATGTAACGCCCCTGCCACTTTTCAGCGCTGCATGATGGCCATCTTTGACGAACTCGTGGAAGACATCATGGAGGTATTTATGGATGATTTCTCAGTATTCGATAACTCTTTCCATCTTTGCCTTAAAAATTTAAAACGAGTTTTAATAAGATGTGAGGAAACGAACCTTGTGCTTAATTGGAAATAGTGTCACTTCATGGTCCAAGAGGGTATAGTATTAGGGCATAAAATTTCTGGTAAAGGGATTGAAGTGGATAAATCTAAAATTGAAACAATCCAAAAATTACCCCCTCCCAGTTCGGTCAAGGCTATTAGAAGCTTTTTCGGACATGCTGGTTTTTATAGAAGATTTATTAAAGATTTTTCTAAAATAGCTAAGCCTTTAACTAAATTACTCGAAAAAGATATGCCTTTTAATTTCGATCAGGAATGCTTGGAAGCATTTAACACCTTAAAAGAAAAATTAATTGATGCTCCAATTATAATTGCACCTGACTGGAACCTACCTTTTGAATTAATGTGTGATGCGAGTGACTATGCAATAGGTGCAGTTTTGGGACAGCGAAGAGACAAGCACTTCCAACCTATCTATTATGCTAGCAAGACGTTGACAGCCGCACGAGAAAACTACACCACCACTGAAAAAGAATTGCTAGCTGTGGTTTTTTCATTTGATAAATTTCGATCATATCTCATATTGTCTAAAGTTGTTGTCTACACTGATCATTCTGCCCTTCGATATCTCTTAACTAAAACTAATACAAAACCTCGACTCATTCGATGGATTTTGTTATTGCAGGAATTCGATTTAGAAATTCAGGATAAGAAAGGAGCTGAA
This sequence comes from Gossypium anomalum, assembly GCA_025698475.1. Taxonomy (NCBI): domain Eukaryota; kingdom Viridiplantae; phylum Streptophyta; class Magnoliopsida; order Malvales; family Malvaceae; genus Gossypium; species Gossypium anomalum. The sequence goes on from CM046967.1 coordinate 69,417,569, forward strand.
AATCTCGCAGCGGATCATCTTTCCAGGCTTGAAAACTCAAATATCAGAAAACTAGATGAAGCTGAAATTAATGAGTCATTTCCTGACGAACAATTCTTCGCTATATCTGATTCTGAGGTACCTTGGTTTGCAGACATCGCAAATTTTTTGGCCGCTAATATTATCCCAAAAGGTTTGACACACCAGCAAAAGAAGAGATTCTTTAGTGATGTGAAACACTACTTTTGGGATGACCCTTTTCTTTTTCGCATATGTACAGATCAAGTCATTCGAAGATGTGTTACAAGGTCAGAAACATCAAAAATACTAGAACATTGCCACTCAGGACCAACTAGAGGACACTATAGTGGAACTAAGACCGCGCATAAAATACTTGAATCAGGTTTTTATTGGCTCTCGTTATTCAAAGACGCTAACAAGTATGTGACTTCTTGCGACAAATGCCAACGGATAGGTAACCTCTCCAAACGTGATAAAATGCCTCAAAACTATATGCTTCCATGTGAAATATTTGACGTTTGGGGTATCAACTTCATGGGCCCATTCCCTATTCCATTTGGGAATAACTACATCTGAGTAGCAGTTGATTATACATCCAAATGGGTAGAAGCCCAAGCTTTACCTACTAATGATGCTAGAGTAGTAGTACGTTTTCTTAAGAAACTCTTCTCAAGATTCGAAACACCTAGAGCAATTATTAGTGTGAGGTACTCATTTCTGTAATACCCAATTTCAGAAAACTCTTAAGAAATACGGAGTTTATCACAGAACAGCCACCCCATACCATCCTTAAACCAGTGGACAAGTCGAAGTGGCAAACCAAGAAATCAAACGAATTCTTGAAAAGATAGTAGAATCAAACAGGAAAGACTGGGCGATGAAAGTAGATGACGCTTTATGGTCTTATAGAACTGCTTTTAAGACCCCCATAGGAACATCACCGTACAGACTCGTTTATGGGAAAATTTTTCATCTACCATTCGAACTAGAGCACAAAGCTTTCTGGGCAATTAAATTTCTGAACCTTGATCATAACTTTGCAGGCCAAAACAGGTTGATGCAGCTGAAGGAGTTAGATAAGTGGCAAGCCAATGCGTACGAAAATTCACGACTATACAAGGAAGCAACAAAACGATGCCATGACGCTCACTTGAAGCAGCAGAAGCAATTTGAAGTCAGAGATTTTGTCTTGCTCTATAATTTAAGACTCAAATTGTTTCCTGGAAAACTTAAATCACGATGGTCAGGACCTTTTGTAGTTCAATTTGTTTTTCCATATGGCGCAGTAGAGGTAAGTCACCCATCACAAGGAACTTTCAAGTTAAATGGTCATCGTCTCAAACTTTATAACGGCAAGAATTTTAAGGATGATGGAGAGGAGCTATGACTCCACGAACCTCCCTGAATACATTAGCAAGGGAAAGTCGAGCTAAGACTATAAATAAGCGCTTTTCGGGAGGCAACCCGAGTACTAATAGTTTTCATTTATTTAAATTTCATTTAAATTTCAAAATTCTTAATATTTAGACCACTAACTGAATCTTTGAACACAGGTCCACAAAACTCACATGGCCAAGCACACGGGCGTGTGTAAGACCGTATGGAAACAGGGCAAGATTTTCCCAAAATACGGGCGACAATAAACCGCCACGGCCGTGGGACATGGCCGTGGGCGAACCTTCCAAAACAACACGGGCGTACGACACTCTCGTGCCTTAGAACCGTGGTCGAAACGAGAAGCTAGCACGGATGTGCGACACGCCCATGCCTATCACCCATGGGTGACACTGCCAAACCAACACGAGCGTGTGCATAGGTACACGGGAGTGGGCGAAGCGAGCCACATCGCACACGGTCGTGCGTTACGATCATAAAGACACACGGCCAAGACACAAGGGCGTGTCTCAAGGCCGTGCGACAAACTTTCAACTCGCGACAAACACAGGCTGGACACGACCCACACGGGCGTATGAGGCGACCATGCCACCTACAAAATTAGACTATTTCCCTTATTTCTATTGTTATTCTTAGTTCATTTTTAATTGATTTATGCGGCTTACCTTTATGATTATTATCAGGTTATTTCTTCCTCCGAATTAAGCCTTACCTTCAGTTCTATTGTCAATTCTCGTTTTCGCTAAACTAGGGAATTCATTCATTCCAACACTCAGGAAGTTTCAATTCTCTCCCTCTCTTATGATTTTATATTTTTCCATATATCTAACCTTGTACATTGAGGGCAATGTACATCTTAAGTGTGGGGGGGTAATTATTTCATTATCTGAAAATCCCTGAATATTGCTTTGTTCTCTTATAAATCTCTTATATCATGTTTAAGATGAATTTTGATTTACTGATAATTTTGATTGATATATCTTGAATTAAAACATAGGCATTCATGCATTGATTTTTAAACTTTAAGACACTAGAAAATCAAGCATGATAAGTTGATTTTTAAGAATTTAAAATTTTAGGTTGTTTCCCCAAATTTAGGTATTATCTTGAATTGAATCCCACAGATTGAAACATCAAAAAGCCATAATTTTTTTGAGATTTTTAAGCCTTTTGAGCATTTATTAATTCTTTCATGCTCACTTTTATTATTGCTTTAAGTGTGCCAATATTGAATTGTTATTCTAGAACTTGCCTGATTTTGCATGTCAAGACCACACTATTTGATTTGATATATCAAGATGATAGAGGCACTTAGGATTAACCCACTCATGCCATGAAAAGCCTACCTCCACGATTACCCCTTAGTAAATCCCTTTGAGCCTAACAATCCATTCATTGTACCACCCTCGATATTAACCATTAACCTATTATTGTTGAAATGCCCTTAAATTAATTTGATCCCTAATTTTTGTCGAGAATTGATTTGAATAAATTGCTTAACTATGTCTTGTTCTTAATAGTAATCTATGATATTTGACTTGTTCTTAAAAAAAACATGTATATAAATCAATAGTTATGTAACACCTCTATCCTGTATCCATCGCCAGAATAGGTGAAGGGGCATTACCAGACTTGAAACTCATATCAGAACAGTAAAAATTTTTTTTTTTTGAACATTCCTTTAGATAAATACTAAAGACAGTCAGGGATACAATTTAAACTTCTATAAGTACACATTCAAAAGATGCCATTTTCGCATGGCTTATATACATTAACCAAAATATTCTTCGGCCACTGGTCTATTCTATACATGCCATAAAATAATTCAAAACATAACAGTAACAAGCAGTGGATAGTGATAGTGTGACTAGTTGCTGACGATCCCCGAGCCTATAGCTTCCAAATGAGATCTATAAAACAGAGGAAACAAAGTAAACGGAGTAAGCATTACAATGCTTAGTAAGTTTTAAGCAGTGTCAACAGATAACAATCAAATTATAACATAGTTGTTCGTATTTTTATTTCACTCTTCCTTCGGGCATACCATCCCTTTATCGAATATGCACATCTCATCATATACAATAAGCAGATAAACTTTCACATAAAAGTGAGCTCATGTGACATAGATATATTGTATAATTTCACATAACCTGTCACACTGATCCGATGTCACATAATCATAGGAATAGTCTCATAGATTGCTCATGTATGCATCACATAACTACCTTATGATTTAGTTCAAATCAAGCTCACATATAAACTTGGAGTACATACCTGTTTAACCTTTCGCATTGAATATATTTATAAGCAATTCTCATTGCGAAGTCTTATAGCTTTAAACTCTACTCGGATTATCGGCGAGACCTTTAGCTCAGATGAAATCTCCACACGAAGTCAGCGGGTCTTAACCCAGACGTAGTCACCACATATGGTCATCTGGTCTTTAATCCCGGGCTTACATCATAGAGTTTCATGCATATTTATTCACACGTTACAACATTCACATCGACTATCATATTTGTAATTCATTTACCTCATCAAATATCTAATAAAACACACCTTCCGCCGTTTGTCATTTGGCCACAATATATATATACACATCTCATACATATCTCACATTAGCCATTTGGCTTTACCACATATCCATCTCATACACGTTTCGCATTAGCCATTCGGCTTTACCTCATATCCATCTCATACACATTTCGCATTAGCCATTCGGCTTTACCACATATATACACTTCCACGTTCATCACATTGGCCATTCTGCCTTATCACATATATACATGTTCACATTCATCACATTGGCCATTCGGCCTTATCACACATATGCATGCTCACATTCATCACATTGGCCATTCGGCCTTATCACATATATACATGTTCACATTCATCACATTGGCCATTCGGCCTTATCACATATATGCATGTTCACATTCATCACATTTGCCATTCGGCCTTATCTCATATATACACATTCACATTCATCACATAAAATCCTAAATCAAAATAATAATTTTCATGTATTCACATCACAATTATCCAAATATACTTCACATACCACATATACTTTCATGTATACACTTTGTCTTGGCTGAATCTACATCTATCATTTTCCAATGAATAATTCAATTTCATGCCATACTATCATTTCATATTCGAATACTTATAAACTTACAATTTCACAAATTTTAATATCAAAGATCCATCTAACACTCATATATCATTTTATAATATCACAATTTAGAATTCACGTATGGGTTTAATCAATAGCTTATGAGCAACTAAAACAAGTTTTATCCATGTTTACAACATAACCACAAATTCTCTACAAGCTGTTTTCCTGAGCAACAGTCGTTAAATTATTTGTAACTGGGGCTACGAAATTCAAAATTATGTGCCGTTAATTTTCCATGAAAATAGACTTGTATATCCTCTATCCAAAAAAATTTCAGAATTTTTGGTTTAGCCAATCAATACCAGATTTTTCTTAAAGTTTCCCCTATTTTACTGCTTGACTACTCTGACTACTCTTCACTAAGAATTTAATTTCTCATTGTACAGAATTCAAAATATGTTTTCGTTTATTTTTTTTGAAACTAGACTCATTAAGGAGTTTAAGCATATAATTTTATCTTATAATCATTTTTGTACAATTTATAATGATTTTCCAAATACTGAACAGGGGATTTCGGAGCCATTCTGACTCTGTCTCACACAACTTTGAAAATCTCATTATTGGCAACCCCTTTACTTACACGATTTCTTTTATACGAAACTAGACGCATCAAGCTTTAATTACATAATTTATTCAGCCTTTAACTCAACTCCAACAATTTATGGTAATTTTTTTTTTAAAACACGCTACTGCTGCTGTCCTTTGCAGATTTATACAATTTACTCTGTAAAGTTCTCATTCACATATTTAAAACATAATATCATATATGCCGTCATTTAGAAAAGTCATTGACCTTAACGTATATATATAATTCATATCCATCCCGCTTTAAAACTTAAAACTTACAAAGGAATCAAACTCAATTACTTAAGAACTTACTTTATTTATTTGAGCAATCATGATAGGCTACTCGACGGCTTTCTCTTTCCCCTTATCTCGATTTAGATCCTCTTTGCTCATGAGCTTAATTAAAACAAATGAATTTGTTTCATTACTTATTCAACATTACTTTTTAATAGTCACATTGATAATCGTATAACTTCATTGCATAATGTGTTTATGAAATATACCATGACTAACTTTTATGTTTGTTTCACTAATACCTAATTCACATGCACAAACAAGAATTCACATTACTTGCCATTGTAAATGGAACCTAGATAGCCAATTACCATGGCCAACATACAGCCACTTATATAAATAACACAAAGTGATACAAATTTTTTTACCATTACAAATCATAAAAAAATGACCAATGCATCTGACATCAACAATATATATACATACCAAATACCTATATTGCATACTTATCAATATGAACTTAAAGCCCTATCCTAATTTTCATGTACATATTATCCACCATTTCCAAACCAATTCATCAATGCAATCATACCATTACAAATCAACTTAAAATAACCATATCTAATAATCAAATACCTATAGCATTGCATATTTCTCACATAGCAAGTACAACTAAATTCATTATTAATATATATATATATATATATATATATCTAAACACTTAACTACAAGATTTGATCACCATTATCAAATCATAAAACAGCTTATAACCATCATTTATATTTACTTCCCATAAACCGAAATAACCATTACATCATCTTTAATACACTTAGCATTTTACCCATTTAATCAAGCCAAATCTCAAGACCATTCCATCATACAAATTATACCATAGATCATACTTACAATTTAAGTTAATACATGACCGAAAATCACCATTATTAACATCATTATCAAACCAAAACCAAAACACATCTATCATCCGTATACCAAGCTTACCAAAACAAACTACTATGAGTTTCAAGCTTATTGACCGAATCTCAAACCTCAAAATTCTAAGTTTAATCCATGTGATGAGTAGAGTTTGAACTAATCATCTCAAACATGCATAGATTTTCAAGAATCATTCAATACATACCTCATTCTAGCCATCTTCTAAGCCAAAAATTAAAGCAACCAAACTTTCTTCTCCCTCCCTTTAGGCTACAGCAATGGAGGACAAGGATGAACCAACTTTGGTTTCTCCTCCCACTAACTATTATCTAATATCTCTTTTTTTTTCTTTTATTAATTCATTTGTAATATAATATCTTAAATCACAACACATATTATATATAAAACACCATATCATGACCCCACCATCTCAAAAGTGGGTACTTTGACATGCAAGCCCACATTTTTGAATACATGCTCTATTAGATCACTTTATATATTTACCTAACCTATTTTACCAATGTTTCACATAAGTCCCGTTTCAAAATTTCACATACGAATGGCAAAATTTATGCTTGAAATTTTTACACATGCATTTACTCACCTCATGAACATAGAATATAACTTTCAATTATTTATAAAACTCGGTTTCGTGGTCCCGAAACCACTTTTCGACTAGGGTCTACTTAGGACTGTCACAAGTTATCTGTTGCTTGTAAGTCTCATTCCATAGTCAAAGAAGAAAGCTTGGTTGTACGCGAGTGATTATTTAATATTTTTTCTAGTTAAGTAATTTTTCAATTCAATCTCGATTCTAACCCTTTCTTTGAGCTTGTGACCACACCCCCTAACTAAGCCTCGTTACAACCCTTTAAAGACCTTTGGATTGATGTATCATCTTAATTTATAGTGGTGGAGATTTGATTTTTATGCAAGCCTATGGTAATAACTTTTCATATTGACTTATGAGTGCTAATTTCATTGTCCTTAAACACTTCGAGTGATTTGAGTGAATCCTTAGTGAGGATGTTAAACTCTGTGAGGTTCCAAATCAATGGTAACTACCTAGGGGAGGGGAGAGACCTAAGTTTTTCATGATTAAAATACACAATTTAGAATGTTTGAAGCTCTAATGTTCTTTTAGTTGAATTCTCAATGTATGATTAATTATGAGATGATTTGAGATAATATTGATCGGAATTATAAGTTGAGAAAAAGGAAATTTTAATTGTGATCCGAGGATTTTGCTTGAGGATAAGCAAACGCTTAAGTGTGGGGGTATTTGATAAACCGTAATTTATACATATTTATAACCCATGCTTAACACATTTTATGAATGATTTCTCATTAGATTTGGTGAATTCGATGCTCCTAATGCCTTAATTTCATGTTTTATTCCCAGGTAGGCATAAGAGAACGAAAGGAACGAGAAACAGCCGAAAATGGAGAAAATGGGCCAAAGCACGAAATCAACACGGCCTGGACCTCTTCACACGGGCAGATCACACAGTCGTGTCAATTTGGTAGAATTGAAGCACGATTCACACGGGTATAACACACGGTCGTGTACCTCGAACACGGCTTGAAGTTATCGCACATGGGCGTGTCCCTGTCGAGCCCAAGTTAAGTCCAATTTAGAAAAGGCCACTTTTGAGGTTTCTAAGGCATTCCAAAGCCTATAAATACACCCTAGAGGAGGAAGAAAAGGGAGATGGAGAATAGGGAGTAAGGAATTACTCCAAGGAAGCCGATTGATCCATCTCAAAAGCCGGAGCCACTATCAAGACTGAAGATCTCTCCTCAATTTCCCCTTCAAGAGTTTTGGATTTTCTTTATGTTTTGTAATCATTATTATTCTGGGATGTTTTCTTGTTTATTTATGAACTAAACCCCTAAATACCTAAGGGGGATGAAACCTATGATGAAACCTTGTTATTATTTTTGAATCGTATGATATATATTTGACTTGTTCTTAATTATGTGTTCTTAATTCTTGTTTTGGTATTTCAGGATATCACTTCAAGTTACTACTCTTAGTTGGAGGAGGAATAAACCCTGGCTAAGAGTAACTTTGTCGTAATTAAGCAGATTTGATTGCGCGCCTAGAGATAGGGTGACAAGATTTTGCCGGATTAGGGTGAAACCTAATAAGGGAATCCATAGATCGAGTTAATGCAACCTTAAGGTGTTAATTAGAGATAACTCTCGGTTATTCAACCTAGAGATTAGACGTTGTTAGTCTCGAGAGGGATAATAATATACAGTAGGGATTTTTACGGAACAAGTTAAATGAATAAATCGTCCAGTTCAGAGCCAGAATAACAAGTAAAAGTCTAGGTGGATTTTTCCTTAGGTATTGTCTCAATCAATCGCTTTCCCCAAAAGTAATTTCTCAAATTCTATTTTTTGCCAGTTCTTAGTTTGATTAATTAGTTAGTTAAAACAAATCTCTTTTCTTTGGCTAGATAATAAGAAGACAGTCATTACTAGTACTTCTAGTCCTTTGGGTTCGACAATGCGGTCTCGCTAAAGCTATACTACTGTTCGATAAGTACACTTGTCTACGTCGTGATAATAGTTAGTTTCAAGAACGATTCATTATAAATTTATGAAACTTATCATAGGAAAATCGACGATCAAACACCAACCAAGTCTAAGCAATGCTCAAACTTAGTTATAGGAAGTGACTTAGTCATCATATCTGTAAGATTTTCATGAGTGCTAATTTTGCTCACAACAATATCACCACAAGCAATAATATCACAAGCAAAATGATACCAAACATCAATGTGTTTTGTTCTCTCATGAAACATTTGATCTTTTGTAAGGAAGATTGCACTCTGATCATCACAAAATCTATCAGATCGATTTTGAAGGTCTTCATTGAGTTCACTAAAGAGTCCCTTCAACCAAATAGCTTCTTTACGAGCCTCAGTAATTGCCATGTACTCAGCTTCAGTGGTAGACAAAGCAACTGTAGTTTGCAAAGTGGCTTCCCAACTGATTGCACAATCTCTGATTGTAAAGACATAACCTGAGAGAGACCTTCTTCTATTAAGGTCTCCAGCGAAATCAGCATCAACATACCCAATGACTCCATCTCTAGTTCTTCCAAACTATAAGCAAACATCAGTAGTACCTTGTAAGTATCTTAAAATCCACTGAACTATTTTCCAATGTTCTTTACCAGGATTCGTCATGTATCTACTAACTGCACTAACTACATATGATAAATCTGGACGTGAACAAACCATAGCATACATGAGAGATCCCACTGCACTAGAGTATGGAACATGCGACATGTACTTAATCTCATCCTCTGATTGTGAGGACAAAGAAGATGAAAGTATGAAATGGGCTACTAAAGGAGTACCAACAGGCTTAGCACTCTGCATATTGAACCTGCAAAGAACTTTCTCAATGTACCCCTTCTGACTTAGGTACAATTTACTTGCTTTTCTATCTCTAAGAATCTTTATACCAAGTATCTTCTTTGCTAGCCCCAAATCTTTCATCTCAAATTCTTCACTTAGTTGGACTTTGACCTTTCTTATCTCTCCTTTATCTTTTGCTGCTATCAACATGTCATCAACATAAAGAAGTAGATACACAAAAGAACCATCATAGTTTTTCTTAAAGTAAACACAACTGTCAAAACTACTTCTTTTGAAACATGAAAAGTCATAAAGGAATCAAACCTCTTGTACCACTATCTTGGTGACTGTTTCAAACTATAAAGGGACTTTTTCAGCAAGCAAACATAGTCCTCTTTTTCTGAGATTGTAAAACCCTTTGGTTGTTGCATGTAAATATCCTCCTCAAGTTCTCCATGCAAAAATATAGTTTTTACATCTAACTGCTCAAGCTCTAAATCATGCATAAGCAAAGCTCGAATCGAACTATGCTTCACAACTAGGGAGAACACATCTGTGAAGTCCACTCTTGAAATTTGACTGTAACCCTTTGCAACAATTCTTGCTTTATATTTGGGTTCTTCAACTCCTGGAGTCCCTTCTTTCTTTTTAAACGCCCATTTACAACAAACAACCTTTTTACCTTAAGAAAGTTTCACAAGATCCTATGTTCTGTTTTTTTGGAGTGATTCTATCTCCTCTTGCATAGCAAACATCCACTTTTCTGAGTCTTCACAGCTAACATGTAACATCCCTAACTCGTATCCGTCACCGGAATAGAGTCATAAGGCATTACAGATAAATATAATCCCAAATAATTAAATACGTAAATATATATAATTAAATCTCGAAAATTAACTCAAATCATTTACATAAACTAATACAACTTTTAAATTTAGTTATTGCATATCACATGTAAAAATAAATAGACGTACATTCACAAGTAACAGTGTAAAATATAATTTGTATGAACAATTTCAAATCTGCGGCATTAACATAGCAATCTATACATATCTCGCATGATTTACAATTTATTACTATTAAAAGAATTCACTAGGTTATAAGTCAAGTCACTGTATTTATTGGTTTAATCGGTCAATATATGTATATCATTATACACATTCTCAACTTACACTTAATTAATATATTTATTTAGCCACATACTAAGGTAAATAACACTCATAAATATGAACACCTTGCAAACATTCAAGACACATAAAAACTTACTTAAATAAACGAATCCATATGTCAAGTGCGCATGTCATAACTTAATTTATAAATAAACACCTACTAAGTTTATAATTGGTATTAACTCCATGACATTCATAAAGAACCATATGACTGAGTGTACATATCCCCATGGTAAATGTATATATTATGACTATGCCCTTGATGTAGACTTAATATAAAACCAAACATTTATTTATAACCGAATCATCACATATACATACATGGTGAGCATTTACCCATATGCCAATGCCACACTTATCATTAAAGTAATAAATACTTACCAAATAGTCGACTAAATTAATCATGAACCACATGCATCATTTAACACTTAATAATCGAATCTATTTAACTAGTATACTTTCACCCATCACTAATTATCACATTACATAATTCCATCAAAAATGGATTAAGTATACCTAAAACATACTATCATAGTCGAACCTCATTACTATAAATTACTTATGTATACAAGACTTCTATTATCATTTTATCAACAATCAAGCTTGTTAATATGTTTCATTTAAAGACATGACAAATTAAGACTAAACATAGTAATCAACCTCACCTTTCTAATTCATAATAGAATGAACACAACCAAGGTAATCAACCATACTTATAATCGATTTCTTCAAACCTCAACTAAAATCGTTAATCAACTTCTATGAACAATCACATAACACATAAGATATTCATTCATAGCACATAGCAAATAACCAAATTAACTTAAACCACAAATATGCCAAAACCAAAAATCTAACATAAAATTTAAGCCATTTTCACATGGCCTTATACATAACCAAAGTTCATTATTTCAAACTATAATCTAGCCTATACATGCCATAGATTCAAAAATTCAGCTTATAAAATATCGAAGACAGTCGATAGAGTGATAAGCTTCTCTAACGACTCTCGAGCTCGAAACTTGAATCTAAAATCTATAAAACAGAGGTCAACATGAACACACATAGAGTAAGCTTTCATAGCTTAGTAAGTCATAAGCAAATAAACAACTCCGTTACATTATCAAATCATTTAAACTAAACCAAATTATACTATCATAGTTACTTTGAATCTTAAGCTTTCAATTTCATGTAATTTATATGTACTTTCACATGTATATTACTCATGGCTGAATGAACATATATATATTTTAACAAACTATCATTCAATTTCCAAGCCAAAATATCTCTATCATAACTAGTACATAAACTCTTATATGCATAAATTCATAGGTCACAGGATAATAATCACATACATATTTATATGATATAACCGAGTACACACACACACATGTATATATATATATATAAGTAAAATATCCTTCAATTTCAAAGCTAAATATCATTATGCGAACACATATACTTATATTTATGAATCAAAATACAGCTTTTTATACATAAGCATAGCAATGACCAAATGAACACTTTCATATATATAAAAATACATTAACAAACATTCATTCAATGACTAAGCCAAAACATCTTTAATCATGCCAAATACACATACACTTTTATGCATATACTCGTAAGTCAAAGTATAATAATCATATATATATATATATATATATATATATATATATATATCAATGACCGAATATACCATCATTTGTATATATTCACAAATAATTTCAATAATGTTCATATTATTTATTTACAAGGCCGAAAACCTTTTTCACATTCACATGTATCCTTACTTTACTTGAAGCATGTTTTGCAACAAATATTAAGTAACTTACTTTGTTTCAAATAGGTAATAAACCATTTCATACCTGATCATTTTAGCTCACTTTTGTACATCTGATCACAACTTATCGAGGCCCGCTGAACCATTCGAAATTGAATAGGACACTCGGATAATCACACATATATCGTACAATGCCAACGTCCCAGACGTGGTCTTACATGTAACCACATATCGATGCCACTGTCCCAGACAGGGTCTTACTCGTACACATATATCGGAGTCACATATCAATGCCATGGTCTTTCTTGTACATCACATATCGAAATCCTATTTCATGACATATGTATCCTAGTTATTCCTAAGGTTCATACAGGGCTTTCAGACGTCGAAACTCGATCGAGATGAATGCTTGAACATGGTTACCAAGCTTATTCACATTCGGCATAAACATATATAAATTCATATTTTTCATACCAGCATATATATATTTAACATTTATCTACAATTAAACACGTCTATTTGCCTATAAACTTACCCCGAACGTTATAAAATGGAACAGGGCAGTTAGTCGACAACTTTCGTTTTCCCCCGATCCAAATCTGATTTCTTCGGTTCTTGATCTAAACATATTTAAATTAAGCTCATTCAAACATATTTTCAATCAATTTAGTCCAAAAACAAATAAATGGGAAAATTTCCATTTTACCCCTAACGTTTGAAATTTTTACAATTTAGTCCCTATTGCATAAAACACAAAATATACAAAATTTCCCTATGTTGGGCCAAATTTTACCCATTGCCATACAAGTCCATATATTTCATTTATTTCACATTTTAGTCCCTCAAATTATTATTTTTGCAATTTAGTCCTAATTACTCAAAATCGTCAAAAACTCCAATACAAAATATGTTAATCTAAAAAATATCTTTCATTTTTCATCATCAAACAAAAAAAATTACAAGCTATCAATAATGGCACAATTCAAAATATTCCTCAAAATCAAAAATTAAAGCTTGGGTTTTGTAGTACTCGAAGCAACAATCTCAAAAACGTAGACATTATCAAAAACCGAGTAAAAACGAACCTTGAATCAAGACTTAGATGTTGGCCGAACCTAGCTTTCTTTTATTTCTTTTCTTTTGTTTTCATATTCAGTGTATGAACAAGGAATATAATGAATATAATAACTTTGGTTTTATTTTATGATATGTTTATATTATAATAACTTATTTTATTAACTTACCAAATTAGCCTTAGTTAAAAAAAATATTATACTATCACATATATATGTCCTTTGCCATCCACCTATATTAACAATGGCCTAATTACCTCATAAATGCTTCATGTTACAAAGACAATTACACTTTGGTCCTTACACATTAAACTATTAAGTTTTCTTTTTATGCGATTAAGCCCTACTATTTAATCGGACATTCAAACAATAAAATTAAAGCACGAAAATTTAAACATGCAAATTCACACATAATAAACACAAAAAATAATTTTTAAATATTTTTATGACTCAGATTTGTGGTCCCGAACCCACCATTCCGACTAGGGTCTAATTTGGGCTATTACATAACCACCTCAGAATAATTAAATAGCTCTTAGTTTGCATCTATATATTCAGACACATTTAAAGCATAAGCAACTAGATCATCCTCGACATACTTCTTTGGAGGTCTAATTTCTTTTCTAGTTCTGTTTTTGGCGATAGAGTATTGTGGTGAAGAAACAACTCTATTCTGAATTTTTGTACTGACTTGAGGAGTCGACTCTGTTGTAGATTCTGGATTAATCTGACGCTCCACCTACTTTTGATTTTCTTTATTGGAAGAGTCTTTAAGAGATAAGTTAGGTAGCATAGTAGTTTTATAAAAAACATCATATCTGCTAATTACAACTTTTCTATTTTCAAGACACTATAACTTATACCCTTTTACACCAGCTTTATAACCAAGAAAAACACATTTAATGAATCTCGATTCCAATTTTCCATTATTAACATGAGCATACGCAAGACACCCAAAGATCTTTAAATCAGAATAGTCAGCAAGATTACTAGACCATACCTCTTGTAGAGCCTTTTTCTCAATGGCAACGGATGGAGATTGGTTGATAAAAAAAACATGTAGTAGAGGCTGCTTCGACCCAAAATGACTTTGGTAAGTTAGCATTTGACAACATACATCGAAATTTCTCCATGATCATTTTGTTCATTCGTTCTGCAACGCCATTTTGTTGTGGAGTATGACGAACTGTCAAGTGTCTCACGATCCTTTCTGACTTGCATAGTTCATTAAACTCATTAGAACAGAAATTTAAGCCATTGTCTGTACGGAGGTGTTTTATTTTTTTTCCCGTCTGTTTTTCAATCATAGTTTTCCAAGACTTAAATGCGGAAAACACATCGCTTTTCTACTTCAGGAAGAATGCCCAAACTTTTCTGGAAAAATCATCAATAAAAGTTAGCATATAATTAGCTTCACCTCTTGAATGCACTCTGGATGGCCCCCACAGATCAAAATGAATATACTCCAACATTCCCTTCATGTTATGGATTTCTCTGGTGAATCGAACTCTCTTTTCTTCCCAAAAACACAGTGTTCACAGAACTTCAGTTTACAAATTCCTTGCCCATCAAGAAATCCTCTTTTGATCAATTTTGTCATGCCATTCTCACTCATATGCCTTAAGAGCATATGACAAAGTTTAGTAATATCATCATCTGACAAGGAAGAGGAAGCGATAGCTGTATCACCAGTAACAGTAGAACACTGCAGAATATATAACTTGGCAGTCTTTCTCCACCCTTTCATCACAACGAGGGAACCTTTGGAAATCTTCAAAACCCTACTTTCAGCTGTGTATTTGTACCCTTTTGAATCAAGAGTACTAAACGAAATTAAATTTCTCTTCAATTCTGGAACATGTTATACGTCACTAAATATTCTGACAACTCAATCAAACATCTTAACTTTAATTGTTCCAACACCTATGATTTTACACGAAGCATTATTCAAACATCTTAAATTTAATTGTTCCAACACCTATGATTTTACATGAAGCATTATTCTCCATCAAAACAACACATTTAGAAACT
Organism: Gossypium anomalum; assembly: GCA_025698475.1. Lineage (NCBI taxonomy): Eukaryota > Viridiplantae > Streptophyta > Magnoliopsida > Malvales > Malvaceae > Gossypium > Gossypium anomalum. Next base: position 69,433,306 of record CM046967.1, read on the forward strand.
GTTTCATAAGTTGTAAACCAATCCATATTGGGACTCATGTGGAAGGTGCAGCCTGAATCAAGGATCCATTCATCGCTCAATTTAGAATTGTTGACAGAAGCGATTAGAAGTTCACCATCGATGTAGTCTTCTACAACATCAGCTTCACCGGAATTTTCTAGTTGTTTTCTCTTTTGATTCACAGCCTCCCTTTTGATCTTGTTCTGTAGCTTATAACACTCAGATTTAATGTGTCCTTTCTTCTTACAGAAGTTACAAGTTTTACCTTTGTTTGAAGACTTCGATCTACCCTTAGATTTACCGCAAGGATTCCGTTTCTCTGTCTTTCCACGATTATCATCAGCATTTCGGTCTTATCTCCCATGAACAATGATACCCTCTCCCTGAAAGTCAGTTTTAACCATAAGATGCTTCATATTATCATATGAGGTCAAAGAATCATAAACCGCATCGACTGTGAAAGACTTACGACTATATAAAATCGTGTCTCTAAAGGTTGAATAAGACGAGGGCAACGAATAAAGTAGAATCAACCCTTGATTTTCCTTATCATACTGAACCTCTATGGCCTCCACGTTTGAGAGAATTTCTTTAAACACTGTTAAGTGTTCGTGCACAGACGCACCCTCCTCCAAACGATGAGCATAAAGACGCTGCTTCATATACAGCTTGTTGGTTAGAGTTTTCGACATACATATTTGTTCCAGCCTCTTCCATAATCCAGCGGTGGTCTTCTCTCTCATCACATCCTGCAAAATTTCATTAGACAAATGCAGATGTAACTGTGTTAATGCCTTTCAATCCTTGTGATTTTTCTCTTCCTCCGTCAATGTCAAAGCCATCTTATCTACCCTTAGCAGGGCTTCCTCTAAGTCCATCTGTGCAAGAACTGCCTGAATCTTTATCTACCACAACGCGAATTTGGTGTTGCGATCCAACAGCGTAATTTTATACTTCAAAGACGTCATTACCATGATTGAGATAAACAACCCGGAAGCTTTGATACCAATTTGTAAAAATAGAACGTCGGTAATGACAATATATCGTAAAGAAAAGAGAAATAAAAATAAAGAACACACAAATTTTTACGTGGAAACCCTTTCGGGAAAAAAACCACGGGCAGAGGAGAAGAAAATTTACTATGTCGAATTCGAAATAATTACAAGAGGAATAGATTATGTCTATTTATAGGCTTGTAAAGCCATATTCTAATAGGAGTATAGTAAGATTGAAACACCTTATTTTAATCAATATAAAATAGATAGAGTTTAATAAGATTTAAAAAACCTTATTCTAAAATAAAATAAAAGAAGTGTAGTTCTATATGGATTTTACTTTTATTTTATACTGTATTTTATTTAAAAAGGATTCGGGTCACTTAATTCTAACAAAATTGGTAGTACCAAGTTTCATGTTCAAATAAATAAATGCAACATTTTGTTTATTAGTAGTTGATCAATCCATTCCAGTACCAAAAATTAGTGTATTACTACTTTAATTATGTCAGCAGACAAAGTAAATAAAAGCTTTGTTGTTGCTTAAGAAATTTTAATCTATGGAAAATAAAATCAGTAGACCTCTAGTTTTGATTTTTTTTTAAATAAAAAATTAATAATAATTTTAAAAGCACAGAATAACTATGTTTACAAAAGGAAAGAAAGATCTCGTTAAAAAAATAAAATATAAAATGAAGCAAACAGAATGTTACAAATAAAAGCAAAACGATATTTGATTTCAAGAGCCATGTTGATTTTAATCTGCAAGTGTACCGATTAATATAATTGTATTATGTCGGGTTTTTACTAAATTAGGACAAAAAAAAATAAAAAAAATCAAAATAATACAAATAAAAAATTATGTACCAAAATGGTACATTTGGGTGGTGTCGCCTATGGCAAAGGTGTGACCATCCCATGTCCAATAAAAAATTACTGTTGCTGTCTGTTAAATTGCGGCATAGGACTGAAATGTAATAATATAATGTATTCAGGGACCTGTTATGCAATTGTTCCATTTAGAATGACTGCTAAAAAAAAAAGGTAAGGGTGCCGCCTGATAGTGTGGCGGCACCAAACTTAAAATATGGCTAATTGCCTTGTTAGCCCTCATTATTTATTATTTTCTTTTTATTTCCCTTCAACTTACTATATTATTTTTAGACAAGCCATTAACCTATTTTTGTAGTTAAATAAGCCCTTAACTTATGGTTTTTACTCATAAAAGCCCTTCATTTTAATATTAAAGTAAATATATTTTACCCAAAGTAAAGCTATTTAAAAAAATATAAACTAATTCACATTTTATGTTGATGTGAATAGTTTATTAAATAAAAAATAAAATTTTAAAATTTCTTGAGAGTGCTTATATACATGATATTCTTAACTACTCTTTCAAAAATTTTGATTACTTTTTTATATTTTATGTTAATGTTAAAGTGTATATAATTTTTATTACATCAACAAAAAATTAAGATAAAAGCTTGAAATTTAAAATATATTTACTTTAATATTAAAATAAAGGCCTTTTATGAGTAAAAACTATAAGTTAAGGGCTTATTTAACTACAAAAATAGGTTAAGGGCTTGTTTAAAAATAATATAGTGAGTTGAAGGGAAATAAAAAGAAAATAATAAATAAAGAGGGCTAACAAAGCAATTAGCCATATTTTAAGTTTGGTACCGCCACACTGTCAGGCGGTACCCTTACCTTTTTTTTTTAGCAGTCATTCTAAATGGAACAATTGCATAACAGGTCTCTGAATACATTATATTATTACATTTCACCCTGTCTGCATTCGCATTTAACAGACAAAGAACAATAATTTTTTATTGGACATGGGGTGGTCACGCCTCTGCCATAGGCGACAACACCCCAAATGTACCATTTTTGTACATAATTTTTTATTTGTATTATTTTGATATTTTTTTTATTTTTTTGTCCTAATTTAATAAAAAACCCTTATTATGTCTCTATCTAAATTAAGTCAATTCCATAAAATCTTACCAAAACAGCCATGGACTCCATAATTGCCGCACAGAAATTTTATGTGGCGTTTAGTAGTACTTTTTAAAAATATTTATTTTAACATAAAATATATTTTTGAAGTAAAAGAAATATTAAGAGTTTATTTAGTGGTATTTGAAAAAATATTTTTGATTTGAAAAGTATTTTCAGAAGAAAATTTGTGTTAAATAGTTGTTTTTAACTTAAATTTTTTGCTTTTGAAAAACACTTTTGAAAAAAAGAAGTTAAAATTTTTAGTTTTTCCTCTCCAAAAACACTCTTGATGCTTAATTACTTTATATTCCTCCAACAACATGGTATGTTCTTTTTTTGTTTGGTGCTTATTTACAAATGTGTTAAAATATTAATTAAAAATTAAAAAATATTTTTTAAAATAATACAAATGTGTTAATATCTAATTACAAATATTTAATGGTTATATTTAAATATTTAAAATATAATTTATATATTCTAATTAAATTTTATAAATAATTAATGTTTATTTCTTAAAAATATTTAAAATTTATGTTTCATATATTAAAATATTAACAAGTTATAATATTTTTTTTATATTCTTACTAAAATATAATGATATTAACTAATTTGAACATTATTTAAATGTATATTTGTTACTTAATAATACCATGTCTAAAATAAATATTTTATTTTTCAAAATAATTTTTTGACATTAATGCTGAACACTCAAATCTTAAACAAAATATTTTTCAAAAATATTGCTAAACTAACCCTAAAACAACAACTTCGAAGAAAATTTTTGACTTTTCAAAAACACTTTTCCTCAAATTAAGAAGTTAAAATTTTTAACTTTTCTCTCCCAGAAGCACTGTTGATAGCTTAATTATGTTCACTCCTTCAACACATGATTTTTTCCCTCCTCTGGTTAATTACTTAAAAAAATATTTAAAATTTATTTTTTCATATATTAAAATATTAACAACAAACTATAATAAATTACATTTTATATTCTTATTAAAATATCATAATATTAACTAATTTGAATATTATTTAAATGTTTATTTGTTGCTTTATAACACCATGTCTAAAATAAACATTTTATTTCTTAAAAAAACTTTTTAACAATAATACTAGGGCTAGTTTAGCATTATTTTTGAGAAATGTTTTTAAAAAGTACTTTGAAAAAATAATTTTGAGAAGTATTTTTAAAAAAATTGATTATTTAGCATTATCATTAAAAAGTATTTTTGAGAAATAAAATGTCCATTTTAGATATAATACTATCAAGTAATAAATATGTATTTAAATAATAATTATTTTAGTAAGAATATAACAAATAATTTATTATAACTTGTTAATATTTTAATATATGAAATATAAATTTTAAATGTTTTAAAACAATAAATATTAATTATTTATAAAATTTAATTAGAATATATAAACAATATTTTTTTTTTAAAAAATTGAATATAACTATTAAATATTTGTAATAAAATATTAACACATTTGTATTATTTAAAAAAATACTTGTTTTATTTTTAATTAATATTTTTAACACATTTGTAATTAAACACAAAAAAAAAACCATATTATTGAAAGGATAAAGAAGTAATTAAACACCAAAAGTGCTTTTAGTAAAAAAAAAAAAAACTAAAAATTTTAACTTCTTCCTTACAAAAATACTTTTAAAAAGCCAAAAATCACAGTAAAAAACTTATTTAGCACAACTTTTCTTCTAAAAGTTATTTTCAAGCCAAAATTGTTTTTTTAAGAAATACTAAACAAGGCCTAAATACTTAAATCTTAAATCAAACCTTTCAAAAAAATTTCTCAAAAACACTTTTTTAAAACTATTTTAAAAAGTAACGTTAAACTAACCCTTCTACAATACAACACTCTAGAAATCATAAAGCAGTATGTAGTGAACAAAAATTTCAGTATCTGAATTTGTACTTCATCTAAACCATTTGCCAAAAAAAAAAAAAAAAAAAAAAAAAAACCTACTTGAATTCAGCAGAATCTACAATAAACAGACTGACCATTCCGCAGGAACCAACTCTTAATGTTTACTTTGAAACATGGTTTGAAACAGCTAAAGACACAAAGCTCAATTCGAAATTCATTCTTAAATGTTAAATGCCATGTCTCCTGACATCCAAGGAATATCGGAATTATTCTTGGCATTCGTTTCAACACACGCTTCTTTAGCTATACCTTTATGGGCTCGGGATTTTCAATATAAGTCGGCGCAATCTTACATATAGGCATGCTTTCATTTTTGCTTAGAAGCTTCATGGACGGATGAACCTCGATATCATGCATTAACACTCTATCATCTATGTCTAATTTGCTCACATCCACCTCGATTTTTTGAGGAATGTGTTCTGCCGGGCATTGAAACTTTAGACTGCTTCTTATCACTTTAAAGTAACCACCTGGTACAGCATCAACGTATCATTTGTCAAATAACAAAGCATAATCCGATTGCAAAGACTACAATGAGATCAAGCAGGGGCAAATCAAAATAAATAAACGAAAATGGGAATACTAATAATAAGACGTATCATCACACGGTTTCTCCATTAGCAAAACGAAAGCTGGCATTTGTGTTAGTCTGATTTACATGCTAGTTCCCTACAAGAAAATGCAAATGAAAAATAGGCAAGGCAAGGCCATATGCCTGTTCAGGTTCTTGTGCATTATCACTTGCAACAAAACATTTGGTAAGTTAACATCATTTAGTGTAATTGATAATATGAGAAGTGAGGAAAGACAATTAAGAATGGTACAACACGGCAAGAGAGTAAGTGGACAACAAGGACCACAGCTCCGAGTATTGGTAACGTTAAAGATACCAGAAATCATTTAAGTTGTAAAAAACTAATGGAGAAAACATTAATGTATAATTTTAACAAAATCCGATGACATAAAACTAAATAACAAATTGTAGCATCTAATCTTATTATCCATAACAGAGCATTATAAAATGTGATTTATAAACCCCGGAAGTTCCAAAATCATATTAATATATGAGATAATGTCGCATTTGGTACTTGTACTTTCATAAAATATTCAATGTAGTACATGTACTTTGAAGATGTCATGTGGTATCTAAACTATCAATATGTGTTTTCTTATGGTACGCGTGCTTTCATAAAATATCCAATGTGGTACCTATACTTTGAAAATGTCCAATATGGTACCTGAACTATCAATATGTGTTTTATTATGATACCTGGTATTATCAACATTAGTGAATTGCTAAACCAAGTATAATCACAAGACATAAGTCTAATTACTTCCTTTACCCAACAATTTCAGATAGTTAGCATATATAACATTTCTCATCTAAAAGAAGCAATGGACAAGCAAGTTGCCTATCATATAGTAAAATCTAAATCTTGCACAAAGTTAACATCAATAAGAAGATCAAATTGGGACAATTGCACTAAATTGCATACCTTTCTTAAGACCAGGGCAATCCTCTAATCCTTTGAAAACTACAGGCACATCAACCTTCAACTCAGTCCCTTCATCCGCCCAAACAAACACCAAATTCAATATTTTACCACTCTCTTCGTCCCTATGAATCTATAAAAGCAACCCAAAAAAGAAAATTTAAACTTGGGTAACAATAAAAGCTACTAATAAACAAAAAAAGAAAGCGGGGAAAAGTAAAAAACTTGCCTTGATGGGTAAAACCGTCCCGGATTCAAGTAAGACAGAAGAGCCAGAACCGGCCCGGATCTGAAGCTGGAACCTAGTGGAACAAAAGAAAGGGGGTTGAACGGACTTGATAATGGATCGAATCTGCTTTCTTTCGGTAGTAAGAATTTGTTTCCTGGACGGGGAACGGTTGCTTGGGTTTTTCTCGAGCAAGCCTTGAGAGAAAACCACAGCAGGGATTCTACCTTGGGTTCTATCACGGCTCGAGATACGGCTGCCGGTGCATTCTCGTGGGATAGCTTGGATAGTGTGGTAATGGTGTGTATTTGCCGGTGATGTTTGGACCACCGTTTTCAGACCGCGCCACAACCTGAACATTTGGTCGGAAACTTTAATACTTTAATGGACTTCACCAGAGTTTGTGCTGTTGAGTGCTGTGAGTGAAATGAGGTTTTGAGCATGGTTAGGTATTAGGGTTTTAATAATCTGGGCCAAATTCGGGGTAAGTTTTTAGTCTAATATACCTTAAATCTGACGATGAAAAGATCCATAAAGCCCAAATGCTGGTTTGGAAGAACAAGGCCTCAGCAATGAGATCCACACAGTAGGGGTGATATTAAAATTAGTGGAAAAATATACATTTGATTCAATCGCAAAAATAATAGTGAGGTGAAAGTATAAAATGATAAAAGAAAGATATTATATTTAATTATATACATTATTATTTAACTCTTTAATTAAGGAAATGTACCGAGTTAAAACAACACCAATTCGATTAGAAAGATTACAGAAATATTCTTTCATAATTAAATTAAATTAAATTATGTTAGGATACTTTAGTCTTTTTATTTTAACGAAAGCCAATAAAAATAAAAATATGTATATGATGGATTTGAATCCATACCAATTGAATTAATAAAACCTAAAATTTATCCTTCAATAAAAGCTTCATTTTAATAATATTTATACAATTTTATTTTAATATAAACAATTTATCACCCCATTGTATACTTATACCTGCGATATATAAAAGATTTTGATTGAGTTGGTATCAATCATAACTGAGTTGAGACTCAGTTATTAAGTTACTAAGATACCCTTATTTTAAAAAAGCAATAAATATTAATTTAAGGGTATTTCTTTTCTTCTTTTTTAATCTAGAAAATATTCGTACTTAAAATGGAATTTGAACCCAAAACACCAAACATACCCTCTTCCAACTTTACTATTTCAACTATAAGTAACATTTGGTACATATTGCATATGTGATATTATTTTTAGTTTCAAATATTACATTTCATTATTTATTGTATGTTATTTATAAATGTATTAATATGTTCTAAATACGTAGTTTCTACATGCATACGCATGAGATAAAATTTATAGTATATGTAAAATAATTAATTATATTTCATATTAAATTTATATTTACCTTAAATAATAATTTTCTAGAATAATGCCACATTTGATACTTGTAGTTTCATAAAATGTCCAATGTGGTACCTGATCCATCAATATGTCTTATTATGGTACTTAGTGTTAACACAATTATTAAATTATTAAACTAACCAATGAAAATTTGACACGTAGAACTTTTTTTCTCTTAACCATCTAGTCTAACATTATGTGAAAAACTAAATAAAATAAAAAATAATTTAATTTAGAAAAAAACTAAACATATGGTTAATAGAAAAGAAGTAAGTACTAAACATATGGTTAAATATACTAAAATGGAGACTAACTAAATAAAACAAAAAAATAATTTAAAAAAATAACAAAACATATGGTTAATGGAAAAGAAGCAAATAAACATATGGTTAAATTTACTTAAATGGTGAAGATAAGTTTAGTATTTATTTCTTTTTTATTAACCATATGTTTAATATCTATCTCTTAGCTTTGCATTGCACTTTAAATCACTCGATTTCAAGTACGAGAGTTCAAGTTATGACCATTTTAGTGAAGAATGCACGAGCAAAATTTTTAGACGAGATTATTACGAAAATTATGAGTTTTAGACTTTTAATTCTAGTTTAAATAATATCGGGTTTGATTTTTAGGCTTAATTTTTATTATATATGAACCTAATATTATATTTATTAAGTTTTATTATTTTATTATTTATTTATTTCGAATTTTGGATATTGTTTAAGTATTTTAAGTTATTTAGGAGTTTTATATTTTTTAGTTAAATAAGAAAATTTAGTTTAAAACTACTTCTTATTTAGATTAATTAGAGTTTCATTATAATTTGGAGTTTTCTTGGATGTAATTAACTAGCTTATATAAAGGCCAACTCATTGTTCATTAGAAAGACAATTGTTTTCATTAATAAAGTTTTCAACTTTGGGAGTTAGTTTCTTTGTACATGATTTCTTTCCTATGATTTTTAGAAATAGTTTTCTTCTCGATTTTTTTCATGAAGTCATGAGAATTTATTCTTCATCCTTTAATTTGCCAAATAATTATTTTATAGAGGGTTGATTAGAGTCCTTAATTGAATTTGTTGGAGTTTATATCCTAAAGAGTTCAATTGAACACTTATTCATCTATCCGTTAGATTCATCGGTTTACTCGTTCCATCTTCCACTTTGTTTTTTTTTTTTAAATTTTCATTTTTTTATTTATTCTTTATTCTCAAGTTTCTTCTTTTAGCGTTTTCTTTTTCTTTATTTCTAAATTTCTTTATTTTTTCTTTACAGGTCAAATATGAATCCTTATTTCTTGAATCAAACAACTTGAACACAATCTTCCTCTCCTTGCTCATTTATCGTTTACTCATAAATAGGGGTGTTTAGTTGGTTAACTGACCGGTTAACCGACTCGAAATAACATTAACCGAATTAACCGACCCTTCAAAATTTTTAACCATTAATCGAACCGAAATTTTTTCAAAAAAATTAACCGAACAGAAAATTTTTTCGGTTAATTCGGTCGGTTAACCGAAAATTATATGTATTTCTATTTTTGGTTAAAATAAGTATAAAATTAACCGAATTAACCAAATTACCCGAAATACCCAAATTAACCGAATTAACCTAGTTAACTGAATTATTTGTATAAAATTATATGTTTTTTATTTTTATTTTTATTTTTATTTTTAGATTTTTATTTTTATTTATTAAATTATTTGTAATTTTTATGATTGGGTTAGGTAATTGGGTTAGGTTGGGTACTTGGGTTAATATATATTAGATTGGGTGAAATTTATATACATGCATTGATAGGGTGAAATTTATTAAATTTCATTCACTGAAGTTGCCAATTTTCAAGTTTGGAAAATCAGTCGACTTGCAACGACTTTTTGAATAGGACCTGAGCATTTCGAGGTTGAGATGTCTTCATAGCATTCAAATATCTATTTCTGATCTTCACTTTGAATCACTCAATTTTGAATTTAGGAACTCAAGTTATTACCGTTTTAGTGAAGATTATTCGAGTAGAATTTCTAGACGAGATTATTACGGAAATTATGAGTTTTGGGCTTTTAATTTGAGTTTAAATCATATTGTGTTCAATTTTTAGACATAATTTTTATTATATATGATCCCAATATGGTATTTATTAGATTTTATTATTTTATTATTTATTTATTCCGAATTTTGGATATTGTTTAAGTATTTTAAGTTGTTTAGGAGTTTTATGCTTCTTAGTTAAACAAGAAAGTTTAGTTTAAAACTATTTTTTGTTTAGATTAATTAGAGTTTCATTATGCTTTATAGTTTTATTTGGATGTAATTAGCTAGCCTATATAAAGACTTCTTCATTATTCATTAGAAAGACAATTGATTTCATTAATAAAGTTTTCAACTCTAGGTGTAAGTTTTTTTTTGTGCAAGATTTCTTTATTGTGATTTTTATAGGTAGTTTTCTTCTCAATTTTCTTCAAAGAGTAGTGAGAATTCATTCTTTATCATTCAATTTACAAAGGAATTATTTCTTGGAGGGTTGATTAGAGCCAGTAATTGGGTTTGTTGGGGTTTATGTCTCAAATGGTTCAATTGAACCACTTATCAATCTATCCATCATATCCATCGATTTACTCGTTCCATCTTCCACTTTCTTTCTTTTTTTTAAAAAAAAATCGTTTAATTATTTATTATTTTTATTTATTCTTTGTTCTCAAATTTCTTCTTTTAGTGTTTTCATTTTCTTTATTTCTAAATTTCTTTATTTCTTATTTCTAGGCCTGATCTGAATCCTTCTTTCTTGAGTTGGAGAACTTGAATACGATCTTGGTCCATTGTTTCTTATAATTTGGTATTAGATTTCGGCATTTTTGAGTTGTTTTCTTGTGGTATATAAAGTGTTTTTGCAAATTTTGCTTAAACAACCTCTAAAAAAATTTAAAAAAATGTGGTTTAAATTTTGTGCCCAAAATTTTCAGATATGATATTTATCATATAAAGAGGATTCAATTTAATTTTCGTGATTTTAGCACATCAAGAACACCTTAAACGGAAAATTCAAGTTGTTTTTCCATTGTTTCGAGTTTTTTGCTGGGTAATTTATCTTATTTGATTCTAGCCTTAGGTTCTCTTTTGTTTTTAGTTTTTCTTATTCTATTACATATTCTAACACATTTTAGCTTCTTATTTCAATAGGTATGAAAAGAGTGGTCTCTCAGTTCTCCACTCAACTTACTTTCTTTGGAGTTGAGTTTTTCTTTGGCTTCTTAGAGTCTTAGACCAACTTTGTTAGAGAGTGATCCCACATTTTTTTAATATTATTAAGTTTGATTAGTCTTTAAAAATTACAAGCGAGAACATCTTAACTTATTTTCTTTGCATCTTAGAGTTGTTTATTTTTTGTTGTGAGTGCATAATGATGAGGTTTAATGTTCTTTGATCAACTTTTCTTGTTTGAGTGTTTTTTATTTCAGCCTCTAATAATGGTTGTGTTTGTAAAAAACCCGCATGAACATGTTGTTTCCAATACCCAAAAATATTCTATTGTTCATGGATTTGTCAGGAAAAACATTTGAACAAGGTCATAGTGGGATACACATACTTAAATGACTTTTTGAAGAGCACAAAAAAATTTTTAGTGATAAGAGGGATCACCAAGACTCTAAATGCCAACAAGAAAATGTGAGTATGATTTATCTCTCACATGTTGTGTGGAAACACGAAAATATAGATTTTTTCATGCCCTTTTTATCCCAAATTCATGCAGTTTCGGTGTAATTTTGTGAAAAATATATAATAATTATAAAATAATTAAATTGTACTTAAATTATTAACATGTTAAATTTGAATTAATTTTATAATAAATTTTGATTTATTTTCGACTGATTCGTACAAAGGGCGAAAAATGGCTCGATAGAACGCAAAACTGAGAAGCGATTTTTGAAGCATCGAGGCGAATTAATTTTTCAGCCTAAGACGGTCAAATTTATGAATATTAATTCATTAATTTAAAAAAATTATTTTGGGTTAAATAATTATTATTAATTAAATTATGAAAGGAGACCCAATTGTGCTAAATCGAGAAGACTGATCCAACCGAGTAATGGGCTGCCCAAAACCATCCCACATGCTGACCCAATCAGCTTATTTAGCTGATTATTTGGCTTGCAAAACAGCCCTTGAAGCTTCCTTGAAATTGCATTCAAACCTCTCCACTTATCAAGCTTTTGTAGATTTGCCCCTAGCTAAATTTAACAAGTTTAAAAGCTTCAAACTTGCCACACGTGTGGCTGGCCATGGGGGGAATCAATGGCTACTGACTTTTTCTATTTTTAGCAGCCTACTCAAACTATAAATACCCCCCTTGGCTGCTCATTTCAAACACACCTCTCCTTCTTTCATTCTTCACTTCTCTCTCACTTTCTCTCTTTAAAACCCTTCCTTTATTCTTCATTTTTCCCTTTAATTCCCTTGTTAATTTCCCTTCTTGGAAAAGATCCTTTCAACCACCATTGGTAGCAGCATTCAAGTGCTAGTAGAAGCCTCGGTTCAGTAAGAACAAGCGGAGAAAGAGGAACGGAGCAAACTAGTCAAGCTTCGGAGAAACACCGGATTTGATTCTAGTTCCCTATCCTTTAATTTTTATTGTTGTTGTTATGAACATGTCTATGAATAATTGTTAGGTTGATATGTTTAATTTAATTAATATGGCTTAAATTTAATTCGTGTTAGGTTGATTGCATTTCGTTCATTTAAGTTATTAAAATTATATTTGTGTTGTTATAGGCCTTGGTAAGTTGTTTGATTAAGTAAAACCATGATTAAGTTATTCTTGCATTATAACTGTAAGATAACTAATGAATTAATTATTTAATCATTTTGAAATTGTAATTAATTGACACAATACTTAACCAGTGCATGTTTAATCTTCTAAGGTAGTTGAGGGTTAAATTAGCCACGGTATTAAACGGTACATTAGCCTTGTATAACTTACAAGATTATTGTAATTAAACTATTTCAAGGTAAGAATACATTGTTACCTCACATAGTCTTTTATGTGTTTATGAAGATTGATTAATTATATGAATTGACATTGGAAAATGTTTAAGAGATTAGTTAATTTAATAGGTACGTATGAGCAGTAGTTAGCCCATGAAACAGTGAAAATCCAAAGTAAAAGCAGCAATCCAAAAGTCCAATTTACATAAAAAAATAACCCAAAAAATAAATAGGAAATAAATACCACTATAATTAAAAATAGTTCAATAATCATGTTGTCACCGTCGAGTCTTCTACCGCACTGATCCGTCTAAGTTTGGGGTTTACCTGGACAGATAAAACAGAAAAGGGTGAGTTTACGTAAACTCAGTGTGTAATCCCCACAAAAGACATGCATACAATCAAATGCAGTTTGGGCCTGAGCCCATTTTAGTTTCAGTAGTAGTCCGGGCCTTAGCCCATTTCAGTTTCAATATCAGATATACATTAATCAGTAAACAGAGTCCTATCCAACCAGCCTCTACACACCATCTCTGTCTATCCCTACACTCCATGTGGGGTTTAAAACACCCACCCATCCCTACACTCCAAGTAGCATCGAATGCGGCACATAATCAGTAAATTGGCAGCTGAGCTGCCAGATAATAGGCTTAAGAGCCTTTCAGTACACTTCCTCTAAATATCAACATTCCAACCCAATGCAATGCAACATATAGTATATGACATGTTAATACATGAATATCAGTTATACATATAGTTCAGTATTCATTCATATAATCATCATGCTCAGTACATACATCATACATACAGTTCACGTATTTAAAGGTCTAAGTAGTGCTATCGACCCTACAGTAGGTTCACAGTGGACTTAGGCGACCTGTGCAACCTTAGAACACATTTCAGTTAAATGGGCTCACACGCCCATGTTGTCTGCCCGTGTGGGCCCACACGTCCGTGTGGCCCATACGACCTAATTTGGCCTTAGTCGTGTGGATCACACGGCCTGGCCCAAAATCCCACACGCCCATGTGGACCACCCGTGTGGACCCACATGCCCATGTGGCCCACACGGTCCAAATTAGTTCCCTACTCCACAATCTGTTCCTAAGCACGAAAAAGAAAACCCCTCAATTCCACTTACCAAAAAGGAAACCCGTCAATTCCAACAATCTGATCGGACAACGTAACCACTAGCCGAAACGAAAACCCAAAATAGCAAGTTGCAGGGATGGAAAAAAGAAAAAATCAGAAGAAGGGAAACACGAGGATTTGACGTCAGAAAAATTTGGAAGGGAAGAGAAAATTTAAAAAATATTAAAACAAAATAAAAATGATAAATCAAAATAACCCTCAAATCCCTCAAATCTCTCCCACTAACGCACAACTCAACAACTTCCACAGAATTTCAACTCAATCGAAACTCTCACCGTTAACAAAGCAAAAATAATCTCCCATACTCGCACAGGGATTTGAACACAGAACCTTCAACAAACTGGCGCTCAACCACCAGACGAGCAGACCCATTTTGATATGGTTTTACAAATAATTTAATATAAGCCTGCTGAACAAGATAAAGGTTTAAGTCAGGCAAACACCAAAATTTTCCAAATGCAAAGCTTGAATTTGGGACCTCACACACACACCCAGAACACTTAACCACTGAAGCAGATACACAGTTGTGTCACATTTTCACAAAAGTCGAAATAAGAATTTTGGGGCGTTACAACTCTACCCCCTAAAAGAAAATTTCAGCCTCGAAATTTACCTGATCAAAACAGATGAGGATATCACGACGCATTGCATCCTCAGTTCTCCATGGCCTCCTCGGTCAAGTGATTTGCCACAAACACTTCACTAATGGGATAGACTTCTTCTGAAGAACCTTTAGATCGCAATTCAGAATCTGAATCGGCTCCTCTTCGAAGGTCAAATCTGGCCTAACCTTAATCTCCTCCACAGGAACAATATAAGTAGGATTAGGGCGGTAACGCCTCAACATCAACACATGGAATACGTCATGAATACGGTTTAGCTCTAGAGGTAACTCTAACTAATAAGCGACCGGTCCCACCCGCTTCAAAATTCGATACGGCCCAATAAACCTAGGGCTCAACTTGCTCTTACGACCAAACCTTAGAATCTTCTTCCATGAAGAGACCTTAAGAAATACGAAGTCCCCCATCGAATATTCAATCTCACGCCTCTTTAGATTTGCATAAGACTTCTGTCTATCTAAAGTAGCTTTCAGATGATTCCGAATCAGTCAAACCTTATCTTCAGTCTCAGAAACCAACTCAGGACCCAAGACTCGCCGTTCGCCCAACTTAGTCCAACATAAAGGAGTACGACACTTACGACTATACAAAGCCTCGTAAGGTGCCATCTGAATACTCGACTGAAAGCTGTTATTGTAATCAAACTCAGCTAACGGCAGATAATCTTCCCAACTGCCTCGAAAATTGTTAACACAGCTCCTCAACATATCCTCAAATATCTAAATCACCCTCTCAGATTGACCACCGGTTTGAGGATGGAATGCAGTGCTGAAGTCCAATCTCGAACCCAGAGTCTCATGTAACTTTTTCCAAAATCAAAATGTGAAGCGAGGATCCTTATTAGAAAAGATTGAGACCAGTACCCCATGTAGTCTCACTATCTCAGAAATGTAGAGCTTCGCCAACTTCTGCAGTGAATAATCAGTTCGAACTGGAATGAAGTGTGCAGACTTGGTCAATCGATCCACGATGACCCAGATAGAATCCTTCTTAGTGGGTGTCAAGGGCAACCTTCTAAAGAAGTTCATCGCCACTCGCTCCTACCTCCACAACGGAATTTTAATCAGTTGCAGCAAACCCGAAGGTAACTGATGCTCAGCCTTAGCCTGCTAGCATGTCAGACATCGTGCCACAAAATCAGTAACCTCATGCTTTAAACCCGGCCACCAGTACAGTTCTCGAAGATCTCTGTACATCTTATTCCCATCGGGATGCATAGCATAAGGGCTACTAAGCGCCTCTCTCAGAATAGACTGCCTTAGATCAGTATCATTCGGTACACAAATCCGACCATGAAAACAGAGTACCCCATCATTATTCAGCCCAAAGTCCGTAGTGCTGCCAGTCTCAACCTGATGGAACCGAAGACCCAACGATTCATCTTCTAACTGCCTATCTCGAATTTGTTCTAACCAAGTCGGTTTAACCTGCAGCTCAACCAACAAACTTCTATCGTCGAACAAACTAAGTAGAGCAAACATCACTCTCAGATCAGTTATCGTCCTACGGCTCAATGCATCGGCCACCACATTGGCCTTGCTAGGATGGTACTCAATAGTACAATCATAGTCCTTAATGTAACACCCCTTTCCCGAGACCGTCGCCAGAGTCGAGCACGAGGCATTACCTGACTTAACTTACTAATTCAGGGCATAAAATTTGCTTTTAAAATAATTTATTTAAATTCATTCAATATGTCCCTAAAAAGGTCCCTCGAGACCCTAAAACATGCAATTGAAACGGTTCGGGACCAAACCAAGAACATTAATTTTTTTCGAATACTTAGACAAATCAAAACAATTTATTTCATTATTCTTTATAAAACTGTCCACCTGCGTCATAGTCACTAAATAAATCATAACCCGAGTCACAAAACTCAAAATTTAAATTCGTGAATTTTCCTTGAAACTAAACTCATATATCTTCTTACAAATTTTTTTCCAGAATTTTTGGTCTAGCGAATTAGTACAGTTTATTAGTTAAATTTTCCCCTATTGTACTATTTGACTACTCTGACCTCTCCTCACTACAAATCAATTTTCTCCTTGTACAGAATTGAAATAACCATGCCGTTTATTTCTCTTGAAAGTAGATTCACTACGGGATCTATAAATATAAACTATAACTCCTAATTATTTTTGTAAAATTTTTAGTGAATTTATAAAGTCAAAATAGGGGATTTAGAAATCGCTCTGACCCTATCTCATTAAAATTCAAATATCTCTTAATATACACTTCTTTTGCTTACTCTGTTTCTTTCATCTGAAAATAGCATCAATAAGCTTTAATTATATATCTTATTCATCATCTAATTCCATTTTTACTATTCTTGGTGATTTTTCATGATCACGTCACTGCTGCTGTTCAATACTGTTTTAATGCTAATTTCACTTTTTTATGATTTCTTTGTATTAACTTCCATTTAGGCATACATAACACCGAAACATGTTCTTCATTAGCCATTTCAATAGCTAATCATTATCAAATATTTACATACCATTCTATAGTCATATCATAAGGACATACACACAAAATGGCTAAGTCCCTATACATGCCATAAACTAGAACGCTTGTAAACGAAGATACCCATTTGGTAACTTGATAGTCGATAGTGTGAAGTGATCTCCGACGACCTCCAACCTGAGCTTGCTTTTAAGTGCTCTGAAACATGGGAAAGTGAAAGAAGTAAGCTTATAAAGCTTAGTAAGTTCACATGTAAAATAATAAGCATTATCAATCAATTTAGCTTACTACTATGCTGTCATAATTTGCTTAAATAATGTTTAGTTCTTACTTTCCTATCTTACTCATCGGTAACCTTACCAAAGGCTCAGAATACAAAAGGCACCTTACTTAATAACTTGCTTACATACCTACAACATCTCACTTAACACATGAGTACTCTTTCATAATATAGGCATATTGCCAATCATGTTATAAAGTGTCACAAGCATAACTGAAAACTCATCACTTACTTAATACTTGATAATCTAAATTACTTGCAATCTTAATATTAAATAAGCCTTAAATGCATACCTGTACTCTTTCTTCATGTTCTCACCTTGTCGTTTCTTTGACTTACTCTTTGGATTACTCGGGAACCTTTTCTTTTTTGAACTTACCATTGCCATGTCTTAACATGGTCTTACGTGGTATCCTTTCCTTATGAACTCGCCAATTCCATGCCTTGGCATGGTCTTACATGGGACCTTTGCCTTATAGTAACTCATCAATGCCATGTCTTGACATGGTCTTACATAATTTCCTTACCTTATAGAACTTATCAATGCCATGCCTTGGCATGGTCTTACATGATTTCCTTGCCTTATAGAACTTATCAATGCCATGCCTTGGCATGGTCTTACATGATATCCTTATCTTACCAAATGCCATGTTCCAAACATGCTCTTACATGGTATCCTTGTCTTACCAAATACCATGTTCTAAACATGGTCTTACATGGTATCCTTATCTTAGTGCCAATGCCACATCTTGATGTGGTCTTACATGGAGTCCTTAATCAATGCCGATGCCATGTCTTGACATGGTCTTACACGGGATCCTTGCCTTACCAATGCCATGTCTTGACATGATCTTACATGGAATCCTTAACCGTCAATTCCTCCTTAAATGCCATGTTATGAAATGGGATTTTCCGTCAATTCTTCCTTAATTGCCATGGTAAAACCATGGACTTTGAGATATCAATGCCTTGTCAAGTCATAGCTAAAACATACTTGCTCAAATTCTCAAGGTTAGTCACATAACTCAATAATAACAATATTAATAACAATAATTGCATAATAATAAAATGCTACTCAACTTACATACTTACATTATCAATCTCATCATATCATCAACTTAACTTATTCTCATCAAACTGTACTAGTCAATACTTTCTTGTTATCATACAAAGGCATAATACAAAATATGGTCTTACATATAAATTATACAAGTTCTTTTTCCAATATCAAATTATTATCGAACATTAATCATTATATCTGAAACTCAATATTAAAGTATTTATGGCCAAAATATCAATTTATCATTCAAATATGCATAATTAAATGCTTATTAAACATATGAACTTACCTCGATACCAAAACGACCATTTTACCAACTTTCCAAATTTTTAGTTTTTCTCCCATTCTAGGTCCAAATCTCACTTTCCGAGATCTAAAACATCATATTTCACTTATTTAATTAATTTACTATTCAAAACATTCCCTAACTCAAACTTTTGCAAAATTACAATTTTGCCCCTAAACCTTTGCAAAATTATGATTTTGCCCTTAGGATCAGAAATTAAAATTTATCCATTTTTCTTGTGTTTTATGACACGTTGAACATTTTTTCCTTCTATGGCAAAATCAAATTCCTACTCTATCATGTACTTATGAACATTAGATATTTTTACCGATTATGTCGTTTTACTCGTTTTCATTTAAAATCGCTTAGCAAAAGTTGTTTAACATAATTTCAAGCTTCATGTTCTACCATAAAACATCAAAATAAACACATTTAACCTATGGGTATTTTTCCAAATATGAACCCTAGCATGAATTATTGCTAGATTAAGCTAAATCAAGTTACCGGGACTCCAAAAACGTAAAGAACATTAAAAACAAGGCTAGAACGGACTTACTATTGAGCTTGGAAAGCTTGGAAACCCTAACCATGGCTTCCCCCATGCTATATTCGGCCTCCATGAAGAAGATGGACCAATTTTGGCTTTATTTTCCCTTTTTAATTCTTTTAATTACTAAATGACCAAAATGCCCTCAAAGGCTTTCCTTTCAAATTTGTCCTATTCTTGCCCATTTTTGTCCAAATTTAGATATAATGGTATAATTACTAAATAAGGACCTCCACTTTAAGAACCAATTTCAATTAAATCCCCTTTATTATCTAGAACACACATTTTGCTAGTTTTACAATTTAGTCCTAATTATCAAATTAGGCACTTTTACATAAAACTTCTTCATGAAATTTTCACACAATTATTCAATCAATGAATAAACCTTAAAACTTAATCGGAATAATTTTTTTTTGACATCATATTTATAGTTTCACAACCACTATTCTGTTTAGGCCCTATTTCGAGATTTTAGGGATTTTCGTCCCCAAAAATCTTACCTACAAATGGATTCGAAATTGATTTCCAGCAACACTTTCAAATTCTTATTTAGCCTTGGCATACCCAAAATTTTACTTCTTAAACTAAGGCTCTGAACTGGAATACCTACTGATAAGTAACTGACCTTATTTTATCATTAACCTTATACTCTCTGATGAAACGCAACTAACTCTTCTTTTCTTACCAAAATGGAGATTCTCTGCCACTAAGGTGCCTTAAAAAAAATACTTGTTTCTCTTTTGAGTGTCAATATTCTTACCTTTTGATTCTGTATACAATTTTTGATAATCTGTCTCTGATTTCTGTAATTAATTTTCACTTTCCTCTAATCCTTTCTGCTCAATTTAATTCTGTGAATTTCTCTTCCTAAATTTAACTATCAGTACAAAGGTGACATGGAGAACATTTAGCAATCTCATGGTCAAAACTTACTGTAGCTTTCTTCTAAAGTCACGGTGCAACCTTGAATTTCCAACCATAACAACTAAAATTTACACTCTGAATGAATTGACAGCCTCAAAATGAATAACTTAGATAATCCTTCAGTAGAAAAGTCATTCGTACTGAGAAGAATACACAAACTTCTTCGAGTAATCAACCATAGCTCATTTAACCTTTCGGTGATAATCCTAATTCTGTTGCACAATTCTTCGAAATACCCTCATATTTTCACACAAACATCAATACTAACTGTAATAGCTTTTGAGATACTTGAAAATCAACTTTAACTCTCTAAAAGTTCAAGTATCGGATTCAAAGTCTGGTACATAACATTTCACACTCTTACTAGTATAACTAGCTCAAGTTATCATCCATCTCTGTATTTCTTAAATAACAAATAATTATCACTGTGCTGGGCATCATAACTATTGCAAAATCTCTTGATTTCTCATTAACACATTTCTAGAAACCATAAACTCTTTATTCAAACCAAGCTGAATCATAATGTATACT
Source organism: Gossypium anomalum (assembly GCA_025698475.1). Classification (NCBI taxonomy): domain Eukaryota; kingdom Viridiplantae; phylum Streptophyta; class Magnoliopsida; order Malvales; family Malvaceae; genus Gossypium; species Gossypium anomalum. The sequence goes on from CM046967.1 coordinate 69,454,223, forward strand.
TCAATTGTCAATATCTTCAACTGTTTATACTTTATTAGCAAGAATTCAAGCCAAACTAAACTTCATACAATGAGAACTTTAACAATCAGATAACTTGGATTTGCAAAAATATAGCTCTAATGCAACCATTCTGATATGCGTATACAACTCTATACCATAACCTCTAGAATATGTACTATTTACTCGGGTCCTTTATCTATTTATACATGAAAAATCAGCATTTACCTCTGAAGCCATTCAAACATACATATAACTCAATCAACTGCTCAATTGAATTAGTCTCAACTAAAAGAAAATAGCTTTTCAAAAACTGTTCTTCTCTATGCTGTCATGATATCTCAAACATACATTCTATCGTGATTTCTTCAAAGAGCTAACCACAAATCATTATTACTGCATAACTCGAAAGAACATAATATTCAGTCTTTAACTCACTGATATATATATCAAGATTATGCGAAAAATGAAAATCAATACACATGTTTGAACTGAACTACACTGAGGCCACAATGCTCATACTACTCAAAAATCATAATGCCATAATAAGACTGACTTCTCAATTACTTTAGTAAATAATGTGCCGGGTGAAAATAAAACATCCTGATCATCTGAGAGATTTAAACACAAATTCAATAACAACTAGTGCAAAAGCAAAATCTTTATACCTCTGATAACTATACCTCTGTACTTTCATTATCAGGCCCGAACTCATAATCATCATAAACATACTCATAATAAGAAGAAACCATTTTCATCAATAGAGCATTTTCTGCTAATGTCTCATGGCTGATACTTTAAACAATAATTTATTAATAAAACCGAGATAATAAAATCTCAGAACATGGAGCTACACAGAATTCCTGGTAACCATATCTCATATAGAATAGTTAAGGTTTCAATAGCATCTCAGAAAATTTCCAAAAGGAAAGGATAATACTCACAAGCACTGGGAACAACTATGACAGAAGCCATAAAATTTTCCTTTACTTAAGCAATAGTTAACAATACAGATCACTAACATCATACAGATCTTATCACAACCTTCCATCACGCATCTGAAGTAGAAAATCGAATAGATAGAGCAATATCAATCACAACTCAAACAAGCTATAATGCTTTCATCCATGCAGAAATTTAACTAACATTCTCATACTGCGGGAATTGTATCTATGATCTTGCATATATTTATATATATCTCTGAAAGTAAATGTACACATATAATAGTCGAAAAAGATTTTTCTATAATTTCTCAACTATAAACTCTACATTCAACTATTAATACGGCTCAATTATTATTCCTCTGTCTAATTCTGTCATTACTGAATTCACATTATCCCATTCATAGTTGGAATTTATTCGGAAGAAAATCTAGCAATCATATACCTTACACATCATACTTGAATGAGTGCATTAGCTGAGCCTGACTTTTCTTTTACTGTGAGATTTCAGTTATCCGAATGATTTTATTATTAGCCTGGCATCCTTTCTGCAACTGTGTTCATTTGCTAAATCATTCTCGACTCTGATTACATCGTCAATAAATCTGTCACTGAACTCTTTAGTTTCCCACTTTAGCCTATTCAATCTGAATTTCATGAAATCTCATTCTGAATTACCTTGCTGATAAAGGGGGTGAGGTTGTAACACCTTTAACTTACCTGTTACATACTCATGCATATAACTTAACACTCATCATATTAAAATATTATCACAACTATATAATTTGCTTCAAGCAACTTAACATGCACATTCATAATACAATGACTTCATGATCATCTTATGCAAATTAGTGCACTTATACATGCATTCATAAATCTCGAGTAAAATTACTCATAGCATTCACTTAACTTCTCTAGTTATACATATAGCATCATACAAATGCCAATTTAACATGAATACTTATCTCAAAAGAAAATTTCCTTTCATTTTATCTCATCTTTCATATTTCCTGAACAATTCTTATTGACAATTTACTTATTATCACATAAGCATCATGAACCATTATTCTTACATTTTATGAACCTTAACTCATCATAAACATACAGTCTGTACTATCAAACTTATCTCGGTTGTAATGCGCATCTGTCTGACAAAACATTTTATATCTGGGTCAGGAGTCGTCACACTATCATTGTTCAATATGGCACGTATAGCTAGACTCTTACTCATATTGAATATTTCGAGAACCGAATAAACCTTTGCTCTGATACCAATAAATGTCACACCCCTTAACTGAGACTGTCGCCGGAGTCGAGCACGAGGCGTTACCTAACTTAACTTACTAATTCGGGGCATAAAATTTGCTTTTAAAATTAATTTATTTACATTCATTCAATATGTCCCTAAAAAGGGCCCTCGAAACCCTAAAACATGCAATTGAAACGATTCGGGACCAAACCGGGAACAATAAAAATTTTCTGAATACTTAGACAAATCAAAACAATTTATTTCATTATTCCTTATAAAACTGCCCACCTGCGTCATAGTCACTAAATAAATCATAACTCTAGTCACAAAACTCAAAATTTAAATTCGTGAATTTTCCCTGAAACTAGACTCATATATCTTCTTACTAATTTTCTTCCAGAATTCTTGGTCTAGCCAATTAGTACAGTTTATTAGTTAAAGTTTCCCCTGTTGCACTGTTCGACTACTTTGACCTCCCCTCACTACGAATCAATTTTCTCCCTGTACAGAATTCAAATAACCATGCCGTTTGTTTCTATTGAAAGTAGATTCACTAAGGAATCTAGAAATATAAACTATAACTCCTAATTATTTTTGTAAAATGTTTAGTTAATTTATAAAGTCAGAACGGGGGATTCATTGCCATGTCTTAACAAGGTCTTACGTGGTATCCTTGCCTTATGAACTCACCAATTCCATGCTTTGGCATGGTCACCTTTGCCTTATAGTAACTCATCAATGCCATGTCTTGACATGGTCTTACATAATTTCCTTGCCTTATAGAACTTAACAATGCCATGCCTTGGCATGGTCTTACATGATTTCTTTGCCTTATAGAACTTATCAATGCCATGCCTTGGCATGGTCTTACATGATATCCTTATCTTACCAAATGCCATGTTCCAAACATGCTCTTACATGGTATCCTTGTCTTACCAAATGCCATGTTCCAAACATGGTCTTACATGGTATCCTTATCTTAGTGCCAATGCCACATCTTGATGTGGTCTTACATGGAGTCCTTAATCAATGCCGATGCCATGTCTTGACATGGTATTACATGGTATCCTTAATCGTCAATTCCTCATTAAATGCCATGTTATGAACATGGAATTTTCTGTCAATTCTTCCTTAATTTCTATGGTACAACCATGGACTTTGAGATATCAATGCCTTGTCACGTCATCGCTAAAACATACTTGCTCAAATTCTCAAGGTTAGTCACATAACTCAATAATAACAATACTAATAACAATAATTGCATAATAATAAAATGCTACTCAACTTGCATACTTACATTCTCAATCTCATCATCTCATTAACTTAACTTATTCTCATCAAACTATGCTAGTCAATACTTTCTTGTTATCATACAAAGCCATAATTCAAAATATGGTCTTACATATAAATTATACAAGTTCTCTTTCCAATATCAAATTATTATCGAACATTAATCATTATATCTGAAAATCAATACTAAATTATTTATGGCCAAAATATCAATTTATCATTCAAATATGCATAATTAAATGCTTATTAAATGTATGAACTTACCTCGATACCAAAACGACCATTTTACCAACTTTCTTAATTTTCGATTTTTCTCCCGTTCTAGGTTCAAATCTCACTTTCCGGGATCTAAAACATCATATTTCACTTATTTAATTAATGTACTATTGAAAACATTCCCGAAATCAAAGTTTGGCAAAATTACAATTTTGCCCCTAAACCTTTGCAGAATTACGATTTTGCTCCTAGGCTTGAAAATTAAAATTTATCCATTTTTCTTATGTTTTATGACACACTAAACATTTTTTCCTTCTATGGAAACATCAAATTCCCACTCTATCATGTACTTATGAACATTAGGTATTTTTATCGATTATGTCGTTTTACTCGTTTTCACTTAAAATCGCTTAGCAAAAGTTGTTTAACATAATTTCAAGCTTCATATTCTACCATAAAACATCAAAATAAACACATTTAACCTATGGGTATTTTTCCAAATATGAACCCTAGCATGAATTATTGCTAAAATAAGCTATATCAAGTTACAGGGACTCTAAAAACGTAAAGAACATTAAAAACGAGGCTAGAACGGACTTAATATTGAGCTTGGAAAGCTTGGAAACCCTAACCATGGCTTCCCCTATGCTATATTCGGCCTCCATGAAGAAGGTGGACCAATTTTGGCTTTATTTTCACTTTTTAATTCTTTTAATTACTAAATGACCAAAATGCCCTTAAAGGCTTTTCTTTCAAATTTGTCCTATTCTTGCCCATTTTTGTCCAAACTTAGATATCATGATCTAATTCTAAATGAGGAACTCCACTTTAAGAACCCATTGCAATTAAATCCCCTTTATTATCTAGAACACACATTTTGCTAGTTTTACAATTTAGTCCTAATTATCAAATTAGGCATTTATACATAAAATTTCTTCACGAAATTTTCACACAATTATTCAATCAATGACAAACCTTAAAACTTAATCGAAATAAATTTTTTTGACCTCGAATTTATGGTTTCGCAACCACTATTCTGTTTAGGCCCTATTTCGGGATGTTACAGTTAAGCAGCTCCATCCATCTACGTTGCTTAAGATTCAACTCCTTTTAAGTCAGGAGGTACTGAGGGCTTTTGTGATTTGTGTAGATAAAGCACTTCTCACCGTACAGATAGTGCCTCCAAATTTTCAAGGCAAAGACTACGGGGCCAATTCCAAATCATGTGTCGGATAGTTTACCTCATGTGTCTTGAGCTGACGAGACGCATATGCCACAACCTTACCATCCTACATCAGCACACAACCCAATCTAACATGCGATACATCACTGTACACTACAAAATCCTTCCCAGGTTCAGGCTGTATCAGAACAGGAGCCTCAGTCAGAATTGTCTTGAGCTTCTCGAACCTCTCCTGCTGTACATCAGTCCAGACAAACGGTATACCCTTACGTAGTAGCTTAGTTAAGGGTGTTGCAACCAGTGAGAAACCTTCCATAAACCGCCGATAATAACCTGCCAAACCTAGAAAACTACGGATCTCCGACACATTCTTAGGCTATTTGCAATCCAGCGCAACCTCAATCTTTCGAGGATCAACTCGATCCCCTCAGCAGAAACTACGTGTCCTAGAAAGGTTACTTCATAAAGCCAGAACTCACACTTACTGAATTTAGCGTACAGTTGCTTCTTACGTAGAATCTGAAGCACAACTTTAAGATGTTCATCATTCTCATCTTCAGTCTTAGAGTATACCAGGATATCATCGATGAAGACAACGACGAACTGATTAAGATAAGGTTGAAATACTCCATTCATCAGGTCCATAAATGTAGCCGAGGCATTAGTCAAACCAAAAGGCATAACTAGGAGCTCATAATGTCCATAACGAGTCTTAAATGTCGTCTTATGCACATCCACCTCTTTAACCCTTAACTGGTGATACCCTGAACACAGATTAATCTTAGAGAATACAGAAGCCCCTCGAAATTGATCAAATCTATCATCAATCCTCGGAAGAGGATACTTGTTCTTAATAGTCAACTTGTTCAATTGCCAATAGTCTATGCACATCTTCATGGTCCCATCTTTTTTCTTAACAAATTAAACTGGTGCTCCCCATGGAGACACACTAGGATGGATGAACCCACGGTCCAAAAGTTCCTACAGTTAAGCCTTAAGCTCTGTGAGCTCCTTCGGTGCCATACGGTAGGGAGCAATAGACACCGGAGCTATACCAGGAAGAAGCTCAATCCCAAATTTCACTTCCCGATTCAGAGGTAAACTCAGTAACTCCTCAGGAAAGACATCCGAAAAATCCCTTACAGTTCTGATGTTCTTTATAGTGGAATCCCCAAAAACAGCAACACTAATATAGGCCAAAAATGCCTCACATCTTGTACGAACCAGTTTCTCAACCACCAGTGCAAATATCACATTATCTAAATAATTCCAATGTTCTTTAATCATGACTACCTCATTATCCTCCTCAGTTCTCAAGACGACCTTCTTAGTCGTACAATCCAAACTGACATGGTGCTTGGCCAACCAGTCCATAACTAGAATCAGGTCGAACTCCCCAAACGAAAGCTCCATCAGATTATCCAGAGATACCCACCCTTGAACCTCTAGCGGAACATCTCTGTACAGTTTGCTAACCCAAACCTATTGCCTTAGTAGACTCAGCATAGTTACCTCACTAGAAGTACTCTAAACCAAAATCCCAAGTTTCCAGACACAGTGCTAGCTACATAGGAATGTGTGGAACCTATGTCTATCAAAGCAAGGTAAGGTACATCATAAATTAAGAACGTACCGTAATGATGTCTGCAGCATCTCTATCCTCTCGGCGACGAGCAGCGTAAACAAGAGCAGGCTGCCTCACCTCAGTCTATCCAGCACCTCTGCCTAGTGCCCTCTGTCCACAACCCATACCGTTACCACCCCTAACCTGACCATGCCCCTCGGTGATCGGCCAACTACCCTCATGCGGGGCATGCGACTGCAACCCCAGTCTGATCGGCCCTCAGCGGACACTCCCTAATGCGGTACTCTAATGACCCATACCTCAAACACGCCCTAGTCCTCCTCCAACACTTACACTTATGGTGTCTACCACAATCTCTACACAACTGAAATCCAGTAGGAGCAACAGGGGGCCCAGTTCTAATCGACCCATCAGTCCTAGCCTTTTTCTTATGCCTCTATATTGAACTTTAGGGCTCTGAATCCCTTTTGTTCTTACCCCTCTCACGATATCTATTTTGGCACTCAGTGCGCTTAACCTCTTCAGTGATTTATGCCTTCTCCACTAGAATGGAGAACTCTCGTTCCCTCTGCGGAGCTATCAGCACCCTTAAATTATCTCTAAGGCCGTCCTCAAAACGGATGCATCTCTCATACTTAGACACCACCATACCTCGCGCATAGTAGCTTAGTGTCAGAAACTCGGCCTCATACTTGGCTATTGATCGATCTCCCTGAGTGAGGTTCAAAAACTCATGCCTACAAACATCGATGTAACTAGCTCCCACATACTTCCCTTTGAAGGCAGACTTAAAGAACTCCCAAGACAGACGATTGGGCTGTGTACCTCCTAAACAGTCAGCCACCACTGATAGGCTTCATCGCGAAGCAATGAGATGCATCCTTCAATTTATACTCAGGGGTACAGTCTAAATCATCCATTATCCTTTTAGTAGCCTCTATCCAATACTCAGCCACATTAGGGGCGACTCCAGTGACACCCCTAAAAAGTTTAACTCTATTGGACCGGAGTCGTTCCGTAACTGACCCTCAGCCCCCAGATCCAGTGTTGGGCCCAGCAACCCTCTTTAGTATCCTTAACATAGCCTGGGACAATGCGTCATACCCATCCATGCGATCTTGAGACCCACTCTCAGTAGCAGGTGACTCTAACGTCTCACTCGTATCCAGGTTCAGTATACTACCTAGAGAAGAGGACTCAGCTCGAGCCCTACTACGGCCTTTACCTCGGCCTCTAGTACCCCGTCCATGGATACCTTGTGCGCTTATGTCTATTTGGATTTATCTATATTACGAATTTTATGAATCAGTTATAGTTTCAGTATTTGTTAATAGATGTTTTGTGTAAAATAGTACCATAAATTCAGAGTCTGTTTTTCGCAAGTACAATCTCTATTAGTTTCAATTTACACTAACTAAAGTGTTTTCAGAATAGACTATCTATAATATCATAACAGTTTATCAGAATACTTATAGGATCGGCGCCGGAGACTCGGTGTACCACATTCTCAGTCAAATCATTTCAAATTATTTGAAAATTAGTTCTTAGAAACCAAGTTTTAAAACCCAAAATCCACAGTCGAGTTTTGCAACCTGGCTTTGATACCACTAAATGTAACACCCCAAACCCGACCTAGACGTTATGGTCGAATCTGGTGATATCACATGGAATGGGATTTGAAATCAAAGTTATCAAGTTAAGACCGTCTCCATTTATTATCTTCTATTTACTCTCGTAAATTTCAAAATCATTTCCTCGTTAATTTGATTCGTTTAAAACCATATTTTATAGCGGAAGCTTTTAAAACCGTGATATTTAAAGAAAATTGTTCACGTTTAGGAAAATGTCATTTTGAATTAAACCGAGCTTTTGTTGAGTTTGTAGTTTGAAAATCCATGAAACAGTGAAAATCCAAAGTAAAAGCAACAATCCAAGAGTCCAATTTACATAAAAAAATAACCCAGAAAATAAATAGGAAATAAATACCATAACTGAAATTAAAAATAGTTCAATAATCATGTGGTCACCATCGAGTCCTCCGCCGCATCGATCTGTCTAAGTCTGGGGATTACTTGGATAGATAAAATAGAAAGGGATGAGTTTACGTAAACTTAGTGTGTAATCCACACAGAAGATATGCATACAGTCAAACACAACGAACAGTCAAATATAGTCTAGGCCTGAGCCCATTTCAGTTTCAGTATCAGATATACATTAATCAGTAAACAGAGTCCTATCCAACTAGCCTGTACATACCATCTCTGTCCATCCGTACACTCTATGTGGGGTTTAAAACACCCACCCATCCCTACACTCCAAGTAGTACCGAATGCGGCACATAATCAGTAAATTACAGCTGAGCTGCCAGATAATAGGCTTAAGAGCCTTTCAGTACTCTTCCTGCAAATATCAACATCCCAACCCAATGCAATGCAACATATAGTATATGACATGCTAATACATGAATATCAGTTATACATACAATTCAGTATTCATTCATATAATCATCACGCTCAGTACATACATAATACATACAGTTCACGAGTTTAAGGGTCTAAGTAGTGCTACTGACCCTACAATAGGTTTACAGTCAACTTGGGTGACCCGTGCAACCTTAGAACACATTTCAGTTAAATAAGCTCACACACCCATGTGGTCTACCCGTGTGGCCCATACAGCCAAATTTGCCCTTAGCTGTATGGATTACACGACCTGGCCCAGAATCCCACACGCCCGTATGGCCCACAGGCCCAAATTAGTTTAGCCCGTGTGTCGCACACGGCCTACCCAGCCTTCACACGGTAGTGTCTTGTACGCATGACTTGGCCTCGTCGATCACACGCCTGTGTTATGGCACACGGCCTACCACACGGGCGACCACACGCCCGTGGGGCATCGGCAGTGGGGTTTTTATCTTTCATTGAAACCCTATTTTTTTCATTTTTGGGTACATACCACACAACGTAACCACCAGCCAAAATGAAAACCCAAAATAGCAAGTTGCAGGGATGGAAAAAAGAAAAAATCAAAAAGAGGGAAACAAGAGGATTTGACGTTAGAAAAATTTAGAAGGGAAGAGAAAATTTGAAAAAGATTAAAACAAAATCAAAATGATAAATCAAAATAACCCCTAAATCCCTCAAATTTCTCCCACTAACCCAATACTCAACAACTTCCACAAAATTTCAACTCAACCGAAACTCTCACCGTTAACAGAGCAAAAAAAATCTCTCACGCCCACACAGGGATTTGAACACAGGACATTCAACAAACTGACACTCAACTTAACCACCAGACCAACAGGCCCATTTTGATATGGTTTTACAAATAATTTAATATAAGCCCACTGAACAAGATAAAGGCTTAAGTCAGGAAAACACCAAAATTTGCCAAATGCAAAGCTTGAACTTGGGACCTCACACACACACCCAGAACACTTAACTACTGAAGTAGATACATAGTTGTGTCACATTTTCACAAAAGCCGAAATAAGAATTTTGGGGCATTACAGGTTCCTAATGTCTGATTCACTATCCACCCAATGATGAAAGTTGCGAAGAAGAACATATGTATGACACCGAGCTAATTGAGGAGTCTTCTTTTAGTGCTACCACTGACGATGATGATATGAATGACCAAGAAACTTCGAGTGACACCATTTGTAAAGACAGTAAGTGTGATTTTGTGTCTACTATTAGTCTAAATCTAACATTGCACATTGTTCCAAAGTTGATGTCAAAGAAGTTGATAGTAATAGTGCGAACTATGATGATAGTGATAGTGAACTTTGTGAACTAGAAAAAGTTGATAGTAAGAAATTTTTCCTAGAGCCTATGGATTTGGATGAGTTAGACCTTTATTGTCTTTCTAAAGAGTTGTATTCTGATGAATTTAATTTTCAAAATTTTTATGAGGGGTTGAAGGGCAGTGAGGATGATTCATGCTAAAAGACTGAGAGAAAATAGACCTTGAGCGATAAAAGTCAATTTGATGGTCCAAATTTGGTGAGTTAAAATTCTATAAGGTAAAATTAGAGAGTTCAATTCACATTGAAAAAGAGAATGGAAAGAAAAAAAGAACCTATCTGAAAGAGAGGAATGATTATGTTTTCACTATCTTTAACTTGAATTTGTCTAGTGGGCTTATTTTATTCTTTCAAGAATTTGTTGATCTTTTGAGAGGAGCTCTGTTAAACCATTCCATCTATGATAAAGATTCTTTCTTGTTCTGCCAAAAACAAGACTCAAGGACGAATATTTTTGAGGAAAGGGGGAATGATACATGCATGGATAGGGTGAAATTTATTAAATTCCATTCACCAAAGCTACCAATTTTCAAGTTTGAAAAATTAGCTAGCTTGCAATCACTTTTTGGATGGGATCCAAACATTTTTGGGTTGAGATGTCTTCATAAAATTTGAATATATATCTCTTATCTTCGCAATGCACTTTGAATCACTTGATTGTGATTTTGGGAGCTCAAGTTATTACTATTTTAGTGAAGATTGCGTGAGTAAAATATCTAGACGGGATTATTATGAAAATTATGAGTTTCAAACTTTTAATTCAAGTTTAAATCATTTTAGGTTCAATTTTTAGGCTTAATTTTTATTATATATGAGCTCAATATTGTATCTATTAAGTTTCATTATTTTATTATTTATTTATTCCAAAATTTGGATATTTTTTAAGTATTTAAAGTTGTTTAAGAGTTCTATGTTTCTTAGTCAAATAAGAAAGTTTAGTTTAAAACCACTTCTTATTTAGATTAATTAGAGTTTTATTATAATTTAGAATATTCTTTGGATGTAATTAGCTTGCCTATATAAAGGCCTCTTCATTGCTCAGTAGAAAAAAAATTGTTTTCATCAACAAAGTTTTCAACTCCAAGAGTTAGTGTTTTTGTGCAAGATTTCTTTCTTGTGATTTTTATAAGTAGCTTTCTTTTCAATTTTTCTTCAAAGAGTCATGGGAATTTATTCTTCATCCTTCAATTTTTCAAGGAATGATTTCTTGAAGGGTTGATTAGAGTCACAAATTGTGTTTTTTCTTGGGTTCATATCTCAAAGGGTTCAATTAGACACTTATCAATCTATCTATCATATCCATCGATTTACTCATTCCATCTTCCACATATTTTTATTGTCATTTATTTATTATTTATTATTTATTCTAAAATTTCGTCTTTTAGTGTTTTCGTTTTCTTTGTTTCTTCTTTATAGGTCAAATTTATATCCTTTTTTCTTGAGTCGAAGAACTTGGATACGATCTTCTTTCGCTTACTCCTTTATTAGTTATATTATCATGTGGATTTGATGATTTGAAAAAAAATCTACATCTTGAATTTTCATTGACTAGTTTAGCAATTCACTAATGGTGTTAACACCAAATACCATTGTTGAAAAATATGAAGTGCTAGGGAAGCGCCCACTTCCTTTGCACTAGAGCTCTTTAATTACAATTTTCATATTTGAGTATTGGAAATTTATATAGTAGTTTGAATGAGTTGTGCTGATTGTTCGGAGGATATTTAGCCCAATAATGAAGATTATATTAATTGGGAAACTCAAATGAAAATTGGATTGAATTAAAACACCGAAGATAATCCTTTACAATGTGGACATTTAGATTGGATTGAAACTCTATGAGATTAGTTACCAAAGTCCATGTTTGGTTTATTCTCTATCATTATATTGTAAAAAAAATTATTGTATTGCAACACCCCTTGTCCGACCTGATCGCTGGGTTCAAGCTACAGGATGAAACATTCGTTGTTAGAGCAACTTTAGACAATTATATACCATACAAGCCTTTACACATGCAATTAATGTATTTCACAATCATTTTATGTTATACAACTATTTTTTGGTCCTATACAAGCTTATGAAAGCTGTATTACTAACCTAAGGTTGAATTAGGATCAAATTCTAAAGTTTTTAAAGTTCTAGATTGACGTCGCGACATCATGACTTGCACGTTGTGACATCATCCAACAGTAGGTCACATTGTGACTTCAGGCATCTTGATGTCGCGATGTCACTTACTATCAGGCCATGTCACAATGTCAGGGACTCGAGGTCTTCATGTTTCCTCTATTTCGGCAAATTAACACTTTGGTACCTCTTTCAAGCTTTCAAACAAATACTTAAATACTTCCATACATCTTTCCAGAATTCAATACCCTCATTTCATACCAATTTAAAAATAATCAACCTTTTTATTAAACCAACTACACCAATTAAATTCATTTTCAATTCAAACATCTCAAACTTATGCAATACGTGTAACACCCCTTACCTGTATTTGATGCCGGAACCGGGTATGAGGCATTACCGAACTTATCTCACAAACTTTCATACAATTCTGAGTCATTAATTTTCATCTAAAGTAAAACTTTTCACATTCAATCATAAAGTCCCTAATACGAGCCTACGAGGCCCAAAACATGCATTGGAAGTGGTTTGAAACTAAACCGAGAACATTAGAAAATCTTGCAACACTTAGAAAATTTTCCACTAAACAGGGGTCACATGCCCTTGTGGATATGGGATACGCCCGTGTGGGTAGGCCATGTGGTTACACACGCCCGTGTCCCAACCCCGTGTAACTCTCTGTTTGTCACCGAAGAACAAATTGAAGACACATGGCCAAGTCACACACCCGTGTGCTAGACCATGTGGTCGATTTAAAATTTATGATTTTTCATAAAATAGGTGCAGACTTCACACGCCCAGGACACACGATCGTGCCTAAGGCCGTGTCGTCCACACGGCTGAGATGCACTCTCGTGTCTTTGCTCATGTGCTCAATTTTGAACATTCTGTTTTGCAAAAATTAGGGTGTAGGGGACACAAGGCCTAACACATGCCCGTGGGGCAAACTGTGTGTCACACATGGCCTAGACACACGCCCGTGTGCCTACCATGTGGACAAAATAAGCCTATTTACCAAGCCATTTTTCCACATTTGATGCACAAACCTACACAACATAATATAACACCAAATCAAGCATATATGTATAGCCAAATCAGCCACAACCAAGACATCAACACAACACTCACATGCTACCATTTGTCATACACAAACATCACACACTTATCAACTCAAATCAAGTAAAGCTTCACATCCATGAAAGGCATCATCAAATAAATCACTTATAGCAATAGTAGCCAATTTCCAAAGGTCTTATACAAAATGAACTATCAACCAATATGAGCCAACACATTTGGCCAATTCAATTATGACTTATAACAAAATAACGAAGTCCCCTATACATGCCATAACTCAAAATGTTGAAATCATTAGTACCAAAATAATTGTTGATAGTGTGAGTGGATCTTCGACAGTCTCCGATCCTGAGCTAGCTTGGTGACACTATAAGACAAGGGAAAGGAATGGGGAGTAAGCTATATAGCTTAGTAAGTTCCTATGCAAATAAGAATCATCATATCTAACATCTAACATACAATTAACATGGTAATCGTTGGCATAAATATTATTAAGATCTTGAAATCATGTCTTACTCAATCATAATCTTACCAAGAGTACATCACATATCGAGCTCATTACATATGGGTTTTACGCACATACCTGAGTAATCTCAAATTTGGATTTACATGCAATTCACCTTTGACATACTCATTAAATTACCCATTGAACCACTTGGAATACTAAAGGATACTCGGGAATCTCATACACATAGTACCGTACCAATGCCATATCCCAGATATGGTCTCACACGTAAATCTCAGTAACCCTAATGTCATGAAATTTGTATCCTATCTATTCTTAAGGTTCAATCAGGATTTCACGCTTGTCGGAACTTTGTCAAATATGTCTAAGGGTAAATCACAATTCAAACAATAATAAAGCATTTAAAACATAATTAAAACAATGCATTATTTGCATACGAACTTACCTCGGTACAAAAATAGTAGAAATGGGGCCTAATCGTTAAACACTTTATTTTTCCCTCGGTCTAAGTCCGAACCTCGTTTCTCTTGATCTATAATAGCAAATTTAACTCATTTAATATTCTCATTGTTCAATTCAGCCCAAAATTTACATTTTGACAAAATTACATTTTTGCCCCCTAAACTTTGACATTTTTACACTTTGGTCCCTGGGCTCGTAAAATGAAATGGCTTCAATTTCTTTATTTTCCAAGCTAGTGGAACTCTTACATGCTTATAACAGCCCACATTTTCCATTATTTCACATTTTTACTACTCATTTTATAACTTTTTACAATTAGGTCCTTTTTAGGTGTTTCATCAAAAAATCACTTAGCAAAACTTGTTTATTTCACATCAAACTTGCATAGTCTACCATTAAACATCAAAATATACATGTCTACCATGGGTCAAACCCTAGACCTTAATCATTTCACAAATTAGTGGTAGAAATAGATAGATCTAGTATCAACGACTTCAAATATGTAAAGAGCATTAAAAATGGGACAAGAGCAAACTTAAAATTGAGCTTGAAAGTTGGCCAAACCCTAGGTATGTCTTCGTTCTAATTTTTGGCACAAGGGGGAGAAGATGGACAAGGTTTTTGGCTTGATTTTTGCCTTTTAATTCATTTAAGTACTAAATGACCAAAATGCCCCTAACTTAAAACATAAAATTTCTCTTACCTCATGTCTGATTTTGTCCACTAACTTAACAATTGGTCTAATTACCATCTAAGGACCTTCAATTTAAAGCTTCATAGCAATTAGACACCTCTAGCATATAGAACTCAAGTTTTGCACTTTTTGCAAGTTAGTCCTTTTAACTAAATTGAGTGCTCAAACATCAAAATTTTCGAACGAAGTTTTCACAGAATCATTTCATAAAATTGTAGACCATAAAAACATAATAAAAATATTTTTTTTTTCTGCGTTGAATTTGTGATCCCGAAACCACTGTTCCGACTAAGCCGAAAATCGGGCTGTTACAACTCTCCCCCTTTTAGGGATTTTCGTCCTCGAAAATCTTACCAGAAAATAGGTTTGGGTACTGTTTTCTCATAGCTTCCTCAGGTTCCCACGTAGCCTCTTCGACCCCATGTAGTTGCCATAACATTTTCACTAGGGCTATACTTTTATTTCTCAACTGTTTAACTTTCCGAGCTAAAATCTTGATCGGTTCTTCACCATAAGTCATATCAGGTCAAATCTCAACTTCTGTCATTGAAATCACATATGAAGGATCCGATCAATAACGGCACAACATAGACACATGAAACACATTATGAATCCTTTCTAACTCTGTCGATAAGGCTAACCGATATGCCACTGGCCCTATTCTTTCAATAATCTCATACGACCCAATGAAACGTCGACTCAACTTACCTTTACGGCCAAATCTCAAAATCTTCTTCCACGGAGACACTTTCAAAAATACTTTATCACCGGTTTGAAATTCAATCTCTTTTCTTTTCAAATCTGCATACGACTTTTGTCGATCTGAAGCGGACTTAAAACAATCACGGATTACCTTTACTTTTTCTTCAGTTTCTCTAACCAAATCAACCCCATGGATCTGTCTCTCACTGAGCTTGGTCCAGTACAACGGAGTTCAACACTTGCGACCATACAATGCCTCATACGGTGCCATATTTATACTTAATTGAAAACTGTTGATATAAGCAAATTCTGTAACACCCTTCACCCGTATCCAACTCCGGGACAGGGTTCGAGGCGTTACTGGACTTAAACATTCACAAACATATAAAATCGAGTCACCAAGTTTTTGCCCAAAATTAAAACTTACAAACCACAATGAAGAAAGGCCACATCTCATGGCCATATACAATAGCTTGATGTAGGCCAATACATAAGCCAAATCATAATAATAATACATGACATGAAACAAACTTCCTATACAAGCCACTCACATGAAAATATTTAACATATACTTGCCAATACTCCAAGGATAATGGCTTGATAGTGTGATACTGCCTTTGACGATCTCCGAACCCTGAGCTGACCTGACAAACTAAAAAAAATGGAAAGGAGGAAGTAAGGTTTACGCTTAGTAAGCTCACATGAAAATAATAAGCAATGCGATAACATGCTATTTTCATATTCTTTCTATTTATTCAAATTCCAGCTAAGCTGTTTTCCTGAGTCACAGTCATTAAATTATTTATATTCAGAGCTACGGAACTTCAATATAAGATCCGTAAATTTTCCCAGAAACTAGAATCATATCACTTCTTACTAAAAGTTTTCTAGAATTTTTATCTAGCCAATTAGTACAGTTTATTAGTTAAAGTTTCCCCTATTATACAGCTTGACTGATCTGACCTCTGTTCACTACAAATTGATTTTCTCCCTGTACAAGAGTCAAATAGCCATGAAATTTGTTTCATTTAAAACTAGACTCAATAAGGAATCTAGGAATATAAACTATATTTCTTAATTATTTTTGTACAATGTTTAATGATTTTTCAAAGTCAGAAAAGGGGATCACGTAATCATTCTGAACAAGTCTCACAAAAATATAAATATCTCAAAATATAGAATTCCTTTGGTTGCTCTGTTTCTTTTATATGAAAATAGACTCATTAAGCTTTAATTTCATTTCTCATTCAGCCTCTAAATTAATTCATACTATTTTCTTGGTCATTTTTCAAAGTCACGTCACTGCTACTGTCCAAAATAGTTTTATTGCTAATTCACTCTTTCACACTTTCTTTGTATTAACCTCATTTAACATACATATCACAAATCATTTTCACCACATTTCATACATCACAAGAATAGGCCCATGATTACAAGGTCACCGCAAAATCATCCTCATGTATAACTTACTTGTTTATAACCTTACCACATCCCGGTCACTTAATGAACACATAAAACACATAACCAAGTTCCTGCATTTATTCATCACAAAACTCACAAAGTAGTACATAGTAAGTCTCCCGTTGAACACTTCGGATCAATCCTCCATACTTGGTGGTTTCAGCACATAGCTCCACCCATCATATAGTTCGGCTCTCTTGTACACATGATGAACACTTAGTACCACCCATGTGACCTAGCCAGTTTATTGTGTAGCTCTCTTGTCTACATGGTGTCCTTCACCTGGAACCACGCATGCGACCTAGCTACATATATCCTGTAGCTCTCTTGTCTACATGGTGTACGCATAGTATCACCCCTGCGACCTAGCTACATCATAATGTCTCGTAGCTGTCTTGTACACATGATGTGCACTCAGCACCATACATGTGACCTAGCTACATACCATCTGTATCATCCAATCTTTCCGAAGGTTCAACCTGGATTTCTCTCTCTTTTCCAACAATTTCACCAATCAAGTAATTATCAACAAACATATTTCCAATATTATTATAAAATCTCATAATACAAATAAAATTGATGTATTACTTACATATAAACTTACATCTCAAGGCAATAACATTAAATTACACATTGCATTATTAAAAATCATATGAACTTACAATTGCTCATAATATCCATAATCATAGAAATCACATTTATGCATGATAATTCAATGCACGTCATAGCAAGATATATTTCATGTATAACAATAATAACATGAATAATAGGCTTATTAAATCACACGAGCTTACCTCAATCCAAAAAAAAAAAGACAATTTATCATTTTAGTCCAAAACCTTGTATTTTCCTGATTTAAGCCAGAATCTCGATTTCCTTGATTTATAATATCACATTTAGCCTAATACTTAATCACACTATTCATATGGGTCTAAAAATCATATTTTTACAAATTTACATTTTGACCCCTAAACTTTTGCATATTTGCACTTTTGCCCCAAGACTCGGAAATTAAACTTCATCCTATTTTCTTGTGTTTTATGACATACTGATCATTTTTCCCTTCTATGGAAACATCAAAATCTCACTCTAACATGTATTTATGAACATTAGGTATTTTTACCGATTGTGCCGCTTTACTCGTTTTTACGAAAAATCACTTAGCAAAAGTTGTTTAACACAATCTCAAACTTCATATTCTACCATAAAACATCAAAATTCATACATATCATCCATGGGTAAATTTTGAAATATAAACCCTAGCTCAAAATATTGTTAGAAATAGGTAAACCGAGCTACGAGGATTTCAAAAATGTAAAGAACATTAAAAACGAGCATAAAAATCACTTACAATCAAGGCTTAAAAGTGTTGAAACCCTAGCTATGGTGGAGAGAAAAATTCGGTAGCAACTTATGGATAAGATGATCATTTTTGTGTTATTTTTCCCATTTTATTTCATTTAATATCCAAATGACCAAAATGTCTTTACTTACTAAACTTTCAAAAATTCCATCCATATCCAATTTTTTGTCCATAAACTTAGAAATTGGTAAAATTACTATTTAATACCTCCTAATTAATATTTCAAAGCAATTTCATACTAGAAACTTCTAGAATGTAAGTTTTGTAACTTATTCAATTTAGTCCCTAACTTCAAATTTAGCACTTTATGCATAGAATTTCTTCACGAAATTTTCACACAGTCATGAAATCATATCATAGAACTCAAAATAATCATAAAATAATTATTTCTATCTCGGATTTGTGGTCCCAAAACCACTATTCTGACTAGGCCCAAAATCAGGGTGTTACAACTCTCCCCTCCTTTAGGGATTTTCGTCCCCAAAAATCTTACCGAAAAAGTGGTCTTCACTTAGATTTCTCAATCTCATACTCGATAATAAAGTACCTTCACTCAGGCAGTGCCTCCAATACATCTCTTTAATTTCTCATTTCCATCCTAATATCAATTCTGGCAGAGATAATTTTGGTAGATCCTGATGCTCGGCTTTAACCCCATTAACAATTTAGATTCTCTGTGGCATCGAATGCTCTATACTATCACATTACCTTATTGTCTTGAAACACATCACAATTCATACAATAGTACATTACTAAAAAAAAATCAGGAAGTCTTTACTCAATGCAAACTAGTCCAACTCAGACATTCCAGTTAACAATATTCTCATCTGTTCAAACTTTACCAACATGTAATAAACTTTTCAGCTTTCACGAGACTAAAACCTCATCATTCGTAGTAGTTTTTACTCATATCAATTTTTTTAAGAGATATACACTTCTCGTTCAGAATATTTGCCTTTTATCCGTACAGAAATGAAATTCTATTATCAGACTTGAGAAAAATAATCCTGACATAATTGTCACATGAAATATTTCAAATAAATAATTCACACTGATTGAACACTCGAGTCAATCTTAATCACCAGTGAATGACATTTCCAGTAATCCTTTACTATTCATTCATTACGCTAACTAAAACCATCTCAATTGCACTAGTTCAAGTAACCAAAATATCTCAATTTAAGTCATTAATTATAATTGACTTATTTGAGAGAAGTAATCCACCATATCGATTGAGACTCGTGCTTTTATCACTTAGGTCTTTACTGTTGTCAAATCCTTACATGGAAATTTTAAAAAAAAACCCTAATGCTAAAATTTGTCCAGCTGTAATTGTCACATTCAGATATTACAGGTTTCAAATATCATTTCCCACAACTAGTTCTGCCATCACAAATTTCATATTAGACCTTTCGCTAAAGAAGACCAGTTCTGAATAAATTTTGATTTACACTTTTCTCGACCTTGTACCTGAGTAATTCGATTAACCAAAGTAAATTTCTTCTCTAACTAGAACAGTGTATAATTCCAATAATCTTTATGGCAAGCTGATACTTTTCTAGCTCTGACTTTACTCATCAATTCATTCTTAATCTCTAATCATACTTATAACTATTCTATCACTGAACTCTTTGATTTTTCAAGTGGGAACTTATTCAGTACGAATCTCATGAAATTCAATCATAAGCACCACTTCGATAAGAGGGAGGGGTTATAGGGCCTCTGACTCGTCTTTCTTATACATATACATATGACACAACTTTCATCATCATAGCAATATGGTCAAAATCATGTCATTCATTCAAGTAATGCATCATTCATATTGGTTTACACCAATTTTCCAGTTATCCTGTTTAGACAAATATACTTATACATGCATTCTATGTTTTCTGGATAGCTTTAGTTACCCATTCATTTACTTAAACAAATCATACTCATGACATCATATAAGGGCCAAACAAACATAGTTATTTGCATCACTATATACATATCCTTACAATCATATAATTCAGTCCAAACAATTTAACATAGATAAGTTCATTTCATTATAATCCTTTATCTCATAAAAAAAATATTATTGACATTCATCAACATTCAACGTCCAACCAGGACAATGACATTTTTATTCGTATTAAAATATTATAAACCTTTATTCATACCTTTCTGAATCTAAACTTATTATAATCGTAATTTACTCAATTACCTTTGCATCACGTTAAACATATTCGAAGCAAATTTCGGTTGGAAAGTACCTCTGTCTAAACAAACAAGACGGTTCTCATGCAGCGTCGGAAGACATCACACTATCACGCATCCGTGGCATATATAGCTAGACTTTTTTTCACATGCTAGGTTAGTCCGAGAACCAATTAAACCATAGCTCGATACCACTAAATGTAACACCCTTCACCCGTATCCGACTCCGGACGGGTTCGAGGCGCACTGGACTTAAACATTCACAAAGATATAAAATTGGGTCACCAAGTTCGCCCAAAATTTAAAACTTACAAACCACAATGAATAAAGACCACATCTCATGGCCATATACAAAAGCTCAATGTAGGCTAATACGTAAACCAAATCATAATAATAATACATGTCATGAAACAAACTTGCTATACATGCCACTCACATGAAAATATTTAACATATACTAGCCAATACTCCAAGGATAATGGCTTGATAGTGTGATCTTTGCCTCCCACGATCTCCAACCCCGAGCTAACTCCGACAAACTAAAAAAAAAAATGGAAAGAAGGAAGTAAGCTTTACGCTTAGTAAGCTCGCATGAAAATAATAAGCAATGCGATAACATGATATTTTCATATTCTTTCTATTTATTCAAATTCCAGCTACGTTGTTTTCCTGAGTCACAGTCATTAAATTATTTATATTCGGAGCTACGGAACTCCAATTTAAGATCCGTAAATTTTCCCAGAAACTAGAATCATATCACTTCTTACTAAAATGTTTCTAGAATTTTTAGTCCAACCAATTAGTACAGTTTATTAGTTAAAGTTTCCCTGTTATAAATGACTCATTGATCGACCTCTGTTCACTACAAATTGATTTTCTCCCTGTACAAGAGTCAAATAGCCATGAAATTTATTTCATTTAAAACTAATAAGGAATCTAGTAATATAAACTATATTTCTTAATTATTTTTGTACAATTTTTAAGGATTTTTCAAAGTCAGAATAGGGGATCACGTAATCATTCTGAACAAGTCTCACAAAAATATAAATATCTCAAAATATAGAATTCCTTTAGTTGCTCTATTTCTTTTATATGAAAATAGACTCATTAAGAGTTAATTTCATATCTCATTCAGCCTCTAATTAAATTCCTACTATTTTCTTGGTGATTTTTCAAAGTCACGCCATCACTCTTTATCCAATACAGCTTTTATTGCTAATTCACTCTTTCACACTTTCTTTGTATTAACCTCATTTAACATACATATCACAAATCATTTTCACCACATTTCATACATCACAAGTATAGGCCCATGATTACAAGGTCACCGCAAAATCATCCTCATGTATAACTTACTTGTTTATAACCTTACCACATCCCGGTCACTTAATGAACACATCAATCACATAACCAAGTTCCTGCATTTATTCATCACAAAACTCACAAAGTAGTACATAGTAAGTCTCCCGTTGAACACTTCGGATCAATCCTCCATACTTGGTGGTTTCAGCACATAGCTCCACCCATCATATAGTTCGGCTCTCTTGTACACATGGTGAACACTTAGTACCACCCATGTGACCTAGCCAGTTTATTGCGTAGCTCTCTTGTCTACATGGTGTTCTTCACTTGGAACCACGCATGCGACCTAGCTACATATATCCTGTAGCTCTCTTGTCTACATGGTGTACGCATAGTATCACCCATGCGACCTAGCTACATCATAATGTCTTGTAGCTCTCTTGTACACATGATGTGCACTCAGCACCATACATGTGACCTAGCTACATACCATCTGTATCATCTAATCTTTCCGAAGGTTCAACCGGGATTTCTCTCTCTTTTCCAACAATTTCACCAATCAAGTAATTATCAACAAACATATTTGCAATATTATTATAAAATCTCATAATACAAGTAAAATTGATGTATTACTTACATATAAACTTACATCTCAAGGCAATAACATTAAATTACACATTGCATTATTAAAAATCATATGAACTTACAATTGCTCATAATATCCATAATCATAGAAATCACATTTATGCATGATAATTCAATGCACTTCATAGCAAGATATATTTCATGTATAACAATAATAACATGAATAATAGGCTTGTTAAGTCACACGAGCTTACCTCAATCCAAAAAAAAAAAGGGCAATTTATCATTTTAGTCCATAACCTTGTATTTTCCCGATTTAAGCCCGAATCTCGATTTCCTTGATCTATAATATCACATTTAGCCTAATAATTAATCACACTATTCATATGGGTCTAAAAATCATATTTTTACAAATTTACATTTTGACCCCTAAACTTTTGCATATTTGCACTTTTGCCCCAAGACTCAAAAATTAAACTTCATCTTATTTTCTTGTGTTTTATGACATACTGATCATTTTTCCCTTCTATGGAAACATCAAAATCTCACTCTAACATGTATTTATGAACATTTGGTATTTTTACCGATTATGCCATTTTACTCGTTTTTACGAAAAATCACTTAGCAAAAGTTGTTTAACAAAATCTCAAACTTCATATTCTACCATAAAACATCAAAATTCATACATATCATCCATGGGTAAATTTTGAAATATAAACCCTAGCTCAAAATATTGTTAGAAATAGGTAAACCGAGCTACGAGGATTTCAAAAATGTAAAGAACATTAAAAACGGGCATAGAAATCACTTACAATGAAGGCTTAAAAGTGTTGAAACCCTAGCTATAGTGGAGAGAAAAATTCGGCAGCAACTTATGGAGAAGATATCATTTTTGTGTTATTTTTCCCATTTTATTTCATTTAATATCCAAATGACCAAAATGCCCTTACTTACTAAACTTTCAAAAATTCCATCCATATCCAATTTTTTGTCCATAAACTTAGAAATTGGTCAAATTTCTATTTAATACCTCCTAATTAATATTTCAAAGCAATTTCATACTAGAAATTTCTAGAATGTAAGGTTTGCAACTTATTCAATTTAGTACCTAACTTCAAATTAAGCACTTTATGCATAGAATTTCTTCACGAAATTTTCACACAATCATGCAATCATATCATAGACCTCAAAATAATCATAAAATAATTATTTCTATCTCGAATTTGTGGTCCCAAAACCACTATTCCGACTAGGCCCAAAATCAAGGTGTTACAAATTCGACCAATGGTAGATGTTTCTCCCAACTACCTTCGAATTCTAGAACACAACATCGGAAGATATCTTTGAGTACCTAAATCATTCTTTCAAAATGACCGTCAGTTTGCGGATGAAATGTGGTTCTAAAGTTCAACATTGTACCCAAAGCCTCTTGCAACTTTTTCTAAAATCTCGAAGTGAACCTCAGATCTCTATCTGAAATAATAGAAATAGGCACTCCATGCAATCTCACAATATCAGAAATGTACAATTTGACTAACTTATCAAGTGAGTAGTCAATCCGTGCTAGAATAAAGGGAGCCGATTTCGTCCATCTATCAATAACAACCCAGACGACATCTTTCTTTTTCGGAGTCAAAGGCAACCCAGTTACGAAGTCTATCTTAATCCTATCCCACTTCCACTCGGGTACCATCACTGGCTTTAGTAAACCCGAAGGCACTTGGTGTTTGACTTTTACTTGTTGACAAATCAAACATCTCAAAACAAACTCTGAAATATCTCGTTTCATACCTAACCACTAATACACTTTCTTCAAACCATTATACATTTTTGTACTACCTGGATGAACCGATAAACAACCACTGTGTGCCTCGTGTAAAATTTTTTGAATAAGTCCATCATTTTTTGGTATACATACCCTATCCCGGAACATCAAACAATCATCTGATCTGATTCAAAAGTCTGTATCACTACCTGATTCACACCGAGCTCTTTTGGCTTGCAATTCGCTATCATTTTTCTGCTTCACAAATCTGCCAAATAAATAATGGTCTAGCCCTCAACTCGGCCAAAATTGAGCCATCATTAGCCAAAGTCAATCTCGTATTCATAGCTCTCAAAGCAAACAAGGACATTCTTCTCAAAGCATTTGCGACTACATTCACCTTTCCCAGATGGTAGTTAATCACTAGTTCATGATCATTCAGCAACTCGAGCCATCTTAGTTGTCGCAAGTTCAGATCTTTCTGAGTCATCAAATATTTTAAACTCTTATGATCTGTAAAAATATGACATTTCTCACTGTACAAATGATGACGCCAAATTTTCAAAGCAAAAACAATGGCGGCTAATTCCAAATCGTGCGTTAGATAATTCTAATCGTGTGTTAGATAATTCTTCTCGTGCGGTTTCAACTGTCTTGAGGCATAAGCTACAACTTTGCCCTCTTGCATCAGGACATAACCTAAACCATTCAATGACGCGTCACTATAAATTAGAAATTCTTTTCCCGATTCAGGTTGTACTAAAATTGGTGCTTCAGTCAGTAATGCTTTTAATTTTTCAAAACTTTGCTGACATTTTTTGAACCATTCAAATTTAACATCTTTTTGCAACAACTTGGTCATAGGAGTCGCAATCGTCGAAAATCCTTTGACAAAATGTCGGTAATAACAGGCTAAACCCAAAAAGCTTCTAACTTTAGATACATTCCTTGGCGATTTCTAATCAACAATTTCTGAAATCTTACTTGGATCAACCTGAATACTATCACCTGAAACTATATATCCCAAAAATCTGACTTCTCGGAGCCAAAACTCACTTTTACTGAATTTAGCAAACAACTGCTTCTCTCTCAAAGTTTGTAATACAGTTCTCAAGTGCTCGGTATGTTCAGACTCATCTTGAAAATAAATCAAGATGTCATCGATGAACACAACCACAAACTTATCTAAATATAGTTGGAAAATTCTATTCTTCGAGTCCATAAAAATGGTAGGTGCATTAGTTAATTCGAAAGGCATAACAAGAAATTCATAGTACCCATACCTGGTCCTGAAAGCAGTTTTCAGCACATCCAACTCTTTAACTCTCAACTGATAGTAGCCAGATCTCAAATCAATCTTTGAGAATACCGTTGCTCCTTTCAACTGATCAAAAAGGTCATCAATCCTCGGCAAAGGATACTTGTTCTTTATAGTCACCTTTTTGAGTTGTCAGTAATCGATACAAAGCATCATAGATCTGCCTTTCTTCTTTACAAATAATACTGGAGCACCCCATTGAGAAAAACTCGGTCTCGTAAAATCCTTATCTGTCAACTCTTGCAACTGATTTTTTTATTCTTTCAATTCAATTGGAGCCATTCTATACGAAGCAATAGATATTGGTGAAGTCCCTGGTACTAAATCAATACCAAACTTAACTTCTCTAATCGGAGGTAACCTCGGCAACTCTTCTGGAAACACATCCGGATATTCACAAACTATTGGCACTGATTCAATTTTCAATTCAGACATCTTTGTATTCAACACATAAGCAAGATAAGCTTCACAACCTTTCCTTACATATTTTTGGGCAGACATCGAAGAAATCGCAACAAGTAACTCACCCGACTTATCTGAATCAATCCGAAGAGTTTCACCATTTTCAAATTTCAATTCAATAATCTTTCTTTTACAATTCACTGCGACATCATGCAGTGTCAAGCAATCCATACCCAAAATAACATCGAATTCATCAAATGGAAACAATATTAAATCAGTAAGAAAATAGTGATTTCGAATCATCAAGAGACAATTCTTGCAAACTCTATCAACTAATACATGTTTGCCTAAAGGGTTTGACACTCTAATAACAAATTCAGTAGACTCAACAGGCAAATTCTGACTAGATACCAAATTCACACAAACATAAGAATGAGTTGATCCAGGATCAATCAATGCAATAACATTAGTATCATAAAGAGAAAATGTACAAGTAATCACATCGGGAGATGACGCATCCTCACATGCACGAATGGCATATGCTCTAGCAGGTGCTATGGCCTTAGATCTCACGGCTGTATCTTTCGTCACACCTTTATTGCAAGTTCTATTCCTGATATTTCTCGGTGGCCTACCTCTGTTGTTAGTATTACTCAGCCTTGCACTTAGAAATTGTTCTTTCTCATCCATCTCAGGAAAATCTCGGATAAAATGCTCTTGGGAACCACACTTGAAACAAGCTCAGTCATTCATCCTACACTCGCCGGGATGTCTTCTTCCGCAATGCTGATATTCAGGTGTGTTAGACCTAACATTACCCACACTTTCCATTGAAGTAGCTTGAGATTTAAAACTCGAATATTGCTTTCCAAGGCCTCTGTGCGAATACCCAGCTGATACATTCGAATGGGAATTCATTTCTCTAGATTTCTTTGATTGAGATTGAAATGACTTACTCATTGGCCTTTTTCTTGTATCTGTAGCCTAACTCTCGGCTTTTCTTTTCTCTTTGCTTAGCTCTTTGGCTTTGCAAGCGCGTTCAACCAATTCAACAAATTCTTTTAGTTCCAAGATTCCAACTACCAATCAGATGTCTTCATTCAGCCCATCTTCGAACCTTTTACACATGATAGCCTCAAAGGAAACACACTTTCGAGCATACTTACTAAGCCTGACAAATTCTCGTTCATACTCTGTCACTGACATTCGGCCCTGTTTCAACTCAAAAAATTCTTTACGTTTCTGATCAATGAACCACTGGCTGATATATTTCTTTCAAAATTCTTTTTGAAAGAACTCGCATATAACCCTCTCTCTCGGTACCACAGATACTAGTGTCTTCCATCAGTGATATGTTGTGTGCCTCAATAATGATATGGCACATTTTAAACATTCTTCGGGTGTGCATGATAATTCATCAAATACCCTGATAGTATTCTCAAGCCAGAACTCGGCTCTCTCGGGATCATCATCTACATTAGAATTCCTCAGCCCCTTACTTTCGAATCTTATCAATCGGAGGCTTATTCTGGCTTAACAAATCCATACCTTGAGGAACTACGGGAATCAGTTGAGAATAATGAGGGGGTGGAGGATGTTGAGCATTCGGATTTGTTCGAACAAAATCTGAATACCACTCATTCATTATATGGAGGAAGGCTTTCCTAGCCCCTCCTCCCTGACTGATCGTGGGAAGTCTATTTTCAGATGACGCTGTCCTTTGAGCGGGAGCCGATGCATTACTTTCTATATCATCAGCTACAACTCGGTAGGGATCCATTTACTATATAAAAGCACAGTCTAAAATTGTCAGGAGTCATCACACTATCACAGTTCGTATATGGCATATATAGCTAGACTCTTACACACACTACGTTAGTCTGAGAATCGACTAAACCGCAGCTTTGATACCACTAAATGTAACACCTCTTAACCATATTCGGCTCTGGAACTGAGTATGAGGCATTACCGGACTTATCTCACAAACTTTCATGCAATTCCGAGTCATAAATTTTTATCCAAATTAAAACTTTTCACATTTAATCATAAAGTCCCTAATACGAGCCTACGAGGGCCAAAACATGCATCGAAAGTGGTTTGGAACTAAACCAAGAACTTTAGAAAATCTTGCAACACTTAAAATTTTTTTCTACTAAATAAGAGTCACACGCCCGTATGGGCAGGCCGTGTACTTACACGCACCCGTGTCCCAACCCCGTGTACCTCTATGTTTGTCACCCAAGAATAAATTGAAGACACACGCTAAGTCACACGCCTATATGCTAGGCCATGTGGTCGATTTAAAAATTATGATTTTTCCTAAAATAGGTGCAGACTTCACATACCCAGGACACACACCCGTGCCTGAGGCCGTGTCATCCACACGGCTGAGACGCATGCCCGTGTCTCTACTCGTGTACTCAATTCTGAGCATTTTATTTTGCAAAAATTAAGGTGCAGGGGACACATGACCTAACACATGCCCGTGGGGCAAACCGTGTGTCACACACAGCCTAGACACATGCCCGTGTGCCTACCCGAGTGGACAAAATAAGGCTATTTACCAAGCCATTTTGCCACCCATTTGATGCACAAACCTACACAACATAACATAACACCAAATCAAGCATATAAGTACAGCCAAATCAGCCACAAACAAGACATCAACACAACACTCACATGCTACCATTTGTCATACACAAACATCGCATACTTATTAACTCAAATCAAGTAAAGCTCTAAATCCATGAAAGGCATCATCAAATAAATCACTTATACCAACAGTAGCCAATTTCCAAAAGCCTTATACAAAATGAACTATCAACCAATATGAGCCAACACAATTGGCCTATTCAATTATGACACATAACAAAATAACGAAGTCCCTATACATGCCGTAACTCAAAATGTTGAAATCATTGGTACCAAAATAATTATTGATAGTGTGAGTGGATCTTCGACAGTCTCCGTGTAACAGTTCAGTTTTGACCCTACTCAGAATAGTGGTTTCGAGACCACAAATCCAAGTCTAAAAAATATTTTAATATTATTTTCTGTGTCTGTGATATGTGAATATGCATCAGTGAAATTTTTGTGATTTAATTTGTCTATTTCTGTGCTTAATTATGAAAAAGGACTTAATCGCGAAAAATGCAAAAGTTGCATGCTAATTGTTAAAGTGCCTATTTGACCTTGGCTTTTAAAATAAAGGTCCTTGCATGTTAAATGTACCATTTGTATTAATGGTGGACAAATATAGACATTAGTGGATGGAATTTTTATTTGTTAATTAAAAGGCAAAATTGAAAAATGGCTTATAATGTGAAATAAAATAAAACATATCATGAAAATGGCCATTATCATATGGTTCTTGTCAAAAGTACTAAGGAAAATAAAAAGAAGAAGACCATTTAGGCTTCGGCTAGATTAAGGCTCAATTAAGGTATGAATTTTCGTCTGTTTTTTATAATTACTACGTTTCTATGATCGTTGCTTCGTGTTCTTCAAAGCCCATGTCTGAATTTCTATTACTATTAAAGATTTTATGAAATTCCATTGTTGATATCATGAGTTTTGTGATGTTCTTGAATGAATTATGAAGGCTTAGTAGATAATTTATAAGTTTTGTCTTTGAATTTTTATGAAGTAGAGCTATTTGGGCTAATTTATGAAAATGAGGTTTTGAAGGACTAAATTGTAAATTAAATGTGTTACTTGGACTTGTATAGAAGCCATGTATATTTGGCCAAGCTATAGTTTTGGTCAGTTTTTCATATTTGTGATTTTGTGAAAAATGGACTAAATTGTTAAAGTGTGAAAATGTAAGGGCTAAAGTGAAAAGTGCCCAAAATATGTGTTCATGGATTATTTTGAATGAAATGAATGATTGAATGGTTGAATTTGAATTGTATTAGATCAAGAACAAAGAAAATTAGATTAAGATCGAGGGAAATCTAAAGTAGTTGAATAGTTGACTGGGTTCGTCTGAAATCTGTGCAAGGTAAGTCAAACTACACTTACGTGTTAAATTGATTTATATTCTGCATATATAAACTGTGATCTGCAATAGACAGTCCTGAGAGCCTGATGAATAAACTCTGATAGTATACTGGCGTATGAGAAGTTCTGTATGTTCTTGGAAGAACGTTGACATTGATCTGAGATATCGTGTAAAACCGTGTCTGGGACACAGACCTCGATTTGAGATTTTGTGTAAGACCCTGTCTGGGACAGAGGTTTCGATATCGAATTACATGTAAGACCACGTCTGGGACGTCAGCATTGTACATGTTTGTGAATCTCTATTCCGTTTTTGAGTTGTCCAATGTTAAAGTATGAGATATGGAATGTATAATTCATACAGGTACGTTTGTATCGTACTAGAATTCTAAATAGAAAAGACTATGCTTCTGTGAAGTAAGGAAATATTCTATGAGACGGATGTAAATTCTGGTTATTAACTGTGACTTATATGCTATATTAGTTGAGTAATCATATTTGACTTACTAAGCTATTTGTAGCTTACTCTATGTGATTTCTGTTTGTTTTACAGTTATCGTAGCTACTGTAGGCTCAAGATAGTCGAGGATTGTCATCACATCGTCGATCTCATTTTGGTACTTTTAGAATGTACATATTTATAAGTATGGCATGTATAGGCTAGAAGATTTATAAATGTAAATTTGATATGTATATATGTTATGCCATGTCAATTGGCTAGCAAATGATAAGTTTTGTGCATAGTTTTGTGTATGTTTGTGATGTGCCATGTTCTAATGAGAATTGGTTATCTTAAAGCATGAATTTGGTTAAAATTTTGGTATGAATGTTGTGTATTATTTGCTTGTAGCATTTGACCCAAAAAGGGGTGGCAAATTGGCTTAAACCAAGTCTGCATTGTGCCACACAGTCAAGGAACACGGGCGTGCCTTGTAGCCGTGTGAAAAAGTCAGTAGCTAGCTAAATTTTACACGGTCATGGCATATGGTCGTGCCTATTGGCCATGTGAAAAAGTCAGTAAAGGACCTCTTTTTGACACGGTTGGATCACATGGACGTGTCTTGTACCCGTGTGAGTGACACGGCCTAGTCACACGGGCGTGTGACTTTGTCAGTTTTGAAAAGTTTGATTAAGTTCTAAAAATTTTGAATGGGTTCGGTTTAGTCTCAACCTTTCCTAAATGTATGTTTTAGGTCTCGTGGACCATCTTAATGGATGAATTGTTGATGAATGCATATGTATTAATGTTATATGATATCTGTGAATCTGTGTTGTTCTGAAATGCTCTGCCCGTCAGGTGATGCCCCTTACCTATTTTGGCGACGGTTACGGGATAAGGGTGTTACATTTTATTGGTATCAGAGCCAGGTTTAGTCAATTCTGAGACTACCATAGTGTGTGTGAGTCTAGCTATACATGCCATATGTCTGAAATTGCGATAGTGTGATGAATCCTGACATTGAAATGTGCTTTTATATAGCAATGGATCCCAATAGATCTGTAGCTGACGATGTCGAAAGTAATACGCCTGCTCCCGCGCAAGGGATAGTGCAAGATGATTCTCGACCGGCTACGAGTAGCCGTGATAGTGAGGCTAAGCAAGCCTTCTATCAGATGATGAACGATTGGTTCACTCAGTATATTAGAACCAATCCAGCTGTACAACAACCTCTACCCCGGTTAATCCTTCTCAAATTCCTGTTATGACTTCTGTGAATCTAGTTCAGTTTAGTAGACCACCAGTTGAGAAGATTAGGAAGTATGAGGTTGAAGGGTTCCAAGCTAGAATGGATGATGATGCTGAAAGAGCCAAATTCTGGTTAGAAAATACGATACAGGTGTTTGATGAAATGTCTCTGACTTCTGAGGAGTGTGTAAAATATGCCATTTCACTTCTAAGAGATACGGCGTACCATTGGTGGAAAACTTTAATATCTGTGGTTGCGAGTGAACGGGTCACATGGGATTTCTTCCAAGCTGAATTTCAGAAGAAATACATTAGTCAGGGATTCATTGATCAGAAACGCAAAGAGTTTCTCGAGCTTAAACAGGGCTGTATGTCTGTTACTAAATATGAATGGGAATTTGTGAGATTGAGCCAGTATGCTCGGGAATGTGTATCAAATGAAGCAATAATGTGTAAAAGGTTTAAGGATGGACTAAATGAAGATATTCGTCTGCTAGTCGGGATTTTGGAGATTAAAGAAATGGTGGTGCTCGTTGAGCGAGCTTGTAAGGCCGAAGAATTAAGTAAAGAGAAAAGAAAAGCTGATTTTGAAGCTAGAGATGCTAAAAAAAGATCTTCGAGTAAATCATTTCAGTCTGGGTCAAAGAAATTCCAAGATGATTAGAACCGCTCAAATACTAATGTGGGACATTCGAATTGAGATCGAATTAGATCGTATTCGAACACCAGAGCTCTTGTTACTTCTGTTGCAAGTGTTGGAAATGTCCGATCTAAGAAA
Organism: Gossypium anomalum; assembly: GCA_025698475.1. NCBI lineage: Eukaryota > Viridiplantae > Streptophyta > Magnoliopsida > Malvales > Malvaceae > Gossypium > Gossypium anomalum. Next base: position 69,486,869 of record CM046967.1, read on the forward strand.
CCTGAATGTAAACATTGTGGTAAAAGACATCCGAGAAATTGTAGATTGAATGATTAAGCCTATTTTCGATGTGGATCCCTAGATCATTTTGTAAGAGATTGTTCTGAACCTGCTGAGCAAGAGAATGTGCAGAATCCGAGACCGAGTAACACCTCAGCTAGAGGTAGACCTTCCAGAAATATAAGAAATGCAAGTGGGGGTCAAAGAGCTACTAGGGACATTGTTGTTAGATCTGAGGCCAGAGTACCTGCCAGAGCCTATGCTATCTGAGCTCGTGAGGAAACCTCGTCTCCAGACGTGAATACTGGTACTTTCACTCTTTATGATACTTCTGTGATTGCATTGATAGACCCTGGATCAACGCATTCTTATATCTGTATGAATTTAGTGCATAGTAAGACTTTGCTTGTAGAGTCTACTGAATTTGTAGTTAAAGTATCGAAACCCTTAGGCAAAAGTGATAAAGTTTGCAAAAATTGTCCGTTATTGATACGAGATATCTGTTTTCTTGCTGATTTGATGCTATTGCCTTTCGACGAATTTGATATCATTCTAGGGATGGACTGGTTAACTTTGCACGATGCTATTGTGAACTGCAAACGAAAAGTGATTGATTGTAAGAATGATGAGATAATTTGAATTGAGTCTAGTGATCTAAATGGACTACCAGCTGTGATATCTACAATGAAAGCATGAAATTATGTAAAAAAAGGTTGTGAAGCCTACTTAGCCTATGTGTTAGACTCGAAAATGAATGATAAGAAAGTTGAATCAGTGCTTGTTTTCTGCGGATTCTTTGATGTATTTCCTGAAGAACTACCTGGTTTGCCTCCGATTTGAGAAGTCGAGTTTGGCATTGAATTGGTACCTGGTACTACTTCAATATCGATAGCTCCGTACAGAATGGCTCAGACTGAACTAAAAGAATTGAAATCTCAGTTGCAAGAATTGACCGGTAGAGGATTTTCTAGACCGAGTTTTTCACCTTGGAGTGCTCCTGTTTTGTTTGTGAAAAAGAAAGATGGCACAATGAGAATGTGTATTGATTACCGCCAGCTTAATAAAGTGACCGTGAAGAACAAATATCCTCAGCAGGGGATTGATGACTTATTTGATCAGTTGAAAGGTGCTACTGTGTTTTCAAAGATAGATCTGAGATCAGGTTACTACCAGTTGCGAGTTAAGGACTCTGATGTTCTGAAAACTGCTTTTAGAACAAGGTACGGGCATTATGAATTTTTAGTTATGCCTTTTGGATTAACGAATGCACCTGCTATTTTTATGGATTTGATGAATAGGATTTTCAAACCGTATTTAGATCAATTTGTTGTTGTATTCATTGATGACATATTGATTTATTCACATAATGAATCTGAATACGCCGAGAATTTGATAATAGTGCTACAGACACTACGAGATAAACAGTTGTATGCGAAGTTTAGTAAGTGTGAATTCTGGTTGCGAGAAGTTGGTTTTCTAGGTCATATTGTATCAGCCTCTGGTATCCGAGTTGACTCGAGTAAAATTTCAACTATTATGGATTGGAAACCTCCGAGAAATGTATTTGAAGTCCGTAGTTTTCTGGGACTTGCTGGTTATTATAGAAGATTTGTAAAAGGTTTCTCGATGATTGTGACTTTATTGACAAAATTGCTCCAAAAAGATGTGAAGTTGGAGTGCTCAGAAAAGTGTCAGAGCAGTTTTAATCAGTTGAAAGCTTTGTTGACTGAAGCTCTGGTATTAGTACAACCTGAATTGGGTAAAGAATTTGTAATTTACAGCGATGCTTCGTTGATTGGTCTGGGATGTATTTTAATGCAAGAAGGTAAAGTCATTGCTTATGCTTCAAGACAGTTGAGGCCACATGAAAAGAACTATCTGACACATGATCTTGAGTTAGCTGCTATTGTGTTTGCCTTAAAAATCTGGCGTCACTATCTATTCGGTGAGAAATGTCACGTGTTTTCTGATCATAAAAGTCTGAAGTATTTAATGATGCAAAAAGATTTGAATCTGCGACAGAGAAGATGGTTAGAATTGTTAAAAGACTACGAGCTAGTTATTGATTATCATTCGGGCAAAGCAAATGTGGTAGTAGGTGGTCTGAGTCGAAAATCATTGTCTGCATTGCATGCGATGAATGCTCATTTAGCATTGTCTGATGATACATTGGTTTGTGCTGAACTGAAAGTAAAACCCTTATTTGTACAACAGATTTGCGAGGCTAAAAAATCTGACAATGAATTGATAGCTAAACAAGCTCTGTGTGATTCTGAATTTTGGGTTGATGTTAATGATTGTTTGAGATTCAGAAATAGACTTTGTGTTCAGGGAAATCCAGAGTTAATTCAGATGATTTTGAGTGAGGCTCATAGTAGTAGATTTTTTGTACATCCGGGGAGTATGAAAATGTATAACGACTTGAAACAACCATACTGGTGGCTGGGAATGAAAATAGATATTTCTGATTTTGTTTCTAAATGTTTAATCTGTCAATAAGTTAAAGCTGAACATCAGGTGCCATCAGGTCAGTTGCAACCAATTATGATTCTGGAATGGAAATGAGATCGAGTGACCATGAATTTTATTTTGGGTTTGCCTTTGTCTTTAAGAAAGAAAGATGCAATTTGGGTCATAGTTGATTGGTTGACGAAATCAACTAATTTTATTCTGATTCGATCTGATTTCTCACTTGATAAGTTAACTGAGCTTTATATTTCTGATATTGTGAGACTGCATGGTGTGCCATTATCGATAGTATCAGATAGAGATCCTAGATTTACATCACGATTCTGGAGGAAATACAAGATGCTTTGGGTACTAAATTGCATTTCAACACTGCAAACAGATGGTCAATCTGAGCGGATTATTCAGATACTCGAGGATATGTTGAGATGTTGCATTCTTGAGTTCGAAGGTACATGGGAACAATATCTACCTTTGATTGAATTCGCTTATAATAATAGTTTTCAATCGAGCATTAATGGCAACGTACGAAGCCTTATATGGTAAAAAGTGTAGAACTCAATTATACTGGTTCAAGCTTAGTGAGAATAAGATTTACGGTATTGATTTGATAAATGAAACAGAACAGAAAGTGAAAATAATTCGAGATAGTCTGAAAGCTGCCTCTGATCGTCAGAAGTCTTATGCAGATTTGAAACGAAAGGATATTGAATATGAGATCAGTGATAAAGTGTTTTTGAAAGTATCTCCGTGGAAGAAATTGTTCCGATTTGGTGAAAAGGGCAAGTTGAGTCCGAGATTCATTGGATCGTATGAAATCATTGAATGAGTTGGGCTGGTCGCTTATAGATTGAGGCTACCATCTAAGTTAGAAAAGATTCACAATGTATTTCACGTATCGATGCTTCGACGATACAGATTAGATCCTTCGCATGTGATTTCTCCGTCTGATATTGAAATCCATTCTGATATGACTTATGAAGAAAAGCTGATTCATATCCTATCTCATGAGACTAAAGAATTGTGTAATAAGAGAATTCCGTTAGTCAAAGTACTGTGGCATAGACACGGAGTAGAAGAGGCTACGTGGGAGCCTGAGGATGCAATGAAACAACAATATCTGAATCTGTTTAACGGTGAGATTTTCGGGGACGAAACTCCCTGGGGGAAAATTGTAACAGTTCAGTTTTGACCCTAGTCGGAATAGTGGTTTCGGGACCACAAATTCGAGTCTAAAATATATTTTAATATTATTTTCTGTGTCTTTGATATGTGAATTTGCATCAGTTAAATTTTTGTGATTTAATTTGTCTGTTTCTGTGCTTAATTATGAAAAAGGACTTAATCGCGAAAAATGCAAAATTTGCATGCTAGTTGTTAAAGTGCCTATTTGACCTTGGCTTTTAAAATAAAGGTCCTTGCGTGTCAAATGTACCATTTGTATTAATGGTGGACAAATATAGACATTAGTGGATGGAATTTTTATTTGTTAATTAAAGGGCAAAATTGGAAAATGGCTTATAACGTGAAATATAATAAAACATATCATGAAAATGGCTATTATCATATGGTTCTTGCCGAAAATACTAAGGAAAATAAAAAGAAGAAGACCATTTAGGGTTCAGCTAGATTAAGGCTCAATTAAAGTATGAATTTTCTTTCGTTTTTGATAATTTCTACGTTTCTCTGATCGTTGCTTCGTGTTCTTCAAAGCCCATGTCTGAATTTCTATTTCTGTTAAAGTTTTTATGAAATGACATTGTTGATATCATGAGTTTTGTGATGTTCTTGAATGAATTATGAAGGATTAGTAGATAATTTATAAGTTTTGTCTTTGAATTTTTATGAAATAAAGCTATTTGGGCTAATTTGTGAAAATAAGGTTTTGAAGGACTAAATTGTGAATTATATGTGTTATTTGGACTTGTATAGAAGCCATGTATATTTGGCCAAGCTATAGTTTTGGTGAATTTTGCATATTGTGATTTTGTGAAAAATGGACTAAATTGTCAAAGTGTGAAAATGTAAGGGCAAAGTGAAAAGTGCCCAAAATATATGTTCATGGATTATTTTGAATGAAATGAATGATTGAATGGTTGAATTTGAATTGTATTAGATTAAGAACAAAGAAAATCGGATTTAGATCGAGAGAAATCTAAAGTAGTTGAATAGTTGACTCGGTTCGTCTGAAATCTGTACGAGGTAAGTCAAACTGCACTTACGTGTTGAATTGATTTAAATTCTGCGTATATAAACTGTGATCTGCAATGGACGGCCCTGAGAGCCTGATGAATAAACTCTAATAGTATATTGGTGTATGAGAAGTTCTGTATGTTCTTGGAAAAACGTTGACATTGATCTGAGATATCGTGTAAGACCGTGTCTGGGACACAGGCCTCGATTTGAGATTTTGTGTAAGACCCCGTCTGGGACAGAGGCTTCGATATCGAATTACATGTAAGACCACGTCTGGGACATCGGCATTGTACCTGTCTGTGAATCTCTATTCCGTTTTTGAGTTGTCCGATGTTAAAGTATGAGATATGGAATGTATAATTCATACAGGTACGTTTGTATCGTACTAGAATTCTAAATAAAAAAGACTATGCTTCTGTGAAGTAAGGAAATATTCTATGAGACGGATGTAAATTCTAGTTATTAATTGTGACTTATATGTTATATTAGTTGAGTAATCATATTTGACTTACTAACCTATTTGTAGCTTACTCTATGTGATTTCTATTTGTTTTACAGTTATCATAGCTACTGTAGGCTCAGGATAGTCGAGGATTGTCATCACACCGTCGATCTCATTTTGGTACTTTTAGAATGTACATATTTATACGTATGGCATGTATAGGCTAGAAGATTTATGAATGTAAATTTGATATGTATATATGTTATGCCATGTCAATTGGCTAGCAAATGATAAGTTTTGCGCATAGTTTTGTGTATGTTTGTGATGTGCCATGTTCTAATGAGAATTGGTTATCTTAAAGCATGAATTTGGTTAAAATTTTGGCATGAATGTTGTGTATTATTTGCTTGTAGCATTTGACCCAAAAAGGGGTGGCAAATTGGCTTAAACCAAGTCTGCATTGTGCCACATGGTCAGGGAACATGGGCGTGCCTTGTGGCCGTGTGAAAAAGTCAGTAGCTAGCTAAATTTTACACAGTCATGGCACACGACCGTGCCTATTGGCCGTGTGAAAAAGTTAGTATAAGACCTCTTTTTGGCACGGTTGGATCACATGGACGTGTTTTGTACCTGTGTGAGTCACACGGCCTAGTCACACGGGCGTGTGACTTTGTCAGTTTTGAAAAGTTTGATTAAGTTCTGAAAATTTTGAATGGGTTCGGTTTAGTCTCGACCTTCCCTAAATGTATGTTTTAGGTCTCGTGGACCATCTTAATGGATGAATTGTTGATGAATGCATATGTATTAATGTTATTTGATATCTATGAATCTGTGTTGTTCTAAAATGCTCTGCCTGTCTGGTGATGCCCCTTACCTATTTCGGCGACATTTACGGGATAGGGGTGTTACACTCTAATCCCGAGCTAGCTTGGTGACACTATAAGACAAGGGAAAGGAAAGGGGAGTAAGCTATATAGCTTAGTAAGTTCCTATGCAAATAATAAGTATCATATCTAACATCTAGCATACAATTAACATGGTAAGCATTGGCATAAATATTATTAAGATCTTGTAATCATAAATTACGCAATCATGATCTTACCGAGAGTACATCACATATTGAGCTTATTACGTATGAGTTTTACGCATATACCTGAGTAATCTCAAATTTGGATTTGCATGCAATTCACCTTTGACATACTCATTAAATTACACGTTGAACCACTTGGAATACTAAAGGATGCCCAGGAATCTCGTACACATAGTACCCTACCAATGCCATATCCCAGATATGGTCTTACACATAAATCTTAGTAACCCTAATGTCATGACATTTGTATCCTATCTATTTCTAAGGTTTAACCAGGATTTCATGCTTGTCGAAACTTTGTTGAATACGTCTAAGGGTAAATCACAATTCATACAATAATAAAGCGTTTAAAACATAATTAAAACAATGCATTATTTGCATATGAACTTACCTCGGTACAAAAATAGTAGAAATGGGGCCTAATCGTCAAACACTTTGTTTTTCCCCTGATCTAAGTCCGAACCTCGTTTCTCTTGATCTATAATAGCAAATTTAACTCATTTAATATTCTCATTGTTCAATTCAGCCCAAAATTTACATTTTGGTAAAATTACATTTTTGCCCCCTAAACTTTGACATTTTTACCGCCTAAACTTTGACATTTTTACACTTTGGTCCCTGGTCTCATAAAATGAAATGGATTCAATTTCTTCGATTCCTAAGCCTAGTGAAACCTCTTACATGCTTATAACGGCCAACATTTTCCTTTCTTTCACATTTTTACTACTCCTTTTATAACTTTTTACAATTAGGTCCCTTTTAGGTGTTTCATCAGAAAATCACTTAGCAAAACTTGTTTATTTAACATCAAATGTAACACCCTAAACCCGGCCTAGACATAAGGGTCGCATCCGAGATGTCACATTGGAGTGAATTGTGCATACCGCATATTTTGATAGAAAGTTCGTTAATTATAAAACCTGGTTTGTGATCTTTTGAAAATCTAACTTGTTTAATCAATTTGCCAAATTATAGGTTCGTCAAGTAAAATATGTCTTGCACTTGGTCGATATTAAACTTTAAAATGTTGTCGTTGTGAAAGCTACATAGTATGATAGTTGAGAACCATTTACTTTTAAGAAAACCCGAATGCTACAGCTAACAGGTATAAATCAATTTAGTATAATCCCCAAATAAAAATAAAAACTTAAAACGGCCTTATTACATAAAATACCCCAAAATAAGCTACTTTTACTATAAACAAAACGAAGTTATAAGCGATGTGGTGTGGCGCCTCTCAACCCCCTCACAAAGACCGACCACTTTAAGGATTACCTACACAGTTAAGTAGAAAAGGTGAGTTATGAAACTCAGTGTGTAATCCCTATTAAATAATAGTCAATCATACAGTGACGAACAGTCTGGGCTTAAGCCCATATCAACAGTAATATCACTGTGGGCCTTAGCCCACTACAGTAACAATAATAGTGTGGGCCTTAGCCCAATTTAGTATAGTATTAGAAATGCACAAAACGATCCTACCCAACCATCCTCTACACTCCACTTCGTCCAGCCCTACACTCCATATGGGGAATAAATTGACCACTCATCCCTACACTCCAAAATAAAGTATCAGTTTCGGCACTAATAGTATTTACAGCAGAGCTGCCAGCATTAGGCTTATAGCCTTTCAGTACGCTTCCTCCAACAATATAAATCCCACCCCATGCAATGCAACATAATATAAATGTACATACGATAAATATGGCTTGCTTAAACAGTCATACATCACATAGGGGTATTTTCGTTATTTACCTCATAGGGGTACAATAGTCATTCCATGAATTAGGGTTTAGGTATACTTACCGACCCCACGTAGGTCCACAGTCGTCTCATGTGACCCGTGCAACTTTAACAGTTAAACAGAAAAAATGAGCCCAAGCCCATAATATAGCCCATATAGGCCCACACGCTTGTATGGCCCAATAAGCCCAGATAATAGCCTTGGCCGTGCAAACTACACAGCCGACCCAATAATCTCCACACATCCTTACGGTTTGCCCATACGGGGCCCACACGGCCCATTTCGACCCATCGTGGCCCAAAATCAGCCCAAGCCCATGAAATTGTTCATGGTGGCCTCTTCGATCGAATGCCCATGTTTTGAGTATTCAGTCACCACACGTGCGGGCGTACGCTTGTGTGGTGTTAATAGCCGAACATTTTCGGCCTTTTCCGATCTATTGCTAATAATAGTGTGATTACACACCTGATATGATTGGAATTAATCCCCCCTTCGAACACTCCTAAGCCCCAAAAGCCTCAATAGCCTCACCCTTGATCCTCAAGGAATGGTCAATCGCCTTCGATCATTACCTATACAAAAAGATGCCACCATCCTACATCAGACTCACATTAGAAGTATAATAACATCCCCAATCGAATCTCACTTACCACACAACCGACCAGAGTATAGATTAATAAAGTGGCGCACACCGAAGCACGAAAAGAATTGATTTGAAAGGTAGATAGAAGGGGTAGTCAATAAGAAGAGAGAAGTTAGTAGATGGTTCAACAAATTAAACAAACCAAAAGCCGAAAGGGGAAATGATGACATTGAGGGCTTACCTTTCAATATTCGGCCAATCACAAAACACTAGAGTGAGAGAAGAGAATCGTGCGCCTCACTCAATTGATCACCACACTCACCAACTGAAAACAAAACAAATGAATAAGATGATATTCGGCTAAGATACAAATAGGAGAACCAAAATAGGAGAAAAGAGAAATATGAGGCGGAGATACCTTACAAATATTCAACCACAGTAAACAGATGAGGGAGAGGAGAAAGAGATTCATGGAAACAAAGCAAGGTTCGGATATAGGGAAAAGAGGTATTCGGCCGAAACTAAGGAAGAGGAAAAAGGACTTTAAGTAGGAGAAGAAGAATAGAGCAGAAATCGATTAATGCAAAACAACACTAAAAAAGAAGCAAAACCAAAAAGGTGAAAGTTGCCGAATTTGAGAGTAAAAGAACACACTTTCGGTACAAAGGGGAAAGAAGTCCTATGACCGAATTTGCCTACCTAAGAATTCCACATTCGGCCAACCACTACTACACCATTAGTTTCACTCCCCAAATCTCTCCACAATCATTCAAACCACAAACTCCTCTATCCACCTCCCAAAACTTCTCCTAAAATCCCTCTAACCATCCCACTAATTAGACTTCCATTTGAACAAAACTCTAGCCGTCCAACACAGCAAAATATTAATCCCTTTTGAGCATGCAAGGTTTCAAACTCAAGTCCTCCTGCAGGAGAAAACACGCCACTCTCACTTGAACCAGCAAACTTTTTATGACACAACCTAACCATATTTATTTAAGAATCTCCCCACCAGCAAATAGGGCTTATTCAACACAAAACCAAAATTTTATACAAGCTGAAGCTCGAACTCAGGACTTCTCCAATACTTCCCAAGACACTTAAACACTGAAGCAAGCATGCATTTAAGTAATAAACATACAAAAATAAATCCCTAAATTTGGGGGGGTACATCAAACTTGCATAATATACCACTAAACATCAAAATCACACATGTCTAACATGGGTCAAACCCTAGACCTTAATCATTTCACAAATTAGTGGTCGAAATAGATAAATCGAGTGTCAACGACTTTAAAAATGTAAAGATCATTAAAAACGGGACAAGAACGAACTTACAATTGAGCTTGAAAGTTGGCCAAACCCTAGTTATGTCTTTCTTCTAATTTTCGGCACAAGGGGGAGAAGATGGACAAGGTTTTTGGCTTGATTTTTTCCTTTTAATTCAGTTAATTACTAAATGACCAAAATGCCCCTAACTTAAAACATAAGATTTCTCTTACCTCATGTCCCATTTTGTCCACTAACTTAACAATTGGTCTAATTACCATCTAAGGACCTTCAATTTAAAGTTTCATAGCAATTAGACACCTCTAACATATAGAACTCAAGTTTTACACTTTTTGTAATTTAGTCCTTTTAAATAAATTGAGTGCTCAAACGTCAAAATTTTCGAATGAAGTTTTCACGAAATCATTTCATAAAACTATAGACCATAAAATATAATAAAAATAAGTTTTTTTATTCGTGATATTTGTATTCCCGAAACCACTGTTCTGACTAAGCCCAAAATAGGGTTGTTACAATACGGAAACCAATAAACTTGACATGAATTGACCAAAGCATACACCAAGCTATGTTTCGTGCTTAGCATTCAAACTTACCATTTCTAAATCAGTCGTCAACCTAGCTACTTCAACTAGCTCATTTGCAACCTTTAACATGCCAAACATACAAGTTTAAGGTCATCCTCCCTAATAGCATTTAACTTGACCAAATCATGCATTAATAGGTTACATTCCATACTTAACATACAAGATCAACCAATACCACATTTACCACATAACTATAAACTCAAAATGACCATATGCACACTAAGTTTCCCTTATATACATGTGATCTACTTCAAATTATTGTGGCAAATTAGGTCATTTTCGACACTTAGGGAGCTTGTTTTCTAAAAAATAAGTGTTGTTTTTGTCAAGTTTCTGTTTAGAGTAATCAGTTAATTAAATGAGAATTTTTATGTGTTTTATGACCTTCTAGGCCAATCTAAGCCCAAGGAAAGACTAACGTGTTAATTAAGTTGCAGGACATCAATTTAGGCTGATGACTCAGTGGACGACGTTTAATGTCGCAACACATTACAAGGATGTCGCAAAACACCTTCTAGACTACCTAGGGAGCATATTGTCTTCTATGTCCTAACACAACCCTGAACGTGCCAAAAAGAGTATACTGCCTTCGATGTCATGACACAGGCTAGAGGGTGTCGCACCACAGCTGCAAATAGGCCAAATATCAACTGAGGGTGTTTTGTCTGCACAACATATATTAACATGCTTAGTCATATTTACTTGACCTAATTAGGTCATAATACATGTAATATATAAATAAGAGCTTAGAACAACACATTAAACACACAAATTTAGGGAGACAAAAATTATTCTTTAGGTTTTTATTAGTTTTCAGCTTTTACTAAGTTTGTTTTATATTCACTTAATCGAAAGATCCTATTCCAAAGTCATATTTACTTGACCTAATTAGGTCATAATACATGTAATATATAAATAAGAGATTAGAATAACATATTAAACACACAAATTTAGGGAGACAAAAATTATTCTTTAGGTTTTTATTAGTTTTAAGCTTTTACTTAGTTTATTTTATATTAGCTTAATCGAAAAATCCTATTCCGAAGTGAGACTATCATGAGCGGAGATTGTTCCAAAAACTGGAATTTTACATCGATTAATCCATGAGCATTCTCTTCCCTTATTATCTTATTTATATCTTTTTCTTTAACTTTGATTATTGAATGTTTGTATGAATATCAGAAAGAGTTTATGCTTTATACATATCTCGCATGTTTCAACCGTTTAACCTAATTAATTGATTAAGTAATTGGTATTTATTCAAGAGTATTTAGTAGACTAGGACGTGACACCCCTAGTAGAAGATCTAGATCGGTGAGACTGAGAGGGTATTTGTGTAACAACCCATTTTTCAGTGAAATCGAAATAGTGGTTTCGGGACCACAAATCTGACCCAAAATATATTTTATTTTTATTTTATCATATGACCCGTAATATGTTATAAATGACTTGTGAAAATTTTGATATGAAAATTTTATCGATTAAGTGTTTAATTAAGAGAAGGACTAAATCGTATAAAATGCGAAAGTTGAATTCTAGTAGCTATAAGGATCAAATAGCTATGGAACTCAAAACTTAAGGTCCTTATATGGTAATTAGACCATTAATAAAAGTATGTAGATTTTTATGGTGACTCATCCATGGAATTATAGAAAAAGGGCAAGGACTAAATTGAAAATAGTAAAATATTAATTAATTAAAAGATGAAAAGAATTATATCATCTTATTTTGTCATCTTCAACCTTAAAAATACGTGGAAACCCTAGGAGAGAGAAAATAAGCTTTCAAGGCCTAATTGGGTAAGTTTCTAAGTCCCGTTTTTAGTAATTTTGGTATTTTTGAAATGGGATAGCTTAATCTCTCTATTTAAGGGATTAATTTAAAAAAGCTATCAAGGTATGAAAATAGGTCATGGATGTATCATGATGAAAATTAGAAATTTATGGTAGAAAATAAACGATTATTGATAGATAAACAACTTTTACAAAGTAATTTTTGATAAAACATGATTTAGGGACTAAAACGAAAAGTTGTAAAATTTGATGAAAAATTCTAAAATTTTATGAATAAATGTGCTGGAAAATTTGTAATGGAGCTTTGGTTAGGCTTGGAATAGGGAGTAATTTGTACAAGTTTCATTTTTCGGGCCTAAGGACTAATTTGTAAATACGTGAAAGTTTCATTTTTGAAAAAGTTAGGGGCAAAATGGTAATTTTGCCTAGGACGTAAATTGAGTCCATCTAAGTATGAAATGTATGAAATTAATGATTAAATTCATTTATATAGATCCGGACAACACTAATTCAAGGTTAGATCGAGGAAAAGAAAAGATTTTGGATTAGTAGACTTTTACGCAAACAAGTGTCGAGGTAAGTTCGTGTAACTTAATCGGACATGTAATTATGTTAATTAATTGTTGTGTTGTATGTAATGTGACTTAAGTTTATGTGCTAAACTTGTATGCTATGATGAAAAATGAAAATAAGCTTGAATTGGTGATAAAAGGTTAGTCTCGATTGGATGTTGAATTCCGATGATTGTATGTGCTTTCCCAAAACAAGTAGGGTCCTGCATTTGTTGTGGACGCGATTTAGCTCAGACGAGTAATCCCAATGACCTTGTTATAAAAAGGATTCAGCCCGGATGGGTAATCCTGATATAATACCTCTCGAGCATACGTTATGATTAGGGTTTTGTCACTTTCAAGCTTGATAGTAAGTGTATCCTAGCTTCGTTTTTAATGTTCTTTACATTTTTGAAGTTGTTATCAACCGATCTAGCCATTTCTACCATTTATTTGAGCTAGGGTTGGTGTCTAGGGTTTGGCCCATGTGTGACATGCATGTATTTTGATGTTTCATGGTAGATTATGAAAGTTTGATGTGTGAAAAATAACTTTTACTAAGTGATTTTTCATAAAAACACCTAAAAAGGGCCTATTTGTAAAAGTTGTAAAATGGGTGGTAAAAATTTGATTTGATGAATAATATGGGTTGATATCAGCATGTGCGTGGGTTGGCTAGGCTTGAGTAACAAAGAAATTGAATGCATTTCATTTTACTAGCCTAAGGACTAATTTGTAAATACGTGAAAGTTTAGGGGCAAAATTATAATTTTGCCAAAGTATGGTTTTTGGACCAATATGAACAATGTGGTAATTAAATGAGCTAAATATAGATCAAGAAAAATAGAGTCTGGACCTAGACCGGGGAAAGAACAAGGTTGTGGACTAAAACAAATTAGCCATATTTTGTACCGAGGTAAGTTCATATGTAATAATGCAATATTATGATCATATTTTTAATGCATTAATATTGTATGAATTGTATAATTGATTCGATGAACGTATTCGACAAGTTCTGACAAGAGAGAGAAAATCCCGTTTGAACCTTAGGAATAGAACAGGATACGAGTGACATGTCACTAGGACTGTAACACCCTAAAAATCTTGAAACCCAAAAATCCCAAAATCTTAAATTTTTCTTTTTGAGCTTAGTAATTCTGGTTAAGTGTTAGTTACACGATGGTAGGTCTTGGTCAAGGTTTGAGTTCGAATCTAGGGGTAGAAGAAATTAAAGCTTAATAATTAAAAGGGCCTTGTTGGCAAGTAATTGGGCTTTTAAATAAAGATAAGGGAAAATGGCATCAAAAATCCTTGTGGAAGAGTGGCTAAGTGATGCCACTTAGGGTGTAGGAAGGTGGCGTTAGTAGCTAGCAAGGAGATCCAAGGTTCGAATCCTAGCTTAGTGTTTGGAAGTTTAAGTTTGGCCTTCTAGAAGGTTGGAAGTGGCTTGCAGATGGACTCTAAGGGGAGTGTTCAGGAGAGAAAGTTAAGGAAAGGATCAAGGGGTTATCAGGGAGAAAAACGAGGAGATGAGAAGGGGGAAGTGATGGAGCCAAATGGGGAACTGAGGGCCAGGTAATTTGGCTATAAGGGCTATAAATAAGTGCCGAATGTAGGGTTGCTAGGCTAGTGACGAATTTCCTTCATCCTGTTACCGGAAACCCTTTTCCCTAAAAGTTGAAAACCTTTTTGTTTTCATCCTTTTCTTTCTGCTGATTTCTCTAAAAGTCGAAAACCCTTGTTCTCTTTTTTATTTTTCATGTGCCAATTTCCTTGATTCACTTTTGGGTTTAGCCGATTCTTCTTCCTCTCTCCCTTGGTGCCAAATAAGCAATTGTGTCATTTAGATCTCTTGAGTCGAATACTCTTTGACCGAATCTAGTGTAAGTGTTACTCTTCCAATCAATTTTCTTTGTTAAGTATCAAATATTGTCTTTCACTCTTTCTAATCGACTATGGTAGGGAATTAGTATCGGATCTCGGATCTTAGCTCTCTGCTGAAATTGCTCTTTAGGTGTTCGCGATTTTGGTAAGTATTCCTCTCCCTTTGGCTAAGGTGGCCAGTGTTCATAGTTAAGGTAAGGGGACTTGTGTTGGATACGAGTCACCTATTATTCTGTTTTAATAGTTAAGATTGGTGCAGATCTAGGAGTTGATCGTTGTTAGGGATTTAAGAAGGGGTTGTTATACTTATCGCGCAAGGTTTGGCGCTAAGGAGATCGCATCACGCTTGCTTACCAGGTGTGTACTTACACTGTACACACTAGTAGATCGGCAAAAGCCGAAATGTCGAAAAGCCGAAATACCAAAAAGGTAAAATGCTGAAAAGCCGAAAGTTTGGCTACGGTAGTCTTGTGAGTGCACAAATACTCGTAAGGAGGAGACCGATAGGTTGCCTGAGGCCCATGGGCGATTCCATGGACTTGGGTTGTGAATAGGCCAAGTGGGCCAAAATGGGCTAAATGGGCCCCAAGGGCTGTTGGGCCCATAATAGGCAAAATTTGATAAGCGATGCTATGTGATAGAAAATTTGTATGTGAGCATGAATATAATGTGAGTTGGGCCGGATGGGCCATATAAATGAGATTGGGCAGAATGGGCCATATGAACGTGAATTGGGCCTGATGGACCATATGAATGTGAATTAGGCCTGATAGGCCATATGTATGAGATTGGGCCAAGAGGGCCATATGCATGTATGTAGGGGTTTTGGGCCTAGTATATGATAACCACATAAAACTTAATTAATATATTGCGACCATGGACAAGTCATAGAGTTAAGGTGTGGCAAGGGGTATATGCATCTAGGATTTGATCTAGGGAGAGCTTGGTACTTAAGCAGTCTTAATGACTCACCTCCTCTTCTCTGGAATCCTACCTGGTGCATAATGTTCGTTCATCTTAGCTCATGGGATTTGTTAACAGGCCAAGGTAAGTAAAAACCCGTAATAAAAAAATTACTGAAATGCCCCTAAGGCAAAAATGACTAAAATACCCCCAAGTGTTGTGTGTAAGATTTATGATTGCTACATCCATTCATATGTATTCATGTGATATCCTGTTTAGGTTGTATATGGGTTGGAAATTATGGAACGGAGGGAGTATATGAGGGTCACATGGTTGCTTGACAACCGTGGATCCACCGACGGCTTTTAAACCCAATATGTGATTGGCAGTTTGCTGCAACTTGGGCAGTTCCGCAATCGGGCTACCATTGACGTGTATCGGTTGGGTGGGTCGATATTTATATCCCCACAGGTTGTGAAAAGGGGGACGAAGCAGAAATGTACCGTTTGGATTATTGGGGTGGGTTGCACTGCATTGCATTGCATGTTTGATGTATGATGACTTTTGAATGCTTGTTTTCGTCGAGGGTTGTACACACTGAGTTTGTGAAAACTCAGCCCCTCTTTTATTTTATTTTCAGGTGATGCTTAGTAGAAGGTTCGATGTTTGGAGGGACTCTGGGTGGCCAGCTAACAAGATAATTTGGACTTGTTTTTCTTTCTAAAGCTTATTAATTTCTATGTTATTAAGTACTTTTCAAATCGGATTGTAATAGGGCTTCCACTTTGTTATTATTTGGATTATTATTTGTATGTGATGTAATTATAAGAAGTTGAACATGGTTTCTTAAACTATAGTATAACTTTTCTATGTTTCCGCAATTACATTTTAAAAGGACATGTTTTCATAAAATCATATATTTTAAACAAGTGATTAAAAGGAGTTTTTTTTAAGGATAGTTAAGGTTTCTTTTATTTTAAGAAAGGTTTTCAATGAAAACACGGTTTTCGCTAAAACACTTCAATATGATGCGCCAGATTTGGCCATAACATCCAGGCCGAGTTTGGGGGTGTTACAAGGACCCCATGTGATATACATGATTATGTGATCCGGGTGCTAGTCATGTACGTCCTACCGGAGGCTAGGTAGTTCGACATGTGTTACGGGTACCTGTCAACTTGTGTGAGCAGCCCGTGTAGCTATGTCTTGACCATCAGCTTGTGTGAGCAGACCCGTGATTAGCTCGAGAGCAAGCCTTTATGTGATATGAAATATGAGGTAGCTTTGGCTACATATGTGGCACTTGTGTGCAAAGGCTTTCCGTGTATCCGTTTAGTATTCCAAGTGTTCAATAGGTATGTCAAAAACGTGAAACAGTATGTTAAGTCACGAGTTGGTACAGGTATGTATGAAAAACTCATAAGAATTAGCTTGTTAAGTGATGAGCTTTTGATAAGATTAAGAATGATAAAGTTATGCTTATGAAACTATGATGATAAATATGTAATTTATGCGAAGTTAAATTGTATGATATTCATGCTAAATGTTGCTTAATATTGTTTATTATTGCATGTGAACTTACTAAGCTTTATGCTTACTCCCTTTCCTTTCCATTTCCTTATAGTATTGCCAAGCTAGCTCGGGAATCGAAGGATGTCGAAGATCTATTTACACTATCAAATTAATCTTTTGGGTATTCATGATTTCATATTTTGAGTATGGCAAGTATAGGGGACTTGGTCTTTTTGTTTACGTGCCATATTAATTTGGCCAAGTGTGTTGGCTTATAATGATTTGATGATTCATTTTGTATATGGCCATGAGATAGGGCTTATATTGATTATTGGGTTGTAAGCCTATTTATACATGCATAGACGTGCCTATGCCTTTGAAATGTGGTTTGTGATTGAGTATATGATGGAATATGTTATTGGTTATGAATGCTTGTTGATTTAATTGAGAGGTGTTAGTACGATGATAGCTGATGTCCTAATATGTAAAATGGAAGCAAACCTATAACTCTTAATGCATGAGAATTTGTAGGCTTGGGCTTGATAATGTGTGGTGTCTTGTATATGTTGTAGTTGATACGATATTGTCATGATCATGACTTGTTTGATTGTGTCTAAGTACTCAATTATGCCATGTTAAGTGCCTTTGAAGTTATGTATGTGTTAGAGTATATAAGGGTGGCAAATGGCTTGCAAAATAGCCTCAAAATTGTCCACACGGGTAGACACACGGGCATGTGTCTAGGCTATGTGTGACACATGGTTTGCCCCCATGGGCGTGTGATCCAACCGTGTATCCCCTGTACCTTAATTTTTGTAATAGAATGCTCAATAATGAATACACAGGTATGAGACACGACCATGTGTCTAGGTCGTATAAGGGACACGGCCTTAGGACATGGGCATATGCCCTGGCCGTGTGAAGTCTGCACCTATTTTGTGAAAAAATTATGGAATTTAATCGTCCACACGACCTAAGCATACAGGCGTGTGCCTTGGCTGTGTAACCTCTTTTAGCACATGATGTCATAAACAGAGAGTTACACGGGCTGGGGACACGGGCGTGTCCCAAACCACATGGGTGTGTGTGACCACACGGTCTACCCACACAGGCGTGTGACCCTCCAAAGCATGAAAAATTTCTAAGTGTTGTAAAAATTTTGAAAGTTTTCGGTTTAGTCGCGAACCACTCCCAATGTATGTTTTGGGCCTTGTAGGCTTGTAATAGGGACGATATGGATGTATATGAAAATTTTTAATTTGGATTGAAATTTATGTCTCGGTTCTGCATGATTGCTTGTGTATAAGTCCGGTAATGCCTCGTACCCTATTCCGGTGTCGAGTACGGGTAAGGGGTGTTACATTTAGGGATTGATTGGACATATGTAATTAAGGCTCAAATGATTTATAATTAAGTTCTGGTTTTTCTCCTATTAATTATAAACTCATTTAGTCTTCAAGTCATTCCACTATAGTATTGTGATTGAGCTCTCCCTAATGACATACCATTATGAAAGCAACTACTTAATGCTCGTCCAATGACATTGTCATAAGTGTGTTACCCTCATAGGATATCTTCTATCTCTTTGGGACAATATATGTTCTCCCAATATGTTCCTATTTTATCTCATGGTAACCATTACATCTTCCTGCATAAAAAGTCAATTACTATCGAATAATAATTAAGTCATTCATTACAAAGATGAATGACCTGTGGCCACGTTTACTTTTCATCAACCATGTAATGCCTATGAGATGATATCATTTACCCATGTCTCGAGCTATGAATTCCACTGTTGTGAATGGCGTTACATATTGCAGAACTCGTACACCTAACATACCAACTTTTGGTTCTTATCTATTTGAACTCAGGCTTTTAGTTACTTCAAAGTGTACGAGTCATGCATACATAGTCCGCCATCCACTTAGGATTTAGGTATGTCACATTATGAATGTCACAAGTGAATGAATCCATAAACGGATTCAAGATCTATTCTGCTTAGGTCTAGTTCGATGTAATTTTAGTCCAGTCAGTCACATCTATGTCTCTATCTTTTGAGAGCCATCCACTCTAATGCTGAAGACAAAACATTTCCCTAACTAGACTTGATAGATGGCATATTAGTGTTTCAATCGATTTGCTCATTTTCGATTAGACTAAGGACATGTTTAGGTTCATCTACTAATACAAGTTGTCTTTCTATATTACGATCCTACCGTGTAATACCGCTAAATATTAGTTAAATAATAGAAAACTAGTGAGCAACATTTGCTTCCATTTTGCTTTGCATGAAAAACCATGTTAGCATAATATACAAAGTATTAATGTAATTTATGAATAATTTAATTGTAATGACTCGAAAGTTAGTGATGCCAGAAAGTGTGGTTTCGAAACGTCGATTCTGTAAATTGAACTTGTAAATATTTGTTTTAAATATTTATAGAGTTAGTTTAGTAGTGAATTGAATTTTGGTTAGGTAATTTCGTTGAGTTAGAACTTATTTTAAGTGTAGGGACTAAATTACGTAACTGTTAAAAGTTTAATTATAATTAAATCATAAGTAAATTATAATCAAGGGACTCATTAGATAATTAAACCATTACTTTATTTTAGTGGACAGTAACATGATTTTAGTTGTTAGTTATGTTATAAAATTTTAACGTAATGATATTAGTAAAAAGAAAATAATAATAAAAGTAAAACATAAACAATTAGAATTAAGATGTCAAAGTGGGGAGAAGAGAAACATACTTTCAACTTTGCCTTGTATACTGAAATTGGAAAGAAAGAAAGAAGGAGCATTCGACCATAGGTTCTAATTTTTGAAGCTCAATTTTCTTAGTATATTTTAGTCCTTTTTATAGAAATTTTTTGTTTTTGGAACCCGAAGTTCATAAGCTAGCTTACCCATATTGAAATATTTGGAATTTTTAAAGTTTTTGGAACTTTCCATCATTGAAAAATTAAGTTGTTGGTGTTGTTTTGATAGATTTTAAGGTTGGAAGTGGAATGACACTATTTTGTAAAGTCAATTGATAATTCTATGCCAAAAGGACTAAGTTGTGCAAATTTCAAATTTAGGGGTTTAATTGAGAGGTAGGAAGTTTTATAGGGACTCTAGGAAAATTTGGCTTAATGCTGGAGGATTAATTGTGAAGTCATGCTAGTCCCAGTTTCACAGACCAAATTGAATTTCATGCAAAAATAGTATAAAATTTGTTATTGAATGCGAATTGGGTTGTAAAGTGTTAATTGATACTATCCGTTTTAATCCATAGCTATTGTCAAACCAAAATCCTCGATGAAGAAAGGAAAAGACAAGGTGGTCGATGAATAGCTCGGAGTTTACAGTTTGTGTTTCTATAATCCGAACTATTTTAATTGTTACTTTTGAACATTACATTATATGGTAAGTTATAAGGTAAGCTACAAAGTTGTTTTAGTGTGAGATATTGAAATAGCTGAATTGGTTATTTGTGTTAGGGATTGTGTCGAATATTATTGAAATATGAAATTTATTATGTTATGGAAACTAAATATGTTGCTATGTGTATATATACAAATGAGTGAATTATTTGGATTGATGAAATTGTATTGTGAAATTAAGGAATTGGTTTATGAATTGAACCATGAATTACGTTACCCTACTAAATGTTCAGGTAGGGTCGAGTATAATTGACACGCCATAGGATAGAAAGAGTTCAGGGTTTTACTACTATGTGTTGGGGAATGCTAGGCACCCCATTTTTTTGATTATACTGACCAGTGCTAGGCACATCTATTCATCGGATTTACTGGCCAGTGTAGGGCACAATTCATATCTACAGATTTATCCGTCGGGCACTAGGTGCCAAACTTTTGTGTGTTGGTTGGGTCTGCATATTGGAGTTCGAGACCGAGTCATGTTAATAGGGGAAAATTGAAATGGAAAAATAAAATGGAAAGATGAAATTGAAAATGAAAATAGAAACCAGAGTTATGAAATGAGAAATGGATGGAAATAAAAATGGTTGTGAAATTTGAATAGGTTTATATATTGATGTATGAAAAGAAAGTGAGATGATTCAAGAAATAGTCGTGTTTAAATTGAATAATGAAGTTATGAAAGAAGGATGAAAAATTATATGTTTCTTAGCATTTTTCTAGTTACATATTTTCTTTCAAAACAAGTAAATTAATGTTTTGTATTATATTAAATTATTCAGATTATAGATTCACCATTAATTTATACTTAGCATACGTTGTTTTTCTCATGTGCAGGTTCAGTATCTAGGAATTCAAGCACCGACTCTTCAAGTGTTAGTGATGTTTTTATTTTGGTCTTGCCATGTACCTAGGAGATCTTTGGTTGATATGATTATTTTGTAGTTTGATGATATTTTGGATACTATGTGAATATGTATAAGTAAGAAGGCAATGGTCAACTTTTGATTAGCATGATAGTTGCTTAGTTATTTGCTTAATGCTTCCATAAATGGGATGGTATATGCTAGGCATTATGTTTATTTGATATTTGAGCTTGGTCGTGTTTTATGTTGTGCTTAGATGGTATCTTAACATGGATTTAGTAAAGGACATATTTATGTTTATGATCTATTTGAATGTTTAGGTAGCCTTTGTATTTAGGTTATTAAGTTAAAATGAAAATCAATTATGGAATGTTGAATGTGTTCATGATTATCTTGATTAATTGAGGTTCCATTTGAGGCATATTGGTTAGACATTAAAGTGTTTGAATAGGTGATATTATTGTTTCTTGTTTGGTAGGTGAAATGTGGCATGAAATTAACTTTTTAAAAATGAGATTTTACCATTTCGAATTTAGGTATTGATATTTTTGAATCTGGTATTGATACTTGACCATATAAGCAATTTTTAAATTAATAGAATGCCAAAATGATATCAATTTTTTATTTGAGTATCCATATTTTTTAATAAATTATGGATACCATAAAATAATTATCGATACCCTTATTTTGCAAAGAAAAAAAATTGTATTTTGTATCGATTTTCAGTAAGGTACCGGTTCAATATCGATTCCAACTATGGATTTTCATTATTTACATTAAAACTTTAAAATTTTACAATTCAATTCAATTACATGCCTGAATTTCACAATTAGATCCTTGTAGAGTTCAAAATTTTTTAAATATGTTTGATTATATGTGGTGTAATGATAAATAATTGAGTTTTTGTTTAGTAAAGTATTTATCGATTGTTAAATTTTGTTGTAGCATCTTATTACTCGAGTCTTGCGGTTGGGCCGGGTGAGGGATGCTACATTTATTGGTATCAGAGCTATAGGTTTAGCCAATTCTCGGACTAAATCAATCTAAAAATTGAGTCTAAAGGTACATGCCAAGTTGAGTCGAGTCTGAGTCGGGATATGGGTGCTGATTAAACTTATTTATGTTTTATAGATAAAAGATGTTAGAGGAATCAAATAATGTAGTTGATCAAGAGATTCATATTAGTGATAATTCCACTGGAAATATAAATAGGGCTAAGTTAATGGCACCGAGAGTTCACTTAGATGGTGCACAATAACTTAATGTTGATGGAGGTACTAATAAGGGACAAGGTGATGTGAACTTACTTCGTACTATAGCAGAAGCACTCTAAAGAGTGGCGAGAGCTACTACTTTGATAATACCTACGCTTGTAGTTAGACGGGCACTGATTAAAGAATTGAGGAGGTATGGTGCAACTGAATTCACTGGGGTGAAAGGAGTTGACCCGTCACTAGCTGAATGTGGCTAAAATCTACAACTCGAGTACTTCAACAACTTGAGTGTACTTCTCGTGAGAATGTTATCTGTGCTATTTCATTCTTACACGAAGAAGCTTATACTTGGTGGCAAACTATTACTCGTCACATCCTTGCTAAAGCTATCAATTGGAAATTCTTTCAGTCAGAGTTTTAGGAGAAATATGTCGGGGAACTATATTTGGAGGATCAAAAACAAGAATTCTTTTTTTAAATAGGGTGATCTATCTATAGTGGATTATGAACAAGAGTATATAAGACTTAGTAAATATGCTGTGGAGCTTATTCCGACTGAAGAAGTGAGTAGTAAACATTTTCTACGAGGGATGTGAGATGAAACCAAAACTCAGTTTGTTGTATTGAAAATTAAGGAATTTGCTGATTTGTCCAAGTGGGCAAAAAAGCAAAAAACTAGAGCTTCCTTGTGTTTCGGGAAAATGATTTGGGACCCTAGTTTATGTTTAGTGCCTAAGTAAACTAAAGAAGCTTGAGAGCATGGGAGGACAACTACAAAATCAGCTACGTTGAATAATATGCGAGATCGTCAACCAACAGTTTCAGTTAGTAGTGTAAAAGGGCCGAACAGAGCTCTTGAAGTACTGAGTTGCGGGTATTGTGGAAAGAAACGTTGGGGAAAATACAGGAAGTTATCCAATTTTTTTTGATGTGGATTGTAGGTGCATTTCGCTTGTGAGTGCCCGAGAAATGGTAATACTGCACCAATTGACATTGAGACATCCAGACCTTCAGTTAGGGGTTGTGGGGCTAGTCGTGGTGGTTCTATTTCTAGGGGTGATTCAAGGGAAAGGGATTAAAGCAATTGCACATTAGTCAGAGGCAAAAGTTTAGGCTTAGGCGTATATTGTACAGACTCGTGAGGAAGGCAATGCTACTAATGTTGTAGCAGGTATCCTTTTACTCTTCTCTGCAGCTATTTATGCCCTAATAGATCTTGGTTCCTCTTACTCGTATATTAATGTTGATTTGGTTAAATCTGGGAGCATGAAACTTGAAATATCAAAAGCAGCTATGTCGGTATCGAGTCTGTTGGGTCAAACGGTGTTAGTTTATTAAGTATGTAAACGATGTCCGTTGGAAAATCAGAGCTTGATATTTTCAGTAGATTTGTTGATCATGCCTTTCGGTGACTTTGATTTGATCTTGGGCATGGATTGCCTAACCAAGGATGGAGTGATTCTTGACTGTTGGAAGAAAATGTTTTCAATTTAGGGCTCAAATGGTGAATTTGTAGTGGTTAATGGCATTAGAACGAGTGGTTCGACTCGGATTATTTCATCATTTCGAGCTAGTAAACTATTAACTCAAATAATGGAGATAGTCAGATTGGCAATATTTGAATTGCTTGTGAATTTCCTAACATATTTCTAGAGGAATTACCTAGATTACCACCTGATTGGGAGGTTGAATTCACAATTGACGTGTTTCCTAGTACAGCTCCAGTGTCGATGTCCCCTTATCGTATGACACCAACTGAGTTGAAGGAAATGAAAATTCAGTTGCAAGATTTACTGGACCACGGCTTTATATGCCCTAGTATATCACCTTGGGGAGCTCCAGTATTGTTTGTTAAAAAGAAAGATGGTTCGATGCGGCTCTATATATGTAACACCCCAAACTCGGCCTAGAAGTTATGGTCGCATCTGTGATGTCACATTGGAGTGAGTTTTGAAAAAATGTAGATCTATTAGAAAAGTCTGTTTGTGTTAAAAACCTTGTCGGTGAACTTTTTGAAAAGCTAACTTGTTATATTCATTTGCTAAATCATAGGGTCATTTAGTAAAACATGTCTCACACTTTATAATTATTATGCTTTTAAACATAGTCGTTGCAAAAGCTTTTAAATCAGGTTACGTAGAATGGTAGTTGAAAACCATTTACCTTTTGTAAAACCCGAATCCTACTGCTAACAGATATAAATCAATTTAATTAAATCCCCAAATAAAAATAAAAACTTAAAACGGCCTTATTACATAAAATTTATCCCAAATAAAACTATTTTTACTAAAATCAAAACGAAAATGTAAACAGTGGTGTGGCCATCTACGAGTCCCTCATAGCACCGACCCTCCTAAGGATTACTTGCACAGTTAAACAGAGAAGGTGAGTTAGCCCGTTATAGTAACAGTAGCAGTGATGCATACAGAGATCCTACCCAACCATCCGCTACACTCCACCCCATCCAGCCCTACACTCCATGTGGGGAATAAATCGACCCGCCCATCCCTACACTCCAGAATAAAGTATCTGTTTCAGCACTAACAATATTTGTAACTGAGCTGCCAGTAATAGGCTTATAGTCTTTCAGTACACTTCCTCCAATATCATATATCCCACCCCATGAAGTGCAACATAATATAAATGTTAATACAATAAAGATGGCATGCTCAACAGTCATATAACATACAGAGGTATATACGTCATTTATCTCATAGGGGTATAACAGTCATAACACAAATTAGGGTTTAGGTATTCTTACCGACCCAGCAGTAGGTCCACAGTCATCTCGTGCGACCCGTGCAACTCTAACAGTTAAACAGCAAAAATAGGCCCAAGCCCATCATGTGGCCCATGTGGGCCCACACGCTCGTGTGGCCCAATAAGCCCAAATAATGGCCTTGGCCGTGTAAACAACGCAGCCAGCCCAACAATCTCCATACGTCCACGCGGTTTGGCCGTGCGGGGCCTACACGGCCCATGTCGGCCCAACGTGGCCCAAAATGACCTACGCCCACGATATCGATCGTGGTGGTCTCTACAGTCATATGCTCGCGTTTATGCATTTAGACGACCAGACGAGCGAGTGCACGCCCGCGTGGTACAGTGTTAACTATATTCCAGCTTTTGCCGTTTAACGATGGAAGCAGTGTGATTACACACCTATTTACGAAAAGAGCGCAATCCCCACGAACACTAACCTAGATTCAAACACGTTCAAAAGTCAGTCCTTAATCATTAGGGTTAAACACCCTCTCATAAGCACTTTATCCCCAATAGGATACAAGTTACCAACCTGGCTTGATCAAGTACGATTTACTACTCCCTTAAACCGGTGATCCCACTTGACTCCTAAATCCTTGGCAAAACTGCATCACATTCCAATACTCTTACTTTCCATCATAACCGAAAAATAGCTATAACCACAATGTCAAAGACTTACCACCACGTAGAAACTGAGAATAGTTAAGAGGAGTAATCGACCTACCCATACAAAAGCTGATCACATAGAATAACTGAGGCAAAACGAAAAGGTCACACCTTTATCAGGAAACCACAATAGAGGGAGGTGTCAGATTAAACTATGAACGTAACTGAGAGAGAAGAAGAATTATCATTTACCTACACTGGTCAAAAATAGTAGTCCAGAACTGCCAAGAAGAAGAAGTATTCGGCTTAGCCACTAGATACAAGAAGGAGAAGTCATGAGGGAAAAATAAGGCAAGATATTCGGCCTAGGGAAAAAATACCAATTGGGAGAGAAAAGGAGAAGAGAATTGGCTCAACACAAGAGCCAGCAACCGAAAGAAAAGAAGAGGACAGAGTGAGGATTAGTTAAACGAAAGAGTCAAATGAGGGGGAAAAGAAGGGGTTCTGTAACACCCATAACCCGTAACCGTCGCCGGAATAGGTTAAGAGGTATTATCAGACTTATAACTTAGATTCGAACAACTACATAACAAAAATCATCTCAATTCAACAAAATATAGAGCATTCATATTTAACACAAACTTTAAACAATCAAACAAGGTTTAATCATACATTCAGGATCATTTTGAGTACATATGAAAGTTTTAGAACTTATAAAAATTTTTAACTTTTAAAAGGTCACACGCCCGTGTGAACAGACCATGTGCCTCACACGGCCTTAGACACGCCCCTGTGTCTAAGTCGTGGCAAAACAGGGCATACATACTGACTTGCCCACACGGCTACAAGACAAGCCCGTTTGCTTTGGCCGTGCTCGGGCCTGACTTACAATTGTAGGGTACCCCAGGGGACAAACGGCCGTGCAACATAGCCGTATGTCACACATGACTGAGACACATGCCCGTGTCTCTGCTCGTGTGGACAAAAATAGGCCATTTGAATAGCCAATTTGCCACCCCAATTTAGGTCAACCTACAAGCAAAGAAACAAGCATATTTGCACCACCATTTCAGCCAATTTTTATGCCAAAACATTCATCATTCATATCATAATAATATCAACCATTTCCATACACATAAACCTTACCAATTCATGCCAAACATAAGGTAAGATCACACCAAAACATTTCCTTCCATACGCCATTCAATCTCATGCTAAACCTACCAAATCTTACCAATTTACCATTTCTTTTGTCCAACCAAAACATACCACAATTGCACATTAACATAACATATCATATACCATTATCAACCTATAATTTCAAACATAAACTAGCCAAATCACATGGCTAAATATATACATCACAAAACAAAACAAAATCTTACAACTACTAGCCTATACATGCCATACTTCAAAATACACATTTTCAAAAGTACCAAAATGAGGTTCAATAATATGGTGACGATCCTTGACGATCCCCGAGCTTGCAGTAGCTTCAATAATCTATAAAACAATGCAAACACTTACAAAATAAGCATTCAAAAGCTTAGTAAGCTCGTACTAAAATCATCAACAGTATATAAAACGTAAACATCAACACATTAGTATTTACAAATTCTTAAATCATCAATTCAAATATGTACCAAAATAATCTATATGTTCATACCAATTAAATGAATTTCACATACATAATATCATCCACCACATAGGTATCATACATACCTGAATCTTCCCGTACTTATTCACTTTCATTCTCACCTCTCGTTTGAATATTTTAAGGCTTTCTGTAAATTATTCGTACTTTAAACATGCTGTAAAGGTTAGCTGAAGCTAGAACGATTCTGCACACTTAGTGCCATCTCAATTAATCGACGCTAAGTCAGTATCGCACACTTACTGCCTTAGATAGTCGAAGCTAGTTTAAATCGCACACTTAGTGCCAAATACTATTGATTTATCATCGTATCCTTTCAAACCAAACATATATACAATCTATGTATAATCAAAACATCAAAATATACTTAACATCATGTTTTATGTACGAACTTACCTCGTACTCGGAATTGTCGACTCGAACTGTTTACTCTGCAATCTTCGACTTTCCTCGGTCTAAGTCTGAATTCCTTTTTCCTTGATCTATATGTGATCGCTTGATTAGTAACAAGTAATAAATATTTATAATGAAGATCAAACCTAGACTAACTATTATCACGACGAAAAGGCAAGCGCACTTATCGAACCATAGTATAGTAATGGCAAGACCAGGATATCGTACCCAAGGGAACCAAAAGTACTAGTAATAGCTATCTTTTTATTATCTAGCCTAGGAATAAAAAGGGTTTGTTTATTAAACTAATTATCTAAACCAATTAACTAATTTAATTAAAGCGAAGAGAAGATTGGAAAAGACTTGAAGAAAAGAAATTGATAAAGATGACACCCAAGGAGGAATCCACCTAGATTTCACTTGTTATCTGACTCTGAACCAGACGATTTATTCACTTGACTTGATCCGTGAGACTCCCTAACCTACATTATTATCTCTTTCGAGACTAATAACGCCTAACCCTCAGTTGAATTAATTGAAATCTCTTTCTAATTAAAACCCTTAGGAAAGCAGTAAATCGATCTATGGATTCCCATATTAGGTTTCACCCTAATCCAGCAAAATCTCGTAACCCTATCTCTAGCTGTTCGATCAACTCCGCTTAATTATGCCAAATCTACTCTTAGGCAGGGTCTACTCCTCCTCTGTATTATAACCCCTTGATCCTTTCCTTAGTTTTCTCTCCTGAACACTCCCCTTAGAGTCCATCTTCACGCCACTTCCAACCTTCTAGAAGGCCAAAATTAAACTCTTAAAAATAATAAGCTAGGATTTGAACTTTGGATCTCCTTGCTAGCTACTAATGCCACCTCCCTACACTCTAAGTGGCGTCACTTAGCCACTCCACCATAGGGCTTTTTGATGCCATTTTCCCTTATTTTTATGTAAAAGCCCAACTACTTTCCAACAAGGTCCTTTTAATTATTAAACTTCAATTTCTTCTACCCCTAGATTCTAACTCAAACCTTGACCAAGACCTACCATAGAGTAACTATCACTTAACTGGAATTGCTAAGCTCAAAAAGAAAAATTCAAGATTTTAGGATTTTTGGGTTTTGGGATTTTTAGGGCGTTACAGGGCTACTATGCACCTCCTGCAGTATAGGTTACCTCAAATCAGTATTCTTCGATACACAGACTCTTCCATGGAAATAGAGTATCCCTTCACTATTCAGTCCAAAATCTGATGCGCTACCACTTTCAATCTGTCGGAATCGAGGATCCAGTGACTCATCCTCCAACTGTTTACCCTTAATCTGCTCAATCCATGTCAGTTTAACCAGATGTTGTAACGCCCCAAAAATTGGGCCTAGAAAGTATTGGGCCTGGAGTCTGGGTTTGGATAGAAGACAGCCCGAATAATTTGGATGTTCTAATAAATTATTATGATTATTATTATTATTTAGTATATTTAGTTTAGTAATTAAATAAAATACGAAGGGCTTATAGTGTGGGAAAAAGTCCGGGCTCGGCCCATAGCTTTAGCGAAATTCTTAAATTTTACCTTAAGAGAACCTGGGCATTAGGCCTTATTAATAATTTGGGCTGAGTTTTAGCATAAAGGAGCACCTGGCCCAGTGGCTAAGCACGCTAGGAAGGCGTGAGAGGTGCCTGGGTTCAAGGCACGGCGTGCACAAATGGTTGTTCTTTTTTACAACCAAGGATTGCCGCAAGGAGGCCTTATAAATATCTCGGGAGGAAAGGTGACACAAAAGAGGCACGTGGTCAAGTGGCAAGAAGGCGTTAAGAGTGTACATGTGGTTAGGGGTTCGAGTCTGGTAAGTAGCGATATTTTGTTTTATTTTTAAATAAATTGAGACTACAGCAGATAAGTCTTAAAATTAATTGTGAATAGATTATATCTTGAGAAGAGCTTCAGTGTAGTGGCAGTAGTGTGCTAGGCCTGCCGAGAGGTTATGGGTTCGATTCCAAGGGAAGGCGAATTCTGTTTTATTTTTAACAGACCAGAACTGAAGCCAGTAAAGGTTAAGATTAATTGTGACCATATATTAGTAAAGGAAGAAGCATGGTGTAGTGGCCAGTAGCTCAGGCGAAGGCACAAAGGCGCAAGGTGGACGGAGGTCTGGGTTCGAGCCTCATCTCGCTCACGTAAGGTTGGGATTTTTGCTACACGCGTAGGGAAGGAGTTGGGGTCTGATCAGGACTCTTGGCAGCATACTGAAGTGGTGCAAATGGTGGGCTGATCGGTTAAGAGTTTGAATAGAATTCAAACATTGAATGTGGCCAAAAATCAAGGAGCAATTCAGGGAATTAGAATTTAGGAAGAATTCCTATGCCTGAAATACACTCATTCGGCCATAGCTAATAAGTGCCGGATATTTTTGGCCTTTAGGATTCAGTTTTTCTTTTTTCTTCTTCTTCTATTTTCTTTTCTTCTTCTTTTCTTCCCTAGCTGAACCTTTCTACCATTCTACTCATTATCACTTTCATTCCATTTGTTTCCAACCTCTATAGCTGATTGCCATAAAAGCGGAAATCTCGAAAACCTATTTCTTGTGTCGATTTCTCCTAGCCAACCTCTCCTATTTTCTTTCATCTTTCCTGGCTGATTTTTACACCCTCTAAATCCCAACCTCTGTCGGCATCAACATTGCAAAGACCCCATATCTATTTATCTTTTTCTTTACTGTTTCAAAAAGTTGAAAACCCCATAGTCTTAGGGGCATAGCTGAATCTTTAGACCCTTAGAGATTCAATTTCTGCTAATATTTGAGGGATTGATCTACATCAGATTTGAATAAAAACTAAAGTGGGATCGTTGACTGAAGGAATCGATGGTAAGTATTCAAATCTATTTTTTTACGGGATTTAGAAAAAGCCGAAATCCCTAAAGGCTTACGGAGGCTGTCGATTGGGCTTTATGGCTCTAAGGGTTCTGACAATTGTTTTGTTATGATGTTAGTTTGATCTAGAGGCTGCTGATCGAAGCTTGGACAAGCGGAACGACTGGATCTAGATCTAGTCGCTAGTTTCGGGAAAGGTAGGATCTCTAGTGCCTAAAGTGTTAATGGCCGACTTATGGTAAGGAGATTTGTATATAAGTTGTTATGGATCCATCGTTAACGTATTAGTAATTGACTGTAGGTGACTCATGTGTGGAACTCGTCAGCGTTTCGTCGCAAACAAGTGTGTAACTGACACTCTCTCATAGACTAGATCGGCAAAAGCTGAAAAGCCAAAATGCTGAAAAGCTGGTATTTTGTGAACTTGCGAGTGTGCGAATGCTCGTGAGATAGATTGATTAACATATTCGGTAATATAAAGTGATAAGACTGCAGAGTGCGCGATTTCGTGCATTTCGATATTTTTGGGCTTAATGGGCCAAAATTAGGATAATGGGCCAACGGGCCCAATTCGGTAAGACCACTCAGTAACTGTTTCTGTTAGTAGGTAAATGGCTGAAATATGCATGAAAACCCTAAAATAGATAAATTACTAGAATACGCCTAAGTATGGAAAATTACCATTATACCCCTAGGTGCAAAATGACCATTATACCCCTAGGGTTAATGCTGACTGAAATGCATGATGATCTGATTCTGTATGCCATGATTTGTATATCTGTTGCATAGGGGCATGGGTTATATTATGGAGGAAGCGTCCTGGTGGCTATGCCACAATTATCTGATCTGGTGGTTCTACCACAAATATCTGTTCTGGTGGCTCTGCCACAATTATCTGTATCTGGTGACTCAGTCACATTATCTGTTTCTGGCAGCCATGCTGCAAATTCTGTGGCGTGTAGCGGATGGGTGGGTCGAGTAATCTCCCCTTATGGTGTAAGGTTGGTATGGGGGTGCATATGGTTGGATATGGGTTGGGTTCTGCATATATATGAAATATCTGTTCTGTTTCTATTATGGGCCTATGGGCTTTATTCTGTAATCTTTTTTGGGCTAAGGCCCAACTTAATCTGTCTCTGTGGTTTGACTTGACTTTGCCTATGGTTGGGTTATTTTACACACTGAGTTTCCAAACTCACCCCTTATTTTCATCCATGCAGGTAATCCCCAACCATAGTGGGCTTAGTGCTGCGAGGGATTCGGAGTGGCCAAACGTTCTGCAAATTTCAATTTTCTTTTGGTGATTTGGACAGCTTTCTGTTTACTTAAATGTTTTGGGTTTTAAATTGTAATAAGGCCGCTTTAATTATTTTAATGGTTTTAGTATGTTTAGTTAGGGTAGATATGATATGATTTTAAACATTGAATTTGAATAGCTTGTGGGTGCGTTTTTAAAAATAGTTACTTGATTTCGAAAGATCACGATAACAAAGCAAAGCTTCCGCAACGAAAATGTTTCGAAAATTAATAACCTTTTTAAATGGATTTAAACAAATGGGTTTTCTAAGAGCATCCACTAAGTTAAGGTGTGGCAATGATTGTGTGCATGTCTAGGATTGGATTCGAAGGGAGCTTGGTACTTAAGCAGTCTAATGGACTCATCTCCTCTTTTCTGGCATCCTACCTGGTGCACAGCTTCCATTCACTTTAACCCGTAATGAAGTTATCTTTTAAACACTAAGTAAGTTTTTAGATTTAAAGAATAAAAATGTTTTAAACGCTCCGATATGGCACGTCGGATTCAGCCATAACATCTAGGCTGGGTTTGGGGTGTTACAGAAGTTCAACCAACAGACTACCATCATCAAATAAGCTGAGACGAGCAAACATCGCCCTCAGATTTGTCATAGCCCTATGGCTCAGTACGTTGGCCACCATATTGGCCTTGCTAGGATGGTATTCAACCGAATAGTCATAGTCTTCAAGCATCTCAATCCATCTACGTTGCCTAAGATTTAGCTCCTTCGAAGTGAGAAGATACTTGAGGCTCTTGTGTTCTGTGGAAATGATACACTTCTCACCATATAGGTAATGCCTTCAAATTTTCAGTGCGAATACCACCGCGGCCAACTCCAAGTCATGCGTCGGATTGTTTGCTACATAAGTCTTAAGCTGACGAGACGCATACGCCACCCCCTTAACTCTTTGCTAGACTCTGGCTATATTAACACAGGGGCCTCAGTTAGAACTTTCTTAAGTTTTTCAAAACTCTCTTGTTGCACATCATTCTAGATAAATGACACACTCTTACGCAACAACTTAGCCAGTGGTACAGGAATTACTGAAAACCACTCCACAAAACATTTATAATACCCTGCCAGTCTCAGAAAATTGTGAATATTAGATACAGTCTTAGGTGGCTTCCAATAAAGAACAACTTTAATTTTCCGAGGCTTCACCCTAATCCCCTCAGCAGATACCACATAGCCCAGAAATGTTACCTCTTATAACCAGAATTTACACTTGCTGAACTTAGCATATAGTTGTTTCTCCTTCAGAATCTGCAGAAAAACTCAGAGATGTGCATCGTGTTCATCTTCAGTTCTCGAATACACCAGGATTTCATCTATAAAAACCACTACGAACCAATCCAGATAGGGCTGGAACACCTGGTTTATGAAATCCATAAAACCCACTGGTGCATTTGTCAGTCCAAACGGCATCACGAGGAACTCGTAATGACCATAACGAGTCCTAAACGCTGCCTTGTAAACATCAGTCTCTTTGACTGTCAATTGATGGTACCCCGATCGGAGATCAATCTTAGAGAAAACTGAAGCTCCTCGGAACTGGTCAAATAGATTGTCTATCCTCGGTAGGGGTACTTGTTCTTAATAGTCAATTTATTCAATTATCGGTAATCGATGCACATACGCAAGGATCCATCCTTCTTTTTCACAAATAAAATCGGTGCTCCCCACGGAGACACACTAGGGTGGATGAACCCTCGATCCAACAATTCTTGAATATGAGCTTTAAGCTCCACAAGCTCCTTTGGTGCCATTCTATAAGAGGCGATGGCCACCGGAGTTGTACCAGGCAGGAGCTCAATCCCAAACTCAACTTGGTAGCTTATTAGGGAAAACATCCAAAAAATCTTTAACTATTCTAATATCCTTAACAGAAGAAACCTGAGAATCCAAAATAGCGATGTAGGCTAGATACGCCTCACAACCCTTACGAACCAATTTATCGGCCCTTAGCGCAGAAATCACATTTGACAAATAATTTTGACGCTCCCCAATCACAACTATCTCCTCACCCTCCGCAGTTTTCAGTACCATCCACTTAGTAGCACAATCCAAGTTCACTTGACGTTTAACTAGCCAGTCCATTCCAAGAATTAAGTTGAATTCTCCAAAAGAGAGTTCCATCAAATCTACCAAAAAGATCATCCCTTGAACCTCCAAAGGTACATCTCTGAACAATTTGTTCACTCTCATCGACTTCCTTAATGGACTCAACACTATAACCTAACTCGTAGTGCTTTCAACCATTAAACCCAATGTCTCAGACACAGTACATGCTATATATGAATGCGTAGATCCAACATCAAATAGTGCAGCATAAGGTACATTATGGATAATAAACATATTCATGATAACATCTGGGCGTCTCCGTCCTCTCGGCGATGTGCAGCATAAACCAGAGCTGCCTGCCTTACCTCAGTATGACCAGCACCTCTACTCGATGCCCACTGACCACAGCCCGTACCATTTCCACCTCTGGCCTGACCATTGCCTCTTGCTGGCTACTGAACACCTCTCGACAGCTAAACAGCACCCCGACCTGTAGCTTACATCTACTCGGGCATCTGTGGACAATCTCTAATACGGTGCTCTAATGATTCGCACCTCAAACATGCCCCAATCCTTTTCTAGCACTCGCCCTGATGGCATCTCCCACAATGAGCATAGGGCTACGATCTAGTAACAGCAACAAGGGTCCCAACTCTGACCGGCCCATCAACTTTGGCCTTTTTCTTAGGCCTCAGAAACGAACTTGAGGGTTCTGAATCCCTCTTGTTCCTACCTCTTTCCTTTTCACGATTTTGGCGCTCAGCGCGCTTCACATCCTCGATGATCTTCGCCTTATCCACTAAAACAGCATAATCTCGCTCGTTCTGCGGAGCTATCGAAACCCTTAAACCATCCCTGAGGCCGTCTTTAAATCAAACACAACGCTCATATTCAGTTGTCACCATTCTACACGCATAGCGGCTAAGTCGCAAAAGTTCATCCTCGTATTCAGCCACAAATTTATCCCCTTGAGTCAAATTCAGAAACTCTCTCCTCCGAGCATCCATATAGCTAGTACCCACATACTTTCCTTGGAAAGTAGTCTTGAAAAATTCCCAGGTCAACCAGTCAGGCTGAGTTCCCTCTTAAACCGTAAGTTACCACTGATAGGTTTCATCTCGCAACAATGACAGTACACCTTTTAGTTTCTACTTGGGGGTGTTGTCGAGGTCATCCATGATCCTCCCTAGCCTCAGCATTAGGCATGTGGCCAGATGACGAAGACCCAGCTCGAGCACCTCTACGGCCTCTGCCGCGACCTCTTGTACCCCTTCCACAACTACCTCTGGTGCTCATTATCGATTTATGCTTTATCTGAATTAGAAATTTTATGCATCAGATTACAGTTCCAGTGTTCATTAAAGAATATTTTATGAAAAGCAGTATCAGTTATTTCAGAGTTCATTTTCGTAGGCCATAGTCTTACTATAATTTTTGATTTACCCTAAACAGAGTGTTTCAGTACAGTCTACTACCTACAGTAGTCTAAGTATTTCAATATTTAATCAAGCAACAGTTTCAGAAGACTTACAAAGTTAGCGCCAGAGACTCGGTGTACCACAAATTCAGTAACACATTTCAAAATACGTTAAATCCTTTAAAATAATTCTTTTAAAAATTTTAAGTTTTAAAGAAACCCAAATCCACAGCCGAGTTTTGGAACTTGGCTTTGATACCACTAAATGTAACACCCTAAACCCGGCCTAGACGTTATGGCTAAATCTGGCGATGTCACATTGAAGTATTGTTTTGAAAAATATAATTTCGTTGAAAAACCCATTCTATATTAAACCTCTCTGTGATCTTAACGAAAGTTTAGGATGTCTTGTTCATTGTTAAAACTCAAGCCGTTTAACAAGATGTTAAACGTACTAGGTTGTTATTACATTTTAAAAACATTGTTTCTTGCGGAAGCTTTCAAAATATGTTGCGTAAACGTGGTGTTTTGAAAAGCATTTATCTTTTTAAAAATCCTCGTCCTACTATTAACAGATATGAATCAAACAAATAAAATCCCCAATCTAAAAGTTAAAAATATGAAAAGGCCTTATTACAAAAATAAATACCCAAATTAAATTTCTTGTAAATTAAAATGCAAATATGGAAGCATGTGCGGTTGTGTGGCCACCTTCGAGTCCCTCGCAGCATCGACCCGCCTAAGCCTAGGAATTACCTGTACAGATAAACAGAAGGGTGAGTTTATGAAAACTCAGTGTGTAATCCCTTGAAAACATACAGTCTATCATACAGTAGGCAAACACAGTCTGGGCCTAAGCCCGTATCAGTAACAGTTCAGTTTCAGTTAGGGTCTTAGCCCATTACAGTATTAGTATCAGTAGTAGTGTGGGCCATAGCCCATTTCAGTGATAGTAGCAGTGTAGATATGCAATCAGAAATCCTACCTAACTAGCCTCTATACTCCATTTCGTCCAGCCCAACACTCCATGTGGGGATAAAATTAACCCATCCATCCTTACACTCTAAAATAGCACCAGTTGTGGCACTTAATCAGTATTTGCA
The DNA here is from genome assembly GCA_025698475.1 of Gossypium anomalum. Lineage (NCBI taxonomy): Eukaryota > Viridiplantae > Streptophyta > Magnoliopsida > Malvales > Malvaceae > Gossypium > Gossypium anomalum. The sequence continues at coordinate 69,523,569 of CM046967.1, forward strand.
GTAAATCTGCCAGTACAGTACACTTCCTCCAATCATAATAACCCATCCCCATGCAACATATCATGATTCATGTCATAACATCATGCATGTATGCAATGTATATATAAAATGGCATGCTTAATTACAGTCATACATAGCACAAGGGCATAACAGTCATTTTACCTCTTAGAGGCATAACAGTCATTTATCAATTTAAGGTCTAGGTACACTTACTGACCCAATAATAGGTCCACAGTCGTAACAGGCGACCCATGTAACCTTAACAGTCAAGTAGTGAAAATGGGCCCAAGGCCCATAATATGGGCCCGTGTGGCCCACAAAGCCCAAAAATGGCCTTGGTTGTGTGAACTACACAACCTGACCCAATATTCTCCACACGACCGTGTGGTTTACCCTGTGGGGCCCACCCTTTCGGCCCAAAATGGCCTAAGCCCATGAAATCGAACATGGCGGCCTCTACGATCAAACACCCACGTTTATGCATTCGGATTAACACACGAGCGAGCTCACGCTTGTGTAGCGTCAAAGGTCACATTTTTTGACTTTTTTTGGTTTATGATTTGGGCAGTGTTTTCACACCTTGTTTGCGAAAAGACGTAGAAGCCCACGAGCACCAAAGTTGTATTCAATCAAGACACTCTGTCTGTCCTTTAATCAATAGGGTAAATCACCCTCTTTTAACACTTAACTCAAAATAATATTGATACTTTGCCTTAATTAAACAAGTGTGGTTTAGCTCGCTTAAACTTCTGACGAAGGTTGATAACAAACTCCTTGATGGATATCTGCGTTACAAGTAGACTTTATTAATCGTGATTGTTCATACACATGGCTTAAATCAACATAGGTTAGCTTACAGAAACACAAAACCCAAAAGTAGGGAATGAAGCATTCGGCCTACCCTTTAGAATGCAAACCCAAAATACTCAGGTTGAACACTATGACAGGAAGAGAGTTACCTTCGATTGAGTGATGAGAGAAAGGTTCTAAATGCTTCAGTAACACTTATAAACCCCTTCACTCCTCGAGAAGTTCTAAGAACCAAAAGGAACACCACTTAGAATAGAGAGAAAATGAGATTCGGCCATAACGTCTAGGCCGAGTTTGGGGTGTTACAGTTATAAGCCATATTCTTCAACATACGAATTTCATCCACATCTTGGCTTTTGGTGTCATTAGCTCCTGGTTGAATGTTTCAGGTATTGATGTCCCCGTTCGATATGTCCACATCTCTTTCCCTCACATTAGGAATCTTAGTATTTCCTCCGTATCAATGTTTCTGAATTCCTTCAAATCTATTTTATAGAGATAATCGCGATAATAATATGGTGCATCATAAATTTGGCAAATACTCATCTCAGTTATCGGAACATTAACACCTCTGACCTTCATAAAGGAGCGTGTCTCATAGAATAGTCTAGTTGCTTCCCTTTTTTTTTAATGCTAGATAAAGTTCTTGCACCACAGGAACTATTAGGGGTTTTTTGGCTGGCAAACAAATTTTCTTCCATTCCCTTTCAGTTACATTTTCCCATATTCCTTTGTAATTCCTCATTAGAAGGTCAAATCCCTGTTTTTGAGTAAAAGTGTACAACTATAATTGTTCCAGATACTTATCCATGTCGACTTCTTAAATCTCAATAGCTAAGCTTGAAGTGCTTGCACTAAAACTGGTCATTTGATAATATGTTCTTATTATGCGTACAATTTAACCTTTATTGCTGATAAAAGAGGGTTTCCTACAATTTAATCCTTGTTAATGATAACTTAAGGTGGTTATGTGACCTATTTATAAATTAGAAAGAAGGAATAAATTATTCAAGAGTTATGATCTAGTTCTACTAAATAAGCAGTTAAAGAGAAAGAATCATAATATAATTAACCTAAAATATTTCAATAGTTAGGTTGTTTAGGAAAACAGAGTTACGCAATAGTGTCACGACATCCATGGGTGATGTCGTGACATCGAGGGCAGATTCTTGAATCAAAATTTTGTTCTTTTTCCTGACATTTTGAAGTGGTGTCGCGACATGACAACCAAATTCCTCTATGTTTCGTGAAATCAATACCTAGGTTACCTTTTTCCTTATTATTCTTCAGGTTAGTTGGTTTTCCATTGGTTTCTTGGGAATCCCAAAGAGCATTACACTACAATGTTTGTTCTTCCACTACGGTAGTAATAGTTCCTCCAAAATAATGTTTTACTCTTTGGCCATTAACAAGGAAGGGTTGACCCCCCTTTCTGATTAACTCTATTGCCCCATGAGGAGTTATCTAATGTATTGTACATGGACTTGTCCATCTTGATTTAAGCTTTCTAGGGAATAATTTTAACATTCAGTTGAATAGCAGTACTTTCTATCCCGAAAAAAATACATGTTTTTTTATCTTTGCATCATGTTAAAATGTAACAGTCCGTTTTTTGGTCAAATCGGAGCAGTGGTTTTGGGACCACAAATCCAAAGTAGAAATATTTTATTTTATTATTTCTTTAAGGTCTACAGCATGATAGAATAATTATTTGAAATTTTTGTTAAGAAATTTTATCGATTGAGTGCTCGATTTTGCTAGAAGGACTAAATTGCAATAGGTGCAAAACCTGAATTCTATAAGTTAAAGGTGTCTAATTGCTATGAAATTTTAAATTGGAGGTATTTAAACGGTAATTAGACCATTATACTTTAGGATGGACAAAAATGGACATAGTTAGGTAAAATTTCAAAGTTTAAATGAAGGGCATTTTGGTAATCTAGTAAATAAAGACAAAATAAGTAAAAATAAAAGTGTCCATCTTCTCAAATTAGCCCCCCTATAGCCAAATTTGAAGAGAAAGACATAGCTAGGGTTTTTTTCACTTTCAAGCTCGATTGTAAGCCCGTTCTTGTCCCATTTTTAATGATTTTTATATTTTTGAGATCGTTGTAACTTGATTTAGCTATTCCAAGGACTAATTTGAAAGAAAATTAAAGTCTAAAATTTTACCCATGTTGGATGTGCATGTATTTTGATGTTTGATGGTAGAAAATGCATATCCGTTGTTAGTTAAATATCGTTTGTAAAGTGATTTTCGATAAAAACGTTAAATAGGGACTTATTTGTAAAAGTATATAAAATGTGTAGAAAAGTATGAATAAATGAAAAATATGGGCTATTTTGAGTACAAATAAAAATTGGCTAGGCTTGGGTTGTGATGAAATTGAAAGAAATTCATTTTAAGAGCCTAGGGACTAAATTGTAAAATGTTGAAATGTTAGGGGAAAAAATGTAAATTTTGTCATAATGTGTTTTTAGGCTGAATTGAATAATGTGATAATTAAATAAGCTAAACGTGGTATTATAGATCAAGAAAAATGAAGTTTGGGACTAGATCGAGGGAAAAACAAAGTAATTGACGAATAGATCCCTTTGGTCTTTTTTGTAATCGAGGTAAGTTCGTCTGTTAAATAAGATTTACTTTAAATGTGTTTTAAATGCTTTAATTTATGCATGAATTTTGTAATCGACCTTATGGACACATTTGACGACGATTTGGCAAGCGATAAATCCCAATCGAACCTTAGGAATAGATTAGGATATAAGTGACATGTCACTAGGGTTTTATGTTATGTGAATACGGGTACTGGTCCTGTACGTTCTACCGGTGGTTAAGTATGCCGGCATATGTTACGAATACTTGACAACTTGTGTGATCAGACCGGGTAGCTACGTCTTGACTGACAGTTTGTGTGAGCAGGCCCGTTAATGGCTCAAGAGCGAGCATATATGTGCAATAAGATAAAGGTAGCAATGGCTACATAACTGATGCCTTGTGTGTAAGGTCTCCCGTGTATTCGATATTATTATTCTGAGTGTTTCATTGGGTATGTCAAAGACGAGAATGAGGATGAAACCATTATGAGTGGTACAGGTATGTGCACAAACCTTATGATTATTAAATTCGTGAAATGATGAACTCAAGGTAAGTGGTGATGGAATGAATTATGATTATAAGAATATGGTAAATTACATTATCTTATGTTCTATTATTTGCATGTTAACGTATGGTAAGGATTGCTTATTTCTTACATACGAGCTTACTAAGCTATATAGCTTACTCCGTTTTATTTACATGTTTTATAGTGTCATCAAGCTAGCTTGGGTTAGAGATCGTATCACACTATCAAATAGTTATTTTGGGTACCGATGATTTTAAACATTTTGAGAATATAGCATGTATAGGGACTTGGTCATTTTTGTTATATGTGTCATCATAATTTTAGCCAAATGTGTTGGCTTGTAATTGTCAAAGGCTTGATGTGGTGTTTGGCCATGTAACTTGGCTCATTTTGGTTGAATCAGTTGTAAGATTATATATATTTATATATGCATAAATGTGTAATTATCTCTTTCGTGATGTGGTTTATAAATGCTTGGTAAATGGTTGAATGTGGCTTAATGGTTTTGGTTGTTGAATGGTTAAGATTAGCTAATTGGTATGCTACGAAAACTAAGTAAAATTATGCATGTTATTGGTAGCCATATTGAAACTTGTAGAATGTGAGTTTAGTATGATTTGGTTTCACAAAATATGATGTTGTAAATATATTGAGTGTGGAAAATGAAATGACATGATTTGGCCTTATTTTGTGGATGTTTTGGTTGCCTAAATATGCCATGATTTATGCCATTAAGATTGTGGATGTGTATGTAGAAATGAGGGTGATAAATGGCTTGGTAAATAGCCTTTATTTTGTCCACACGGGTAGACACACGAGCGTGTGTCTAGGTCGTGTGTGACACACGGCTTGTCCCATGGGCATGTGTTCCAGCTATGTATCTCAGAATTGAGCACACGGTAGAGACACGGGCGTGTGTCTCAGCTGTGTGAGGGACAGGCCTTAAGCACGGGTGTGTGTCCCGACCATGTAAAGTCTGCACCTATTTTATGAAAATTAAATTAACCACACGGCCTAGCACACGGACGTGTGACTTCAATTTGTTCATGCCTTACAAGTCAGAAAGTTAAATTGGGTTATGGACACTGGCATGTATGACCACACGGCCTGCCCACACAGGCGCATCCCAAACCACACGGGTGTATGACCCCTGTTTATAGCAAAATTTTTCTAAGTTTTGTAAAAATTTCCTGAGTTATCAGTTTAGTCCCGAACCACTTCCAATGTATGTTTAAGGCCTCGTAAGCTCGTATTAAGGACTTTATGATTGAATATAAATGGTTTTGATTTGGATGCAAATTTATGACTTGATTTGTATGTTTGCTTGCAATGTAAGTCTGGTAATGCCTCGTACCTGTTCTGGCGTTAAATACAGGTAAGGGGTGTTACACAAAGTCTACTCCTCTCCTTGTACATTTTAGTATTTCGTAAGCCATAAATTAGAATTCTTCCAATTCTTGGAGTAGGAATAGTTTGTTCTTTTTTAGCTAATTCTGAACCCAGATTTAACTCTTTGATCACCTAATATGCCTTCCTCTCCAATTTTATTAGTAAGTGACAGTTCTTACCATAAACAAGCTTATATGGGGACATGCCTAAGGGAGTCTTATACTCTTTTTAGTAACCCCACAATGCATCGTCTGCTTGGCTACCTAATCTTTTCGACTTGGGTTTACTATTTCCTCCAAAATCTGCTTTATTTCCCTATTAGATACTTCTACTTGCCCATTAGCCAATAGGTGATATGTCGTTGTCATCCTATTTCTTATTTTATAGTTAGCCAGTTCTGCTTCGAACTGCTTGCTACAAAAATGAGATCCTTCATCACTAATCGGCGCTTATGGTGTACCAAACCTGGCGAATATATTTTCCTTAGAAATCTCACTATGGATCTTGTATCATTAGTAGGTGGTACGATAGCTTCAACCCATTTTGAAACATAATCTACAACCAGAAGAATATACTAATTCTTGAAAGAACTCAGAAAAGGTCCCATGAAATCAATTCCCCAGACATCAAACACTTTAACCTTGATTATCACCGTTTGCGATATTTCATCCCTTTTAGATATATTCCCAATTCTCTGACACCTATCACATCCTTGTATAAATTCATAAGCATATGTATTCATTGTTGGCCAATAAAACTCTAATTGTAGTATTTTTTGAGCTGTCCTTTTTCCATCAAAATGCCCTCTACAAGGAGATGTGTGACAGCCTTGTAAAATATCTTGTATCTCTTCCTTTACTACACATCACCAAACTAATTGATCTACGCATTATTTGAATACATATGTTTCCTCCCAAACATAATTTTTTGATTCATGGGCTATTCGTTTTTTCTGTTGCCAAGATGCATGTGCTAGGAAAACCCCCTTGTAATGTAATTAACATAATCCGCATACCATGGTGTTAGATGCTTACCTGGTCTTGATTGATTAATGTCTACTCTGAATAATTGTTCATCTGCAAAGGTCACTTTAATGTCTTCAATTCCCTCCTCTTGTAAATGGTTTTTCAATTCTGGATAGGTGATCTGCAATTTGATTCTCAGTCCCCTTTTTGTCCATTATCCATAAATCAAATTCTTGAAGTAATAAAACCCATCTCATTAGTCTGGCTTTTGTTTCTTTTTTCTTCATGACGTATTTTAGCGCAGAGTGATCATTATACACAAATACTCAATTTTTCATTAAGTAGGGTTGAAATTTTTCACTTGCAAACATTACTGCCGACATCTCTTTCGAGGTTGTAGTGTAGTTGCACTGTGTTGAATTTAGTGTTTTGCTAGCATAATAAATAGACCTAAATAGATTATTTTACTTTTTTTCCTAAAATTGCACCTACTGCATAATCAATAGCATCACACATAATAATAAAAGGTTCCGACCAATTCGGGGTAGGGATTATAAGAGTATATATGAGTTTTTATTTTATTACCTCAAAAGCCTTGGCGCAACTTTGGTCAAATATGAAAGGTATCTCTTTTTAGAGAAGTTGGTTCAGAGGTTTACACATATGAGCAAAATCTTTTATAATTTTTTTATAAAATCTTGCATGGCCTAAAATATTTTGAACACCTTTAACATTTTTCAGATTTGGAAGATGCTTGATAACTTTTGTTTGGCTTTATCTACTTCCAAACCTTTTCCTGATATCTGATGCCCCAAGACCAATCCTTCTTTCACCATGAAATGGCATTTTTCCTAGTTGAGCACCAGGTTAGTTTCCTAGCATCTTTTTAACACTTTTTCGAGGTTATCCAAGCATTCTTAAAAGGAGTCCCCATATGCGGAAAGATTTTCCATAAATACATCTAACCCCTCTTCTATCATATTAGCAAAGATCGCGATCATGCATCTCATAAAGGTTGCTGGAGCATTATATAGCCAAAATGCATTCTTTTAAAGGCATACATACCAAAGGGGCAGGTGAAAGTAGTTTTCTCTTAATCATTGGGATGAATTGGGATTTGATGATACCTTGAATACCCATCAATGAAGCAATAATAGTCTTTTCTCGCTAACTAATCAGGCATTTGGTTAATAAAAGGCAATGGGAAATAGTCATTTTTTGTTGCATTATTCAGTTTCTGATAATCAATGCATAATCTCAAACCTGTAACTGTTTGAGTGGGAATTAACTCATTGTCATCATTCTAGACTACAGTTGGCTAACCCATTCACGTTAAAAAATAGCGTAAACAATACATGCATCAAACCATTTAAGCAATTCCTTTTTGACCACCTCGTTCATGGCTTGATTAAGTCTACGCTGAGCATCTACCACAAGTTGTTTTCCTTCCTCTAATCTGATCTTGTGTTGGAAAAATGTAGGATTAATTCCTTTAATATCAGCAATTTGTCCATCCTATTGCTTTTTTATGCATTTTTAGGACATTTAATAAGGCTTCTTCTTGTTTTGCGTCTAAACTTACAACAATAATTACTAGTAAAGTATTTTGTTTCCCCAGATATCCGTACTTTAAATGGTTGGGCAATGGCTTTAGTCATAATTCTGGGGGTTTGACAATAGATGTTACCATCTTTACCGAGTTTTGGATAATTTGGTCGGGTTGTTCCTTATTATGTCTCCACCAGTCCAATTGAGTTACCATGTGATGATTCTCCTGTTCCTCTTCTATTTCATAACCCGTTGATTCTTTCTCATTGAGCTCCAATTGATTACATTCTTGCTCTCTATTTCCTACAGATTCTAGTTATTGATTTTGTATTTCAAGACATTCTTTTCAGGTTCATTTATTGATGTTGTATATTTCCAATATTTCCATTACTTCCTCTTGAGTGTCCCAATACTTCCCCCCATCATGATATCAAATTTTTGTCTATTCTGACTATCCAAGCCGTAGTAAAAATGTTATATTTGAACTGCAATATGTATTCCTCCACCTAATATAGATATAAGGATTTCCTTGAACCTTTCCCATACTTGTCCCAAAGTTTTAGTGATACCCTACTGGAAGTAAAATAACTGGGAGTAGATAATTAGTACCTTAGTCATAAGCAACACCCGACGAAGGAATAACTACACGAAATTATTCCATGTCGTGATAGTGTCTGGAGGAAGTGCCTCTAACCACATTTTTTCCTTTCCCTCTAACGCAAATGGAATCAACAATAACTTTATAGTCTCAGGTGGAATTCCTACATAACTAAAAGTGTTGCATATAAGGTCAAATTTATGCAAGAATGCGATAGGATCTTCTATGACATGATTGGCAAACCTAACATTATTGGAGATCCATGTTAGTAAAGCAGGACTTAATTCAAAATGTGAATTATGGGTAACATATCAGGAAATGCTAGACCTTAGCCAATTTACATCAAATAATTCCCCAGAACCTGCATATTGTTAGTAACTTATGTTTAAATTGTATCTATAACTTAAAAATTTCCTAATTATTCTAATTAAGTGCAAAAATTAAAATTAATCTAGTGATGTTGCCTCTCCAGCAACGGCACCAACTATTGACCACCTCTGGACATACAAATGTCCAGAGTGTGAATACTATAATAAAATATAAAATGACAAGGCGGTATCCGCAAGTAGACAAGTCGAGTTGTAATATAGTGTTACAACGAAGTATGTGAGTACTTCGAGGATCATATCTAAGGGAGGCAAAGGCTAGGTCAATTTTAACCTACACACTAAAAGATCTAAATAATCTTTTAATCAAGTTGTAGCCCAAAAACGTAAATAAGAGATTTTTGGGATTTTTACTGTAACACCCATAACCCGTATCGTCGCCGAAATAGAGTTATGAGGTATTACCAATTATATCACAGTTCATACAATTATACATCACATTTTACAATTCGAAATTTTAATGACATTTTTACTCGTAACTTAATCTAATATCAAACTTAAAATCATATCATTCATAACATAGCGTAATTAAAACATGATCCAACATATATCAAAACAAACTATATATATATATATATATATATACACAGAACATATAACAAACCAATGACTTTATTAATTTAATATCATACCTTTTTTTTTAAAAGACTTGCGTGTGTACAAATTACATGTCAAACAAAACAAGTTTCAATACTTCATTTATACGGCATGACTATATTAGTTAACATGAATTTACATATTTCATACAATAATACCAGTTAATACATCCATTCGAATAAATATATATAAATATATAAAGGCACTTAATCACATTCGAATAAAGTTTATAGCAAATCACATTTATGTTTTAATAAGAAACCAACACATAAGAGATGCAACTATGTTTCACCAAACTCAAACACATTTCACCATATTGTCTTAAACCATTTTCTGACACAAATAATAACTCAATACCAAATCGTGCGCAAATTATTATATCCACAACCCGACTTCTAAACACAATTAACCTATCATTGTATACCTAATTTGCTTATATAATAACAAGTTTAAAACTTCATAATGCACATGTTAACTAATCCTTTGACAGGTTATCAAACATAACCTTATTTGGTCACACTAATACAAAGTCACATGATTAATAAGTGAATCACACACCCAAACCAAATTTAATACCACATATTTTTAGCACATGTAATTATCAACCATTCCATTAGCAACTTGGCCCTTAATTACCAAACCACAAACATCATGTCATAGCATAAGTATATGTTTCACCCTTCACTATCGAATATAAAGGCATATCTTTTACTATTTTCAAGCCAACTCGAATGATAAAATACATATCTTATATAAGTCAATATGGTAAACAAATTCATATATGTTTCTATCCATGAAAAACCTTAGCCGAACCATACTCATGTATATCCAAAGTTATCAACCACTTCAAACGAATAATACCTACCACGAATATTATGGATTCATAGTACATAACATCATAACCAAAATGTACATAAACTATAAGCAACATAACTAAATTCAAACATAAAAGTTAAGCCATTTTCGCATGGCTTAGATTACACTTAACCAAAAATCCAACATTTCAAAACATAATCCAGCCTATACATGCCATAATTCAAGTTTAACTTATAAGGGTACCAAAATAGTAGATAGTGTGATGAAGTTTGTTGACAGTCCCCGAGCTCGTAGCTTGACTCCAAAATCTATAAAACAAAGTAAACATGAACACATAGGGTAAGCTATCATAGCTTAGTAAGTCATAAGCAAATAATCAACCCAATGATATAAATAACTCATATTAAACTAACCAAATTACATTAACAATATCGTGCTTAATCTCAAACTTACAAATTCCATAAATAATACATTTTCATAGACAATTTCTTACCTTGGCCGAATGCTCACAGAGTCAATTTAACCTATTATTATACAACTTCCAAAGCCAAATAGTCAAAATAAAACCTAGTCCATATATACTCAAATACATAGCTCATGTATCAAAATATAACTTCATATACATATATCAATTATGTGGCCGAACATACATAATCATATATGCACATATATAAGAATCATTTCAATGATACAAAAGTTACTCATTCAGAAGCCGAATACACATACCACATACACATATATTCTTTATTTGCATCATACATATTTTATAACAAATAATCAAGTTACTTACTTACCTTATTTCAAGTAGGTAACAAGTTAATTTATACCTGGCCATTTAGCTCGTTTTACACATTCAAACACAACTTATCTTTTCTCGATGAACCATTCGAAGTTGGATAGGACACTCGGATAATCACACATATCGTACAATGCGAACGTCTTAGACGTGGTCTTACATGTAATCACATATCGATGCCACTATCCCAGACAGGGTCTTACTCACACACATATATCGAAATCACATATCGATGCCATGGTCTTACTCGCACATCACATATCGAAATCCTATGTCATGACATATGATTCCTAACTATTCCTAAGGTTCATACGGGGCTTTTGGACGTCGTAACTCGGTCAAAACGAATACATGAACATGGTTACCAAGCTTATACACATTCGGCATTTGCATGTATATATTCTCACATTTCATTTCAGCATATATAATTTGCATTTAATTAAAATTAAGTACGTCTATTTGCTTATAAACTTACCTCGGACGATGTAAAACGGAACGGGACAGCTAGTCGACAACTTTCATTTTTCCCTAATCCAAATCTAATTTCTTTTGTTCTTGATCTAAACATATTCAAATTAATCTCATTCAAACATATTTTCATTCAATTTATTCCAAAACACATAAATGGGCAAATTACCATTTTACCCCTGACATTTACACTTTTTATAATTTAGTCCCTATTGCACAAAACACAAAATATGCAAAATTTCACTATACCTATGTTAGGCTGAATTTTACCCATATTCATACAAGTCCATATATTTCATTTATTTCACATTTTAGTCCCTCAAATTATTATTTTTGGAATTTAGTCCTAAATACTCAAAATCATCAAAAACTCCAATACAAAACATGTTAACCCAAAACATATCTTTCATATTTCATCATCAAACAACAAAAATCACAAGCTTTCGACAATGGCATAGCTCAAAATATTCACCAAAATAAAAAATTCAATCATGGATCTTGAAGATAACTTAGCAACGATCTCAAAAACGTAAAAATTATCAAAAATTGGGCTAAACACATACCTTGATTGAGCTTAAGAGATTACCGAACCCTAGCTTTTATTATTTCTTTTTCTTTGTGTTATATTCGGCAATGAAGAAAGATAATGAACAAATGGTTTTAATTATGTTATAACATGATCTATTATAACATGTTTTTCAATTTACATTTTTAACCTTTATTATAAAATTATACTTTCATATATATTATGTCCACTAACATCCACCTACATTAATAATGGCCCAATTACAACATAAAAGCTTCCTATTATAAAGACATCCACAATTTGGTCCTCACACATTAAACCATCAAGTTTTCATTTGACGCGATTAAGTCCTTTTATTTAATAGGGCACCCAAATGACAAAATTAAATCACAAAAATTTCACACACAAAAATTCACACATAACAAACACAGAAAATAATTTTTAAATATTTTTTTGACTCAAACTCGTGGTCCCGAAACCACCGTTTCGATTAGGGTCTAAATCGGGCTATTACAACTCTCCCCCCTTAGGGATTTTCGTCCCTGAAAATCTTACCAGTGAATAGGTTCGGATAACTCTCTCTCGTTGCATCCTCTGGTTCCCATGTTGCTTCCTCAACTCCATGTTTATACCACAATACTTTAACTAATAGAATTTTCTTATTTCACAATTCTTTAATCTCACGAGCCAGAATTAGAATCGGTTCTTCCTCATATGTCATATTAGGCTTAATCTCAATCTCAGACGGACTAATCACATGTGAAGGGTTAGATTGATATCTACGAAGCATTGAAATATGGAATACATTGTGGATCTTTTCTAACTCAGGTGGCAACAATAGTATATAAGCAACCGGTCCGATACGCTCTATAATCTCATACGGCCCAATAAATCTCGGACTCAATTTGCCTTTAAGACCGAATCTGAGTATTTTCTTCCACGGTGAGACTTTCAAAAAGACTTTATCTCTGATCTGAAACTCTATATCTTTTCGTTTCAAATCCGCATACGATTTCTGACGATCTGACGCTATTTTCAGACTTTCACAAATCACTTTTACTTTCTGTTCAGTCCCTCTGATCAAATCGACCCCTGTGTATCTTATTTTCACTGAGCTCAGTCCAGTACAATGGTGTACGACATTTACGACCATACAAAGCCTCATAAGGTGCCATTTTGATGCTCGACTGAAAGCTATTATTGTATGCAAATTCAATCAGAGGTAGGTATTGTTCCCACGTACCTTCAAATTCGAGAATGCAACATCTCAACATATCCTCAAGTATCTGAATGATTCGCTCGAACTGGCCATCTGTTTGCGGATGGAAAGTTATGCTGAAATGTAATTTCGTACCTAGTGCATCTTGCACTTTCTTCCAAAACTGCGATGTAAACCTCGGATTTATCCGAAACAATAGAAATATGCACACCATGTAATCTCACAATCTAAGAAACATATAACTCAGCAAGCTTATCATGTGAATAATCTATACAAATGAGAACAAAATTAGCCGATTTAGTTAATCTATCCACAATAACCTAGATTGCATCTTTCTTGCTCGGTGTCAACGACAGACCAGACACGAAATCCATCGTGATTTTGTCCTATTTCCACTCGGGTATCATAATCGGCTAAAGTAATCCAAAAGGTACCTGATGTTCGGCTTTTACTTGTTGATAGACTAAACATTTCGAAACAAAGTCAGAAATGTCTCATTTCATACCATGCCACCAGTAAAGTTGTTTCAGATCATTATACATCTTTGTACTACCCGGGTGATTAGATAAGCGACTATTGTGAGCTTCATTCAAAATCATTTGAATCAACTCTGAATTTCTCAAGACACATATTCGATTTCTAAACCTCAGACAACCCTCGGCATCAACTCTAAACTCTGAATCAACATTTGAATCACATTGAGCTTGTTTTGCTAACAAATCATTATCGATCTTCTGGGCATCATAAATTTGCTAAACAAATAACGGTCTTGCTTTCAATTCAGCCATTATCGCACCATCATCAGACATAGCCATATGCGCATTCATTGCACGCAAAGCAAACAGAGATTTTTGTATTAGAGCATCAGCAACAACATTAGCTTTTCCCGGGTGGTAGTCAATCATAAACTCGTAGTCTTTTAGCAACTCTAACCACTGACGTTGTCTCAAATTCAGATCTTTCTAAGTCATCAAGTATTTCAAGATTTTGTGATCAGAATAAACATGACATTTCTCACCAAACAGATAGTGACGCCAAATTTTCAACGCAAACGTAATAGCTGCCAATTCCAGGTCGTGCGTCGGATAGTTCTTTTCATGCTGCTTTAACTATCTCAAGGCATAAGCTATAACTTTGCCTTCTTGCATCAAAACACAGCCCAAACCATTTAAAGATGCATCACTATAGATAACAAATTCTTTACCCGATTCTGGAAAAACTAGCACTGGAGCTTCGGTCAAAAAGGCTTTCAACTGATCAAAACTTTTCTGGAACTTTTCTGACCACTCGAACTTAACATCTTTCTGCAATAGTTTCGTCATCGGGGCTACAATTATAGAGAAACCTTTCACAAACCGTCTATAAGAACCAGTAAGTCCCGAAAAACTTTGGACTTTAGAAACATTTCTTGAAGGTTTCCAATCAGGTATAGCTGATATTTTACTCGGATCAACTCGTGTTCCCAATACTGATACAACATGGCCCAGCAAACTGACTTCGCTTAACTAGAACTCACATTTACTGAACTTTACATACAACTGCTTATCTCGCAAAGCCTGTAACACAAGTCTCAGATGTTCGACATGCTCGGTTTCATCACGGGAATAGATCAAAATGTCATCTATGAACACCACCACAAACTGATCCAGATACTGTCTGAAGATTCGATTCATCAAATGCATGAAAATAGCATGTGCATTAGTAAGTCTGAAAGGCATAACCAAAAACTCATAGTGTCCGTACCTCGTTCGGAAAGCAGTCTTTGGCACATTGGAGTCTTTAACTCGCAACTGATAGTAGCCTGATCTCAAATCTATCTTCGAAAACACTGTGGCACCTTTCATTTGATCAAAAAACTCATCAATCCGTGGCAACGGATACTTATTCTTTATAGTCACCTTATTTAGTTGTTTATAATCGATGCATATTCTCATAGTTCTTTCTTTCTTTTTCACAAATAACACTAGTGCACCCCAAGGAGAGAAACTCGGTCGCACGAAACCTCTATCTGTCAACTCTTACAACTGAGCTTTCAATTCTTTTAATTCAGCAGCTATCATTTGATACAGAGCTATTGATATCGGAGTTGTCCCAGGCATTAACTCAATACCAAACTCTACCTCCCGAATAGGTGGTAAACCCGGAAATTCTTCAGGAAACACATCC
Organism: Gossypium anomalum; assembly: GCA_025698475.1. Classification (NCBI taxonomy): domain Eukaryota; kingdom Viridiplantae; phylum Streptophyta; class Magnoliopsida; order Malvales; family Malvaceae; genus Gossypium; species Gossypium anomalum. The sequence continues at coordinate 69,538,978 of CM046967.1, forward strand.
GGATACTCACACACAACAGGTACTAATTCAATATTTCTTTCGGCCACTTTACTATCAAGCACATAAACAAAATAAGCTTAACAAGCTTTCCTCACATATTTCTAAGCTAACATCGAAGATATCACTGCTGGTAAACCATTCAGATCATTAGATTCGATCCGAATAATCTCATCATTCTGGCACTGTAAATCAATAGTCTTTCTTTTGCAGTTTACAAGAGCATCATGCAAAGTCAACCAGTCTATACCCAGAATTATGTCGAACTCATCAAATGGTAACAACATCAAATCAACCAGAAAGAACCAATCTCAAATCATCAAAGGACAATTCTTACACACTTTATCAACCATAACTCACCGGCCCAAGGGGTTTGACACTCTAATCACAAATTCAGTAGACTCAATAGGCAGAGTCTTACTGGATACTAAAGTCTCACAGAAATAAGAATGAGTCAAACCAGGATTAATCAATGTAATTACATTAGTATCATATAAAGTAAATGTACCAGTAATGACATCTGGGGATAAAGCCTCCTCACATGCGCGAATAACATAGGCTCTTTCAGGTGCACGAGCCTCAGATCTAACTGATGTATCTTTAGTCCCTCTCTGACTGCTACTCATATTACCCACATTTCTAGATGGCCTACCTCGAGCTGCAGTGTTACCCGATCTCGTATTCTGTACTAGATTTTCTTTAGCTAACTCTGGGCATTCACGAATATAATGATCCATCGATCCACATTTAAAACAGGCCCAATCATGCGATCTGCAACTACTGTGATGTCATTTACCGCAATGTTTACACTCAGGTTGATTTGATCTGACATTACCCACACTGGCTACTGAGATAGCTCTCGAGCTCATAGGTGGTCTATGCTAATCCTGTCTAGAATAACCCGAAGTAGCTTTAGAATGACTGAAATCATCTCGGAACTTCTTCAGTACCAACTGGATTGACTTACTAAATGATCTCTTACACGAATATCTAGCTTCAAAGTCAGCTTTTCTTTTCTCTTTCCCGAGCTCTTTAGCCTTGCAAGCTCACTCAACCAGTACTACGAACTCTTTTATCTCAAGTATGCCAACTAATAGTTTAATGTCTTCATTCAGCCCATCTTCAAATCTTTTACACATTATAGCTTTGGTCGAAACACACTCTCGGGCATACCGACTGAGTCTCACAAATTTTCGCTCATATTCTGTCAAGTTCATCCGACCCTATTTCAATTCCAAAAATTCTTTGCACTTTTGGTCAATAAATCTCTGGATGAGATATTCCTTACGAAACTCAATCTGAAAGAACTCCCAGGTCATTCGCTCTTTCAGAACCACTAATACTAGGGTATTCCACCAGTGATAGGTTGTGTCTCGAAGCAAAGATATGGCACATTTCAAACATTCATTCAGGGTATAGGACAGCTCATCAAACACACGGATAGTATTATCAAGCCAGAATTCAGCTCGCTCAGCATCATCATTATCAGTAGCTTTAAACTCTTCGGGCCCGTGTTTTCTGATTTTATCAACAGGTGGCTTATGCAATCTCAACAGATCAATTACTTGAGGTATAGCAGGCATCAAAGATGGATTAGTCGAGGGTGGAGGTTTTTGTGCAGCCGAGTTAGTCCGAATATACTGAGTAAACCAGTCATTCATCATTTGGTAAAAGGCTTGTCTAGACTCTCCCTCTTGGTTACTCGAAATAGGTCGAGAATCAACCGATGTTGTCCTTTGCGCGGGAGCAGGTGCTACACTATCGACATCATCAGCTACAGCTCTGTCAGGATCCATTTATTATATAACAAACAAATTTTCAAATGTCATAAGTCATCACACAATCGCAGTATATAATATGGCATGTATATCTAGACTCACACGCGCTACGTTAGTCCTAGAATCGACTAAACCGTAGCGCTGATACCAATCAAATGTACCATAACCCGTATCCATCACTAAAGTATAGTTATGAGGCACTACCGATTCTATCACAGTTTATACAATTATACATCACATTTTACAACTCGAAATTTTAATGACATTTTTACTCGTAACTTAATCTAATATCAAACTTAAAATCATATCATTCATAACATAGCTTAATTAAAACATGATCCAACATATATCAAAACAAACTATATATATATATATATATATACAGAACATATAACAAACCAATAACTTTATTAATTTAATATCATTCATTTTTTTTAAAGACTTGCGTATGTACAAATTACATGTCAAACAAAACAAGTTTCAATACTTCATTTATGCTGCATGAATCAATTAGTTAACATGAATTTACATATTTCATACAATAATACCAGTTAATACATCCATTCGAATATATATATATATAAAGGTACTTAATCACATTCGAATAAAGTTTATAGCAAATCACATTTATGTTTTAATAAGCAACCAACACATAAGAGATGCAACTATGTTTCACCAAACTCAAACACATTTCACCATATTGTCTTAAACCATTTTCTGACACAAATAATAACTCAATACCAAATCGTGCGCAAATTATTATATCCACAACCCGACTTCTAACCACAATTAACCTATCGTTGTATACCTAATTTGCTTATATAATAACAAGTTTAAAACTTCATAATGCAAATGTTAACTAATCCTTTGATAGGTTATCAAACATAACCTTATTCGATCACACTAATACCAAGTCACATGATTAATAAGTGAATCACACACCCAAACCAAATTTAGTACCACATATTTTTAGCACATGTAATTATCAACCATTCCATTAGCAACTTGGCCTTTAATTACCAAACCATAAACATCATGTCATAGCATATGTATATGTTTCACCCTTCACTAGCCGAATATAAAGGCACATCTTTTACTATTTTCAAGCCAACTCGAATGATAAAATACATATCTTATATAAGTCAATATGGTAAACAAATTCACATATGCTTCTATCCATGCAAAACCTTAGTCGAACCATACTCATGCATATCCAAAGTCACCAACCACTTCAAACATATAATACCTACCACGAATACTATGCATTCATAGTATATAACATCATAACCAAAATGTACATAAACTATAAGCAACATAACTAAATTCAAACATAAAAGTAAAGCAATTTTCGCATGGCTTAGATTACACATAACCAAAAATCCAACATTTCAAAACATAATCCAGCCTATACATGCCATAATTCGAGTTTAACTTATAAAGGTACCAAAATAGTAGGTAGTGTGATGAACTTTGCCAACAGTCCCCAAGCTCGTAGCTTGACTCCAAAATCTATAAAACAGAGTAAACATGAACACATAGGGTAAGCTATCATAGCTTAGTAAGTCATAAGCAAATAATCAACCCAATGATATAAATAACTCATATTAAACTAATCGAATTACATTAACAATACCGTGGTTAGTCTCAAACTTACAAATTCCATAAATAATACATTTTCATAGACAATTTCTCACATTGGTCGAATCCTTACATAGTCAATTTAACATATTATTATACAACTGCCAAAGCCAAATAGTCAAAATAAAACCTAGTCCATATACACTCAAATACATAGCTCATGTATCAAAATATAAATTCATATACATGTATTAATTATGTGGCCGAACATAAATAATCATATATACACATATTTAAGAATCATTTCAATGATACACAAGTTACACATTCACAAGTCGAATACACATACCACATACACATATATTTTTCATTTGCATCATACATATTTTATAACAAATAATCAAGTTACTTACTTACCTTATTTCAAGTAGGTAACAAGTTATCTCATACTGGCAATTTAGCTCATTTTACACATTCGAACACAACTTATCCTTGCCCAATGAACCATTTGGAATTGGATAGGACACTTGGATAATCACACATATCGTACAATGCCAACGTTCCAGACGTGGTCTTACATGTAATCACATATCGATGCCACTGTCCCAAATAGGGTCTTACTCACACACATATATCAGAATCACATATCGATGCCATGGTCTTACTCGCACATCACATATCGGAATCCTATGTCATGAGATATGTATCCTAACTATTCCTAAGGTTTATACGAGGCTTTCGGACATCGTAACTCAGTCGAAACGAATACATGAACATGGTTATCAAGCTTATACACATTCGGCATTTGCATGTATATATTCACACATTTCATTTCAGCATATACAATTTGCATTTAATTAAAATTAAGTACGTCTATTTGCTTATAAACTTACCTCGGACGATGAAAAATAGAACAGGACAGCTAGTCGACAACTTTCATTTTTCCCTGATCCAAATCTGATTTCTTTTGTTCTTGGTCTAAACATATTCAAATTAAGCTCATTCAAACATATTTTCATTCAATTTAGTCCAAAACACATAAATGGGAAAATTACCATTTTACCCTAACATTTACACTTTTTACAATTTAGTCCCTATTGCACAAAACACAAAATATGCAAAATTTCACTATACCCATGTTAGGCCGAATTTTACCTCGTATTCATACAAGTCCATATATTTCATTTATTTCACAATTTAGTCCCTCAAATTATTTTTTTTGCAATTTAATCCTAAATACTCAAAATCATCAAAAACTCCAATACAAAACATGTTAATCCAAAACATATCTTTCATATTTCATCATCAAACAACAAAAATCACAAGATTTCAACAATGGCATAACTCAAAATGTTCATCAAAATAAAAAATTCAAGCATGGGTCTTGAAGATAACTTAGCAATGATATCAAAAACGTAAAAATTATCAAAAACAGGGCTAAACACATACCTTGATTGAGCTTAAGAGATGATCGAACTCTAGTTTTTATTATTTCTTTTTCTTTGTGTTATATTCGGCAATGAAGAAAGATAATGAACAAATGGTTTTAATTATGTTATAGTATGATATATTATAACATGTTTTTCAATTTACATTTTTAACATTTATTATAAAATTATACTTTCATATATATTATGTCCATGGTCGTCCACCTACATTAATAATGGCCCAATTACAACATAAAAGCTTCCTATTATAAAGACATCCACAATTTGGTTCTCACACATTAAACCATCAAGTTTTCATTTTACGTAATTATGTCCTTTTATTTAATCAGGCACCCAAACGACAAAATTAAATCAGGAAAATTTCACATACACAAATTCACACATAACAAACACAGAAAATAATTTTTAAGTATTTTTCTAACTCGAATTTGTGGTCCCAAAACCACAGTTTCGATTAGGGTCTAAATCGAGCTATTACATTTATAGTACTTAATAATAATAAATAACATCAAAGAAAACTAAATTTCAAAAGATTTGAAAGTAAAAGGAATAAAATCTGATGATGTGTGATTAGCTTGCTTCGATAATCCCAATCAACTGTCGTTTCAGGTTCCTCGTCAACCAACTAGTCGCTACACTAGTAGGATCTTTCGATCTTCTACTAACATAAAGAGTCAACAAGGACTACTTATCTTCCAATCTCATAGTCCAGACTAGCTTGGGGTAAAGGTGTTCACGGATGGGCAATACCAATTTTGGGTTAATTCCCACCTTGATAACTTCTTGGGGTTGTCAGGCCTAGGGTTTGTTTTACGCTCTCTCTTTCCCAAATAGTTGGCCCATTAAGTAACCTACAAAATAGTTAACAGATTATGCCTCCACTCACTAATCCCCCTTAGAAGGATTAGTTCCTCATGGCTTTTATAAACAAGATGGAATAGATGGAAGAATAAAACATGGTGAATGAATTGAAATGTAGGGTTTAAGAAAAGCCTGATTTATATAAATAATAACGCGAATCTCTAGAAGTTGATCGTCTTTACAAATCAGATCTCTTGAAGGAAAGCAATGAACAAATAAACTAAACTCTGAAAGACTTATGAAAAAAAGAACGAAACTAAATCTAAAGAAAGAATATAGGCTAATAGAATAGTGTCTATAACATGTGCAAAATGAGCCTATTTATAACCTTTAGGTGGTCATCGTCCTTACCACTTGGTTAGCTGACGTTCCCAAGTTTTAAGTTCGATTGTACAGGCCTCCGTATTTATTTTCCATCCCAGAGTCGATGTCACGACACACCAGGACCTGTGCCGCAACATCGAAGTTAGTATGCTTTTTCTTGGGATGTCTTTAGGGGTATGTCGCGACACCCTTAGTTAGTGTCATGACATCGGAGGCAATTTCGTACTTTCTCCATTTTTCTCTCTATATTGCAACATTGGGCCTTCTGTTTTGTGACATAACATCCAATATCGAATTAAAATGCCTTCTAATGGTCTCCTACACACTCACGAAGTACATTAGCTATAAGTAAAACTAAAGAAACTTAACTAAAATATAAAAAAAAAATGCTTGTATTCAGGCTCCTTAAGTGTGAAAACTAGTTTAATCTACTACACCAAATTACGGTAGATCATGAACACATAGACTCAATTTGTCATCAAGTAAAATTGAAACTTTTCACATGTGAACACCACGACAAGCATTTCATTCTCAACTTTCATGTAGTTACATTGCACTGAATTAAACATCTTGTTCACGTAGTGGATGGCATGAAAGATCTTGTCCCTTTTTTATCCTAACACTGCCCCCACCATATAATTGTTGGCATCACACATGATCACGAAGGGCTCACTCTGATTCAGACTTGTTATGATAAGAGTCGTGACCATTTTTTGTTTCAACACCTCAGAAGCTTGATTGCATACTTTTTCAAAAACAAAAGGAACGTTCTTTTGGAGGAGATGAGTCAAGAGTTTAACGATTTAGGAGAAATCCTTAATGAAACTTTGGTAGAACCTTGTATGCACAAGAAAGTTCTGAATTTTGCAGACTATCTATAAACACATCCAATCCATCCTCTATCTTGTCGGTAGAGATCAATGTTGTGCAACGCATTAATGTAGCTATGGCATTACGCAAGTCAATCCCAAAGGGACAAGTGATTGTGGTCTTCTCTTGATCATCAGGGTGAATCAAAATTTGATGGTATCTTGAGCAGCCATCAAGGAAACAATAGTATTTTTTCCCTGTAAGCCTATCCAACATCTAGTCAATGAATGGTAAGGGAAAGTGATACTTCCGGGTGGCATCATTGAGTTTTCTATAATAAATGCAAACGTGCCATCCAGTTACAGTGCGAGTCGAAACTAATTCATTCCTTTCATTAGGGACCATAGTCAAGCCACCTTTTCTCGGAACACACTATGTTGGACTAACACACTAACTATCGAAAATGGCATACACATACCTGTATCAAGCCATTTTTTAATTCCTTTTTCACAACCTCCATTATCATTGAATTTAATATCTTCTAGGTATCCAATGTTGGCTTTTTTTCCTTCTTCTAACTTGGTTTTATGTTGACACAATGTTAGGCTTATACTGTTGATATCAACGATGGTCCATCCATTGGTTTTCTTATGTGCCTTTAACACTTGAAGAAGAGCCTCTTCTTGTTCCAGAATTTATTGAGCAAAGATGATCATCGATAATGTGTTGTTCTCCCCCAAATACCCATACTTCAAATTTTTAGAAAGAGGTTTCAAATCTAATTGTAGTGGTTTAACTATAGAAGGGATCATTGAAAGAGGCATCTTTCAGAGGCCCCAACAATTTCTTGCAATGCCTCCGCCAATCTAAGTGATTATCCCAAACTTTACATAATTGGTTGCAAATTGATAATTCAAAATATAATTCTATAAAAAATACTTGTTGGTCAGGCATGGCTGAATGACCTTATAAAAGAAATAAAAGCTGTTGAGCAAGGTACGTATCCTAAAGTATTAACCGAGTGTTTAAGCCCCTTATCGGGATTGTTTGTATGCAAAATTGCTATTTATAATTATCTGTTTGGATGCCATGGTTATGGATTATTGAATGTAGGTTGTGACATGTTTTGAAATGATAATATATCATGAATATTGGTTAATGGATGCATGTGTAATGTTTGACATGCTATGACATTGTTCAATTGTATACCTATATGACTTGATTGTATTGTATGTCACATACCAGTGAGATTGTTAAATGGGTTGACTGACTATATGAAAATTTAAAATTGAATATGTTACTAAAATCATGTATAAATGTCAATGTTACTATTAAATGAAAGTGTGCAAGGCATACACCGACATTGAATATTGATATGCATGTTAAGCATGCCATTGTACTGAAATAGTGAATAAAAACATGATTTGCTTATCGATTTTTTATTATACTACATCTGCATGGAGTCGGTAATTGTGGTTGATAGAGGAGTTTCATGATGATCTGGTGGCATTTAAATTTCACAAAATTGTTGTCAGTGCACTGAGCAAGAGATTTGAGGAGATTGGGCGATTTATCGCATTTTTTTCCACAATATTAGTATACTGTTATTGGTGGTTCTAACCATAATGGACTTAATCCCTTACTATTTTGGAGTTCGGATGACGGGTTTTAGAGAACTCGTGGTGTGTAGTGGATGCTTGGGTAGGAAGCTTTGCATTGCATCATTTGCATCACCCCATGCTTATACACCGTTTGATACCGTATGATAATTTCTATGCATCAACATGAATTCACAATGTTAGCTTTGTGATTTTCTGTTAATGTTTATATGTACTGTTTGATGAAATGTCACATTTATTATAGATATTGTATTAATGATTCTCTGCATTACTGTGGTTGAATGTATGTCTATTTAAACAATTGTTTGACTCACACTGAGCTTTCATAAGTTCACCCCATTAATCTTAAACTTTTCAGGAAACCTTCATAACTAGGATCGGACCCATCATATGGAGCATCAACTTGGACATCGAATTATTCTTTTTTAAGTTTATTATTTTGATCAGAGTTTTTCCTTTGGTTTTGGTATGGAACCATGTTTATTTAGACTGTGGCTTGATGATTTCTTTTTTAGGATTTTTTGTATGCATGGATTATTGAAACATAATAACTGGTAAAAGCATGATATTTGGCCTAAGCAAAATCTAACATTGTTCATCAATTTCTACTGCATTAGTTGACATCAAAATTTTAAAAACCAAAGCAACGAGCAAATGTTTTTTTTTTTAAAAAATATCATTACAGGTGATAAAATGAATCTTAAGTGTAGATGACTTAATAAATGCATTTTTTTATTTACTTCAAGGTACAATTGTGGTTTTCCTAAAATAAGTCGATTTAAGGTTTTTAAAAGAGTTGTAGGTTAGCTTAGTCATTTTGGTGGCTAATGTTGCTTTCTCAATCTGGTCATAACATCTAGGCCGGGTTTGGGAGGTTACATTAGGTCTCATGAACTTACCTTGATAGGAAATTTTATTATTCATTTGACATTTATGATATATATATATTTTTTGTTTTATGCATGCTTAGTAAAATTATTTATAAATATCTCTAGTTATGTTAATTCTTCGAATTTCTGTATGAAAACTTGTTTGAAAGAATTCTTGTCGTCAAATTAGCTTGTTCACTAAGTATTTTTGCTAAAAAAAAATCAATTTTGAATGCCTTAGTAAATTTGCCTCACATTGATTTCTTTTTGTTCTTAAACATAGTTTTTTTTGGTGTATTATATACGTGTTTTATTATGTTAATATATGATAAAGATGTTAATTTTATTGGTTTTCCTTTCCTTTTTTAAGCTTAGCATGACATTTATATGTCGTTTGTATCGATAAAAGTATGCCCTTTCTGTCTTCTAGGCTATTTGTTCTGTATCGATACTTGAAGACTTCTTGCGATGCAAGTGCCTAAGTATCAGTAGTTTCGAGCATATATATACCTTGGCAATTTTATTTTTTTGCATTCAAAACTCAACAAAAACTTTCCCTTTTTCTCTCATCCCCATCAATTGGTTCCCTTTCCTACCCCACAGATCTCCTTTTTTTTTTCTCAAATTTATTCAAAACTAGTGCCTTCCACATGCATTCCATCACTTTCCACAAAATCTTCAACATTTAATCTTTTTCTCCAATTTTTCAGGTATCAAAGTCAAACTCTATTCTTTATTTTTTATTTATTTTCTAAGAAAATCATGTTAGTTTAGTGAACTTCATATTAGAATACTAGATTTCCTTACACTAGTGTAACACCCCAAACCCGGCCTGGACGTTATGGCCGAATCTAGCAATGTCACATTGAACTGCTTCTCGAAAAATGTAGTTTCGTTGAAAAACCCATTTCATAGTAAAACTCCTTGTGATCTTAACGAAGATTTAGGAAGTCTCGTCCATTGTTAAAAACTCAAGTCATTTAGAAAAAGTTTAATCCTATTAATTTGTTATTCTATCTTAAAACATTGTTCATTACAGAAGCTTTTGAAAACATGTTGCGAAAGCGTGATGGTTTGAAAAGCATTTATCTTTTGAAAACCCTTGTCCTATAGCTAGCAGATATAAATCAATACAAATAAAACCCCAAATTAAAAGTTAAAACTTTAAAGAGGCCTTATTATAGAATAAAATACCCAAACTAAATTGTTTATAAATTATAAGTCAAATATGGAAGCGTAAGTTATTGTGTGGCCACCTTCGAGTCCCTCGCAATACTGATCCGCCTAAGGATTACCTGCGCAGATACACAGAAGGGTAAGTTTATGAAAACTCAGTGTGTAATCCCTTAATAAATAGACAGTCATACATTCAATGAGCAAATATAGTCTGGGCCTAAGCCCGTATTAGTAACAGTGACAATATCAGTTTGGGCTTTAGCCCAACTCAATACAGAAACAGTCATATGCTTGGGCCATAGCCCATTGCGATGCTGATAAAGAAATGTGATGCAAGTCCTACCCATCCAGCCTCTACACTCCATCTCCGTCCAACCCTACACTCCATGTGGGGATATAATCAACCCACCCATCCCTACACTCCAAAATTAGCACCGGTTGCGGCACTAAACAGTAATATGCAGCTGAGCTACCAGTATAATAGGCTAAAAGCCATCAATGATTTGCAGCAGAGCTGCCAAAACAGTACACTTCCTCTAATCATAATAAACCCATCCCCAAGCAATGCATCAAATAGTCATGTCATGTTATATCATAGAATCATACATGTATCCATTACAATTTAAATAGCAAGCTAAAATACAGTCATACATGTACATATATATAATACCTCACATAGGGACAAAGCAGTCAATTTACCATGTAGGGGCATTTCAATCATTTCACCACATAAGGGCAAAACAATCATTTTACCAAATTGGGGTCTAGGTATACTTACCGACCCCACAGTAAGTCCACAGTCCTCTTGGGCGACTCGTACAACCTTGACAATCAAATAGTGAAAATGGGCCTAAAGCCCATAATGCGACCCATGTGGGCCCACATGCTCGTGTGGCATACAAAGCCCAAAAATGGCCTTAGTCGTGTAAGCTACATAGCCTGGCCCCATAATCTCCACACGTCCGTGTGGTTTACCCATGTGGGGCCCACGAGCCTGTGGGGCCCACACGGCCCATTTCAGCCCAACGTGGCCCAAAATGGCCCAAGCCCATGAAATCACTCATGGGGGCTCTACGATCAAACGCCCATGTTTTTACGTTTGGATTACCACACGAGCAAGCACACGCTCGTGTAGCATCGACGGTCACATTTTTCTGCTTTTGTCGGTTTATGATTTAAGCAGTGTGGTTACACACCTGTTAGGATTCTAGGTATGCAACCCCCCTTGAGATGCACTGCACTTAAAACAATTGACAAATTCATGACCAGCGTTAGTCATGCTTAATACTGCAACAGTCACCAAATGAACTTATTATTGACACTTACTTCCACTACCTCAACCAATGAAGTCTTATAACTCTACTGGTAAACCAAGTCCCACACGATTTGGCACAACTGACAGTAACTTGCACTAGACAGAACCCACTGCTTAGGAGAAAGACAGTCAATGGAAGAGAAAGAATAGGAATACCAAATATTCGGCCAATGAAATAAAGGAATACCGAAGCCGATTTCCCCTCCTTTAAGAGAAACCGAAAACAGAAGAGGGAAAGAGAAAAAAATATTCGGCTTAAATCAATGTAAAGGGAAACTTGAAAAAACCCGAAGGAATAGAGTAAAAGAGAAAGGGATATTCGGCCAGTGATAAAAGAAGTAGGTAAAAGTTAAAGACTGATTGGGAGAGGGGAAGAACACAAGTTTGACAAGGGTAAAATGAAAGTAAAAGAGAGACAGAGATGAACAGATAGCGAATAGAACGAAATAGGAGAGACAGGAACCCTAAGTCTGAAGTGCAAACGACAGAAAAATAGATGCTAGAGGAAGAAAAATAGAGAAGAAGAGAAGAGTTCCAGAGAGTAGAAAAAAACAGATTCGGCAAAAGACCTCAAAGAATTCAGCAAATGGGGAAAAACATGACCGAATGGCTAGAGGCTCCAAAGGCAACTGAATGGTTGAGAAGAATCCCATTTCGGCACCATTGCTCCCACCAAATTCAAATTCCCCTATTTCCTCCTAAAATCCCTCTTGTTCACAAACCTCAACAACCGAAAATCCCTCTTTTCACTCCCCAAATTTGGCTAACAACAACCCTATTCAAATCTGTTCAAACTTTTGGTGTTTCGGTCAAACGTAACTTCCTCCCATGGCCATCAGTAAAAATAATTTCCATTTGCATAAGCAGGGATTCAGACCTCAGAACACTAGCATACTCCACACGCCACTTATCCCTTAGACCAGCAGGCTCTTTTCTACCATGTTTTACTCAATATTATTTAAAAGCCTACTGCCTAGAGACAGTGCTTATTCCTCTAAAAACAAAACTTTTTGCACTTGCTCAGGTTTGAACCCAAGACTTCTCAGACACTTTCCAGTACACTTAACCACTGAAATAGATGCAGATTTATGTCACTTTCTTGCATAATTAAATATTTATGTGCAACCTCCAAACTATACCCCTACTCAAAACCTAATACTTCTAGGCCCGAAATTCAGGGCGTTATAACTAGATTCTTTATTTTTAATAGATTAGAGTTGGTTTTCCATTTTCATGTTGTTAATAATAATAATTGTAACCTCCCCAACCCGGCCTAGACGTTATGGCCGAATTGTGAAGACCACATTAGTCATCTGTGTGACTAAATGACCCTACCGTTCTTTGAAAAACTTAGTTACTCTATTTTAAGAAAAATTGTGGTTTGCTCTTGTGCCAATTTCGGAAAACTTCATTATTTAATTTATCCATCTTTAAGTTAGTTTATTAGTGATAACATGGTTTTAGAAAACATGTTGTTTGTTGTTTCATTTAGAAAAACTTTAACTTCTTTCATTGTAGCAAAAAACTCGGTTTATGACAAATTTATGTTAAGTCAAGTATCATGCATTGTTCAAATTCAAAACATGTGTTTGAATCCAATCAATGAGATGAGTATGCATGCATAAAACCCTAAAATAAAGAAAAACCCAAACCACAGTCCAAATAATGTTACAGTCCAAAAAAATAAAATAAACCTTAATAAAATTTTAAGCAAAATAAATGTTTAGTCTGAAGTCCGCCGTATGTCCACATGCCAGGTCTGATCTTAGTCTCAAGCATTACCTGAGACGTTTGAAACTATGGGGTGAGCTAACTAGCTTAGTGTGAGTATAAAACAATAGAAGCACTCAATTAATCATTATGGATAGCAATCACCAATTTAACGCAACACAATATGTAGCATACAATGTTATCATTCGAGTATGTCATGGTTATAATACAATCCAAAACTATTCCCTACCCATCCATCCGCTACACTCCATGAGTTCATCAAAACTTGTCTACCAATCACCAAACATTACGAGATGAGTTTGATGTGGTTAAACCACCATTATAAATAGTGTAGTCATATTGCCAATCAATATGCGACGTAATCGTCAATCTCCTCATTACTACTGGTGTAGTGCACTGATAACATTATTGTGGACTTAATCTACCGCTGGTACTCCACGGAACTCCTCTGACATCCACAATATCCCATCCTATGCACATGTATTATGCCATACAATGTACTAGTAAGTATTGCGTAACGCCATAAACTCGATCATGTGAATCAGATCTGAATCCAGGGTGTTACTACCCATGTACATATGAATCTCACTCAAATATAAAATTTACATTCGATTATAATTGTTTAGTTAGAAATTTGTCTAAGAAATACTTAGGTGTGATTAATGTGAGAATTTAATTAGTTTTTAAGCACCTTTTAACTAGGAATTTATACAAATTTTGAGTATTTTGATAGCAAATTCTATATTTTTAGTACATATTGAGAAATTGGGCATATAATTAAAGAGTGTAATTTTAAGTAATTAAATTATAATTTTACATAATTTTACTTTATGTTGCTACATTTTGAGAAATACATAATTTTGTGTTAAATTTGCTACAGCTTGATACACTAATGTGTTGAATATTTGAAGCCATTATGGATAACGCATGGACATGAGCTGAATATTAATCAGCATAGGACGACAAAGCTTGAGTATTGGACTCAAGGAATTAATTTTAAGCCAGCTTGGAAGTGGGTTGATGAAAGGAACAAGCCTACTCTTCACATTAAAGCCCAAACCATCCATTAAGGGGGGAAAGTCCAAATTCGGCAAAGAGCAGCTCAACTAGCTTTCGAGCAATTAATTAAGGGTCCTTACATGTGTAAAAAATCACAAAATAGCCCCAATAGAATACTATGGTTTCGTCCAACCCTTTCTCTTCAATTAAGCAAGAATCAAGCTAAAATCAAGCAAAAATCAACCTCTCTTCCCACAAATTATGGTCGGCCATGAATGAGAGATTTCTAATGTATGTTCATGCTATTTTTAGCAAACTCTCAAGTCTTCTCTCATGTATAAATACCACCCCTCATTCACCTCTCAAATCATCAACTCATTCACTCATTATTCTTTCTTCTCTCCCATGCCTAAGCCTACCATTTTTCTCTCATCTTCCCCATTATCTCTTTGAGAGTTCACCTAGCAAGCAATTCTTAAGTTGAAAGATCTCACGGCCAACCAGCTCGAGGATTAGTTTGTATTGGAGCAACGATGAAAATAGGAGGAAACCACTACAGATAGTTTTTGGAGAATCACTAAAATCTTTTTAGAGTTTTTCTTCGTTTCTCTTTTTTGTTCTAATTTGAAAAACATGCTTGTAAATTACTTGATTTTTGTTAATTTAATAATGATCACCTAATTTGTTTCTGCTAGAATGACTGCAATTTCTTGATTATTTAGTTCAAATTATGTTTATGTTATTTTGTACGTCAATTATTTATGCTTCCAATTAAAATAATTTATGTTGTTCATGTAATAGTCCGGTTTAGACCCTAGTCAGAATAGTAGTTTTGGGACCACAAATCTGAGTCAAAAAAACATTTTAATATTATTTTTCTTACGTATAGTATGTGAATTTATGTCTGTGAAAGTTTCGTATAAAAATTTGATCATTTGTGTGCCTAATTTAGAAAAAGGACTTAATCGCGTAAAATGTAAAAGTGGCTAGCTATTTGTTAAAAGTAATTAAGTGTTATGGCTTTTAGAATCAAAGGTCCTTAGGATGATATTATACCATTTGAATGATGGATGGACATAAATGACCATCCATTAAGTGATTTTATAATGGTTTATTAAGGTTAAATTTGTAAAAGGATTATTAATGATATTATAATAAAACAAAACAAAAGATTTGTGTTAGTCGTCTTTGTTTTTGCCAAAAATTGAGAAGGAAAGTCTCCATCCATGGTATTTTAGGATTCGGGTATTACTAAGCTTAATTGTAAGTTCATTTTTGTTCGGTTTTTGATAATTTTTATGTTTTTGAGATCGTTGCTTAGTAATCTCTCAAGCCCATGTCTCAATTTCCAAATTTGATGATGATTTTGAATTAAGTCATTGATGAAATTATGAGTTTTATGAAGTTTGATGATAATATATGGAAGCTTGATGTTGGATTAATATGTTTTGTCTTTGAATTTTTGATGAATTTGAGTAATTAAGGACTAAAGTGCTAAAATGCAAAAATGTGTGAGCTAATTTGTAAAATGCCCTAAATATGTGTATATGGATTGATTTAAATGAATGTGAGATTGAATAAGTCAAATTTTAATTTATATAGATCAAGAACCAAAGAAAAATGAATTAGATCGAGGAAAGTCGAAAGTCATCGATTAGTCGATTCCGTCCGTTCGGATCCATACAAGGTAAGTCAATATACAAGTAAATGTGTTGAATTGAATTATTAATTGCTTTTGTGATATTTAAATTGTGCTGAATGGATTTTGAGAACTCAAAATATGGAATCTGAGAAAGTTTCGGTAATGTGACGACGTTTGAAAAGCCCCGTACGAACTATAGGAATAGTTAGGATACATATGTCATGACATAGGATCCGATATGTGTTTTCATGTAAGACCACATCTGGGACGTTGGCATCGATATGAGATTTACGTGTAAGACCATGTCTGGGACATCGACATCATATTTGATTTCGTGTAAAACCCTGTCTGGGATAGTGGCATCGATATTAATTACATGTAAGACCACATCTGGGATACTAGCATTGTACAAGCTTTTCGAGATATTTGATAATCCTTATAGATTTTGAACGGTTCAACAGGCATTCTGAGAAATGAATGGTTATGTGAGTAAGTATTCGATTCAGGTACGTTTGTCATGTACATTATGATTAAGAATGACAGGTAAGTATATGTTTATATGTGAACATATGAAATATGTATGAATTATATGAGTATAAAATGTGTTCAGTGTAAGTGACTTATGAACAATTAATTTTTATGAGAATTATGGATATGTGGTTATGTTTTGCCATGAGCTATATAAATGAAATGGTTTGGAAATATGTTATGTGATGAGTTTATTTTATATGGCTTACTAAGCTTTGGAAAGCTTACTTTGTGTGTGTTTACAATTGGTTTTTTTTTTTTAGATTATCGAAGCTACCGAAAGCTCGGGGATCGTCAAGGATAATCACCACACTATCGAACTCTATTTTGGTACCTTTTGAAAATGTGATTATTGAAGTATGGCATATATAGGCTAAAAGTATTAGAATATGTTTTGTAATGTATATATCTAGCCATGTGATATGGCTGGGTTACGGATGTGATTATGAATGAATTTTGGTATATGTTTTGTGTTCAAAAATGGTATGTTTTGATGTGCTTAAATGGCTTAGTAAGAAATGCTCAATTTGGTAAGTTGGTTATGTGAATTAGTCATGGAAATGGTATGAATTTGAGATGATAAGGATGATATTGGTTGATAATAATATAACATGAATGATGTATGTTTTGGGAATGAAATTGGTTGGAAATGTGGTATATATGATGCTTGAATTTGGCTTGTAGGTATGACCTTAACAGGTGGCAAATTGGCCTTGCCAATGGCCTATATTTTCCCACACGGTTGAGCACACAGGCGTGTGTCTTAACCGTGTCCTTCAATGTTTCTTTTAGAAGCAAGTCAGTCTCGAGCACGGCCTAGACACACGGGCGTGTCTGGTAGCCGTGTAAGGCATATAGCCTTGGAACATAGGCGCGTGTGGCCATTTTGAAGGGTAAACAGGTTAGACATACGGACGTGTGGTCAGCCGAGTGACCCAAGTCAGTTTCGACCACGGCCAAGGCACATGGACGTGTCTCTGGCTGTATGGATAAGTTAGTTTGCATGCTCTGTTTCGCCCCAGCCTAGACACATAGGCGAGTCTAATACCATGTGAGGCACACGACCTGCTCACACGAGTGTGTAGCCTTTGTAACTTAGAAAAATTTTATGTGTTGAGAAATTTCGTATGTGATTGGTTTAGTCCCGAATCCACTTTAAAGCATGTTTAGGGTCTCAAAGACCTCGTAAAGGGACTACATGTATATGAATTGTTATGAATTGATGATATATGATTGATGTTTGTGAATGGATTATAAAATGTTTTGATATGTTTGCTAATGCCTCTTAACCCTAGTCTAACGATGGATACGGGTTAGGGGTGTTACAGTTCATGTATTAATACATGCTTGAATGTATTAAAATTAAATGCTTAATTAGAACCAAATGGTGATTAATGGACACAATAATTGGAAAATGCATGTTTAGTCTATATTCAACAGAAACAGGTTAAAGGTTTGTAATAATTCGAAAGAACACTGTTACATTGCATAACTTTATATTAATGTGATTAAATTGTTTCAAACAGACATGTCCTTGTTACTTTGCATAAATTCTAAGGAATGGTGGCTTAGAATATAATCCTTAGTTAAATTTTGACATAGACATATGCAATTTTTTCTAAGTGATAAACATAAGACTTCGATAAAAGCCTATGAATTTTAAATTCCAAGTTAATAAATAATCGATTTACCATGGAATTTTTTAAGAACATTTGTTAAACATAATTTTGAATGAATTAAATCAATAGTTGTAATTGTTCTAGCTTATTCATGTTATTATTGTTAAATCTTGTGACTTGTTGCTTAACCATTTCATTGCATTTTATTTCATTCTCATTTGCATATTAGCTATTAATTTAAGTTAATTAGAACATCCACCACTTTCAAATATTTTATTTTTATAATCAACTTGTTAAATATTAATTTTACAATTATTGATTATCAATACAGTCCCTGTGGACTCACTTGTTACTTGATAGTGGCTTTGTATACTTGCCCATTTTGTCGCGAACCAGTATAGACAAAGAGATTATTTACAAATACGATTGAATTGATGTCATATTCTATTGTAATTATCCCGTGTGTAAGACTTCTACAAAACAACTCAGACTCGAACATGACATCAGACCTACTCTATATTCATAACAACCCACTTCGCCACTCCTTTGGCGTAGCCTTGGCGTCATCTCTCCTACGTAAACCCAACCAGCTTACCTGTAACACTATACACAGAGATAAGTTCATAAGAACTTAGTGAGTTAAATTTTATTTACTTGTATTGTCTCAATATAATGTATCTGGGAACTTCATTATCATCTCATTGTTCTTCATTCTTCGACTTGACTTTTGTGAGTACCTTTCTTCTTCATACCATAGATTCCATTCCTTGCTTTATGACCATTTCCAACCCTTAGCATCTTTAGTACATTACTTACATTATTTACCCAACCTTTTCATGATTTCGTAATTGTTCCCATTTTGGAACCCATACCTACAAAACATTGTTGATCGAGTTGTTTTTCTAGTATACTTGGTTCCTAAAATGAACTTGCCACATTTCATGGTGTATTCCATTTTCTATGTACATATCTTAAGACTATACAGGATACAATATTTTCTACAGAACCATTCCTTCAGAGTTCACCATATGTACTATTCCTTCAGAGTTTGTCATACGTACCAATCCTTCAAAACTATCCACAAATATCATTCTTTTGGGGTTTCTCATACTTACCATTATTCTCTTTAGGGTCCGCTGGAAAATCGTTTCCTTTAGATAATTTCCATAATGGCCTTCCTTCAAAATGTGCCACGAAGGTGTTCCTTTCCATAGATCGCTACAAAGGCTCCTATTTCACAGATTGCCACAAAGCCTTCCATTTCACAGATTGCCACAAAGGCTTCCATTTCATCGATTTCCATAAAGGCTTCCATTTCATAGATTGCCACAAAGGCTTCTTTTTTCAAATGTGTTCATGATAGAGATTCGCCTAGACTCACATTTCGTGAGGTTTTCTTTCATCGTCTTGGTCACCCAAAGAACTCTATTTGATAATAATCTTCTTTTAGTTCTCTCAATATGATGCCATAACCCACCAGTTATGGTCTTATACAATATGGTCTTTCCTTATAATGCCATAGCCCACCAGCTATGGTCTTACACAATATGGTGCCATGGACTTTTCCTTTCAGAGAATTGTGTGTAAAGTCTCGATGGACTCCTTTAGACGAATCTACGAAGATAGACACAGACTCACTTAACAAATCTTTCATGCTTTGAAACTATACAGAAATTAACATAAATTTCGTTTCACATTATCTCATACATTCTAGAAGCATTCATACAGTTTATTTCATCATTAGAACATCCATCTCATACTTAACTTATCAGATTCCTCATGAACTATTCGTGCATGGCTCATTTAGCGTTCATAGTCTGACCATTATTTATAGAAACATTACAAATACTACCTTACCTACGAAAGTCAACTTAGGGACTCACTTGACATCCACGAATGGTAGCTTGGTCTCCAAATCCTAAACATCCAACATGAAAACTCAATAATCACTACTTATAATATATATAGATACCATTAAAACTCATTCATATAACTTTTATTATCATCAGAAGCCCCATTAACTTTCATGCAAAGCCTTACTTCTTCATTTACTATCAATGCTCGTAAACAGACTTACTCAATCAGAAGTCCACATGCAAGTCCAAATTACTTACCCTGAACATGAAATAACCATTTGCATGAACTCCGATCCTTAATTTCAGCTTAACAAGAAAGATCCCTAATCAGCTCTAAAGTAAAACAGAAATGGTGTTTTCAAACAGAAGCAATAATATATCTCTCTCTATTTTTCTTTTTCTAAAGCTCATATCAAGATATATATATATATATATAACCCACGTTTCTATAGTGGAACTTAACACGTGTCATCAATCTTCAACACTGCCATTTTAGGGGTTAACAATTGTAAGGAAATATATACAAGAGTCCATAATCTTTATGTATATTTGATTTACCCTATCGTTCATTCCTGGCCATCTCGTTAGAATGTAACTTGCACAGTTACTAGGCAAACTTGGTGTACAGTAGCTTTGGCGATCTCTTCATTACCCAAAGAACCTTTAATACTCCTACAATTCCCTTCATTTTCGCATATCTACTGTAACAACCCGATTTTAGTAAAATCAAAATAGTGCTTTGGGACCACAAATCTGACGAGTAAATCTTTATTTTATTATTATTTTAATGTTTACGGGACTATATTAAGGTCGTGTTAAAATTTCATTAAGAATTTTTTATGTTTGCATGCCTAATTAAGTGAAAAAGATTAAATTGTAAAAGATACAAAAGTAGAGTTCTATTAGTTAAAGGTGTCAAATAGCTATGAAATTTTAAAGTGAGAAGAAATAAATGGTAATTAGACCAATTTTGATGTTAGTGGATATTCATGGATTTGGTTTTGTTGAAATTATGAATGTTTTTAAAGGTTAAAAAGGTAAATGAGTAAATAAGGTTAAAATAAATAAAACAAAAAAAATTTCCTCATTTTTACTCATCTTTTTCCACCAAAATTAAAAGAAAGAAACACCATGGAAGTTTGGTAAGCATCCAGCTAGGTTGTCATGCTTGCATGGTATGTTTTACAACTTCATTTTTAATAATTTTTATGTTTTTGAAGTTGTTTTAGCCTAATCTAGCTAGTCCGGGGATCAATTTACAAAATTGTTAAAGAATTAGGGTTTTGTCATGAATGTTGTTGCATGATTCTTGAAGTTTAGTGACAGATTATAAGTCGCTGTTAATAAATAAACAAGTTTTGTAAAGTAATTTTTGATGAAAATTGTATTTAGGGACTTATTAGTAAAAGTAGTAAAAATTTAAGTTAAATTCATGAAATGGTGGTTTCATGAGCTGATATAGGTCCCTAATGAATTCAGCTAGCATGAGATAAGGATGAAAATGCTTAGATTTCAATTTATGAGCTTAAGGACTAAATTGTGAAAAGTTAAAATGTTAAGGGAAAATTATAATTTTGTAAAAATATGAAATATGGACTAAACTGAATAATAGAAGTATTAAATGGATTGAATTTGTATATTTAGATCAAGATAGACCACATACGGAGTTAGATCGAGAAAAAGCTAAATCATTGGATTAATCGACTACGTTTTTACACTCTGATTGTCGAGATAAGTTCATTTGAATAAATGTCATTTTAATGTTATTTTCAATCATATGATAATATGTTAGTTTTATGTAATTAAATGATGAATATTCATTATTGCCATGACAGTTATCGAGTCCTGGTTGAACCTTAGGAATTCATAGGATACAAATGACATGTCACTAGGGATTTCATGTTTCAGGTGCTAGTCTTGAATGTACTACCAATGGTTGAGGTCCTGCATTGGTTGCAGATACTCTACAGCTCGTGTGAGCAGCATCGAGTGGCTTATATTTCAACCCATAGCTCGTGTGAGCAGACCTATTTCACAGCTCGTGTGAGCAACGATGTAAAAGAAAGGTTACGGTTATATGTTTAAGCACATTTCGTGTGAGTTTTCCCGAGTATCCAATGATATTCTAAATGGTTCAATAAGCATGAAAAGGAAAGGAATGATTAATGTTCAAATAAACTATATCATGTAATTATGAAAATGATTGAAATGGTAAGCTTCAATGGAAGTATGCTTATGTTAATGAAAATGATGAATTCAAATGAAGTGTGTTCATGTATAATGGCTTACCTTATGTTAAATTCAAGTGAGTTATGTTTGGATGTGCTAACATGTGTTGTTGATGGTGCTTAGGCTTGTGCCAAGCTTGTGGTTGGAGTATATTATGCTTATTCTTAATGTTTATTAATGAAATGGTAAGTTATGTTTCATGTTTTGCGAACTTACTAAGTATTATGTGTTTACGAAACTTTATTTCCCATGTTTTATAGATAATCGGAAGCTCGACCAGTTCAGAAGCTCGTCGGAGATCTATCACACTGTCCAGCATAAATATCAGTAGATTTTGATGTTTTGGCCAACTTTATGATGGCATGTATAGGTGGACTTGTGTTGGTATCTATTTGAATGTTAATTGATGATTTGGGCATGTATAAGTTGTTTTGGTACCATTTGATGTTGGTTGAATTGTGTTGTTTCGGTACTTGTGATGCATGAATGGTATGGCTCAAATGGTAAGTTTAAGATAAAGTTCTAGTGATCAAGTTTTGGTATACATGAGATGGTATTGAGTTAAATATGATTGATGAATGAAAAGTGATATATATGCATGTTTAGGGAAGTTTGTATGTTTTCTTTTGAGGTGCCTTGTATGGCATATTGGTTGAATGATCTTGGACTATTGATTTGGTCATTTCATATAGGTTTTGGTCATGTTTTAAGGTCTTGATTATGTGCACAAAATGCTTTTAGGTGGTTGCATGAGTTGGTGTTGAAAATGGCTTGAATTTCGCCAATTTTATATCCACACGGCCCGAGACACAGGCGTGTGACTCAGGTGTGTATGACACATGGCCTGGCGACACGGCCGTGTGTCCCCTGTAGGTTTTAATTGTAACAGGCCGGTTTAGACCCTAGTCAGAATAGTAGTTTCGGGACCACAAATCCGAGTCAGAAAAATAATTTATTATTATTTTCTGTACTTATAATATGTGAATTGATATCTGTGAAAGTTTTGTGTGAAAATTTGATTGTTTGTGTGCTTAATTTAGAAAAAGGACTTAATCACGTAAATTGTAAAAGTGGCTAGTTCTATGTTAAAAGTGCCTATTTGCTATGGCTTTTTAATTGTAAGGTCCTTATGTTGCTATTATGCCATTGAAAAGGTTAATGGACATAAATGGCCTAATGTTTAATGATTAAATGGTTTTATAACAAAGGGTAAAATTGGTATTTGGTTAATAAATGTTAATTAAAATAAAACAAAGAAATGAAATTGGCCATTAATGTTCATGTTGCCGAAAATTTAAGAAGAAAAAGAAGAAAACAACTCAAGCTAGGGTTCGGCCTTGGTCTTCTTTAATTTAGGTATGTAATTTGATTGGTTTTTGATAATTTCTACGTTTTTGTGATCGTTGCTCTATGTTCTATCAAGCCCATGTCTCAATTTCTGAATTTGATGATGATTTTGAATTATGCCATTGATGCTTTTGTGAGCTTTGTGATGATAGTTGATGAAAAATGAAAGATATGTGTTAGTTTACTATGTTTTGTAGTGGGATTTTTGATGAATTGGATTAAAATGTGAAATAAATGAAATATATGGGCTTATATGAACACTATGAAAATTTGGCTAAGCATGGGTATATAAAAATTTTGTATATTTTGTGATTTTATGAAATAGGGACTAAAGTGTTTAAATGTGAAAATGTGAGGGCTAATTTGTAAAATGCCCTAAATATGTGTATATGGATTGATTTGAATGAATGTGAGATTGAATAAGTCAAATTTGAATTTATATAGATCAAGAACCAAAAAAAACGGAATTAGATCGGGGAAAGTCGAAAGTTGTCGAGTACTCGATTTCGTTCATTTGAATCCGTACGAGGTAAGTCGATATACAAATAAATGTATTGAATTGAATTATTAATTGCTTATAGGATATTTGAATTGTGATGAATGGATTTGAGAGCGAAATATGTGAACTCCGAAAAAGTCTGATAATGCGGCGACGTCCGAAAAGTCCCGTACAAACCATAGGAATAGTTAGGATACATATGTAATGACATAGGATCCAATATGTGTTTTCATGTAAGACCACGTCCAAGATGTTGGCATCGACTTATGATTTACGTGTAAGACCATGTCTGGGACATTGGCATCGTATTTGATTTCGTGTAAAACCCTGTCTGGGACAGCAGCATCGATATTTGATTACTTGTAAGACCACGTCTAGGACATTGGCATTGTATGAGCTCTCTGAGCTATCCTAGTATCCTTATTGATTCTGAATGGTTCAACGGGCATTCCGAGAAAATGAATGACTATGTGAACATGTATTTGATTTAGGTACATTTGAATTATATGTTAAGATTGAGAATAAAAGGTAAGCATATGTATATATGTGTTAACATAAGAAATATATTTTTATTATGTGGAAATGTGATGCACATATGAGAAAATGGTTATGATTATTTGAGTTAAATGAGAATTATGAACTTGACATTGAGTTATGCCATGATTCATACAAATAATTTGTTTATAGTTATGATTTGTGATAAGTTTATTTGTATATGGCTTACTAAGCTATTGAAAGCTTACTTTATGTGTTTTCAATTGTTTTATAGATATTGAAGCTACTGGGAGCTTGGGGATCATCGAGGTTCATCACCACACTATCGAACTATATTTTGGTACCTTTTGAAAATGTATATATTGAAGTATGGCATGTACAGGCTAGAAGTTTTTGAATATGTTTAGTGAAATGTATATCTAGCCATGTGATGTGGCTTGGTTTTGGTTGTGTTTATGTATGATTTTTGAGTAATAACTATGTGATGCAATTATGTTAATATGATGTGATCATGAATGGCTAAGAGAATTGGTCAATTTGGTAAGTTCTTGGTATGTGCTCATTGTGGAATTTGGTAAGTATTGGCATGAGAATGAATGTAATGAATTGAGACAATGGAACATATGTTTTGGTATGATTTTGAGTTATGATTTGGTATGGATTATATGACATGAATAATGTATGTTTTGTGTTTGAAATTAGTTGGAAATATGGTATATTTGATGCTTGAATTTGGCTTGTAGGTATGATTCAATATGGGTGGCAGATTAGCCTTACAAATGGCCTATATTTGTCTACATGGTTGAACACACGGGCGTGTGTTTCGACTATGTCCTTCAATGTTTCTTTTAGAAGCAAGTTAGTCTCGAGCACGACCTAGACACACGGGCGTGTCTGGTGGCCGTGTTAGGCACATAGCCTTGGCACATGGGCGTGTGTGGCCATTTCGAAAGGTACACGGGCTAGACACACGGGCATGTGGTCAGCCGTGTAACCCAAGTTATTTTCAACCACAGCCAAGGCTCACGGGCGTGTTTCCGGCCGTGTGGTTAAGTCAGTATGCATGATCTGTTTCGCCATGGCCTACATGGGCGTGTTTAATGCCGTGTGAGGCACACGGCCTGTTCACACGGGCGTGTGACCTTTGTAGCTTAGAAAAACGTTTAAGTTTCAAAAAATTGTATTTGAGCTTGGTTTAGTCCTGACTTCTTTCTAAAGCATGTTTAAGGTCTCGTTGACCTACGTAAGGGAATTTATAATGATGTGTGAATTTGATGCTATGTTGATTATGAAATGAATGTGGATTGTTCCGATATGTCTAGTAATGCCTCTTAACCCTAGTCCGGCGACGAATACGGGCTAGGGGTGTTACATTAATGCACTCAAGTCAGGCAGTTACAAGGCTTGACACACGGGTGTGTGGGGCTATTTCGTGCGTTACACGACCTGGCACACGGGCTGGGACATGGTCGCGTGTCCCTATTTCGATTGTTACACTGCCTGAGATACGGACATGTGTCTCAGCCGTGTGAGGCACACGGCCGTATGACCCCTGCAGTCTAATTTTTTCTAACTTTTTCTTGTTCTTTCTGATTGATTCCAATTTGGTCCCGAATTGTTTCTAAGGTATTTTTAGGGCCTCGAGTGATCGATTAAGGGATGTTATGTATGTGATTGAATGTATTTAGATTATGTTTGCGATGATGTATTAAATGAATGTATTAATGTTCCATTTGAATGGTAATACTCTGTAACCCTAATTCGACGACGGATACAGGTTAGGGGTGTTACACCTGCACCCTTTAGAGAACATTCTTTACCTTATACTCTATTGTCTGCTTCATTGTGTTCGTATCAACCAGCGTCGTAACCTATCCTCTATCATTTTCCTCAACATTGTTCAAATGGTCCATCGATCGATGTCTAGTAAAAAAGTGCTCAAGTATGGCATCTTTCTTTCCCATCTTTTTTGTTCTCTTAAGTTGAAAGTTAATTTTGACCCCGATTGAGCCATTACTTTTATCCTTGATGTGTCGACTGCTCAAACTTGTGGATGGGCTAAAACCGGTGGTGTATAGGCTAGGAATCCACAACGCACTTAGGAAGTCGTTGCTGGTCCACAAACGGAAAGCGCTCCATAACAAGACGTAACTTAACTACCAGCTACGGATATTCCCGTTTTGGCACCTCCTCTATCACGTTACACCCTTTCTATTCTTGTTGTTATTCATGGTCTGCCCTTGCATGTTGATGCTCGATTTGATGTTTTAAAAAACCCATGTTAAAGATCAGTGCAACATCTTGGATGAGCAAGTAGAAAATCTTTCCTCTCCCTTCCCATCAGCTTCGAACGCTTAAGTTGTTTCTTTGCTTGACACTCTTATGATTGTTGGTTTAGTTTGTTTGATCTTTGCTTGGGTGCTATGCTTTAGATGTTATCTTTGGTGCATGCTACTTTGGATATTCTTTTTGGATTTCTTGTGGCTACTATTATGTTTGTTAGATGATACCATGTTTATTGTTTTCTACTAGTTTTTGTTAATATTTAGTTTCTCTTTAATTATGTGTTTACTTCCTATTATTGTCTTATTTATCTACTCCTCTATTGTTCTTCTCTTTGTACTTCTACCTTGCTCGTTCTTTTTCAAATGTTTTGATTTATGGCTTTTTGATATCACAAATGAAGACAATAAATTTTCTTTGCAAAAAGTGCATTTTTATTTCTACAAGCAAAAGAGTTTTTTTTTTTATTATATATTATGGTTTGAAAAGTACTATCTTTTTTTTCAACTAATCTTTAAAAATGTTTTCATCAATTATTTTTTAAACGAGGAGCCCAACTTGAAAATAATATTTGAGTTGAGGGGAGTTAATAAATTTTTCAATGGTATTGTTATATATATATATAAAAAAAAAAAAAAGAAAAGAATAGTGATTGTTAATTTTGTTTTACAAATGTTTTGATATAACAAAGTCAAATTAAACTCTCACTTAGTAAAATTTATGATTAAATGATAAAATGTTATAAAATTATTTTTAAGTGCTTACAAAGTTATAAAATGGTCAAACTTGTCATTAAATATATTTCATTAGTTGATTTCTTAAAAGCACTTTGACATTTAGCGATACATAGGTAGATTTCTACCGAAAATAGTGAGCTACCTTGGATTCCCCTGCACCTTCCATCTATACAATTGATCAATTGTATCATTACAAGTCTCTCCCTCTTGAAACCCTCAAACTTCTACCAATACAGACATAGTTGTAGGGATAGAATGGGTTCTGATGGTCACTTTTTAAAGACTTCTACGATACAAGGTACAACTTGCCTACAGACTGCAATTAGGGCTCAAATTTATTATTGCAATGGCTCTAATTCATTTCTAATGTCTCCAAGGTAGTTAGAAGACATAAATACAAGTCAAGATGTAACATCCCAAATTAGAGCCTAGTCAGAACATTGGTTTCGAGACCACAAATCTGACGTAATAAAATTTATTTTTATTATATTTTTATGGTCTACAATTTCATGGGATGATTTTGTGAAAATTTCGTTCGAAAATTTCGACGTTTGGGCACTAAATTTGGTCAAAATGACCAAATTGTAAAAAGTGCAAAAGTTGAGTTCTACATGTTAAAGGTGTTCAATTGTTATGAGTTTTTAAATTGGAGGTCCTTAAATGGTAATTAGACCATTGGTTAATTGTTGGACAAAAATAGACATGAAATGGGTGAAATATAATATTTTTAAGTTAAGGGCATTTTGGCCTTTTGATAATTAAAATAATAAAAAGGGAAATAAGCCAAATTCATGCTCATCTTCTTCATCTAGCCAAAAATACCATGGAAGCCATGGCTAGGGTTTGTTTCAAGCTTCCAAGCTCATTTGTAAGTGATCCCGAGCCCATTTTTAATGTTCTTTACGTTTTTAAAGCCCATTTTTAAGCTTCCAAATTAACATGAAAAAACAACCATAACCTTTATTAACTACTATGGCCGAAAGCTCTAATCATTCTTAAAATAAAAAATTCAACATGGGTTACAAAAAGAACTTGGTATCTAACTCAAGATTAACCAAAATTTCAAGAATTAACATAAACTTCTCACCCTAATGTAGACCTAAGATGACCGAATGGCTTTTCTCCCTTCTTCCTCTTTACATTCGGCCAAGAAGAACAAATATGAAGCTTTGTTTTCATCACCCATTTTCCTTATTTTTTTTATTCCTTTATTTTATATAAAGTATAAAACCATTTAACTAAAAATTAATACATAGTTTAATATAAAGTCATCATCATGGCCGGCCACTATTAACAAAAAGGGGTATTTGACATGCAAGTCCAAGTTTTTTTTATAACATGCATTAATGGACCACTTTTAAAATTACCTATCACATTTCACAATTGTCTCACATAAGTCCTATTAAATAAATTCACATTCAAATGAATAAATTAAAGATTGGAACTTTCGCACATGCATGTTCACGCACAATAAGCATAGAAAATAACGGTTAATTATTTTTATGACTCAATTTTGTGGTCCCGAAACCACTTTTTGACTAGGGTCAATTTAGGGCTGTCACAACTCTCCCCCACATAAGAAATTTTCGTCCCCGAAAATCTTACCAGTGAATAAGTTAGGATATCGTTCTTTCATAGAGTTCTCGGGTTCCCAAGTAGCTTCTTCGATCCCGTGCTTGAGCCATAATACCTTTACTAACGGAACCTTTTTGTTTCGCAACTCTTTTACCTCGCGAGCTAGGATACGAATCGGTTCTTCTTCATAACTCAAATCAGATTGAATTTAAACCTCTGTTGGATTAATTATGTGCGATGGATCGGATCTATAACGTCGAAGAATCGAGACATGAAAAACGTTGTGAATCTTTTCAAGTTCAGGGGGCAAAATCAATCTGTAAGTGACCGACCCAATTCGTTCGGATATTTCATACAGCCCGATAAACCTCGGACTCAATTTGCCTTTACGACCAAATCTGAGCACCTTTTTCCAAGGTGAAACTTTAAGAAACACTTTGTCTCCGATCTGATATTCAATATCTTTTCATTTTAAATCCGCATACGACTTCTGACGATCTGAAGCTGCTTTCAGACTTTTACGAATTACTTTTACTTTCTGCTCAGCATCTATAATCAAATCAACCCCGAAAATTTTACTTTCACTAAGCTCGGTCCAAAACAATGGTGTACGACATCTACGACCGTACAAAGCCTCGTAAGGTGCCATCTTAATGCTTGATTGAAAACTATTGTTGTAAGAGAATTCAATCAAAGGCAAATACCGTTCCCATGAACCACAAAACTCAAGGATGCAACATCTCAACATATCCTTCAGTATCTAAATTATTCGCTCGGATTGACCATCAGTCTGGGGATGAAAAGCAGTGCTAAAATGCAACTTGGTACCCAAAGCTTCTTGCAATTTCTTCCAAAATCGCGATGTGAATCTCGGATCTCTATCCTATACAATAGAAATAGGTACCCCATGTAATCTTACGATCTGAGAAACGTACAATTTAGCTAGTTTGTCTAGTGAATAATCCGTACGTTCGGGAATAAAATGAGCCGACTTTGTCAGTCTATCAACAACAACCCAAATCGCATCCTTCTTACCTGACGATAATGGCAACCCAGATACAAAATCCATCGTAATTTGATCCCATTTCCATTCAGGTATCATGATCAGCTGAAGTAATCCCGAAGGCACTTGGTGTTCCGCTTTCACTTGTTGACATGTCAAACACTTCGAAACAAAATCAGAAATGTCACGTTTCATACCAGGCCACCAAAACTAACGTTTCAGATCGTTGTACATTTTCGTACTTCCCGGGTGAACGGACATTCGGCTACTATGAGCCTCGCTCAAAATCACCGAAATAAGTTTCGAATTTCTTGGAATACACAATCAACTTCTGAACTTCAAACAATCATTGTCATCGATTTGAAATTCTGATTCTACATTTTAGACACATTCGGTTCGTTTAGCAACCAATTCATCATCGACTTTCTGAGCTTCACGAATTTGATGAATTAATAATGGTTTGGCCTTAATTCTGCTACTAACACATTAATGGATGAAACGGACAGTTGTACATTCATCTCTCGTAAAGCAAACAGTGATTTACGACTTAAGGCATCAGCAACCACATTAGCCTTTCCCGGGTGATAGTCAATAACAAGTTCATAATCTTTCAATAACTCAAGCCAACGTCTTTTTCAAAGATTCAAATCCCTTTGAGTCATTAAATATTTGAGGCTTTTGTGATCCGAATATACATGGCACTTCTCTCCAAACAAGTAATGTCGCCATATTTTCAAAGCGAAAATAATTGCAGCTAATTCGAGATCATGGGTCAGATAGTTTTTCTCATGCGGCTTCAACTACCTCGATGCGTAAGCTACCACTCGACCTTCTTGCATCAACACACAACCCAGCCCAAGTAAGGATGCATCACTGTAAATGACAAACTCTTTACCAGATTCGGGCTGCACTAGTATTGGAGCTTCAGTCAAATAAGTTTTTAATTGATCGAAACTTTTCTGACATTTTTCTGACCATTCAAACTTAACATCTTTCTGAAGTGGTTTCGTCATTGGAGTGGCTATCATCGAGAAACCCTTTACAAATCGTCTGTAGTAACCGGCAAGGCCCAAAAAGCTCCGAACCTCAGTAACATTTCTCGGAGGCTTCCAGTTAAGCACGGCTGAAATTTTGCTCGGATCAACTCGAATACCCGATGCGGATACCATATGACCTAAAAAGCTAACTTCTCTCAACCAGAACTCACATTTACTGAACTTAGCATATAGCTGCTTATCCCGTAAAATCTGCAACACTAATCTCAGATGTTCAGCATGATCGGTTTCATCTCGCGAATAGACCAAAATGTCATCGATAAACACAACTACAAACCGATCCAAATACGGTCTGGAGATCCGATTCATCAAGTCCATAAATACTGCAGGGGCATTAGTGAGCCCAAACGGCATCACTAAGAACTCGTAGTGATCGTATCTCATTCTAAAAGCAGTTTTAGGTATATCTGAGTCTCGAACTCGCTACTGATAATAACTCGATCTCAAATCTATCTTTGAAAACACTGAGGCTCCCTTCAATTGATCAAACAAATCATCAATACGTGGTAATGGATATTTATTCTTTATTGTCACTTTATTCAACTGACGATAGTCGATACATAATCTCATGGTTTCGTCCTTATTTTTCACAAACAATACTGGTGCACCCCAAGGTGAGAAACTCGATCGAGCGAAACCTCTATCCGTTAACTCTTGCAACTGAGCTTTCAATTCCTTTAATTCGGTTGGTGCCATACGATACGGAGCTATCAAAATCGGTGTAGTCCCAGGTACAAGTTCAATGCCAAACTCTACCTCTCGAATGTGTGTAACCCCATGAATTCTTCTGAAAAACATCCGGATATTCACAAACCACCGGCACGATTCAAGTTTCTTTTCTGATTCTTTACTATCAAGTACGTATGCAAGATACGCTTCACACCCCTTTCTCACATATTTCTGAGCCAACATCGAGGATATTATTATTGCTGGCAATCCGTTCAAATCAGAAGACTCAACTCGGATTATCTCATTATTTGTACATCTCAAATCAATGGTCTTACTTTTGCAATTCACAACTGCATCATGTACGGTCAACCAATCCATACTGAGAATAACATCAAATTCATCAAACGGTAAAAGCATCAAGTCAGCTGGAAAACAGGAACCTCGGATTAATAAGGGGCATTTCTTACACACCTTGTCGACAAGCACATATCGACCCAAGGGATTAGACACTCTAATAACGAACTCAGTAGACTCAACAGGTAAAGTCTTACTGGATGCTAAAGTCTCACATACATAAGAATGAGTAGAACTAGGGTCAATCAAAGCAATTACATCAGTATCAAAGAGAGTGAAAGTACCGGTAATAACGTCAGGCGAATAAGCATCCTCGCGTGCACGTATAGCATAAGCTCTAGCAGGAGCACGAGCCTCGGATCTGGTTGTAGCATCTTTAGACCCTCTCTGACCGCCACTAGCATTCCCCGTATTCCTAGGTGGTCTACCTCGTGCTGTAGTATTACTCGGTTTCCCACTCTGATTCACATTTTGTTCAGATAATCTCGGGCAATCTTTGATAAAGTGGTCGACTGACCCGCATTTATAACAGAAGCGGTCATGAAATCTACAACTCCCCGAATGCCATTTACCACAATACTTGCACTCTGTTATGTCCCGACGATTGTTTCAAAGACTGCAACCGGTGGCTCGCGTACTCATCAAGGTCGATTATGGTCTTGTCTGAAAAAGCCCAAGTGTCTTTAGATCGACTGAATCCTCTCTAAATTTCTTGGTGATCACAAAGGGCTTTCCCGAAGATCTCTTATGGAACTCTCTTGCTCCCACCTCAGCTTTTCTTTTCTCTTTGCTAAGCTCTTCGGCCTTGCAAGCTCGCTCGACAAGTATTACAAATTCTCTGATTTCGAGAATGCCAACATACAATTTTATATCTTCGTTCAATCCATCTTCGAAATGTTTACACATTATAGCTTCTGAAGAAACACATTCTTGGGCATACCGGCTAAGCCTCACAAATTTTTGTTCATAATCAGTAACCGACATGGAACCTTGTTTAAGTTCAAGAAATTCTTTCCGTTTCTGATCAATGAATCTCTGGCTGATATACTTTTTCCGAAACTAGGTTTGAAAGAACTCCCAAGTCACTCACTCTCTGGGTACAACAGAAATCAACGTATTCCACCAATAATAGGCAGAATCACGTAGCAAAGATATAGCACATTTTAAGCATTCATCGAGTGTGCAGGATAGTTCATCAAACACTCGGATAGTGTTGTCCAACCAAAATTCAGCTTGCTCAACATCATCGCTATCTGTAGCCTTAAATTCAGTAGCCCCGTGCTTTCAGATTCTATCAACTGGGGGCTTATTTAACCTCGTCTGATCAGTTACCGGAGGTATTGTAGGTGCAGGGTGTGTATTATTCAGGAGTGGGGGTTGTAGAATAGTCGTATTGGTTCGAATGTATTGGTTGAACCAATCATTCATTACACCATAGAAAGCCTGTCTAGCCTCATCATTCTGATTACTTGCAATAGGTTGAGAGTCCACCGGCACTGTCCCATGCGCGGGAGCAGGTGCTACACTTTCAACATCATCAGCTACCGCTCGATTGGGATCGGGATCCATTACTATACGAAAACACATTTTTAACTATCAGAATTCATCATACTATCGTATTAATACTATATGGCATGTATAGCTAGACTCAAACACTCTACGTTAGTCCTAGAATTGACTAGACCGTAGCTCTGATACCAATAAAATGTAACACCCCCAGCCCAAGTCCGATCGCCGGTTGAGGCTAAGAGGGATTACAGAGCTAAACATTTAATATCATTCACATAATCTATTAACTAAAACCGAAATCGAGTTGAAACATACTGAACTTAGAGTTATATTTATATATATACCATTTTCACATGGCCGAAATATTTACAAATACAAAACATAACTATCACCGGTCTATCCATACATGCCATATCAAGTCTGAAATACAACTATACCAAAAAGGGTCGATAGTATGATGAACTGCTGATGATCTCTAAGTCGGTGGCCAGTCTCTACAATCTATAAAACAAAGAAATAAAGAACAGAGTAAGCTTTCAAGGCTTACTAAGTTTTTTTAGCATTTCAATAATTAAAGCATGCCATTTTAAAACGAAAAACAACAAAACAAATATGCACAAGTTTACTACATATAACGACTATTGGCCGAATACATAAAAACACACAAATAAATTTTCAGTACATACTTCACTTTACTTTATGGCTTAAACAACTGATCTAATTCACATATAAGTACTTAATACGTACCTGGACATTATCATTTATCATCATAATCAATAATAGTTACTTTGAAGATTCGAATTTGTAATCTCTCTCAAATCTCCTGCATTTAGCCTGTTAGGTCTTAGGATTTGAATTCAATACCAATACAAGCTTGCGAAAATTTTAAACTCGATATAACACCAGCTCGAAACTTGCAGAATTTTAACCCGGATATATTCCAGTATGTAGCCTGCGGACTTTAAGTCTGGATATATTCCAGCATATAGCCTGCGGACTTTAAGTCCGGATATATTCCAGCATATAGCCTACGGACTTTAAGTCCGGATATATTCCTTCACTGAGCACCTTACATATTTAATTACAAAGAATTCAATTCACATAACATCTCAAAATCTTGGTTCATTTACTCATTCGGATAATGATATGCCATGCACCAACTATATAACTTTTTGCTATAAGCTTTAAGCATAATTTATTCGTCATACAACTATATTCAAAAGAATCAATTAAGCATAGTACATTTATTATTCACATATCAAGACATTATCAAGATATACTAATGTGACTATCCGAACTTACCTCAGTATATTGGAACGGTTGTGGATTGACTACTCTATTGCTTTCTCTTTTCCCTTATCCAACTTTGATCCCCTTTGCTCTTGAGCTTAATAAATACAAATAGAGGTGTTTAATATTTTGACCAATTCTGTTTACTTATTATTCACATTCGGCAATCACATATCAAACTCATTATGTATTATATTTTGTAAATATGCCATAGTTCAATTTCATATATATTCATGACCGAAAATGGCAAGAATTTATCAAGCCATGAAAGTCACTTATAACTCAAACTTAAAATGACCATATGACCTTAATAAACGATTATTCAACTTATACCAATTTCACATACACAAGCCAAACTCACATAGCCTATCTTTTTTTTTATACACTAGTTTAACTACTACAAATATTACCAACTAAATCACATATATGCAGCACTATACAATTCACATATACATCGACTATCAAAATTTTCACTCCTTAGCTAATGCCAAAACATTTGCTTAAAGAGGACCTAGCCGAACACCCTACTTAGTAAAAAGAATCATACAAAACACTAATAGCCAACTCAATTTCATCTTTAGTAACTCTTATAACAAAAATTATCAAGATTCAATAAGGAATACATTAAATTCCATGACCGAATTTTGCCTTTCACCAAGATAGCCACTTGCCATTAAAACCATTAAACCATACTTATACAATTTTTACCAACCTCAACTTAACTTATAATTATGTAAATTATTTAAACATTCAACAACAAACTCTTCTTTAATCAAGCACATATTCGGCAAGAATATTGGTTATTTAGCAAATTTTAATTTAACACCTAATTGTTTATAACACATTTTAAGCACCCCTTTTCACTCCATCAATTTTAAGCATATACATTACTCAAACATAACCAAATTCACATTCGGTCATAGCACATAACAAGATAGCCGATTCTTTTCCCTTAGCATCTAATGCTCACAAATGATTATTTGTATAGCTCAAACACTCATCTACCATTATTCATCCAAATTAACATGAAAAAACAACCATAACCTTTATTAACTACTATGGCCGAAAGCTCTAATCATTCTCAAAATAAAAAATTCAACATGGGCTACAAAAAGAACTTGGTATCTAACTCAAGATTAACCAAAATTTCAAGAATTAACATAAACTTCTCACCTTAATGTAGACCTAAGATGACCGAATGGCTTTTCTCCCTTCTTCCTCTTTACATTCGACCAAGAAGAACAAAGATGAAGCTTTGTTTTCATCACCCATTTTCCTTATTTTTTTTTATTCCTTTATTTTATATAAAGTATAAAACCATTTAACTAAAAATTAATACATATTTTAATATAAAGTCATCATCATGGCCGGCCACTATTAACAAAAAGGGGTATTTGACATGCAAGTCCAAGTTTTTTTTATAACATGCATTAATGGACCACTTTTAAAATTACCCATCACATTTCACAATTGTCTCACATAAGTCCTATTAAATAGATTCACATTCAAATGAATAAATTAAAGATTGGAACTTTCACACATGCATGTTCACGCACAATAAGCATAGAAAATGACGATTAATTATTTTTATGACTCGATTTTGTGGTCCCGAAACCACTTTTCGACTAGGGTTAATTTAGGGCTATCACGTGACATGCTGGTATTTTGAGGTTTAATGGTAGATTATGCATGTTTATGGTTAGAGGAATAACTTTTACTAAGTGATTTCGATGAAAACGTCCGAAAGGATAATTTTGTAAAAGTTATAAAATTGCTCATAAAAGGGTGATTTAGTGGAAATTAGGGGCTGCTATAGCTATGAAAATGATTCAGCTAGGCTTAAAATGCAAGGAAATTGAATAAAAATTATTTTACGAGCCTAAGGGCAAAAGTGGAAATATGACAAAGTTTAGGGGTAAAAATGTAATTTTTTCATAACATGATTTTTGGGTCACAATGAATAATGTGACTAATATTTAAGCTAAATGTGATATTTTAGATTAAGGAAAATGAGATTCGGGCTTAAAACGGGAAGGTACGAGATTATGGACTAAAATGGAATAAATAGTCGTGCTCGGATTCGAGGTAAGTTCATATGATAATAATGGTAATAATGCAATGACATACTTGAATTGTAATTATATTATTGTCTCATAAATTTAATGATTTGTAATACATTACGACAAGTAAGTTGTGTGTAAGTAATTCAATAATACTGTGATCATTATGTGTTTAATGTTTGACATTGTATGTTACATGTCTGTATGACCTAATGAAATTGGCTTGTGTTGATTCAATAAAATTTAGGCGATAGCTTTGTATCTCGGAAGCCCTGGGTGACCGAAGGAATACTTAGGACTTGGATATCATGACACTGTGATTAATGATATATGTGTCTGTATAAGACCATGTCTGGGACATGGCATCGGCGATGATATGTGTACTAGTGTAAAACCATGTTTGGGACATGGCATCGGTGATGATATGTGTGCTAGTATAAGACCATGTCTAGGACATGGCATCGACATTGACATGAGACCTTGTATAAGACCATATCCGGGATATGGCAATGATATGTGGATCCATGTAAGACCATGTATGGGACATGGCTTTGGTATTCTAATTGGTGTATGATAATCCCAAGCGTCCTTTAGTATTCCAGGTGGTTCAACGGGCAATTCAAGATTTTTGGGTTAAGAGGTGGAATGATATGATTAAGAATGTATGGTACAGGTATGTACACTAAGCTTATGCTTATTGAGACCTTGAAATGCCGGGACCTTGATGAGCTAAGATGTATGAATTATAATTATACATTTTGTTGCAATATCATGCTAGCTTACATTGTGAAATTGAACATGGAATCATGAATGGTGAGTTCATGATTAGTTAAAAGGGAACTTATGGTAGTTATCATTATATTGCATTAAAATAGTTTTGGGCAGTAGTCATTGTGGGATTTTGAAAAATCACCAAAAATAGTAAAAGTTGAATTAGAGGCTGAATAATATATGAAATTAAAGCTTATTGAGTATATTTTCGTATAAAGGAAACGGTAAGAAAAAGAATTTCATACTATGAAATATTTGAAATTTTGTGAGATAGAGTCAGAATGAATTCAGATTCCCCTGTTCTGACTTGGGAAAATCACTAGAAATTTTAAATAAATAATTATGGGCTGGAATTCATATTATTAAGTCCTTAATGAGTCTAATTTCAAGAGAAATAGACAAGAACAATATCTAAATCCCATACTAAGAGATAAATAAATTTTAGTGAAGAATGGTCAAAGCTGTCAAATAGCAAAATAGGGGATAATTTAAAGAATAAATTGTACTTGTTGACTAAACAAAAAATTCTAAAAATTTTATGGTAAGAAGATATGTGCGTCTAGTTTCAAGGAAAATTCGTGGATCTTAATTTGGAGTTCCGTAGCTCCAGATATAAATAATTTGGTAACTATGACTTGAGAAGATATCTTGACCAGAATATAAATATAAGTGCAATTATGGTTGTATTATCTTAATAAGCATGTTAGCATGTTGCTTATTATTTTCATATGGACTTACTAAGCGTAAAGCTTACCCCCTCCTTTTCATTTCTTTAGTGTTGATAGGTTAGCTCGGGGTTGGAGATCGTTGGAGGCAGTGTCACACTATCAAGTCATCATCTTAGGGGAGCTGACATATATATATGTTAAGTGTTTTCAAGTGAGTGGCATGTATAGAGACTTAGTTTTTATGATAGATGTTGTTATGAATAGCCAAATGTATTAGCTTGTAATGATTTATTATATATAGCCATGAGAGGTGGCTTATAATGGCTGTGGCTTGTAAGCCAAATTATCTATGCGGTGTGCTAATGCTTTGTGATGTGATTACGTTTGTCTGCTATAAATGGGTAATGTATGGCACATGTACATGATAAATGCTTTAGGACCATTCGGCATGGTCATGGCTATGGAATAAACGCGTAAATTGGCATTAAGTTGTTAATGATTGAACATGGACATTTGAAGAATAAGTAGAGATTAATTATTAGGTAATATGTTATGGTTGGTTGTTAAGAATGTGTCTTAGTGAGGCATGCTAAATCATTAATTGATGTTATAATATGTGTCTTTAAAGTGGTTATGTTTTTGAAAGATTAAGGAAACAAAAGGCTTGGAAAATAGCCTGAATGTTGGCCACACGGGTTGAGACACAGCCGTGTGGGGGACACGGCCTGGGGACATGGTCATGTACACAGGGCGAGTGGAGTCTGTAGCATTTTTGTGAGAATTTAATTCGTCACACGGCCTAGCACATGGGCGTGTGGCTTGGCCGTGTGGTCCAATTTGCTTGCTGACGTCATAATCAGAGAGATACACGGCTTAAGGACACGGGCGTATCCAGGGCACAGGGGTGTGTTCCTGTGTCCACACGGGCATACATCCGGGTTTCATGGAAAATTTTTCCAAGTTTTCCCGAAACTTCTAAAGTGTCTGGTTCAGTCCCTAACTACTTTCAAAGTACGTTTAGGGCCTCGTAGGCCCGTTCAAGGGACATCATGCATATGTATGAATGTTTTTACAGAGAATGAAACTTTATGACTCGGATTTGCATGTTTATTTACGATTATGTCCTGTAATGCTTCGTACCCTGTTTCGGCCTTGGATACAGGTAAGGGCTGTTACACAAGCGCTCCATATTAAAGACAAGAAACAAGTTTGCAAAGTCAGTTGTACAAAAATCTAATCTTTTCATTATTATTCTTATTGGTCTTCATATAAACCTTTTAAAAAGTGTTAAATAGACTGATTATGAAAAAATAAGTAGTGCATTTCTCATTTAATGAATAATAAAGTGTTAAATAGATTGATTATGAAAAAATAAGTAGTGCATTTCTCATTTAATGAATAATATGAAACAGTAAATAATATTGTGCTAAATGTAAATAGCCTATTGATAGTAAAAACCTAACTTTTAAAAATGTTTTAAGAGTATCGTCACTTTATTAGAGCAATTAATTCTTATAAGTTATATTATAAATTAAAATAAAAAAATACTTTTGAATATTACTAAACAATTTGTAGAATTTATAATAAAACACAAGAGATAAATATAAAAACAAATAATGCTAATATAAATATGAGTAAATACAAAATATTTTAAAAATATAAATATAAAAAAATTCCCTATGGTCAAATTAAAATTTAAAAACCCTTTTAATAAATTTTTATATTTAATTCCAATATTAGTATAGATCATATATAAATCCAACTCTTGCCTTAAATAATCAATCATTTTGTTTTCGCAATTCATGTTAATTACTTTATCTTTACCATCAAAATTGTACTTTTTAAATGAACGGTTAATTTCTATAGTTGAAAGATAACACTTGTAAAATAGAAAACAAATTAATATCTCTTAACTTATAATAATGAAGGATGAAGTAAACACGTGCAGTACGTGTCATAGATATGTTTCAACATAGACACAAACCAAGTCGGATGGTGTGCATGTTAGGCCTTTAACTACATTTACTCAATGAAAGAAACGAGCAAATCTATATATAAACCCTCTTAAAAGTTTATACCTTATCAATGTGAGATTCTCCTTTTCTTTTGCATTAGCAACAGATATTACAATGAAAGTTATCAAGAAAAAATTATAAAAAGAAAAGTACAAAAATAATCAATGTTAAGTTAAAATTTTGTTGTATTTTGATCTGATTTGATATCTTTGAATATGGCAAAAGTGTTTATAGGAGTGTTGAAGCTTTATAAATGTAAAAAATAATTATAGATAATATAAATAATATATAAATAAGTATTTATTTAAAGTGAATTAAGAGGATAAATTAAATTTCTAAAATTTGTTTATCTAAATAAATATTTATTTTAAGAATAAAATTCTAAAAATTCTAAATTAACAAATAAGTAAAATTTTAAAATATAGATAATATTATCTATATTATGTTGAATAGAATTTATTTTAATAATTAATACACACTAATATTTTTAATATGAAAAAGTATCCATATAATTTAACTATTAAGTTAATATTTTTAAATTTTTATGTTTAAGATAAACAAAAAATTTAAAATTTAAAATTATCCATTTAAATAAATATTTAAAAATTAATTTAAATTACAAAGCATATTTTAAAATCTCCTTTAACTTAATCTAATAAGAACAAATAATGTTAAAAAGATAAACAAAAATATTAGTTAAAACATTAAAAACATATAATCAGAGATGAAGACAGGGGGTTGGCAATGGCCCTAGCCCCCCTTAAAATGAAAATTTTATATTTATGCTCTTGAAATTTTTTTAAAATTTTAAATTAGTAAAGGTAAAATTATACTTTGGCCCCCTAAAATTATAAAAATTTGATTTAATCCTTTAAAAATTATAAATATATAAACTATAAAAAATTAAAATTTTATTCGACTCCTAAAAATTTGTTCTGGCTTTGCCCTGTATATAATTATATATTAAAACATTAAAAGTTCAAGTTAGTTAAAACATAAAAGCATAGTTAAAACATAAAAGCAAAGAAAATGGACTTTATTAAAAAAAAAAAAAAAAAAAAGGACAGACTCAATAAAAGCAAATTTGAAAAATGGAAGGTATAAGTCGGCAAAAAAGAGAGAGCACATTTTAAAATGAAAGTTCTAAGTTGGAAAACAATTCGCATATAGAGTTAGTGGTGGGTAATTAAATTTAAAAATAATCATGATTTAATCATTAATTTTTAATTTTAAGAGATAATAATGATTTTAAAAATTTTATGATTTTTAAAACTTAAAAGATAATAAATTTTAAGATCTAATCTAATATTTTCTTTGAAAGATAAATAATTTAAGCTCATAGATAAATAAAAAAATTGATAAAAAAATTTGAATAAATCACTTAACCCTGAAAAATAAAATTGATAAAATTTTTAGAAAAATATAATCTAATAGGTCATGAAAAAATGAATACAAAAAAATAGAAATTGCATGCAAAAAAAAGGAAAGTTAAAATATATTTGATTATTTCAAAAAAAACTAACCTAATAGATTATTTAAATTTTAAAATAAAACTTAATATATATTTGATTATTTAATTATATATAACACTTTGGTTTTAAATCTTAAAATTAATTATTTAAATATATTATTTTAAATATTTGATTATTAAAATTTATTTTTTTCCATAATATTATTTAAGATAATATAAATTTATAATAATTATTTTAAAATTTATTTTAAAATAATGATAAATCTAATAAAGAGATAAATTACGTGATTTAAAAAATAGTTCTTTTAACAATTTGATAAATTTTTTTTTTAAAAAAAGTTTATGCTAAAAGTAAATTTTAAAATAGATAATATATAAATAAATATTTAAGTTACATAAAATGCATAAATTGTCTAATTAATTCTTATTTAATAAAATATTTATCTGAATTTTAAAAACTCTGATTATCTAATTAAATATTTAGGATAATATAATTATATAATAATTATTTTCAAAGTTATTTGAAAATAATGATAAAATGTAATGAATAGATAAATTACGTCATTCTAAAAAAAA
Organism: Gossypium anomalum; assembly: GCA_025698475.1. Lineage (NCBI taxonomy): Eukaryota > Viridiplantae > Streptophyta > Magnoliopsida > Malvales > Malvaceae > Gossypium > Gossypium anomalum. The sequence goes on from CM046967.1 coordinate 69,581,734, forward strand.
TACTTTTTTTAAAAATGTGATAATTAATTTTTAAAACTTGTGTTAAACTCAAAATATAAAATAAATAATAATTTCAATAATGTTATAAAATAAAGAGACAAAAAGTACAGAATAAAGAAAACGGGAGAGCAAAGAGAACGTGTATTTTATTAATCAAATTGGAATATTTACAAAACTTATCCAAAGTCTCTGTTTATAGGCATAAGAAGTATAAATGAAATAAAGATCTACTTCTAATTAATTACTATTAGAATTTAAAGTACATCAAAACTTATCTTGATATTTATGGACATCCACTTAATAATATATTTTTAACACTCCCCCTTAAATGTCCATTAGTAGATAATGTGTCTCGTTAAACCCTTACTAAGATAAAAACCCTATGGGAAAAAAAATTCCTAGTGAAGGAAAAAGAGTACACATATCTATAATACACATAATATGTTGCCTCATTAAAAACCTTATCAAAAAAACTCAAAGGGACAAAACCTCGGTTAAGCGAAAAAAGAGTACAGCACGTATGTACTCCCCCTCACGAAAACATTATATACTTTCTCATATTCTACGTATTCAATCTTGAATAGTAGTTTTTCAAATGACTATTTGAATATATTTGCTAAGCATTTAAATCATCATTCTTTTGAAAGTCACGAGTGAGGGAAATTTTTAGGAAAATATATTTTGATATCTTCAGGAGTTTCAACAATAATCATAGCAAATTTTAATTATGATTCTTCTATAAAAATACAAATAGGTATTTTGGATCACTTTATGATTCCCTTTCAACTATTATTTCATTAAGTCAAATTTACCACATATGTTCAAATTATTTCAATTCATATAAATGAACAATTTCCCGAGAATTTCAATATGCTTCTGGCATTCTAAATCCTTCAAGGATTTTAATATAAACTTTACAATATAGTGATTCATAAAAGGTTGTAACAACAACCATTAGACGTAAGTTAAATTTTTTATGAATTGTTAGTTTAAGAATATATCTAAAGGTTATTGCATTCATCACAAAAGAATATTATATCTTTTCATAATCAATGACAGGACTTAGCAAAAATTTCATATTTTATTCTGTTTTGCTAAACTGCTTCATTTGCACCCTCACTGGCTTTATACCTTTAGATATTTGGATCACTGGTCCAAAAACTCCACAAATTTAATTATACTTGAGTTGCGTCTTTCTATTTTGAACAACCTATTCCATATCTATATTTCTTAATAGATTTATTCAAGATCCTCTTTTTATTTTATTATTTCAGCAAAAATATTACATGCAAAACCATTGTCGACCACTTTTATTATCGGTTTGACATTTTCTCAAATTGACATAATTATCGAGATATCTTATTTTCACTATTTTAATCTTCAATTTCAGGTACCTGAATCTCTTCTGGAGTTTTACTTATTAGTTATGTCTTCGGTCTCTTGTAGGGCACCCGCCTTCACTATTGACCATCTAGATTTATTATTTTCTTTTATGAGAATTTTCATATTTGGAACTTGTAATGAGTTATCCTTGTTGAACTTCTGGTTCAAATTACTCCCCCAACTCATTAAAAGTTATTATTTCTTCTCCCTAATGTCGGGAAAACTATCGAATTAAAATAATAATATCGAATCATGTCATAATTGAGTCTCTAGTACATTCAAAATACAAGGAGACTTGTAATTAATATATATTCCCAACTTTCTTTGAGGATTCACTCATCTTTGTGTGTTGTGGTGGAGCAATTGGAACATATACACACGTACAAAAATTCAAAGATGAGAAATATTTAGCTCTTGACTAAAAACCAATTGTAATTGGGAGTATTTATAAATTATTGGCCTGATGCGTACAACACGTAAATCAACATAATCTCATGTTAAAACATGAAGTTTAGTTCTCATAAGTAATAGTTTAGACATTAACCAAAGGCGTTCAATCAATAATTTCTCTAAAATGCACATAAATAATAAGCTTTTATGAAAGTTTTTCAAACTCGGTCAATAAAAGACTGAGATATAAAATCATCAGCATTAGCAAGATGAATTGTCTTAATTGCATGATTTGAAATTTATAATTTAAACAAGCAATCTTGCAAAAGACAGGTTGCAAGTTGATAACACATACGTGATTATTTTGTAGATGCATCTACCAAAATCATATATATAAAAATCATCCACTTGGTGGATGAATGGACCCATATTCATTTTAAAAATGTAAGAAATTAAATCTCAACTTTAGCTAGTGAGTTTCTATCAATTAATTTTCATTGAGAACAAGAAACAAATGGAAATTCTTTAAATTAAAGAATCAGAAGAATGTTCATATGAATTCTCAATTAATTTTTACATCATATATGATCTAGGATGGTCTAACTGGTCATGGCAAGTAGTAAATATATTTATTTGTATCAGTAAACTTCTGGTTTACTTTAATATGCGTTTCAATTGTACTAAATTGTAACAAATTGATACTTTTACTATCATCCATTTTACTTTGTATCCATATATAAGTACTATTATGACATTTACTATTAGAAATGTCTAAATCAATGTGAAGTCTATAATGCCACTATGTCAATAAATATAATTTTCAAATAATTATATGCCATATTCGCTTTAAGGAATATGTCAAAATTTCCAAATATCCAAAAAAAATATATTAATAGCAAACTTTGAGAGTGAATTTTATTTTTCAGGTGTACAACATGTACACAACCAATGACTTTTCATACATAAGTTTTCTTTCTTACAAGTTCTCATCATTAATATTTTTCCACGTAATTTTTTAATTAAAAACTTATTCTGAATACTGTAGAGTTATACTCACAGTTTTTAAAAAAAAACTTGCAACTTCAGGTGCATCCAACCATAACGAGCTTGAGATAGAATTACCATATTCTATTGCTCATAAGTAGATCTTTTACAGTCAAATATTTTGCTTTCAATCCCATAATGGGGATGATAAAAAAAGAAGATTGCAAAGATAGTCATAGTCAATTCAATTTAATAACAAAAGTAATCAATAATTCAATCCTCTTTTGACTCATATGAAATATAATCTTTTCCTCATTCACAATCTCAATATGAGATCCATTATGAATATCTTTTAAAACCAATGGATTAAACATCACAAGATATTAATATATTAACTCTTCTGGAGTTTTTGACTAATTTTGTACTATCAAATATTGAAATAATATTGGTTTATATTTTCTTTTGCTTTCACTTCGGGGAATGCAATAAAATTACTAGGATGAACTTATAAATGTTCCAAAAAATTCATTATTTCATAATCACTATAGCAAACATGAGTGGATATATAATAAATAAATCATAGTAAAATATACATAAAGATCTTTAATAACATCATCACCCACATAAGTATTATTGATCAAATCGGAATATTTACAAAGTTTCTCCAAAGTCTCTATTTATAGGCATAAGAAGTATAAATGAAATAGAGATCTACTTCAAATGACTACTAGAATTTAAAGTACATCAAAACTTATCTTGATCTTAATATATATCCACTTAATAAGATATTCATAACAAATAACAAATAATTATTTAAGTCATTATCTAATTATTTTATTTAATTAAATATTTATCTAATAAAAAAAAACATAAATGAGCCACTTGTCGCAATTTTAGCCTTTGTGTACCTTATTACATAAATATATGATAAAAATATTTGAATTAATACTTTCTTGTTAATTTTTATTTTCAAATTATCAAAATCAATATTAATTAGTAAAATTTTATTAAAAATGTGACAAAAATTAGTAAAATTCAAAGTTAGTTGTAAAATTTAATAATATAAAAGTTTTGTAGCAAATTTAATCATATTTCTCAAAATATAATAGTAAATATTAATTAAAATAAAATGCAGCGATAAATTTTAATATTAAACGATAATATGGTGTCGAATTTGCTTTTTAACCCTAAAACTATCAATACAATAATAATTAAGAGTTTAAAATTAGTTTGGAGAAATTGTTAGAGCTCTCTTGATAAGACTGTCCTAATATTGGAATGTTAAAAAAAATAAAATTAATTTTATACTTATTTAAAATTTAAAAATATTTATTTTAAAAAATTATCTAAACGCATGTCTGAGTTAGTTTAATTTCAAAACTAGTTACGTAATTAATTTTAAACTTTTTCTATTATCATGCAATTAAGATTGATAGTACATAATTATTTGGCTTACCAAAATTAAGTGTAATATTGTCATAATAATTTCTACAATAGAGTTTCCCCTTTCAACCAAAAATTATAAAAAAAAAAAAAAATTGATGCCTTTCTCCATTGGAACTTTGTCTTGTTTGACATTATTAAATAAGGAGGGCAATTTGGGTAATAGACCCAGACAATACAGGGACAAAGAGGTAACTCAGAGACTCATTCAATAAACTGATGCTCAGAGTCAGCCCTGTGAAAATAATAAATTTATTTATTTATTCGTTTTTAACAGTGAAAAAGAAGTTTTATAAATTAGAGAGAAGAAGATTTGCACATAATAAAGTTTTCATCTGTAAGTTCTGGAAGGTGCAAAGACTCGATCTTGGAATTTATTCTTAGAATTAGAAAAACAAAGGCAACTTGGGTTGGTTTCTCTTTTTGACATTTTTTGTTTTCTTGAGGCAGTTTCAGCAAAAGCAAGGTAAGGTTTTTCTTTCTTTTTTGGACAATTAATGGAAGGGTAAGGGAAAGATAGTATTCAAAATCTTTCTTCTTGGATGAAAATATTGAAGTAGATCCCTTGGTTTTTCTTCTTTTTTGATGTTTCGAAATTCATGTAAATGGAATATTGATGATCTGGGGTTGATTTCAGTTCATTAATTAGAAGAGAAGAGAGGAGATAATTAAAGATGTCATCGTCCAACTCGCCTTGCGCGGCGTGCAAGTTTCTTCGACGAAAATGCACCCAAGAATGCGTCTTTGCACCATATTTTCCGCCAGACCATCCGCAGAAATTCCAGAACGTCCACAAAGTGTACGGTGCCAGCAACGTAGCCAAGCTCTTGAACGAACTCAACCCTTCCCAACGTGAAGAGGCCGTCACCTCTTTAGCCTACGAAGCCGAGGCTCGTCTCCAAGACCCTGTCTATGGCTGCGTTGGCCTCATCTCCATCTTACAACACCGGCTTAAACAAATGCAACATGATCTTGGTAATGCCAAGAAAGAGCTCTCCACTTACATTGGCCCTCAAGCTTTGCTTCCTATTTTACAACCGCCTGTGTTTTTTCCACAACAACATCTTGGCAACCCTTCTTCTATGATGCAACATAACATGATGCCAATGATGGGCATTCCAACGGCAGCTTCCCTTTCCCATGGGGGCCAGTTGGTGATAAGAGAACCACAACAACAACAGCAGCAGTTTTTTGAGCCTCAACAGCAAATGGCTGCAGTGGTAGCAGCAAGGGGACAACAAGATTTTCTTAGAGGATATGAACAGCAACAGCTACATCATCAACAGCAGCCAGATATGCTGAGGTTTAATAATAGTGGGTTTGAAGGGGCTGGTTCAGTCACTGCAGCAGGGTTTAATCAGATAACACCTGTGGCCGCCATGTCACCTTCTTTGGCTTTAGGGTGCTTTGATAACCTTTATCAGATTCAGCCACAAGAGCAAGATCATCCCCATCATCATTCTCATGGAACTCTTCCATTTCAATCAAAGCTTTTGCTTCAGCCACTACAAGAACAACCACAAGTACACTTAAGATCAGAAAGTGAGGAGGGTAGGAGTACTGGTCCTTGTTGAATAAAAAAACAAGCCTCTCTATTCTTTTCTCTGTTTGCAGATTGAATGCTTCCTATTTTTCATGGCACCAATCTTTCACTCTAGGTAAACTGTTTTTTCCCTTCCTTTTTAACTTACTGTCTATGCCTTGCCTATATTCATTTTATAAATGTTAAGTGGAAAGCTAGAAATTACTCTTTTCTTCTTGTCTAATCTATTTCCTTAATGAAATTTTCTGGGAAAATGATCAGTACTAGGAAAAAGAAATGAATGAACAGTTATCCCTTTTCTTTTAGGCTTTGGTTTAGCTTGTTTTGAAAAAAAAAAATGCAAATCATGATACTTTAGTGCACTAGATTTTGTAGCAAGCATGAGACAAAAAGGAGGTGAAAAAAATAGAACGGATTTTTGTGGGAATTTGGCGTAATAGATTCAATCCTATGATATTGACCTGTCCTCTGAGATTTGCTTCACACCTTCTTTGAAAGAAAAAGTGCCCTTATTAGATAGTTTCATTTTACCTACCTATTAAAGGACACTAATTTTCAATTTTCATTGATGCTACAGTAGCCTAGTACCTTGTAACAATAAGAATGCATATATAGACATATTGTATGAGATGAAAAGTTGCAGTCATCAGCTTCTGCACTATCTTTCCTTGTTGGTTATGGATTTGCCATTTGTCAAACAATTGAAACGTATTATAATCTTTTTTAGGTGGTCTTGCTTTCAGTGAAAAGAAAAAGGTTGCTTTTGAGTACCGCATACTACATACTACATACAATATAACAATTAATTACTTAACCTATGTCCACCGACCTTACCCTAAATTCGGATATTAATTATATCTTATACTTATCTTTGAATACATGCAAATATATTAAATTGCAGGTCTTTTTATGTAGTAACAATAGCTTCATTTTTGGCTGCAGGAGGCTCTAATACAAGGAAATCGTTAACCTCAGAGATCTAAAAGCAGGCAGCCATTGTGGGTTTAGACGATGCGGCAGAGCTTTTACCCTTGAAACATACATATTAGCTACTAATCATGCAATCATGAACTTAGAATTCTTTTTTACTGTCATAATCAACTTTGTAGCTGTTGCAACAATTAAAGGAATTTGCATATAAATAAAATAGTGGGTAGTGGCTATGTCAATTGTTGGACAAATCTCTCTGATAATAATTCTTTTTTTTTTTTTTGTTCTCTTCGAAGTTTCATGCAAGTAGTTTCTCTTAAATATTAAAAAAATTGAGTTTAAAATTTGTTATCATTAAACTTAACACGTATTTCTATATAAACTATATTAAAAAATTTGATATAATAAAAAAAAACATAATGATATATTTCTCCTCCGATTTATTAATTTTTTTGTATTTTTCAGTCTTTAAACTTAAATTATTTGTCAAAACATCCTAAAATGGATGTAAAATTTAACATTTATTATCTCTACTGATGTGGTACCCACGTGATAGTCTATATGTATGTAATGTTAGTAATTAATTAATTTTTTAAAAAATAAAAAATATTTTGAAAAAAATAATTTTTTATATTATGAAATAAAGATAAAAGAGAGTAAAGAATAAAGAAATTGGGAGCGCAAAAGAGAACTATGAATTTTATTAATCAATGGATTTATAGACATAAGAATTATACATGATATAAAACTCTAATTCTAATAAAAGTTGAAGTCCTAATGTATATTTAACCTACATTGATATTGATGGACATCCATTTAATGATAAAATAATCATAACAGTTCCCCTTGAATGTCCATTGGTAGATAATGTGTCTTTTTAAAATCTTACTAAAAAGAATACAGTGCGTATTTACTCCCCTTCATGACAACATCACATAATATCTCAAATTTTATATATTCATTATTTAATCATAACAAACTTTAATCATGATGTTCTATAAAAATACATATGTTAAAATCAAATCAATCCATATATTGAACAATTTCCCAAAAAATTCAATATGCTTCCAGCATTCTAAATCCTTTAAGAATTTTAATATAAAATTTCACTATATAGTGATTTGTATAAAAGTCTATAACAACAATGGTTAGACGTATGCCAAATCTTTCATGAACTGTCAAATTAATAAGATATCTAAAGGTTATTGCACCGACCACAAAAGAATATTACACCATTTATAATTAATGTCAAGACTTTGTAAAAAACTTCATTTTTCTTATTTCAGTTTTTGCAAAACTTACTCATTTGTACCCCCACTAGCTATATACCTTTAGATGTTTGGACTACTGGTCCAAAAAAATTTACAAATTTAATTATACTTAAATTACATTTTTCCATTTTTTGTCAATCTAATCTATATCAATATTTCCCAACATATTTATTCAATATCCTCATTTTCTTTCTTTATTTCAATAATAATATTGCAACAAAACTGTTGTCGACAACTTTCTATTTTTCACGGTTCCATATTTTCTCGTATTGACATAATTTATCGAGATCACTTTATTTTCATCTTTAGTTACCTGAACCTCTTCTGGAGTTTTAATGATTAATTGTCTTAGGTCTCTTCTAAAGCACCTGCCTCCATTATATGACCATCTATATTTATTATTTTCTTATATGAGATTTCTCATATTTGGAACCAATAAAATTACCATATTTAGGCATGCATTACTTTCATTTATTCTAACAAGTTGTACTACTAGGACTTCTATTCAAATCAAAACATTAGTTGATACTTAACATTTTGTTATTCTCATCAAGTTAGTAAATGGTAGTTAACTTGCGATAAAATGAATTATCCTTTTTGAACTTTCGGTTCAATTTACTTTCTATGAGAATCTAGATAATTATGGCTCAGTCCAAGTAATTTATTTCATCCAACTGTTATCATTTCTCTCCCCCTGATGTTGGGAAAACTTGTAAAGTCAAAGTTGTAATCATAAAATCATTTTATAATTGAATCTCTAATTTATTCAACATATTTAATAATACAAGGAAACTCATAACTAGTGTATATTCCCAACTTTCTTTGAATACCCATTTTGTGCATTGTAATGGAGCAACTTAAACATATATTGCACATTCAAAACTTCACTATGGAGGTACGAATATGAGGTACGAAAAAGCTATAACACTATAACAATGTGGATATAGCTAAACCTAAAAGAAACCACATAAGGACATAACACATTAAGGAGATGGTAGTGTTTGACGAAAGTGGATGTAGTCAAAGAATGCATCTGAGGACATACCCTGGGGTTTGTTTTACCAAGACTCTACTAGCTAGACATGTAACATCCCGCCTAATGAAGCCCTAGCGTTAAAATACTATTTATAGAAGTAAGGCATATAGAGTAAGTTCAGAGTAGGTAGGTATTAAATTAGACTAAGTATAAGAATTCTTTGAGTGCGTCTTCGGGTGAAGCCTGCATTAGGAGAGCTTGGTGGTCTGGCAGACTCTTTTGAAGAGTATACGCCACCATAGTTGTTAGAAAAAATGTTAAACCTTTGGTGTTAAGATCTTATTTTGAAATAATCGTACACTTTATTATTATTTTATTATCCTGGTTGAACAATCTGGGTAGAAGAACGAGAATTTGGTTAGTATAGGACTAAGTTTCTATAACTTGTCAGACCAACATTTATGAAGAGAAAAAAGTGCGTAGTCATAAAGAATGAGGGTTTTGGAGGGAAATCAGACTTATCCACTAAGTTTTTCTTACCATGTATACCTGTATAAAGAAAACTTTAGCTTTTTGGGCAAGTTTTATGCTTTCTTTGGCAACCACATTTTCGTTTTAAGCTTTCTCTACAATTTTTCTCTCGAAAAACCCTAAACTTAAGATTTGCTTGAAGACTTGGATTCCCTGTACTCAACTAACTCCACTGTCATTTGGTACTTGAGAAATATCAATGAAACTCAAATTATTTTCATGGTTACTTATGGGCCCTAGGGTTTTATACTTTAGGGTCAGTTTGAGGTGTAAGGAATGAAACTTCTAGATTTTGGGTTTCTTATTAATATTCATATTAAACTTGTTTAGGTTTCCTAGTAAAATGATTTGGTAAGTTAACTCTTTGTATTATAGCTCAAGAAACTCCTGAAAACTCTTGTGATAAGGGCAAGAGACCTGCTGTTTGATCTTGCCATATTTTTCTGATGAGTTCTTTTGTAACACTCTTAACTCGTATCCATCGCCAGAACAGGGTTACGGAGCATTACTGGATTTACAAATCAGATAGACATAAATTTCAAACATTTTATATCATTTAGCATTCATGTCAAAAACCAATCGAAAACATACATAATGTCCCTACTAGGAGCCCTTGAGGCTTAGAAACAAATCGAGACTAAATTGGAATTCAGAGAATTTTTTAGAAACTTATAAAATTTTCAAAACTGTAAGGGACATACGGTCGTGTGACTCACACGGCCAAGAGACATGCTCGTGTCTTAGGCCGTGTGGGCATTCAAAATAGGGACACACGGTCGTGTCCCAACCCATGTCCATACCCGTGTAACTCTCTAACTTGTGCCACACGGCCAAGCTACACGCCCGTGTGCTAGGTCGTGTAAGCATACTGACTTGCTCTTTTAAAACATATAGGGGACACACGGCCATGTCACTTGGCTGTGTGTCACATGCAGCTGAGACACACGCCCGTGTGGATGAAAATAGGCCATTTTCCAAGCCATATTTCTCTCCCAAATTGATACCAACCTAAACACAACAATTTGCATATAACCAAGTCATAAATAGGAATCCAAAAACCAACCAAAATAAAGCTTAAAACATGTAATATTATCACATATAAGCAATATGCTCTTAGGCACCTCAAATCTCATCTTATAACATGTAAATCTCAACATTCAATTCATCCAATTTTTTGACTAACTTATATGCATATTTGTACCAAAACTTACTATATATATCATAAATCAAAATATAGCATTCAGTATTATTTATGTACTTGATCTCTAGCATCAAATGGTCATATAAGTCACTTATAACTTATACACCAAAAACAGCAATACAAACCATTCAAAAATCAAACATCATTTCACATATGTGCTTTCCACAACAAGCACTAAATCACTCCAAATTATAATACATATTAACCATACCAAACCACACATCAAACATGATAAGGCCATTTATACATACATAGCAAAATATACCAAAACACAAGCCAATTCAAATGGCTAAAAACATAACAAAACAAAACATGTAGGCTATCATTAGCCAAAATAACCTATACATGCCATTATAACCAAAATTAGATAACCAAAAGTACCGAAATAGCCGATAGATAGTGTGATATAGCTTCGACAAGCTTCCAACCCGAACGAGCTTCCGAATCACAATAAAACACGAAAAATAACACAGAGTAAGCTTTTAAGCAGAGTAAGTTTGTATAACACAGAATTTAACTTACCATTTAACCACAATTTAGGTAGTAACCCAAAGCATATCACAATTTAATTTGGCCAAATGCCTAAAACATATTCATCAACCAAGTTAGCCATGTAATTCATATAAAAATCGAGAATCATGTATGAGTTCAACAATTATTTAAATTTCATGTACATGTAACATCTATACAATGTATCCGTATATCATATATAAACCATTTCCATGTAATTCATGTAAATACCTGTAGTAGTTCGTGTCAAACTCATATAAACTTGTAATAGAACTGTGCGTTGAGCCACTTAGAATATCATTAGATATGTGGATAGTACACACGAGGTGTACTAAACTGTAATCCATCAAATCCTGTACATGTATGCTCATACGAGCTATAAACAGTAATCCCCTCCGAGCTGAATAACAATAAGCTCCTCTGAGTTGAATAATGGTAAGCTCGTCCAAGTTGAGTATCGGTAAGCTCATAAGAGCTGAAATTGGTAACCCTAATGACATGTCATTTGTATCCTACAAATTCATAAGGTTCAAATAGGGCTCGGTAGTCGTCGTACGTCGTCAGACAAGCAATCGATATTCATTCATGGCAATTACTCAATTCAAAAACATATAATTCAATTTAAAACATATAAATGTAAAATTTAATTACATGAACTTACCTCGACGAGGGTATGTAGATACAGAGGTGATTAATTTGAAATTTTCTCTTCGCCTTGATCTAACTTCGAACGAGGTCTAATCAAATCTATACGAATAGATTTAACTCAATTCAATACAAATCAAATTCAATTTAGTCCAACACACATTTTGGTAAAATTACCATTTTGCCCCTAACTTTTAATTCTTGGCAATTTAGTCCTTAGGCTCAGAAAATGAAATTCATTCAATTTTATCCCTACCCAAGCCTAGCCAAACTATTAACATACTTATAGAAGCCCATATATTTCACAAATTCACACTTTTACCACACAACTTATCGCATTTCTCAATTTAATCCCTAATTGATAATTTTATCAAAAATTCTTTTACAAAAGTTGTTTATCTAACAACAACCATTTTTTTTCCTACCATTAAACTTCAAAACCCTAACATGCACATCAATGAAAAAACTCTAACACTTTAATAGTTTCACAAATTAGTCCCCGGGCTAGCTAGATTAAGCTACAACAATCTCGGAAACATAAAAATCATTAAAAACAGGACAAAAATCGTACCTAATTGAAGGCTTAAAGATGGTTGAATAAACTAGCTTCCATGGCTTTCATTTCTTCCATATTCAGTTGAAGAACATAAAAAATATGAAAGCTTTTTAATTGTTTTTTAACTTACTATATCATTATTAACTAAATTACAAAATTAACCTTTATAAACATTATTTATTAGAAAAAATGCCAAGCCATCATAATCCACTATCTCTTTAATGGGCTGTTTACCATATAAGGACCTCTAATTTAAAGTTCTATAGCTATTAGACACCTTTAGCTATTAGAACACAACTTTGTACTTTACGCAATTTAGTCTTTTTTATCAAATTGAGCATGTAATCGGTAAAATTTCTTAACAAAATTTTTATACGGTAATACTATCATGCTGTAGATCATAAAATAATATTAAAATAAATTTTTTGACCTCAGATTTGTGGTCCTGAAATCACTGTTCTGAATTCACTGAAAACGGGTTGTTACATCCTTCTTGCTTCCATGTGTGTGTATTATGTTCTCGATTATGTTTGATTAAGGTAAGCACTCTTATCCCATAAGATGGTATGTTTGTGTATGAGTAATAAAGATTCGTGGTTATATATGTCTGAGTTCGTTGTCTGTGTAAATGGAATATGGGTCTTTCTTTGTGTTTAAGCTATCACTCATTGTTTTTGGAATGAATAATATGAAATGAGCTATGAAAAATGAAATCATGGCAATGCCTTTAATGAAATAAGCCTTGAACTGGCAAATCAAGATATATGAGAAGGGATCATGTAGCCTCTAGTAAGGCACATATTAATGCAAACCATATTAGCAAATCATGTTGGAACGAATGAAATGAATGCTAATTGGACTTAGGTGTGGCTAGCACGAAGAACATTATCTGCATGGTTACATGGGCATACTATAGGCGTCAAATGACTAGTGTTTGTAATAAAGTCTGTTTGTGTACAGTATTCACCAATAGGCGAATTGTATGATTTGCTGAGTTAGAAAGGTTCATTGGTAGTATATATAGCTGTTGAGATATTTTATTTGGAACACACTAAGTTCTTGAAACTTATTTAGTTACCTTTCTTTCTCGGGATTGCTGATGGAGTGAAGGACCTTTCGAAAACTACGCTAGAAGACATATATTCTGTGAGATTTCCAAGTATTTTGTATTATGCATGGCCTGGGGGTGGTGTCATGATGGTGTCATATAGAGAATGAATTTTGTAGTTTAAAGTTATTCTTTTGAAACTGTTATTTCAATGAAACCTCAACGAAGTGATTATGCTTTCTTGCAAAGTAATGAATTATTTATGTTGAATGATTAATGTCAATCTAATTATATATGTACGTATACGATACTGTAGTCAAATATGGGTTATGCCAAACATGGTTCTAAGATCTTCTAGTGGAGCCTCTTTGGTTTTTTTAATTTTCCTTAGAAATGTATAACCTTAATTATCTTTAATTTTGCAAAGGATTTACAAATCACATTTGTTTGAACTATATTTTTATAAAGACCACGTCTGTATAAGCTTAAAGGAAAAGATTTGAAGTCAGTAACGTGCCAATCCAAGGTTCTCTTTAATGATCGGGTTTGGGGCATTACAAGTTCGATATCAGAGCTTAGGTTTAACCGATTCTCGAAGAAACCAAAGGTAATGTCACACCCCTATCATGCATAATACACCTCTAGCATAGTCTTTAATGTTTTGTATTAAGATAATATCTCTTTTGTAGTGAGAAAATAAATATTTATAATAGTTCAAGGGAAGCAACGGGTGAAGAGATGGAAAGTCATGTTTCCACCTGGGAACAAGCTACAACTGCCAACAACAACAATGCTAGGAATGCAGGAAACACATTTAGAAACATTTTTTTCACTATGATAACCCAACTATTTGAAAAGTTTGTGGGGAATGAACAAGAACCTGACGGCCTCTAGACGTACTAACGTCTAGAGTGTGAATAATGCTACAAAATATATAGAATTTGAGGTGGTGTTCACAAGTATACGGGTTAGGTTGTAATATAGTTTGTTTACAATGAAACACTTTGTAAGTATTCCAAGGATTGTACCCAAGGGAGGCTAGTACTAAATTAATTTTAATCTAAATGCCAATAGATCTAATTAGTACTTTAAGTAAACTATATTATGAATGAACATAAATAAAGGATTTTTTAGGTTTTTATAATAAAGAAAAAATAACATAAAAGAAACAAGCTTCAAGAGATAGAAAGGAAGAATAAATCAAATCCTGATTATGGTGATTAGCTCGCTTTGGTAATCTCCATCAACTGCCATTTTAGGTTCCTCGTCAAATTAACTAGTTGCCACACTAGCCGGATCTTTCGATTTTCCACTAACATAACGAGTCAGCAAGAACTACTTATCTTCTGACCTTACAGTCTAGACTGTCTTGGGGTGAAGGTGTTCACAAATCGACAATACTAATTTTGGGTTAATTCCCACCTTGATGACTTCCCAAGGATGTCAGACCTAGGGTTTATTTCACATTCTTCCTTTCCCAAACAACTGACCCATTGAGTAACCCTATAAAATAGTTAATAGATCATACCTCCACTCGTTAATCCCCCATAGAGGGAATAGTTCCTCATGGCTTTCACAGACAATATGAAATTGATATAAAGAGAAAGCATGCTAATTAAATCAACAAGATAAAGTAAATGAAAGAGCCTGATTGTATTGAGATTAATTGTGAATCCACGAAGTTTGAATGCTTCCATAATTCAGATATCTTGAGATAAACAATAACAAATGAAAGAAATCTAAAACCTAAAACCGAAGGAAAACTAAAATAAATTTTACAAAGAGAATTTAAGTTAAAGGGATGATGTCCATATCAAGTGACAAATGAGCCTATTTATAGCCTTCAGGTGGCCGTTGTCCTTAACCCTAGGTTAGGTAATGTTCTCGAGCTTTAAGTTTGATTGTGTAGATCAAAACACCCCTACTTTGTGTTTTCATTTTGGTCACAGAGTCGATGTCGTGACAAACCAAGACCTGTGTCGCGACATACCAATTAGTATACTCTTCTTCAGCTATCTTCAGGGCATGTCGCGACACCCTCAACCTGTGTCTCGACATCGAAGGCAGTTTTGAGCTTTCTCTATTCTGCTTCATTGAGCCACCTATGTTGCGACATAGTGACCAGTATCCATTTAGTACACCTTCTAATCATTTTCTGCACACTCACAAAGTGCGTTAACTCACCCTTAGGGCTCATTTGACCCCTAAGGTCAATAAAAGACTCAATTCGCATATTTTATTAACTTAGCAAGAATTTACAAAAACATAACTAAAACCTACTAGAAATGCTTACTTTCAAGCTCCTAAAGTTTAAGAATTAGTTTAATCTGCAACACTAAATTACGGCAAATCTCAACCCAGCCACAACAGCTTCATCACCCTCCTGAACCACAGCCTAAAGTGGTTCGTCTAGCTCAGCCCGTGCCACTGATAGTACTAGAAAGAACATATGTTTTCTTCCTACTTATTGGTTAGTTTGTCTCCATTATTTTTAGCACATATTTTAGCATTTTCAGTTCAGTAAATTGCATTTTATAACTCAATGGATTTTAGCTTATTTATCCTTAATTTTGTCATGTTTTCGTACCAATGTCGTTGCATTAGTATTTTCAGATTGCACCCAGAATTATTGCCACACCTGGCAGCTGTCTGGATAATAACAAAAATGTGTGCTCTGTCCAGTCTGGTATAAGTAACTTGTACGTATAGAGGTAGCATGATTCTGATGAAAGGACACATGGGCTATTTAGGAAGAATATAAAGAAAAAAAAAGGAGGCTTTTTAGGGAGTATTATCTTCTTCAATCTATATTTTTAAGCTTTCAGCTATGGCGGCTTAAGCCTTCTACAGGTGAACCAACGTGAAAGGGATGCAGCTTAGCTCTTGACGAGGAGCCCTAAGTGCGACACATGAGGGAGTTGAGAGATCAAGTCACGATTTTTTAAACGATGTTTGTACGAAAGTAAACATGATTTCTGGGTTAAACATTATTTCATTCAATCTTACTTCTACTATTTAATTTTGGGTTTGAATGTTTTTAGCATGGAAGTGTTATTGCGGTCATTGACACTGGAAAGTGCAGCTACAGTTTAAGCTAACAAGCATGATAACGAAAGTTGCTTGAGGATTAGAAGAATTTAATCCACTTGTTCTTAATAGTGTTCCATTGCCATCAGTGGAAGGTGTGGCTAATGTGCATGTTTAAGTCTTAGATTAAATATGGAAGTTAAGCTTGGTAAGATATTCATTGTAATGTAATGCATCAACAATCACCTATCCTTTTATACCTTGTGAGCACTTAGTATTTTGTTGAATATTCACGTTGGGGATCCCAGTTTATCAATATCATATTTCATCTTATTGTTTTCTAGTTATTGCTTTGACAACTACACTCACAATTTATCTCGTTCCTATCTATTTATTACACTGAAATTGATAGACAAAAGACAACCATCCTCATGGGACCGATATTTGACAGACTCATATTTGTCTACTATACTTGCATCGACAGTGTACACTTGCACATTATTGTTGTGACGTTGAATAGCTGATTAAGTATTTGGCGCCGTTGTCGGGGATGGTGTTTGTGTGATTTTTTTTTTGTTCTTATTTCCTAATATTTAGTTGTTACTAACTTGTTTTCTTTATGTCGCTATTTTCACATTTTATTTTAGGTGTTGTATGACCAGAAGCAATTATGAGTTTATTGCTGATTTTGATCCAGAAATTGAAAGAAACGTTCAGAAGAGACTTTGAGAACAAAGGAATATGGCTTTACCAAGAAACTATGAAGTCATACCCCCGATGCAGAACAAAAATGCTAATGACCCACCGTTGCCGCAAGACGCTCAAATACAAAACAGAACTATACAAGATTTTGTAGTACCTGTCTTAGATGACTTACAATCGGGAGTTGTTAGGCCAACAATCTAAGCTGGAAATTTTGAACTCAAGCAAGTAATGTTTCAAATGCTGAATTCTGATAGGCAAATATGCTGGACTGCCTTATGAAGATGCACGAGAACATTTTAAATCATTTTTATTGATTTGTGCTTCCTTTAGTTAACAAGGCGTTCTTGATTACGCTTTGAAGATGCAATTATTTCCTTATTCCTTTTAGGGAAAGGCTAGTACTTGGTTCCTTGGGCTACCTGGCGGATCAAGTACTTCTTGGATTGTACTAGCAACACAGTTTGTTTTGCGATTTAACCACCGATAATGAATACTCATCTTTGAAATGATTTATAGTTTATCATCAGCTAGAAAATGAGAATCTTCACACCACATGGGAACATTATAAATCTTTGCTTCGAAGTTGTCCCATGCACGACATTCAACAAGAAACACAAATTGAGATTTTCTATAATGGGTTGAATTCATAGACAAGGAATCTTGTCGATGCATTAGCTAATGGTCCTTTGCTAGATTGTACTCATAATGATGCTATTGGAATTTTATAGAGAATTGCTCAGAATGATTATCAATATCCTATCTCTAGAGTTGCACAAGCAAAAGATACTCCGAGAGTTATTGAATTGGACACAATATCTACACTTAGTCCTCAAGTTTCCTCTTTTACAAATATGATAAAAAATATGCAAGGCACTAGTGATGTTGTAACTATACAAGTCGCTGAACAAGTTGATGTTCCTACCTTTTTGTTATGAGATTTATAGTGACAACCATAGCTATAAAGATTGTCCACAACATGCAGAGAATGTCTTTTATGTCAGTAACATCTGCAACAATTCTTATGACAATTCTTATAATAATTCTACACGCAATCAGTAGCCTTGGGGAACTCAGAATGCTGGACAAAATACTACGAAATTTCGATATGAGAATATATCTACTCAAGGTAATTATAATCCAAGACAAGGGAATTACAATCAACAACAGCAGAACAACAATCAGCACACTTAGATACATCCACACCAGAATCAGACACAACGACAACACTCCTTACTGTCGCATTAGCATGTTCAAAAGCATCAACGACAACAATACACGCAAGCTTCTCCTTCTGACCCATTAGCAGCTCTTAAGGCTTTAATGCAGGAGCGTATGACTCACATAGAAGCTATTGTGTAAGGGAATTCATCTTCTATTCGGGCGTTGGAGGCATAATTAGGACAACTTGCTTCGAATCTGAATACTCAACCACTGGACACACTACCTAGTGACATGAAAAATCCTAGTCCGAGGGGGAAAGAACACTGTAAGGCTATCACTCTAAGGAGTGGTAGACAAATTGGTGAGTTGACTACAAACTCTGCTGTAGCACCTCAAGATACTGGTGAAGTGATCCCTGGTGAGAAGGTTGAAGCTTAAAAACTTGTCAATGTACCAGACAAACAAGTTCCACAAATTGTCACTCATATGCCTAATGTATGACCTTCGAAACTCTCGACGCAATTAAAGCTATCGGCATAATTAGATGTATCTCCACCTTTACCTTTTCCACAAAAATTTAGGGTGAATGAGTAGGATAAGCAGTACCAATAGTTCCTGAACACAGTGAAGCAAATTTAGGCCAATATTCTTTTAGTAGATGCTCTTGTGCAAATTCTGAATTATGGGAAATTTATGAAGGAGCTCTTGGCCAAGAAGAAGAAGCTCAGTGATATGGAAACTGTTGCATTCACAGAAAGCTGCAGTGCTATTTTGACAAATAAGTTTCCCCCCAAAATGAAGGATCCTAGAAGCTTTGCTATCCCATGTTCAATTGGCAACCATTATTTGGGCAAGGCATTATGCGACTTGGGAGCTAGCATCAACTCAATGCCACTATTTACTTTTAGAAAGTTGGGAATTGGTCACATGAAACCTATTGTAGTGGCATTACAACTAGCTAATCGATCCTTGGCTCAACCTGAAAGGCAAATCAAAGAAATTTTAGTTCGTGTGGATAAATTCATTTTTCCAATTGATTTTATCATACTAGACTGCGAGGCAAATAATAAGGTTCCCATAATCTTGGGACGACCATTTTTAGCCACCGGATGAACTCTTATTAATGTTTACAAGGGTGACCTGACCATGCGATTTAATGATGAGCACATTACCTTCAGTGTTTTCGAATCTATTCAATGCAAGGATAAAGAAGAATGACATACTGTGGATGTGCTAGATGATCTGATTGAGGAAAAATTCAATAACCAAAGCACAATACTTTCTAAAAAGTTTGCAGTGACATCTAATGATAAATTCTTAGATAATTGTGACAAAATGGTTAAAGCAAATAATATTGAAATCAGGTATGGATGGTAGATTGAATCCTTACACTTAGCCAATAGGTCAGCTCCAATTTTCAAGCCATCTATCGATGAAGCTCCTACTTTGGAATTGAAACCACTACCTACTCATCTTAAATACTTCTTTCTTGGTGATAACAACACTCTCCCAGTTATTGTCTCCGCAACACTGGATGTAACTCAAGAAGAGAAATTGGTCCATATTCTTAGGCAACATAAACGATCTATTGCTTGGAGTATTACCGATATCCGAGGCATTAGTCCATCTTTTTGCATTCACAAGATCAATTTGGAAGATGAATGCAAGCAATCAATTGAGCAACAAAAAAGATTAAATGAGAAGATGAAGGAAGTTGTTAAGAAAGAAATTATAAAATGGCTTGATGCTGGAATTATTTACCCTATTTGTGATAGCAATTGGGTAACTCCAATGCAATGCATTCCTAAAAAGAGTGGCATCACTGTGGTTAGCAATGATAAAGACAGATTAATTCCTACATCCATTCCTACAGGATGGCGAGTCTGTATGGATTATCGCGAACTTAATGCTGCCACAAGGAATGACCACTTTCCACTTCCTTTCATTGACCAAATGTTGGACAGGCTTGCTGGAAGAGTCCATTACTGCTTCTTAGAAGACTATTCTGGGTACAATAAAATTGCTATTGCACTGAAGGATCAAGAGAAAACAACTTTCACCTATCCCTTTGGTACTTTTTCTTTTCGCCGTATGCCTTTCAGTCTTTCCAACGCACCAGCCACATTTCAAAAGTGCATGATGGCAATATTCTCGAATATGATTGAAGATTCTTGAGAGGTTTTTATGGATGATTTCTCAGTCTTTGGGAATAATTTTTATCATTGCACTGGCAATTTGGGTAAAGTTTTACAGCGCTGTGAAGACATACATCTTGTTCTAAATTAGGAAAAAAGCCATTTCATGGCAACTGAAGGCATTGTGTTAGGCCATCGTGTCTCTAGTCAAGGCATTAAAGTAGACAAAGCTAAAGTGGAAATCATTGAGAAATTACCTCCACTGACAAATGTGAAAGGGGTAACAACCTATTTTCGGTAAGATCGAAGCAGTGGTTTCGGGACCACAAATCCGAGCCAAAAATTTAAAAATTTATTTTATTTTATTTTATGGTTGGGATCAGGATAGAAAGGTCACATGAAAATTTTGATGCAAAAATTTTATCGATTGTGTGGTTAATTAGGTAAAGGACTAAATTGCATAAAATGCAAAAGTTGGGTTCTAGTAGCTATAGATATCAAATAGCTATAGAGTTCAAAAATTAAGGTCCTTATATGGTAATTAGACCATTGAAGGATAGTTAGTAGACATTTTAATGACCCATCCATGGAAAAATTAGAAATAGCTAGGGACTAAATTGAAAATTACTAAAATTAAAAGATGACAAATAATTAAAAAGAATTATCATCTTTTCTATTCATCTTTATCCCAAAAATTTCTATGGAAACACTAGGAGAGAGGATGAAAACTTTTCAAGCTCAATAAGGTATGAAATCAAGTCCCATTTTTAATGATTTTTATATTTTTAGAATCGGGATAGCCTAATCTCTCTATTTAGGGGATTAATTTAAAAATTTATCAAGGTATAAAATTTGGTTCATGGATGAATAGGCTGAAATTTAGAAATTTATGGTAGAAAATGAAAGTTTTTTCATAGATAAACAACTTTTACAAAGCAATTTTTGATGAAAACTTGATTTAGGGACTAAAATGAAAAAGTGGTAAAATCTATGAAAAATTCTAAAATTTGTGAAATGTATGTGCTGTAAATGTAGTAAATGAATTTTGGCTAGGCTTGGAAAGAGGGTTAAATTTCATGAATTTCATTTTTCGAGCCTAGGGACAAAATCAAAATTTTTGAAAAGAATAGGGGCAAAATGATAATTTTTCCTAAAACGTAATAGAACGCGTATGTGATTGAAATATGATAAACTGTAATTTATACATATTTTTATCCCCTGCTTAACACATTTATGATTGATTTCTCCTTAGAGTTGGTGAATTTGATACTACTAATCCTTTAATTTCATGTTTGATACTTAGGTGAGTATAGGAGAGCGAAAAGAACAAGAAACGGGCCAAAAACTGAGAAAATGTACCGAAGTGGGAAAACAACACGGCCTGGACTTCCTCACACGGGCAGAACACACACCCGTGTCATTCTAATAGGCTCGAGCATGGCCTAAAACAACCTCAGCATGGGCGTGTTAATCTCTCAGCCTCGACCACGGCCTGAAGTAATCACACAAGGGCGTGTCCCTGCAGAGCCTTAGTTAAGTTCTATTCGGAAAAGGGCGATTTTTAGGGCTTTTAGGCATTCTAAAGCCTATTTAAACACCCTAGAGGAGGACTAAATGGGGGACGGAGAGTGGAGAGTAAGGAATTACTCCAGGAAAGCCGATTGATCCATCTCAGAAGCCGGATTCATCATCAAGACTGAAGATCTTTCCTATTTAGTTATGAACTAAAACCCCTAAATACCTAAAGGGAATGAAACCTAAGACGAATCTTGTTATTATTTTCTGAATTGTATGATAAATATTTGACTTGTTCTTAATTATATATTCTTAATTCTTCTTTCAGTATTTCAGGATATTGATTCAAGTTAATGCTCTTAGTTGGAGGATGAATAGTCCCTGTCTAAGAGTGACTTTGTCATAATTAAGCAGAGTTGATTGCACATCTAGAGATAGGGTGACAAGATTTTGCCAAATTAGGGTGAAACATAATAAGAGGATCCATAGATCGAGTTAATGCGACCCTAGGGTGTTAATTAGAAAGAAATTTCAATTATTCAATAATTTAGGGATTTCTACGGAACAAGTTAAATGAATAAATTGTCCGATTTGGAGTCAAAATAACAAGTGAAGTCTAGGTGGATTTTTCCTTAGGTATTTTCTTAATTCGATCATTTTTTCCAAAAGTAATTCCCCAATTCTATTTTCTGTAATTTCTTAGTTTAGTTAATTAGTTAATTAAAACAAACCCTATTATTCTTCGGCTAGATAATAAAAAGACAGTCATTACTAGTACTTTTAGTTCCTTTGGGTTCGACAATCTGGTCCTGCTAAAGCTATACTACTGTTCGATAGGTACACTTGCCTACATCGTGATAATAGTTAGTCTTAAGAATGATTATTTATAAATTTATAAAACTTATCACGAAAAATCACGATCAAGTTTTTGGTGCCGTTGCCGGGGAACTACAATATTAGGAACACTCAATTTTTATTACTTTAGCCATTTACTTTTACTGCAATTTAATTTTGTTTTTGTTTTTATTTTTATTTACTAAATTTTGTTTTCCTTTCTTCTGGCAGGTTCTTATAGTTTATGACTAGAAGAAACCTGTCAGGACCATTACTTTTTGACGAAGAAATTGATCGCACTGCTCGTAGAAATCGACGAGAAATAAGGCGAAGCCTAAGATACACAGAGGAAGAGCAAGAGGATGATATCTCAACTACAACCGAGGAGATGGCTGAAAATCAGGAAATCCGCTACCTCCTGCGATACCCGCTGATCTAGTAAATCAGAATCCTACTCCTCGTATTATGTATGATTATGCTAAACCTAATTTAACAAGAACTGATTCAAGTATAGTTAGGCCTGCTATTGCTGCAAATAATTTTGAAATGAAGCCTAACACAATTCAAATGATACAGCAATTTGTTCAGTTTGATGGTTTGCAGGACGAGGACCCCAACACTCACTTGGCAAATTTTCTGGAGTTTTGTGACATATTTAAAATTAATGGCATTTCTGATGATGCCATTCGTCTTCAGTTATTCCCTTTTTCGTTGAAGAACAAAGCTAAACAGTGGTTGAACTCGTTACTACGAGGGTCAATCACTACTTGGGAACAAATGACCGAAAAGTTTTTATTAAAGTATTTTCCACCGGCTAAGGCGGCCAAATTACGTAATGATATCTCTTCTTTTGGGCAGATGGATTTAGAAACACTTTACGATTCATGGGAGAGATACAAGGACCTACTGCGAAGGTGCCCTCACCATGGGTTACCTCTATGGCTGCAAGTTCAAATGTTTTACAATGCTGTAAACCCCTCAACAAGATAGATGATTTATACAGCAGCTGGTGGAACTATCAACAACAAAACACCTGAAGCTGCTTACGAATTTGTCGAGGAAATGTCACTGAATAACTATCAGTGGCAAGTCATGAGGACAAAGCCACACAAAGCAAATGGCGTTCTTAACGTCGATTCAGTCGCCATGCTCTCAACCCAGGTAGAACTTTTGAATAAAAAAATTGATGGTTTTCTTGGTTCTTCACAGGTTCATCCAGTAATACAATGTGAAGCAAGTGAAGGTGGATCAAGCAATTCAGAATATCCACCCTATGGCCACAAAATGGAGAATGAGCAATTAAATTACATGGGTAATAATCTTCGATCTCAAAATAATCCTTATAGTAATACTTATAACGCAAGTTGGAGGAATAACCCAAACTTCTCATGGGGAGGTCAAAGAAATCAAAGACCACCACCACGCTCAGGCTTCCAACAACCACCTTACTAGCAAGAAAAAAAGCCAAACCTTGGGGAGATGCTATCCAAATTCATCTCGGTGTCAGAAACTCATTTCCAGAATACCAAGACAGCACTTAAAAATCAATAAGCGTCAATCTAGGGCTCGAAACTCAGATAGGCCAGTTGTCCAAACTAATTTCCGAACGATCACAAAGGTAGCTTGCCAAGTAACATTGAACCTAACTCGAGGGAACAACTCAATGCGATTAATTTTCAAGGTGAAAAAGGATTCGTTGAGCCTGAGCCAAAACCGAGGCAAGAAATTGTGGTGAGCAAAGGTAAAGGTGAGGTAGGTCACAATGAAAACAAAACAGTAAGTGTAGAATATAAACCTCATGTGCCATATCCCAAAGCGACAAGGAAAGACCACTCAGATGAATAATTTGGTAAATTCCTTAAACTCTTAAAAAAATTACATATCAACTTACAGTTTATTGAAGCTCTCTCGCAGATACCGAACGCAATGAAATTTTTAAAAGAGCTTGTAGTAAATAAGCGAAAATTAGACGAGGCGTCACATATGGAGCTAAACGCAGTTTGCTCAGCTATTCTACAGAATAAGCTACCCAACAAATTAAAAGATCTAGGGAGTTTTACAATTCCTTACTTAATTGGTAGTTTAGATGTTAATAATGCATTAGCGGAATTAGGGGCTAGCATTAACGTCATGCCTTACAAAATGTTTAAGCAACTAGGTCTTGGGAAACCCAAACAGACTAGGATGAGCATTCAATTAGCAGATAAAACTATCAGATTTCCTAGGAGTATTATTGAAGATATGCTAGTTAAAATTGATAAATTTATATTTCCCGTTGACTTTGTTGTTCTAGACATAGAGGAGGATAGCAACACTCCTTTAATTTTAGGAAGGCCCTTTTTAGCAACTGCTAGAATGATTACTGATGTTGGCACAGGTGAACTCACTCTTCGTGTGGGGGATGAAACAATCACCCTTCAAGCTCGCAATACTGGCAACACATCGAAAATTAAAGGTGATTATATAAACCATTCTACTAAAACTGACAATATGGTGCAACCTACTTTGCAGGAAATGAATTCAAAGGATATACATGAGCCATGTTCAAGCAACGGTAGAGAACCTATTCTTGAAGAACGAAGGTTACAAATCGAAGAGCTAGATGAATGGTGAACACACAAACCGAGAATATACGATAAACCAAAACTACGCCAGAACGAGCTCAACACCTCACCAAATCAACTTAAGGTTGGAGATAAAGTTCTATTAGACGCCGCAGATCCTCACATTGTCACTGCCAAACTGAATGAAGAAATTTCTCTTACGGTACTTAGCATTTTCCCATTCGGTACAGTCGAGGTAAGTCATCCCAAATTCAGCACTTTTAAGGTAAACAATACCCACCTAAAACCTTATTTTGATAAGATTGATAGAAGGAATGAGGAGTATAAACTCCTTGAACCACCATGACCATTCAATGGAGAGGTAAGTCGAGCTTAGGTTATAAATAAGCACTTTTCAGGAGGCAACCCGAGCACTAACAGTCTTAACTTCTTTAAATTCTAGTGTTTAACACCTAACTTACTAACGGAGTTCTTGAATACAGGTTTACCACACTCACACAGCCAAGCACACGGGCATACTTAGGAACGTGTGGATACAGGGCAAAGATTTTTCCCAAACACGGGCTGCGATAAATGACCACGGCCGTGCAACATGGCCGTGGACGATCCTGCCAAAACAACACGGGCGTGCGACATGCCCGTGTCATAGAACCGTGGGTGAACCTAAGAAAATAGCACGGGTGTGCGACACGTCAGTGTCTAGCACTCGTGGTCGAACCTGTCAAGTTAACACGGGTGTGGACCTACATACACGGGCGTGGGAGAAGCGAACGAAGCCAGACATGGTTGTGTGCATCAACACACCCAAGGTACATGGGCTTGAGGTGAATATCAGACGTGTCGAAATTTGAAAAAACGAGAAACACGGGGGCTGAAATTAGGGCTCACGGGCGGGTCCCCTGGCCGTGTGTCCCAAAATCTATAAATACCCTTCACTATTCATCATCTTCTTCACCCAAAATCACTAACCCTAACCGTTGCAAGTCCACACGCCCTTCCTGCAATGCCCGTACGCCGCTTCCATCTCCATCTTTGGGCACCCAAACTCCTCCTTTTAGCGTTTGTTTACTTTTTTTTCTCTTGTAATTACTAATTTCTAATGCTATTTATCATAGTAATCTGCATTTTTCATGTTATTTTTATCTTTCTATCACTCAAATTTCATATCTAGAGTAGTTATCATCTATTTTATCTTGAGGTTCTTACTCATTGCATGATTTCTCTGCTCCATTTGACTAGTTTAAAGTAAATATTCATGGTTAGGATAATAGAAATACTCATGCCTTTTGTGTTGACATTTTTCATCCATAAAATATGTTGCATTCATAGAGTTCTTTTCCATTTTTTTATGAAACTCATACTATTATCATGCTAATGATACGAAATTACACCATAAAATTGATTGTTCTAGTTAAGTTTGTTAGTAGTTGTGGCTGAAATTATTAGTTTTAATTTATGACTTTTTCCTTTTTGAATTTGTTTTCGTTTTACCTTGGCCATTCATCAAGACGAATTGCTTGCAGGTATACCACGTTCTCTTCATGAGGAAAGAAAGCCGCCGTCTCCGCTTTGAAGAAAAAGAAGGGAGCGTCATCTTCCTCGAGTCCCATCGCAGAAATTCGCCACCCCTTCCTGCAGTTCCCCATTGGGCACCAAGAAGAACTTTCCCAAATACTCCAAACCCGACCTTTAATTGTGGGCTGCTGCATCGACTGGGCTACAGTAGAACAAGTCCAATTGGCTGATGCGATTCGGGCCATCCTCACTACCGACCCATGGAACCTCTTCTTTGAGATCGTCTAGCCAACGTATCTCGAGCTCATGATGGAACTATGCTCAACATTCCATCTTCAGACCGTAATGAACAACTATGATGATCCTGGCACGGTCCAATTTCGCCTTGGCGGTCTAGTCTTCCAGTTGAACATTCCAGAGTTTGGTTCAGCACTGGGCCTTTACACAGAGGAGATCAAGGAGGAGAACGACCTCGATACCCTCAACCGCCACATCTATTATTCTCCCTCGAAGTGCTGGAATGCCTTCGTCCCTCGCTCGGCCACCTATGACCCCAGTTGCTTCAAGGCATCAGTTCTCCCTCCTTCCTTGAGGTACTTACACTCTATCTTAGCTCATACTCTGACAGGTAGGAGAAAGAGCACCGGCGTCGTCAACACTCACGACATCTACTTCTTATGGTGTATGTCACACGGGCACGTCTTCGACCTCGCCTATTTCATCGCCCTTGCCATTCGCCATTAGATGGAGCGACATCGGAAGGGGGTTATCTCCATTGGCCCCTACATGACTCGATTGGCCCGGCACTTCGGGTTCCTCAACACCACGGCACAAGAATCATCCTTTACCCTCATTGGTCAGATGCCTCCACAAGGCATCTCGAACATGCTAAGCATGATGATGATCAAAAAGCGCCGAGGAACCTACCCTCCTCAATATCATCTCGCCCAATCAACCGAGGAGGAGGCCCCCGAGGACATTACTGATGATGTCCCTCCACAGCACGAGGACCCACCGTCTCAGCCACCATGCTCCAATCGTCCAGTTCATGCGGTGGCTTCATATGCTGACATTTCTGAGCGCCTCACTCGATTCGAGCAGCAGTATTTTTAGCGATTTGATAACATTGATGCTACTCTACAGCAGATTTGTCAGCACTTCCACATCTCATCGCCACCACCACCTCGCGAACCATCCAGCGATGATGATCTTTAATTTTATCTTATCTTTAATTTTATTTTTATTTATCAATGTTTTTATTAATTTCACTTTTAACTTTTAATGTTATTACCTTTTTTTTACTATTTTATATTTAGATTTTATAAACAATTTTTAATCTCAGCTAATTCTTTATGAGTAATTATTCTCCCTTATATCCTCTAAAAAGTTCCTGATTTTATCACAGTTATAAAGAGCTACATAACTTACAATTACTAGGAACTTCAAACTCCATTGGAAAAGGCTCTCCACGACTGTCATGCCCTGCTCGACCATGAGATATAATATTCTTTTGGCGCAGCACTTGTGGAACCCAACCTCTACCACAACCAGAGTATCCTCCTCCACTCTACATAACTCCAAACTAGGGAGTTCATTCATTTAACACTCAGGAAGTTTCATTTCTCTCCATATCTTATGATATTATATCTAAAATTTCCACTAACTTTATCTTTGTACATTGAGGGTAATGTACATCTTAAGTGTGTGGGGGTATTCATTTCATTATCAGAAAAATCCCTGAATATTGCCTTGTTCTCTTGCAAATCTATCATATCATTTTTAGGATTGATTTTGATTAATTTATGATTTTTATTGATATATCTTGAATTAAAACATAGGCAGTCATGCATTGATTATTTAAACTTTACAACATTAGAGAATTAAGCATGATAAGTTGATTTTTGAGAATTTAAAATTTTAGGTTGTTTCCCCAAGTTTAGGTATTATCTTAAGTTGAAATCCACAAGTTTAAACATCAAAAAGCCATAATTTTTGTGAGATTATTGAGCCTTTAAGAGCATCTATTATTTCTTTCATGCTCACTTTTATTATTGCTTTGAGTGTGTCAATATCGAATTGTTATTCTAGAACTTGCTTGATTATGCATGTCAAGACCACACCATTTGATTTGATATGTCAAGATGATAGAGGCACTTAGGATTAACCCACTCATGCCATGAAAAGCCTACCTCCACGATTAACCCTTAGTAAACCCCTTTGAGCATAACAAGCCATTTCTTGTATTACCCTTAATATTAACCCTTAACTCTTTATTGTTGAAATCCCCTCAATTAATTTGATGCCTATTTTTGTAGAGACTTGATTTGAATAAATTGCTTAGCTATGTCTTGTTCTTAGTAGTTAGTCTATGTTATTTGACTTGTTCTTAAAAAAAAATAAAAAAATACATATTAGTGGTAGTGATCTTTTTGTTTTTGAGCTGAAGTATTTAAATTCCATATTCTGAGAAGAAGCTCTGTTGTACGCAAGTGATGATTAAATATTTTTCTAGTTAAGTAATTTTCAATTCAATCTCGATTCTAACCTTTTCTTTCAGCCTATGACTACACCCTCTAATCGAGCCTCATTACAACCCTCTAAAGACTTTTAGATTGATGTATCACCTCAATATCTAGTGGTGGAGATTTGATTTTCATGCAAACCTATGGTAATAACTTTTCATATTGACTATTGAGTGTTGATTTCATTATCCTTGAACACTGTGAGTGAGTTGAGTGAATCTTTAGTGAGGATGTTAAACTCTATGAGATTTCAAATAAATGGTAACTACTTAGATAAGGGGAGATACCTATGCTTTCCGTGATTAAATACTCAACTTGGAATGTTTGGAACTTTAATGCTTTTCTAGTTGAATTCTCAATGTATGATTACTTATGAATTAGTTTGAGATATTATTGATAGGAATTATAAGTTGAGATTAATGAATTCTTAATTGTGAATTGAAGATTTTGCTCAAGGACAAGCAAAAGCTTAAGTGTGGGGGTATTTGATAAACCATAATTTATACATATTTTTATCCCCTGCTTAACACATTTATGAATGATTTCTCCTTAGGTTTGGTGAATTTGATGCTTCTAATCCTTTAATTTCATGTTTTATACTTTGGTGAGCATAGGAGAGCAAAAAGAATAAGAAACGGGCCAAAAACGGAGAAAATGGGCTGAAGTGGGAAAACAACACGGCTTGGACTTCCTCACACGGGCAGAACACATGCCCGTGCCATTCTAACAGGCTTGACCACGGCCTAAAACAACCTTAGTACGGGCATGTTAATCTCTCAGCCTCGACCACGGCCTAAAGTAATCACACACAGGCGTGTCCTTGCCGAGCCCTAGTTAAGTTCTATTCGGAAAAGGGTGATTTTTAGGGATTTGAGGCATTCTAAAGCCTATTTAAACACCCTAGAGGAGGACTAAAGGGGGGACGGAGAGTGGAGAGCAAGGAATTACTCCAGGAAAGCAGATTGATCCATCTCAAAAACTGGATTCATCATGAAGACTGAAGATCTCTCCTCAATTTCCCTTCAGGAGTTTTGGGTTTTCTTTATGTTTTGTATTCATTATTCTTCTGGGATGTTTTCCTATTTAGTTATGAACTAAAACCCCTAAATACCTAAGGGGAATAAAACCTAAGACGAATCTTGTTATTATTTTCTAAATTGTATGATAAATATTTGACTTGTTCTTAATTATGTATTCTTAATTCTTCTTTCGGTATTTCAGGACATTGATTCAAGTTAATGCTCTTAGTTGGAGGATGAATAGCCCCTGTCTAAGAGTGACTTTGTCATAATTAAGCGGAGTTAATTGCGCACCTAGAGATAGGGTGACAAGATTTTACCGAGTTAGGTGAAACCTAATAAGGGGATCCATAGATCGAGTTAATGCAACCCTAGGGTGTTAATTAGAAACAAATTTCAATTATTCAATCTAGGTTTAGATGTTATTAGTCTTGAATAGGGATAATAACATAATTTAGGGATTTTAATGGAACAAGTTAAATGAATAAATCGTCCGATTTGGAGTCAAAATAACAAGTGAAGTCTAGGTGGATTTTTCCTTAGGTATTGTCTTAATTCGATCATTTTTTCCAAAAGTAATTCCCCAATTCTATTTTTTGTGATTTCTTAGTTTAGTTAATTAGTTAATTAAAACAAACCCCATTATTCTTAGGCTAGATAATAAAAAGGCAGTCATTACTAGTACTTTTAGTTCCTTTGGGTTCGACAATCCAGTCTTGCGAAAGCTATACTACTGTTTGATTGGTACACTTGCCTACATTGTGATAATAGTTAGTCTTAAGAACGATTAATTATAAATTTATAAAACTTATCACGGAAAATTACGATCAAAATATGATAGATTAATAGTTAAATTTATCCATATAGGTTCGAAAAGACCAACCGCAGAATTAGATCGAGGAAATCAAAATGTTTCGGATTAGTAGAAACTCAAAAATGAACTAATTTCAAGGTAAGTTCGTGTAACTTAAAAATGCATGTTAATATGTTTCAATTGAATTGTATGATTTTTCTGTTTGTATAAGATGATATATATACATATTGATATAGTTTTAATATGTGTAATATGGACAAATTATCAAGTACCGGTCGAATGCTGAATTTTGATGGGTCAAAAATAATTATACATAAGTTGCAAATAGAATTTGGCCCGGACGGGTAATTCTAATGTGAGCCCTATTGAGTTAGGTTATAAATTGGATTTAGCCCAGACGGGTAACCCATAATAAGCTCTTTAAAGCATATGCTACGGATAGAATTTAGCCTGGACTGGTAATCCTACGGTAAAATGTATGACTCAAGGGTGTGCCTTTTTATTATGTACCTCAATGGGTACTTTTACATGTGTATATTACCGAAACATCCACCGAGATTTCAATAGTTCGACAGAGAAGACTCTTGAAGAAGTGGAAAGGTGAAATTAATGGAAGCTTGTAATGTGATGAGCTTATCTATGTTTATTTGATATTCATATGAAATTATGTGACTAACTTGTTTGAATAAGTGCATGTTGTTAGGTAACTTACCCAAAATTGATGAAATATGTATGTATAAGTGCTTGCGTTAATTAATAAGACTGGTAAATTTATTTTCCGTTATATAAACTTACTAAGCATAAATTTCTTACCCCATTTATTTTTCCCTATTTTATAGTGCTCAAAGCTCGTGAAGGTTGGAATCCGGTTGGAGCAGTCATCACACTATCCACTATCTCATTTTGGTATAACTAGACATCTCATTTTGGTATAATGGCATGTATAAGCTTAGTTGTTAATGATGGCTTGTAATTGTTGTTTTGTAACCTAATCATTAGAATGGTTAGAAATGGTCATTTTGATACACTTCTCATGTTATGCTGTTTTCATATATTAGGTAAATGTTTAAGTGTCTCCATCAAATGGTTTAGTCCATGGTAAAATTATAAACATGTATGCATGAAATGGTATGCATGAAACGGTATGCCTGGATGTATGATGGAATTGCCAAATTTGAATGCTTGAAATGGTTGGAATTGGTTGAGTGTTTCATGTGCAGGTTTTTGGGTGATTTTGGGTGAGAAATGAAGCTAGGAAATGTCTTTATTTTGTCCATAGGGCCAGACACATTAGCGTGTGTCTAGACTATGTGTGACACACTGCCTGGTAACACGGGCAAGTGGTTAGGCCGTGTGTCCCTTGCACCTTAATTTTGAGAAACAAAATGCTTAGAATTTGGCACCCGGGCAGAGACATGGGCGTGTGTCTCAACCATGTGTGCCACACGGCCTAGAACACGGGCATGTGTCTTGGCCATGTGAAACTTGCACGTAATTCAAATTAAAATAATTAACCGCACGACCTAGCACACGGGCTTGTGACTTGGCCATGTGATCTCAATTTTTTCATGAGTTACAAGTCAGAGAGTTACACGGGGTAGGGACATGGGCGTGTGTAGTACATGGCCTGACCACACAGGCGTGTCCCCAAATCACATGGGCGTGTGAGCCCTGCACCTAGGAAATTTTTGAAAAGTTGCGAAAAATTCTTAAAGTTTTCAATTAAGACCTGACTTGATTCTAATGCTCATATAGGGCCTCGAGGGCCCAATCAAGGGATGTTAGAAATGACCTCGGTAGTTGAATAGTAATTTCTATATGATAATTGAAAATGTTTCTGAATGTTCTGGTAATGTCCCGAAACCCTATTCTGATGACGAATACGGGTTAGGGGTGTTACAAAAGGTATTCATAGTTTTCTTGGGCATGTGAGGTTTTACCGAAGATTTATTAAAGATTTCTCAAAAATTGAAAAGCCTTTATGGTCGTTGTTGGAACAGAATCATAAATTCCTCTTTGACGATGCATATCTGGAGGCATTTATTCAATTAAAGACGTAGCTAGTAAAAGCACCTATTGTCGTTGCACTAGATTGGTCTCAACCTTTTGAAGTTATGAGCAATGTGAATGACTTTTCTGTGGGTGCTATTCTAGGACAACGCAAGGGAAAAATATTTCACGCAATCTATTATGCTAGCAAAACACTTACAGAGACTCAAATCAATTAAACCACTACAGAGAAAGAATTGTTGGTTGTAGTCTTTGCTTTCAACAAGTTTCGTTTTTATCTTGTCAGCACAAAGGTTATCGTATGTACTGATCACTCGGTGTTGAGATATTATTTTGCGAAGAAGGATGCAAAACCAACACTGATACGCTGGATCTTATTAAGGTAAAAGACCACAAAGGTTCAGAGAATCAAGTTCTAGACTATTTGTCTCGATTGGAAGTTGGCAGCGAAAATAGAATCATATTTCAAATTGTCGAAGCATTCCCAGATGATAAGTTATTTGCTGTAGATGCAACCCCTTGGTATACAAATTTGGTTAATTGTCTAGTGTGTCGAAAACTCCCATTGGGTGTCATAGGCCATAAAAGAGAAAGATTTCTTTGTGAAGTAGTGAAGTATCATTGGAATGAGCTGTATTTATTCAAGGTATGCAACGACAACATCATTCAGTGTTGTGTTCCAGAAGTAGAGATGCTTTTAATCCTGAAGCACTATCATGATGCTACTTATGGAGGTCATTTCGGTGGCATGCGAACTGCTGCTAAGGTTCTCCAATCAGGATTCTACTGGCCTTCATTATTCAAAGACGCCCACAATTTTATGAATCAATGCGATAGATGTCAATGCACTGGCTCTATATCCCGACGTAATGAAATGTTACAGCAGCCAATTATGGAGGTTGAATTGTTTGATGTTTGGGGTATGGATTTTATGAGACCATTTCCAAATTCATCTGGAAATATTTATATATTAGTAATTATTGACTACATCTCAAAGTGGGTTGAAGCTGTTGTAGTCCTAAAGGATGATGCAAAGACAGTGCTTATTTTTTTTCACAAGCATATACTCACCTGCTTTGGCACACCAAAGGCATTGATTAGTGATAAGGGTACACACTATCATTACAGCCAAGTGGTAGTCGCAGTGAAGAGATATGGAGTTAACCATAGAATGTATACTACTTGTTATCCACAAACTAATGGATAAGCAGAAGTATCGAATCAACAAATTAAAAACATTCTTGAAAGGGTTGTGAACCCTTCGAGGAAAGATTGGTCTTCCAGAATGGATGACACTTTATGGGCATTGCGGACAGCATACAAAACTCCATTAGGGATGTCACTATATCAATTGGTTTTTGGGAAAGCATGCCACTTGCCAGTTGAATTGAAGCACAAAGCAATGTAGGCAATTAAGCAAGTGAACATAGACTATGAAGCTACTGGAAAGAAAAGGCTATTGGATATCACTGAACTAGAGGAGATTAGGCGAAATGCCTATGAAAATGCTGCAATTTACAATAAAAGGACCAAACGATGGCATGACAGAATAATTTTGTAGCGATAATTTATTGCGGGTCAACAAAGTTTTATTATTCAATTCTGAACTGAAACTGCACCTAGGTAAATTGCTCTCACGTTGGTCTCGACCTTTCGAAGTTGTCGAAGCATTTCGTCATGGTGCAGTCACATCTAGAGATTTACATGATGGACACCAGTTCAAAGTGAATGGCCCGCGATTGAAACATTATTTTGGGAATATTGATCAAAAGTAGGCAGAGACCATTAAATTGGTCGAAAAATTTTATTTTTTATGGAATTTATTATTATGTAATTTTATTTTATTTTTGTTTCTTTTCAAGTTTGTTTTACTTTTTTTTTGTAGAATAATTAGGTACCATTCTCGACGCACTTAGGCTTTATTGTAAACGCAATTCGTACTATTGTACTGTCACATATGACTCACCACAAATTAAACGCAGATTAGAAATTTCAGATCCCACTGTTTGATCAAAAGTCACCTAGCTGTTTGATCTATCTGAGCGGGCGCAATTCTCATTGGACATAATTATTCCCGCCAGCTTTATATCCCTTCACAAAAGTCATGCCTTTCCATCTCCTTCTTTCACTCGCTATAAACCCTCTTCACTATGCCGACTGTAACACATACAAAGCAGCCATTTTTATTGACTTTCTCTTCCCCAAGCTTGTACCTTTACAAATTTAAACCATTTTCACTCCACAAAACAAACAAAATATGGCAAGAACGAGAGGATCAGACAAGAAAGCCACCAAGCATGTTGAAGAAAACTCGTCCTCTGCAACTGCAGTTCGTGAATCGAAATCCTCTATGCCAACAGATAAAAAGGAGCCAGTGATCTTTTTAACAAAAGTGGCCAAGGACCAGTTTCAAGACAACATTTTGAAGCAACATTTCCACCCAGAACAGTGCATTCTCCTTTCGCAACAGCAAGACTTGGGCAAGCGAGTCTACAAAACCATCTCTAAGCTGAAGTAGGAGACTTTCTGCGCTCATCCTGGAAGCTATTCTCCTTCATTCGTACATGAGTTTTACGCTAAAATTTATGACCATGATTTAGAGTTTATATTTGTTCAAGAAGGCTTAATCTCATGGGATGCTAAAAAAATCAATGAGCTGTACAACACTAAAGTGGATGTAGATGAACATTCCAAGTTTATTGAGGATATCATAGATGACAAAAGGGACCTGTTGGTGAATGATTTATGTGTCGATGGAGCATTTTGGACAAGTTCTGATCATGATTTTCCGTGATAAGTTTTATAAATTTATAATTAATCACTCTTGAAACTAACTATTATCACGACGTAGGCAAGTGTACCTATCGAACAGTAGTATAGCTTTAGCAAGACCGGATTGTTGAACCCAAAGGACTAAAAGTACTAGTAATGACTATCTTTTTATTATCTAGCCTAAGAAATAAAGGGTTTTGTTTTAACAAATTAATTAAACTAAGAAATATCAGAAAATAGATTTTGGAAATTACTTCTGGGAAAACGATTGATTAAGGACAATACCTAAGGAAAAATCTACCTAGACTTTTACTTGTTATTCTGGCTTCGAACCGGACGATTTATTCATTTAACTTGTTCCGTAGAAATCCCTAAGTTATGTTATTATCCCTATTCAATACTAATAACGTCTAATCTCTAGGTTGAATAATCAGGACTTTTCTCTAATTAACACCCTAGGGTTGTATTAACTCGATCTATGGATTCCCTTATTAGGTTTCACCCTAATTCGGCAAAATCTTGTCACCCTATCTTTAGGCGCGCAATCAACTCCGCTTAATTATGACAAAGTTACTCTTAGTTAGGGTCTATTCCTCCTTCAACTAAGAGTAGTAACTTGAAGTGATATCCTGAAATACTAAAACAAGAATTAAGAACACATAATTAAGAACAAGTCAAATATTTATCATACGATTCAGAAAATAATAACAAGATGCGTCTTAGGTTCCATCCCCCTTAGTTATTTAGGGGTTTAATTCATAGCTAAATAAGAAAACATCTCAGAATAATAAAGATTACAAAGCATAAAGAAAACCCAAAACTCCTGAAATTGAAATTGAGGAGAAATCTTCGGTCTTGATGGTCAATCCGACTTCTGAGATGGATCAATCGGCTTCCTTGGAGTAATTCCTTACTCCCTATTCTCCATCTTCCTTCTCTTTCTCTTTTGGGGTTTATTTATAGGCTTTCGAATGCCTAAAAACCCTCAAAAGTGGCCTTTTCCGAATTGGACTCAACTTAGGCTCGACAGGGACACGCCCATGTACGATTACTTTAAGCCGTGTTCGAGCCTGTTAGATTGGCACGGACGTGTGTTCTACTCGTGTGAGTCGTGCTTCAATTTTGTCAAATTGACACGGCCGTGTGAGCTGTCCGTGTGAGGAGGTCCAGGCCGCCCATTTTGTCCCTTTTTGGCCCGTTTCTCGTTCCTTTCGCTCTTTTATGCTTACCTAAGTGTAAAACATGAAATTAAGGCATTAGGAGCATTGAATTCACTAATTCTAAGGAAAAATCATTCATAAAATGCGTTAAGCATGGGGTAAAAATATGTATAAATTACGGTTTATCAAGTTCACATAAAAAGAATTATACGATGCACTACCACTTCCTGACACTGCAAAGCAAAATCTTGTTTCATTTTGTCAACTACAGGCTACTGCCCTCTACTCACAGCACCACAGTCAACCTCGATAGAATGTGCCTGATACATTCAATTGTCAAGGGTAGAAAGATTGATGTCGGCGCAATACTCCACTAGGAAATTACTGACTGCACTACGAGGAAAACTGGAATTTTGGTTTTCTCGTCGTTGGTAATGCTACTGTGCTAGCAGAAAGGGATCGTGCCCCGTGATGATAAAGACATCCTGGAGAATGAGGGCCCGATAAATGAAGCCTCTATTGAAAGAATGACTCGTGGAAAAGGTACACCAACAATGAATGGGGCAAAGACCAGCAAGACAAGGAAAGAAAAAACCAAGGGAATAAACCTAACTGCAAAGACATCATTGTTGCTCAAAATGCAAGCTATAGAGAAGTTGGCCAATTCCATCAGCAATAAGTATATCAGGCTTGTCACTATAATAGAGGATATGGACAGATCATAAAATTTTTTCTACACTTATACCAAGGCCTATAACAACTCTATTGTAACTGCATTAAGTCAATTAAGCCCAGCTCCAGTCCCAGAATTTCTAGCGTTCCCGCTGATCATCCAAGATTATATAAACCCTCATTCGAGGAAGATAACTTAGGGGACCAAGACAGATCGGTGGAATACCCTCCCATTATGCACGTCTCTGATAATGAGAAAGAAGATGACTAAAGGGATATTGAAGAATGTATGCGAAGGACTGATAGCCTGTTCAAGGGTGAGTT
Source organism: Gossypium anomalum (assembly GCA_025698475.1). Classification (NCBI taxonomy): domain Eukaryota; kingdom Viridiplantae; phylum Streptophyta; class Magnoliopsida; order Malvales; family Malvaceae; genus Gossypium; species Gossypium anomalum. Next base: position 69,619,894 of record CM046967.1, read on the forward strand.
CATTACTGGTCAAGAGGTTCCTACTGTAAAAGAGAAAGTCTGTGTTTCAATTGTGAACGAGAAGGCTAGGGAAGAAAATACTGAGAAAGAAGCTATTGAGAAAGAATCTATTAGGAACATTGTCAATGCATCCAAGATTGTGGGTGCCACTATTGATAATCTGGAGTGAAATGGAGCTAGACGGGTGAAAGCTGTAGAGGTAACTAGTGAGCAGCACCACAGCTCATTGGCGATAGTGGTCTATACCGGACCTGTAATAGCCCGGTTTAGACCCTAGTTGGAACAGCGGTTTTGGGATCACAAATTCGAATCAAAAAAATATTTTAATATTATTTTTAGTGTTTACAATATGTGTTTAAGTATGTGTGAAATTTTCGCGTATTAATTTTATCAATTGTGTAATTAATTTGATAAAAGGACCTAATCGCGTAAAATGTAAAAATTGGTTGCCATATGTTAAGTGTGCCTATTTGTTATGTCTCTTTACATGAGAGGTCCTTATGTTGTTAATATGCCATTTATATGGTAAGTGGACAATAATGACCTTATATGTTAATGTTTTGAATGTTTATTAATGAAGCGCAAAATGGTAAATGATGTATTAATATTAATATGTGTTATAATAAAATAAAATAAGTTAATGGATGATTTATTCATCCTTATTAGCTGAAATTATCAAAAGAAAAAGAAGAAAATTCAAGCTTAGGGTTCGGCTAGGAGAATTGGTGATTAAGATCAAGAAAAGAGGAATTTCGATTTAGATCGAGGGAAATAGAAGATTATTGAGTAAACGATCCGAATCGTCAAATTCGAGTATGAGGTAAGTTCGTACGTGATAAATGATGCTACAAATTAAGTTTATTTGCTTTGATAATACGTAAATTATATATATTTGATTATGGTTTGAACACGATGATAAATCGACTGTGTTTGGCACTAAGAGTGCGATACCGAGATAGTTTCAGTTATTTGAGATGACAATAAGTGTGCGAGATCGTAACAGCTTCGGCTAATCATTAATGCACTAAGTGTGCAACCTCTTCAGGTGCGGAAAGACTTTCGAATGAATTAATGTAGTCGAACGAGAGGTAAGAATGAAAATGAATAAATACGGGAAAGTTCAGGTATGTACGATACCTATGTGGTAGATGATACTATGTGTATAAAGTTTGATGAATTAGTATGAACATATTAATTATGTTGGAATAGAATTGATAGATGATTTAAGAACTACTAAGTGTTTATTAGTTGATGTTTTATATTTTATAAACTGTTGATTATATTTGGTATGAACTTACTAAGCTTTAAAGCTTACTGTGTGAAATGTTCTCTATTTTACAGTGTTATAAAGCTAGCTCGGATTCAGGGATCATCAGCGACTCACTCACTCTATCGGACATCTATTTTGGTACCATTTTGAGAGTGTATATTTGGTATATGGCATGTATAGGCTAGAGGTATTTCGGTATGTTTTGTGTTGTGAATATTAGCCATGAGATTTGGCTTATAAATGTTAATATGTATGGCCTTTTAAGTTGGCCTAAATGATGTGTTTGATAAGTAAGTTATATGATGTATATATATTGCTTATATAATGGTTTAATTGTGAAATGTTGAGGTGGTAAAATTTGTGGTATGAATAGGTGATAAGATGATGATATTATACTTTTGAAACTTATGTAAGTTGTGATTATTTTGGTACATTGACTAGGTATGTTTTGGTTGAGAAATTAAGTAGTGAATTGGATGGCAATTGAATGGTATGAAAATATACAAATTGGTTGATTTGGTTGCCTATGAATGTATGCAAAAGATGCTAAAATCTTGTGGTTTGAAGTGCTTGAGATAGGTGGAAATTGTGGCTTAAACCAAGCCAAATTTCACCCCACACGGTTGAGCACACGGGCATGTGTCTCGACTGTGTGACTGTTCTAACTTAGCCATTCAAGTCAGTCTCAAGCACGGCCTAGACACACAGGCGTGTCTGGTGGCCGTGCGAGGCACACAGCCTTGGTACATGGGTGTGTGTGGCCATTTCTAAGGGTACACGAGCTAGACACACGGGCATGTGGTCAGCCGTGTGACCCAAGTTAGTTTCGACCACAGCCAAGGTACACAGGCGTGTTATGTGGCTGTGTGGTTAAGTCAATATGTATGCCCTGTTTTGCCACAGTTTAGACACACAGGCATGTCTAATGCCATGTGAGGCACACGGCCTGTTCACACGGGCATGTGACCTTTAAAACTTAGAAAAATGTTTAAGTTTTGAAAAATTTTGTATGAGCTCAGTTTAGTCCCGACCCCTTTCTAAGCATGGTTTAGGTCTTGTTGACCTATGTAAGGGACATTTATGAATAATTATTATATGTTTTGATTATGTTATGTTTAAGTATATGTGAATGTTCTGATTGTCCGATAATGCCTTTAACCCTATTCTAGCAAAGGATACGGGTTAGGGTGGTTACAGGACCACTCAAGGTGACCCCTCCTACACAAGAAGTAGCCGATGATGCCAGGGCAACACCAAAACTGAGAAGCAACCCGAAGACCATGCAAAGCCCAAAAAATAGAAGAGAAAGTGCTCCAAAGACAAAAAAAAAATACAAGAAGGAGGAGAAAAAGAGGAGGAAGAAGACACATCGTGCAGCCACATTGATGGCTGAGGAAAATTGAGTTAGTTTATTTTAAGTTTTAGCTGTAGTATTCATGCATTGCATGTAGTTGTAATTTTCATTTGTTAGTGCACATTGTCATTACTTTTTTATTGTCATCATATTTTAATGTTAGTGCATTGAGGACAATGTAAACATTAAGCTTGGGGGAATGCATATAGGGTTTGGAAATATACCCACGTTTCAAAAGAAAAAAAATTGAGTTTAGTGAAGCATGCAAAGTTTATTTGTGGTTAACGCAAATGTGTTTGAAATTTTTTGTTACATTCGATGCTTAATTCTTGAATCATGCAAATTATCGATGAATGAGTTGGATAAATTTGACTGAATGTGGTATCTTCAATTTTTTGATGAATGATTTAGGTTGCATTAGTAATGGATGATTAGTAGCATTCCTTGAATCTTGAATGGATCTGCCTTTTACAGCTGGTTATATATATATAGTTATGAATAAGAGACACTCAAAAGTGGGTGTATTATGAAATGTTAAAGAGGGAACACTCCAATGCAAAGTGTTAGAAAAATGAATTTGGCCAAAGGCTGTCACTATATGAGTGTGTGTCAGTGCAATTATGTGCACCCTAGGGGTTTGTTGCACTCCATCGTTACTTCTCAGGAACAAGGGTACAGTAATGCAACGATATCCCTTATTCACACACACAAAAAAAAAGGGAAGACATATATTGTACAATAAATGCTATATTGGTAGATAAAATTTAGGATTTAAAGCATAATTCTAGTTTCTATGAAGTTGCAATCTTATTCATTCATACTTATGTATTGTTAATGCAATATTCTGTCATTTGAATGTAACTCATTCATTTGGATTTTAGGTGATTCAAGTTTCTAGAATGATCATTTACCTTAGTGAATTTTTGTGTAGCCTTGCCAGTTTCTGTTTTACTTGAGAACAAGTAAAAACTCAAGTTTGGGTTGTGATAGTACTAGAAATAACATATGTTTTCTCCCTACTTATTGGTTAATTTGTTCCTATTTAGTTATCTTTAGCACATATTTTAGCATTTTCAGTTCAGTAAATTGTATTTTATAATTTAGTGGATCTTAGCCTATTTATCCATAATTTTGTCATGTTTTGGTATCGATGTTGCTGCATTAGTATTTTCAGATTGTGCCCAGAATTGTCACCGCACCTGATAGCTATCCGAATAAGAACAAAAATGTGTATGCTGTCCAATCTGGTATAACTAACTTGTACGTATAGAGGCAGCATAATTCTGATGAAAGGACAGTTAGGCTATTTGGGAAGAATATAAATATTCATGTGAAAAGAAAAAAAAAAAGGAGGCTTTTTGGGGAGTATTATCTTCTTCAATATATCTTTTGAAGCTTTCGGCTGGTGGTTTAAGCATCCTACGGGTGAACTGACATGAAAGGGATGCAACTTAACTCTTGACGAGGAGCCCTGAATGCAATGCAAGAGGAGTTGAGAGATCAAGTCACGATTTTCCAAGAATAGTACTCTCTACTTGTTCTTTTATATTTCTTTTCTAAATGATGGTAATTACTTTCTATTTCATGTTTGTATGGAACTACATATGATTTCTGGGTTAAATGTTATTTTATTCAATCTTACTTCTACTGTTTAATCTTTGGGTTTGAATGTTTTTAGCATGGAAGTGTTATTGCAGTCACTGACATTAGAAAGTGTAGCGACAGTTCAAGCTAACAAGCATGACAACGGAAGTTGCAGAGAGGATTAGAGGAATTTAATCCACTTGTTCTTAATAATGTTCCATTGTCATCATCGAAAGGTGTGGCTAATGTGCATGTTTAAGTCTTAGATTAAATATAGAAGTTAAGCTTGGTAAGACATTCATTGCAATTTAATGCATTGGCGATCACCTATCCTTTTATACTTTGTGAGCATTTAGTATTCTGTTGAATATTCACCTTGGGGATCACAGTTTATCAATATCATATTTTATCTTATTGTTTTTCACTTATTGCTTTGACAACTACACTCACAATTTATCTCGTCCCTATCTATTTATTCCACTGACATTGATAGGCAAAAGACAACCATCCTCGTGGGATCGATATTCAATAGACTTATATTTGTCTACTATACTTGGATCGACAGTGTATGTAACACCCTTAACCCGTATCTGTCACCAGAACAGGGTTACAGAGCATTACCAAAATTTACAGAACAATTACAAACATTTCATGTCATTTACTATTCATATCCGAAAATAATCATACTGTCCCTTGAATAGATCTTCAAGGCCCAATTTAAGCTTTAGAAACAAGTTTGGACTAAACCGAGATATTAGAGAATGTTTCACAAAATTTTAAAAAAAATTTCTCATATACAGAGGTCACACGCCCTGCTGCCACATGACCAAATGACATGCCCATGTCTCAGGCCACGGGGGCATCCGATGTGAGGTACACGGCCGTGTTCCAGCCCATGTCCTTACCCGTGTAACTTTCTGACTTGTGTCACATGGCCTACCACATGCTCGTGTGCTAGGCTGTGTGGTCAATTTAATTTTTTACAAATTAGGTGCAGGTTTCACACGGCCAAGACACACGCCCATATTCTAGGCCGTGTGGTCAATTTAATTTTTACAAATTAGGTGCAGGTTTTACATGGCCAAGACACACGCCTGTGTTCTAGGCAGTGTATCTCACGCGGACGCACGCCTGTGTCTCCACCCGTGTGCCTAATTTTGAGCATTCTGTTTCTTAATTTTAGGATGTAGGGGACACATGGCCAAACCACATGCCCATGTGTCAGGCCGTGTGTCACACATAGTCAAGACACATGTCTGTGTGTCCACTTGTGTGGTGAAAATAAGGCCATTTCCTAGCCTTATTTCTCACCCAAATTTTCCGATTATCTACAATAATAGTTGTACATATGTACCAACCAATTTCAAGCATGAAACTAAGCAAACATCATTAATATGTATAGTATAACATTACATACATTCATATAGTTAAACTTACCTTTTGTAAGAATATATGTATTTTACCCTAATTCAATCTATCCATGACTTATACATCTATGTATTAAACATGATATAACTTTATATTATCATACCAAAATATAAGATTACTAGCCATTCCAATGGCTAGATTACAAACATCCATTTACATATCATCTTTGGTAAAATTAGCTTATACATGCCATTATGTCAAAATAAGTTTTTTATCTATACCAAAACAAGCTGGAGGATAGTGTGATGATACTCCGACTGATCTCCAACCTTTACGAGCTTCCGAGCACTATAAAATAGAGAAAAGAAAACCTAGTAAGCATTTAATTCTTAGTAAGTTCGTATAACAGGAATTTAACTTAGCATATATTTACATTTAAAATAAGCATACAGTAATGCCTCCAAGTAATTTGACTTATAGCCTAAAACACAACTTCACCAATCATGTTAGTCAAGGAACTCATATAATACCAAGAACATGGATGAGCTCATCATATAATGTCTTTCATATACATATGCTTTCCATATCATTATTCCATATTATATGTACACTTTAATGACAAATCATTTCAAGTTCAGTTTAGCCATGTCAGAACTTTACCCGTTAAATTTATTTGAAATATCGATGGATACGCTCATATAGTACACTTTAGTGTACACTACTATAATTCGTCAATTCATTTCCAGGGGTACCCAATTAGGGCACATAATTGGGAAACACACTCTCGATCCTTGTAACAAGAAGCTTACACAGAGCCATTTCGGGACGCTCATAAAGATCCTATTAGGAAGCTTATCGGGGCTATATAATGGGGAGCTTATAAGAGTCATAATCGAGAAGTTCAAAAAGAACATATCGGGAAGCTTTGAATAGCAAATATCGAAAAGTTCAAGCGAGCACTATCGGGAAACACACAAAGAGCTAATTTAGTGGGAAGTACACAAAGAACCTTTAATCGAATGCTCATAAGAGCTAAGGCATGTCCACAAAAAATGTTGGATCATAACCTATTGGGATGTTCCGAAGAGCTATTATCGGGAAGCTCGCAAGAACCTTATATGGGAAGCTTGAGAGGGCTTATAACGGGACGCTCATAAGAGCTGTGGTGTGTCTACAACATATGCTGGACTACAACCAATACGGGAATAATGTATCTATCAACTTTCATTTATTCAAACGGGATTTGACATTTATCGGGCATTATCAGATATTCAATCAATTTCACATACATGACTATTATACAATTCACATATAAGACATTTAAATCAAACATATAAATGTACACAATTTAGTTACACGAACTTACCTCAATACTTGTTCGTATACGAAATCTATTAATCCGAAACTTTTTGTTTTCCCTGATCCAACTTAGTATTAGGTCTTTTAGGATCTATATAAATGAATTTAACATCAACTTAATCCATTTCACAATCAATTTAATTCAATTCACATCCTAAGAAAAATTACTATTTTGCCCCTATACTTTTCATAAATGACGATTTCGTCCTTAGGCTCGGAAAATGAAATTCTTGTAATTTAATCCTTTTACAGCATATGTATTTCATAAAATTCAAAATTTTCCCATAACTTTTACATCTTTACAATTTAGTCCATAAATCATAATTTCATCAAAGTTCACTTTGTAAAAGTTGTTTATCTATCAACAACCTTTGATTTTCTACCATAAATTTAAGAATTTCAGCATATTCATCTATAGCAAAACTTTTATACTTTAATAACTTTTCAAATTAATCCCCAAAATAGATAGATTAAGCTATTCCGATCTCAAAAATATAAAAATTACTAAAAACGGGATAAGAATACTTACCTAATTAAGCCAAGAAAGCTTGTTTTCTCTTTCTTAGGGTTTCCATAAAAATTTTTGGGAAGATGATGAAAATAAGATGATATTTTCTATTTGATTTAACTATCATCTTTTAATTTTTCCACTTTCTAATTTAGTCCTTATCTTTTTCTAATTTTCCATGGATGATTCATCAAAAATATCTACTAACTTTTCTTTAATGATCTAATTTCCATATAAGGGCCTCAAGTTTTGAATCCCATAGCTATTTGGTACTTATAGCTACTAGAACTCAAATTTTACATTTTATGCAATTTGGTCCTTTCCATAATTAAACACATAATCAGTAAAATTTTCTTATCAAAATTTTTATATAACATTCCTATCATAATCATACCATGCAATAATATTAAAAGAAATTTTCTTTTCGGTTCGAATTTGGGGTCCCGAAACCACTGTTCCGATTTTACTGAAAATAGGTTGTTACAGTGTACACTTGGACATTATTGCCGTGACGTTAAACAGCTGATCAACCACTTTCACCTATAGTGACTCCTCCTAAATTCGATCCTATTCAGGAGATTAGGAAAATGGGTGCTAAGGAATTCCTTAGTGATAGGGGAAATGACCCACAATGGCTGAGCAGTGGTTGTCTCATCTGTGTAGGATCATTAAGTAATTAAAGTGTAATCAATAAGATAGTCTTAGATGTGCAGTGTCCTTACTGGAAGAAGAAGCATACAAATGGTGGGAAACCTCGGTTAGCGTTACCCCTGAACACATGGTTGACTGGGAATTCTTCCTAGAAAAGTTCAGAGAAAGGTATATCAAGCAGATGTTTGTCGAACAAATGAAGAAAGACATTTTGTATTTGAAACAAGGTAGGATGTCCATTTTGGAGTATGAGTGTGAATTTCTCCAACTTAGTAAATATGCCAAGAACATGTTTCCAACAAAGAAGGAGATGTGTGACAAGTTCGAATGGTGGCTTAGAGATGAAATTCATGCTCTTGTGGTAGCTTTCGAATACAAGACCTTGGCAGAGATAACGACCAAAGCTCACAAGATGGAATCCATCATTAAGGAAAGGAGTAAGAACTTCGAAAAATAAAGAATGAAAAGAGGCAGATCAAGTCCTCCACCTCCATCGAGTTTTAAGAAACAAAAAGATTCAAAATTTTTTAGCTTTAATGAAAGAATCACAATTCAATGGCTACAAATGTGAAGGATTCAACAAGCTAGTAGTGTCCATGGAAAGTTCTAGAGGTCCCAGAATGGAAAAAGTTGAATGTAACTACTATGGAAGGAGTCATGGTGGTGAATGTAGAAAGAAGTTGGTGGCTTGCTTTGGTTGTGGATCTAGAGCCACCTGGTTAAAGACTACCCGTCTAAGCTTGAGTTTAGTATGGAGCAACATGCTAGAAGCCTACAAAAGTTCCAAAATGAAAGCAGATCTGAGATGGTAGGCAAGTCTAGTTTAGTGCAAGGGTTTTAACTCAATTAATCACACCAAAATTTCCAAGAGGGGGTGAATTAGCCTTTAAAAAATTTGGTAGAAGCAAAGAAAGAATATGAAACAATAAGCACAAAGATTTAGAGTGGTTCGACCCTAATTGCCTACTCTACTACCTTAGCTTTCCATAATTAAGGATTTTCCCAAATTGAGTAATTTGTTCAACCTTTGAGGACAATGTTTAATCTTACAACTCTCTTAAGATTTCTACCCAAATCTTAAGATAAACCCTCTCAAAGAATTAAAAAGAAGCAAACAAAGAAATAATCCTAACAAGATCAGAATGTTTTCCAATTAAGCACAAATAGGCAAGAATATACTTGAGAAAAATAAGGAAAATAAGAGCTCACAAGTGTGTACAAGAGAATTATGGAAGTATTGAGCACAAAGGTTGTTTGATTGCTAATTTTTACTTGAATATATTTTCTTGTTGTGGTAGCATCTTTAGAAGCTGGTATTTATACCCCCTAATTGATTTCCAACCATTGAGATTGTCGTGGTAGTTAATAGAACTGTTGGGGATCTGAAAACCTGATTATTTAATATATCTACAACAGTGAGTATCGGTACCAGATAAAAAGTTTTCGATATTTTTTGCAATAAATGCTAAATTCAGTGACTTTGAAGTTTAAATATTGATACCATAACAAATTTATCGGTACCTTGTAAAAAGGTATCCATATTGGATCGATACATAGTTGATTTTGTGAAAAACAGAATGCCAATTTGGTATCGTTTATTTGAAGGGTATTGATACTTCAAAAATATTGATACTTGGCTAAAAAGGTACTTTTTGGCCTGAAGCAATTCTGACTCGTTGGAAAAGTAGTTTGATTTGTTAAAAGACTTTTAACTTGGTTAAAATCATTTTAACTTGATTTTAAAGTTGTTTCAAATATTTCCTAAAAATTCAAAATAGATATTCAAAATTTTATCTCTTAGAATTCAATTTGAAGAATCATTTTATCAATTTTGTTCAATTTTAACTTTTATTCAAAAACATTTCGATTTGTTATATCAAAACATTTTATCAAATAAAGCTTAGTTTAACAATCTCCCCCCTTTTTGATATAACAAAACTTTTGGTAAATTTGTTTTTGAATAATTGTTCCCCCTTGATAAAAGTCATTTTAAATTTAAGGCCAAAATGAAAATTGACATACAATTTGATATTCAATTTTACTTTAAGGAAAATGGTCACATAATTTACAATATGGTTAGCATAAAAATAATCAATCAATTTACCTTAATTTACCTTTTCTTCTCTCTTTTTTTTGTTATATAAAAAAATTAAGCTTAAAGAGAAAAAAATGGTTAGTTCAAAAAGATAAGAAAATTAAGAAATAGAGAAGTAACAAATAAAATATCTTAGAATACAAAATAAAAAACATGAAGGTTCATGACATAGGAAATAAAAAAAAGTAATGATGCAAATGTTATAAATACTTATACGGAAAATGCAAGCCTAGAAATCTACTCTAGTCATAATCGTGAGGTGAGAAGGAAGGTGTTGAAGGAAAGTGGTCAGGAAAGATGACATTTGCGTCTCCAATATTGATAACCTAGAATTAACCTCATCTCTACAAGATCTAACCTCTTCTCTAAGTTATTGAACATCATTACTCAAATAATGGATAGCATTGAAGATGTCACCATTGATCTTGAATGAAGGTTAAGCTGCGTGAGAGAACGAAGCCGAATGAGGAATATATTCGGGTGAATAAACATGCTCATGTGTCAGAATGTCTTCAAAAGTGATGTCGATGTCATCATCTTCATTTTTCACCAGTTGGTTGCCTTCTTAACCTGCGAACCGGTGATGGCATCATAATGATATCTCGCTTGATAAAGCGTCCCATAACTAATAGGTTGGTTAGAAGTAACGGGGGTGTCTCCATGAGTGCTAATGCCTACCTCCTAAAATGATATGACAAATAAGTGCCATGGGGAAAGGCAATATTTGTATTCATCCCCCTTCTAATAGTCTTAGTAATGTCATTAAACAGGATGAGGGCTAGGTCGGGACGCCTATCAAATTTAAAAGAATTAAGCCACCAATAATTGGTGTTTTGAAGCTTAACATATTTTTTAATAGGGAGAAGGTTTCGAGTTATGATCAAAAGGACCTTTTTCATCAAAGTTAACTCTGGAAGGCAAATGTAGATAATCACCAAACTCTTCTAAGGTAAGATGTATAGGGGTTTTCATTAAAAAGAAATGATGGCTATTATGATGTCCCTGGACTTATCGTGGTTGAGTTTGGCATTAGAGAAGAATGTTCAAACAAGATTATAGTAAGTCGGTAACGAAATATTAAGGAAAGCCATCCAACCCCAATTTTGTAAAATAGAAAGTTAGATAAAATTAATAACCTCTAACATGGCTATATCAATTTTCCAAGACTCCCAAACTCTCTTAGATGCAAAGTTGCTATCAAAACGGTTACGTCAGGCATCATTACAAAAACATTAGTTAAATGATGATCTAGGACCACTAGGTTGGTGTAAGAAAGATGCACTGGTTCTAGGTCTTTCCTTAGGACTCATAACTAGTAAAGTGAACACTAAGATTTGACTAAAACACTAAAAAAATTTGTTTGAGAAATTTTTCAAACACTTGGTGTGCAAAGGATTTAATTTAAAAATTTAAGAAAATGGCTAGGAAAAGGAAACCCCCTGCATCAAAATACAAAATTTATAGTACAAATCAAAAGTTCAACATACATTGCATAGAATCAAAAGTTTAAAAATTTTAGAGTTTATTTTAAAAATGTTGAAATAGGAAAAATCTCCAAGAAATGCTGAATAAATCTTAAAGAAATAGTGTTTGAGAGTGTTTCAAAGTCAAGATTTAACAAAATAGTCAGTAAATTTGAAGAAAGTTTGTGGAAGAAATTTTGTAGTTTTCGGATAAGTGAAGAGAAAAATAGGGTTTTGGAAAAACTAATTTTAAAATCATGGTACAGGTGCCCTTAAACATCTAGAGGTATCGATATTTTCTCTTGAGTATCAATATTTTTAACTGGTATCGATACCAAATTGTAGTTCTATTTTCCAAGTGTAATAAAATTGCAAAAACAAAATTTTAAGATCCTAAGGAGTTCTAAAGGTCCTAAAATGACTCTAATATCATTCCTAATGGTTTCTTATGCATGAAAATGCATAATGTATGCATGATGCATATGATTCATGAAAAACAAAAAAAAAAAAATCATAAAAAATGACTAAGTTAATAAAATTAAGTTCATTTTAACAAGTTTAAGAGCATCAAAAGAATAAGTAAAACTAGACTAATAAGGTCAAAATATAACAATTATCCATGTGAAAACTGCCCCTAACTTTTTGCATACAAAGGCCATATTCATGCATATATACTTTTACAATCAATTTTAAGTCATAAAACAATTTTAAAACAACAAAATGCTAAAATTCATTTGAACACAAATTTAAGGTAGGTAGTAATACCTAATTCTCCTCTAAGTGTCCAAAATCTTTCTTTGTCTAAAGGTTTTGTAAAAATATCTTCTAATTGATTTAAGGTGACTACATATTCTAGAACTATTTCTCCTTTTTGGACATGATCTCTAATGAAATGATGTCTAATTTTAATATGTTTAGTTCTAGAATGTTGGATGAGATTTGTAGTGAGACAAATAGCACTAGTATTAAGGAAGGAGAGTAGGCGCGTCTTACAGAAATGATACCAAACCTTGTGCTTGGGCTTCAAAGATGCCATTTCCACTATGTAACAGTTTTGCCTTGAGATCGTCTATTTAGTTCTCGCCACACAAAAGTCTTGAAGAACCTGGTTCAACCCATCAGCAGTGATAGCTACAACAAACTGTATAGACTCATCTTGGATATCAGAAAGACCATACTGATCATTAATAGTGTCCTTATCAAATAAGACTGAGACTCATCACACATATATAAAAACAACATTTGAGGAAGTAAGGTGAGCATATAACTCACGAACAATCTTGGTTAGAACATCCTCCGGATGCAAACAAAAAATTTGCCATCCATGTTGCTCAATGATAGAAGAAACAGAAGCGTCGTATCTCATGAAAGGCTCGCCTTTAAAAAGAAAACCTTTTTCCAAGAAAAAGTGCAGCTTGGAGAAGTTGTTCTGGTACCGCTTTTCTGCTGCAGCATTAAAGAAAGTGCGAGGTGGCATAGCAGATGATTGAGGGGTAGATCATCTAGCCATTATGGAAAGTTAAGGTAAAAGTCTGTGTAGAAAAGAAGAAGAAAATTTGCAGTGTTTGAAGAAAGCACAAATAAGCGTGGAAAGAAAGAAAACTTAGGGTAACTATAGAAGAATTAAAGAGGTTAGGGTAAAATAAAACGATTGCAAAGTAAGGAGTAAATGGGGTATGATGTGAGTGATGGGAGGCCAATAATTATGACCTAAATTTGGTGTGATGGAAATTTGGAGGGAAATGAAACGGTTACAGGCCCAAATATTTGGGAAAAAAATTCCCAATAGGCCAACGAATATCATACAACTTAACCTCACAATTGCCGTTATGAGATAGTGTTAACGATTCAGAAAAATTAAATGTGCAGAGTAAGTTTTGTAGCATGGACGGGAAAAGAAATGGATTTTTTTGGAAGAACTATGAAGTGACCTAGTCCTAAAATAAGACTTTTGGCTTTTCCACCATGGGCTACCCAAGTAACATAGAGGGCCCAACTATCCCAAAATCTCTCCTTTGGACTTTTCTGTCCGGTCAACCCATATTAACTCGTACTTGAACATTTATTTCCCAGGTTTTCATGGCATAACTCTCTTTCGCAATGCTGTAGTGGACTCCTCTTAGTAGCACAACTGATAAGTTCGCATTCGTTATTCTGTCTTTGGAAATCATGGAAAGAACTACTTAAAGATAAAAATAGAAATAGAAGAAACATGAAATAATTAAAGATAACTAATAAAAAATGAAATTAAAGTAAAGTAATTAAGGAAAATAAAAATAGAAAATATAATTATTAGCTCAAACATCTCGGAGGTCAATGGATTGTTTGTCTCGATCCACTTGAGCACCCCAGTAGTGCTTCAAGCATTGTCCATTAACTTTAAATGTGAACCCCCTTTTCGTATCTTTAACATCAACAGCTCCATGAGGATAAACTTGAGCTACTTCAAAAGGATCTGACCAGCGAGATTTTAATTTACCAGGGAACAATTTGAGCCTAGTGTTGAACAACAACACCTGTTGTCCTGGTTCAAATTTTTTTGGCATAATCCTCTTATCATGCCACCGCTTGGTCTTTTCCTTGTAAAATTTAGCATTCTTATATGCCTATGCCCGAAATTCTTTCATTTCATTTAGTTCTAACAACCTATTATGGCCAGCAGCTTTCTAGTCCATATTCAGCTTTTTAAAAGCCCAAAATGCTTTATGCTTTAACTCAACAGGTAAGTGACATGGCTTCCCAAAAACAAGCTTAATAGGTAACATCCCTAATGGCGTTTTGAATGCCGTACGATAAGCCCACAAAGCCTCATCCAATTCGGAGGACCAACCTTTTTAAGTTGGGTTCATCACTTGTTCCAGAATTTGTTTAATTTCTCTATTAGAAATCTCCGCTCAACTATTTTTTTGGGGAAGATATGTCGTCGCAATCTTATGTTTCACCCCATACCTATGGAAAGCATTAGCAACTAATTTGCAATCAAAATGAGAACCTTTATCACTGATAAATGCTCGAGGTATACCAAATCTTTTGAAAATGTTCCTGTGCAAAAAATTCAGCACTAACTTGGCATCATTCATTGGGAGGGGTACTGTTTCGACCCACTTAGAAACATAGTCCACTAGCAAAAGTATGTAAAAACTGCCAAATAATGGTGGAAATGGAACCATAAAGTCGATTCCCTAAACATCAAACAACTCAATCTCCAAAATATTTTGCAACGACATTTTTTTGTCTCTTAAATAGATTTGCTGTCTTCTAAAAAAGGTCACATGACTTATAAAATTCATGGGCATCCTTGAACAAACTTGACCAATAAAAACCAGATTGGAGTACCTTGGCAGCAGTTCTTATTCCTCCAGAGTGTCCTCCGTAAGGCACTGAGTGACAATGTTGCAGGATGCTATGTACTTTGTCATCAGGGACACACTTCCTAATTATCCGATCAGCACATTACTTGAACAAGAAGGGTTCATCCCAATACTAATGTTTGGCATCATGAAGAAACTTCCATTTTCTTTGGTTTTTGATATCAAGTGGCATCAAACCACTTACTAAGAAGTTCACTATATTGGCATACTAAGGTAATGTCATGACAACCAATAGTTGCTCATCTGGAAAATCTTCTTTAAGAATTTGACTTTTGCTCTAACAGCCCAAAATTGGGTCTAGTCGGAATAGTGGTTTCAGGACCACAAACCCAACGAAAAAAATTATTTTTATTATATTTTTATAGTCTATAAATTTATGGAAATATTTCGTAAAAATTTCGTTCGAAAATTTTGACGTTTGGGCACTCAATTTAGTCAAAGGGACTAAACTGTAAAAAGTGCAAAGGTTGAGTTCTTTATATATGAGGTGCCTAATTGTTATGAGTTTTAAATTGAAAGTCCTTATGTGATAATTAGTCCTTTAATAAGCTAGTGGATGGATATTTGTTTGGTATTTTTTAAAAATTTGGTTGAAATAAAAAAGGTAATTTTGTAAATTAATTAAAATGACCTAATAAGACAAAAATGAAAAAAGCTATCATTTTTTTTCATTCTTTCTTCTTCAACCGTGGGAAAGAACCAAAAATGGCAGCCATGGATGAGCTCCATTCGGCTAAGCTTCTATGGCTTATATAGCTACGGTTTTTGTCTCGTTTTTAATAATTTTCGTACTTTTGAGATCTCCGAAGCTTAAATTTTCTATTTCTATCAATAGATTGAAGAGAAATTAGAGTTTAAAAAATTTACCCATTCATGATATGGTTGAGTTTTGATGATTTATAGTAGATAATGAATGTTTGATGTGTTAAATACGAGTTTTATTTGATGAATTTCGGTAAAAATGTCAAAAAGGGGTTAAATTGTAAAAGTTATAAATTGGTCATAAGTGTGTGAATTAGTGAAAATTTGGAGTTGTCATAGAAGAGAAAAATGTTCAGTATGTCTTAAACCTTATAGAAATTGGATAAAAATTATTTTACGAGCCTAGGGGTAAAAGCGTAACTTTTGAAAAGTTAGGGGGTATAATTGTAAATTTTCCAAAATTTGATATATGATTTGAATTGGTTAGTGTGTTGATAAAATGTGTTAAATAAGTGTTATTTGACATGTTATATCAAGAAAACATGAAATTTTGGATTAAGATCGGGGAAGAACAAAGTTGTGTGCTAAGTCAGGAAAGTTAGCCGTTTCGACATTCGAGGTAAGTTCGTATGATAATAATACTGCAATAATATTGTAATTTATATTTGAAAGTTAAATTTAGTGAATTAATTGAATTATGTTAAATTAAATGTTATGGTGCTAAGTTTATGAATTGATTTAAAAATATGTCTATGGTACATGAAGTGCATTGAGTTATCATACATAAATGTGATTTCTATGATTATGGATATTATAAGAAATTGTAAGTTCATATGATTTTTATTAATGCAATGTGTAATTTAATGTTATTTCCTTGATATTAAATGAGATGTAAGTTTATATGTAAGTAATACATCAATTTTACTTATATTATGATATTTTATAATAATATTGGAAATATGTTTGTTGATAATTACTTGATTGGGGAAATTGTTGGAAAAGAGAGAGGAATCCCAGTTGAACCTTCGGAAAGATTGGATGATACAGATGGTATGTAGCTAGGTCGCATGCGTGATTCCAGGTGAAGGACACCATGTAGACAAGAGTGCTACGAGATAAACTGGCTAGGTCACATAGGTGGTACTAAGTGTTCACCATGTGTACAAGAGAGCCAAACTATATGATGGGTGGAGCTATGTGCTAAAACCACCAAGTATCGAGGATTGATCTGAAGTGTTCAACGGGAGACTTACTATATACTGCTTTGTGAGTTTTGTGATGAATAAGTGCAGGAACTTGGTTATGTGAATGATGTGTTCATTAAGTGACCGGGATGTGGTAAGGTTATAAGCAAGTAAGTTATACATGAGGATGATTTTACGGTGACCTTGTAATCATGGGCCTATACTTGTGATGTATGAAATGTGGTGAAAATGATTTGTGATATGTATGTTAAAATGAGGTTAATACAAAGAAAGTGTGAAAGAGTGAATTAGCAATAAAATTGTTTTGGACAATAGCAGTGACATGACTTTGAAAAATCACCAAAAATAGTAGGAATTTAATTAGAGGCTGAATAAGACATGAAATTAAATCTGAATGAGTCTCTTTTCATATAAAAGAAACATAGCAAGCAAAGAAATTCTATATTTTGAGATATTTATATTTTTGTGAGACTGGTTTAGAATGATTACATGATCCCCTGTTCTGACTTGGTAAAATCATCATAAATTGTACAAAAATAATTGTGGGGCACGGGTTATATTCTTAAAAACCTTAATGAGTCTAGTTTTGATTAGAATAATCAAAAACATTATTTGACTTCTGTACAATGAGATAACTGAGTTTTATATAGAGAGGTTAGAATTTTCAGACAGTGAAATAGATGAAAGTTTAAGAAAAATCTGGTATTGATTGGAAAAACCAAAAATTTTGAAAATTTTATGATAGAAATTTATATGAGTCTAGTTTCAAATAAAATTTACAAAACTTAATTTTGAGTTCTTTATCTTAAGAAATAATTAAATTAGTGACTATGATTCAGGAAAATAGCCTTAGCTAATCTTATGTAAAAAGATGAAATCATGTGATTAATGATTCTATTTTCTTGAGCATATTTATTGAGGAATGGGATAATATTGTTAATTAAATTGCTTATTACTATTAATATGCCAACTTACTAAGCTTTTAAGCTTACACTATTTTCTCATTTCTCTTAGTGTTGTCAGGTTGGCTCGGGGTTGGAGATCGTCGGAAGTATCATCACACTATTGGTTTATCAAATTAGAATAATGGTAATTCTTATTTATTGTCAAATAAGTGGCATGTATAGATAATTAGTTATTGATATTAAGTAATATTATGATTTAGCCAAATGTATAGGCTCATTTTGCTTCATTGTATATAGCCATAAGATTTGGCTCATAATGGTTAAAATTATGTAAACCTATTTTATGTATGCATAGATAAATGTCCTAGTGTGGCTAAGTTAAGAACACAAAAAGGGCTTGGAAAATAGCCTAATGTGATACACATCGGCTTGAGACACGGCTGTGTGTCTCAGCCGTGTGAAAAACACGGCCACCACACGGGTGTGTGGTCTAGTCGTGTGAGCAAGTTAGTAGCTAGCTAATTTTTACACGGGATTCAGACATGGGCGTGTGAAGACCACACGGTCTACTCACACGGTCGTGTCACATGCCACACGGGCGTGTGACCCTGCTTTGGTGAAAAATTTTCTAAGTGTCTGAAAGATTTCAGTTTGTTCCCGGACCAATTTCAATGATTGTTTTGGGCCTCGTAGGCCATTTTAAGGGACGAATTATATATGTTTGAAAAGTTTAAAATTTGATGAAATTTTATGTCTCGGTTTTAAATGATTACAAGTACTCAAGTCCGGTAATACCTCATACCTGCTCGCGTCGAGCGTGTGGTAATGTAACGCCCCACGCGCTTGAGACCGTCGCCGGAGTCGAGTATGAGGTGTTACTAAGCTTAATTTAACATTTTTAGAACTTTGGATTATTTGTTTCTACATTCACAGCTTTTAAGCTACTTGCGTCACAGTCACAAGAAAAATCATATCTCGATTTACGCAACTCAAAATAAAGATCCGTAAATTTTAATTGAATCTAGACTCATATACCTATCTACTAATTTTTTTTGTAGAATTTTTAGTTGAGCCAATTAGTACAGTTTATTAGTTAAAGTTACCCCTGTTTCAGGACTTGACTGGTTTGACCTCTGTTTACTACGAACCACATTTCTCTCTGTAAAAAATTCATATGACTATGAGGTTTATTTCTACTAAAACTAGACTCAATAAGGATTCTGAGGATATAAAATATACCACATAATTATATCTTTACAATTTATGGTGAATTTCTAAAGTTGGAACAGGGGATTCAGAAACTGCTATGACCCTGTTTCACTAAAATTCAAATATCTTTTAACATATAATTCCTTTACCTGTTTCATTTGTTTCATGTGAAACTAGACATAATAAGATTCAATTTGATATGTAGTCCATCACCAAATTCAATTTCTATGATTTTTATTAAATTTTCAAACTCGTGTCAGTGTTGCTGCAGTATTCTGTTTATGGCAAATTTCATCCCTTTTATGAGTTTTTATGCACTAAGTATCTTAATAATTTTCCTTAACATCAAACATAATCTAAACTAACCATTTTCATAATTTATCATTATCAAACATTTTCTCAACCATTCCATCACCATATCATAAGATCATTTACACAAAATATGTATATTGCTATACATGCCATACTTAAATTTACAAGCCATTTACCAAAAGTCTTCCGGATAGTGTGATTGAGCCTTCGACCTATCCCGACTCCTGAGCTGGCTTGTCCAAAACTACAATGAGTAAGAAGGAGGGAGTAAGCATAAATGCTTAGTAAGTTCATATGCAAATAATAAGTAACATAACAAACGGTCATACCAATCAACATTAGCATGCATCACTAAAACACATATCACATTTCTAATCATTTTTCATCATCTTATTACCTTATCGTGATTGTATCAATACTCAACCCGAGGGTTAAATACATACCTGTCCAAAATATCCATTTCACATCACTTACCAATACGTCTCTTTACATCTCGAATATTCCTCCATTTGAGTATAACTTTACCCGCTTGAACACATCGGAATATAATTCGGATACATGGATAACTTGCACATAAGTGCCATATATGCAATCAAGCAATCATGTAACCCGCCCATAAGCGAACTCTCGACTCAACTCAACGAGCTCGGGCGTTTGCATCCATAAGTGAACTCGGACTCAACTCAACGAGCTCGGATGCCTAGTTACATCTCACGAACTCTGGACTCAACTCAACGAGTTCGGATGCTCAACCATCCTAGTGACATGTCACTTGTATCCTAATCTATTCCTAAGGTTCAAACGGGATTTTCCTCGAACACATATCCTTGCCATCTTCCGTAAAATACCAAACCAATACTCGGTAACACTTTATATTTAATAAATAATACAAATAATTTGCATTTTATTCTAAAATAACCACAAAGCATATATTTCATGATAAAAATCAGCATATCATATAATTAACATCAATAATTTAAAAAAAACAATTATACTACATTATTTACACATGAACTTACTTTGGTACCAAAATACAAAGATTTTGCAATTTAGTCCACAATCTTTTCTTTTCCTCGATTGAGGTCGATTCCACGTCTTTCTTGATCTAAAATAACACATTTAGCTTATTTAATACTCACATTATCAAATTAATCCTTAACTCAAATTTTGGAAAAATTACAATTTTACCCCTAAACTTTTACATATTTACATTTTTGCCCCTGGGCTCGGGATTAAACTTTATTCCTTATTCTTATGTTTTACAACATGTTGATAGCTTTTCTCTTCTATGGCAACATCAAATTCTCACTCTAACATGTACTTGTGACTATTAGGTATTTTTACCGATTAAGCCCTTTTACTCATTTTTGCTTAAAATCGAGTAGTACAAGTTGTCTAACATAATTTAAAACTTCATATTCTATCATAAAACATCAAAATACACAAATTTCACCTATGGGTATTTTTCCAAATATAAACCCTAGGTTAAATTATTGCTAACATAAGCTTAATCGAGTTATCGGGATCTCAAAAACGTAAAGAACATTAAAAACTGGCTCTAATCACTTACTATGGAGCTTGGAAGCTTGAAACAAACCCTAGCTATGGAGAACCCTTGAAATTTCGGCCTAATGAAGAAGATGGACAAAAATTGGCTTTTAATTTTGTTTTTAATTCATTTTAATAACTAAATGACCAAAATGCCCTTACTACTAAACTTTCCAAAAATTCCTTCCATGTCCTAATTTTTTCCATGAACTTAAATTAGTCAAATTGCTATTTAAGACCTCCTAATTAATATTTCAATGCAATTTCATACTAAAAACTTCTAGAATGCAAATTTTGCAACTTATTCGATTTAGTCCCTACTTTCAATTTAAACACTTTAGGCATAGAATTTCTTCACGAAAATTTCACACAATCATGTAATCATATCATAAACCTCAAAATAATTATAAAATAATTATTTCTATCTTGTATTTGTGGTCACGAAACCACTATTCCGATTAGGCCCTAATTCGGGATATTACAGGTAAGGGGTATTACATTTGCCATCTTCATTTCCAGCTTCTAACCTTGACAGGTGATCAGCCACTTGATTTTAGTTCCCCTTCTAACTTAAATTTCTATATTAAACTCCTGTAGCAAAAGTATCCACTGAAGTAATCGTAGCTTGAAATCTTTCTTGGTTACCAACTACTTAATAGTAGAGTGGTCTATGTAGACAGTGACTTTGGTGCCAACTAAATAAGATCAAAATTTATCAAATGCGAACACCACAGCTAATAACTCTTTTTCTGTAGTGGTGTAGTTCAACTATGCATCCACCAAAGTCCTGCTTGCATAATAAATTGTATGAAATACCTTGTCTTTTCGCTATCCCAACATTGCTCCCATAGTATAATAATTGGCATCACACATGAGTTCAAAAGGCACTCTCCATTCTGGAACAATTACGATTGGTGATGTTACCAATTGTCTTTTCAGCTCTTCGAAAGCGATCAAACAAGGTTCACCAAAATTGAAAGGTCTATTATGTTCTAGCAAGACGCACAAGGGTTTAGATATCTTCAAAAAATCCTTAATGAATCTTCTATAAAATCCTGCATGACCTAGAAAGTTCCTAATACTCTTGACACTGGTAGGAGGCAAAAATTTGTCTATCACCTCAATTATTGTTTTGTCAACTTCAATCCCTTTTTGCAATATCTTATGCCCTAGCATAGTTCCTTCACAAACCATGAAGTGACATTTCTTCCAATTTAAAACAAGATTTGTTTCTTCACAATGGCAAAGAACTAATTTCAGATTTTTCAAGCAATCCTTAAAATCATTGCCAAACATAGAGAAATCATCTAAGAAGACTTCAAGAAAATTTTCCATCATGTCCGAGAATATGGCCGTCATACAACGCTGAAAGGTTGCCGGGGCATTACATAACCTGAATGGCATCCATCTAAACGCAATAGTATCATATGGACACGTGAAAGTTGTCTTCTCTTGGTCATTTGGAGCTATGGCAATTTGATTATGTCCTGAATAACCATCCAAAAAATAGTAGAAAGCTTTCCCAGCTAATATATCCAACATCTGGTCAATAAATGGTAAGGGAGAATGGTCCTTCCAAGTTGCCTTATTGAGCTTGCGGTAATCCATGCATACTCTCCATCTCGTGATACTGCAAGTTGGAATAAGCTCATTATTATCATTGTTGATTATTATGACACCTCCTTTCTTAGGCACATATTGTACAAGACTCACCCATGACCTGTTAAAGATCGGGTAAATAATACCAGCATCGAGCCACTAGATGATCTCTTTCTTAACAACTTCCTTCATGATTGGATTCAACCTCTTTTGTTGTTTAATAGAATTGCTATAAAAATCCTCAAGTAAAATTTTATGAATACAAACAGCAGGGTTGATTCCCTTGATGTTAGAAATTGTCCATCCTAATACCTTCTTAGATCATCAGAGTACTTCCAACAATCTCACATTTTGATCGAGTGTCAACTCTGCAGAAATAACTACCAGAAAAGTGTTGTTTTTTCTGAAATAAGCATATTTTAAATGTTGCGGCAAAATGTTTCAACTCCAATGTGGAAGGTTCCTCTATAGAAGGTTTAGGAGGCTTGAAAGAATAATCTAATAAATCCAAGGATTAAAACTTCTTCCCTAGTCTATTTACAAGCTACTTGGCTTCTGCAAGTTCACCAAGGTTCTCAAAAATTATTGCGTTACTCTGCTTGAGTCTTCATCATTGTCAGAATTGCTTTGGCAAAATCTTGTGAACTCTTCCTCTACTGTTGTTTCTCTCAAATCAATGGCATGGCATTTTTCATTCTCATCAGTGCCTTACAAGGCATCAACTACATTGAATTTAATCTTTTATTCATTTACCGTCATGATCAGTTCATATTTCTGCACATTAATTAAAGTCCTGCTTACACCAAGAAAAGGTTTTCCAAGAATAATAGGCACATCTTTGTCAGCTTCACATTCTAAAATAAGAAAATTTGCCAAAAAAATAAAGTTGTCTACTATTACCAGCACATCTTCAATTTTACCTTTCGGATGTACGTAGGATCGATCAGCCAGTTGCAACGTAATTGTAGTGGGTCTTGCTTTCGCAATTCCCAGCTTCCTCAAAAAATAGACATAGACATTAGGTTTATACTTGTTCCTAAATCACATAATGCCTTACCACCATACTGATCTCCTATTGAACAATGGATAATGAAACTCCCTAAGTCCTTCAAATTTAAAGGTAATTTATTAGTCAACATCACTATGCACCCTTCAGTGAGAGCAACAGTCTCAATTTCTCCTAATCTGCGCTTCTTTGACAGTATGTCCTTCATTAATTTTACATAATTAAGTATCTACTCCAAAGCTTCCACCAACAGTATTTTGATGTGAAGTTGTTTAAGGACATCTAGAAATCTTTTCAACTGAGCCTCTTGTTTACAATTGTGGAATCAGTGAGGAAATGGTGGAGGTGGTTGTAACAGCCCGATTTTGGGCCTAGTCGGAACAATGGTTTTGAAACCACTAACCTGAGGTCAGAGAAATTATTTTTAATATTATTTTATGTGTGTTGGTAAGTTTATAAAGGTGCATGAAAATTTTGGTGAATTAATTTTAGCGTTTGTGAACTTAATTGCGAAAAATGACTAAATCGCATAAAGCGCAAAAGTCCTATTTTGATAGCTAAGGGTGTCAAATATATATAGAACCATAATTTAGTGTCTTTAGAGGGAAATTTGACCCTTAAAAGAAGCTTGGCCGACCATAGGGGACAAATTGAGTCATGTTGACTAGGTTAGGTGAGCTTTTGGTAACTTATTTGACTAAAATAAAAATAAAAGAAAGGGAAGCTATAGTGTCATCTCCTCCACTGATTTTTCAGCAACTAATGGGGGGTTTAGAGAGCTCAAAAGATCATCCATTTGTATCTCTTCCAAGTAAGTCATTTAGAAGGTTATTCTTAGTGATTTTTGTATTTTTGAATCCCTTGTAGCATGAGCTTTCTAATAAGGGGACTATTTTATAAAATGGTTGAAAGTCTAGGGTTTTTCCATGAGAGTATTCATGTTTTTTTCTAAAATTTTATGGAAGAAAATGAATTATGGTTGTGAAATAAACAACTTTTCTGAAGTAGTTCTCATGGAAACCCTAACTAAGGACCATTTTGCATAAGCTATTAAATAGGTGATAAATATGTGAAATAATGAGAATTGTGAGATGCTATAGTTATAAGATGAATTCAGTTAGGCTTGTCTAATAAGGAATTCGATAAAAATTAATTTTCGGGCCTAGGGGTAAAATTGTAATATTTGTGAAGTTTAAGGGCAAAACGGTCAATTTACCAAAGTATGAGTCTTAAGTTGAATTGAATGATTTGTGTATTAAATAAGCTAAATTTCAACGTTTTAGATCAAGAGAAACGTGATTCGGGTCTTGATCGAGGGAAGAACAAAGCTTACGAAGATTAGGCTTGTTCTTATCGTTTTGTGCTGAGGTAAGCACATATGTAAATAATATGTCATTGTAGCTTACTTTTAAATTTTTTATTTTTACCATGTATCATTATCTTACTCAATACCATGAAAGTATAAATAATGCGACATAAGAGTAACCTATATTATGAACAAGTGCAGCAACATCAAGTTAGATACAAGATCTCGTCGAACCTCGAAAATAGTATAGAATATAATATGTAAGTCATGAGAAATTGAGTGATCTGAACTTATGAGTTGAGTCTGAGTTCATGAGATAAGTGAAATATGTAATGTGGGTCTGGGTACTGACTTTGTATGTAGACCCGTGAGTAGCTCAATGAGCGGGCATTACATGATAGAGTTATGGGATCCGAGGGCTGACTTGGTGAAAAGGCCCGTGAGTAGCTCAAATATGCAAGTATTACAAAGTACAAGGTAGATTTTGCTACTTGTATAGTACCTAGGAGTAAACTATCCGAGTATTCATTGGTATTTCTGAGTGTTCAATGGGTAACTCGATAAATGGAGTGGCGTTACTTCCAATGAGGTATGTCAATAGAGAGAATGAACTTAAGTTATTTTATAAGCAATTACAAGTATGTATACTAAACTCTCGAATGAAAACCTTAGTATGTGATGAGATGTTGTAAGTATGCATAGAAGAAGTGAAGAGTAAAATAGTGAGATCAAAATGATATATCATTTAACTGTGATAAGCTATGGTTTGATGAATGTGTTTCTAATTACACTTATTTGCATATATGTACTTACTAAGCTCCCATGCTTACCCTTTTTCCTTTCCAGTTTCTTATAATGCTACCAAAGTAGTTCGAGGATCGTCGCCTACGTCGAAGAAGCCAGCCACACTATCCTTGAAGCACTTTGTATAGCTAGTTTTATCATTTTGATTATGGCATGTATAGAAGCCATTGATTTTATTCTTGTATCATATTGTTTTGCGGCCAAAGGTGTTGGCTTGTTTTAGCATTTGACTTATTTTGTATAAGGCCATGAAAATGGCTAATACAGTAAGTCATTAGATGAATGCAAGATAGTCTTTTACGAATGTGAAATTGTTGGCATGGTTGAATTTGTGAAATGTATATAGGCCTTAGCTATGGTTGTTGGTTGAGAACTCATATTAGGTTAGACTTTAATATGTTGATTAGTATTAAATTGTGTTTCAGGGTGGCATAGGGCTTGTTAAATTGCCTTATATTGTCCACACGAGTAGACACACGGGCATGTGTCTAGGCCGTGTGTGACACACAGCCAGTTTCATGGGCGTGTTGTCTGGCCGTGCGTCCCCTGCACGTAAAAAATTCAAGTCACTATGCATGGTAGTAAACACACGGGCAGAGACACGGCCGTGTGTCTCAGTCGTGTGGAGGACGCGACCTCTGCCCACTGGCGTGTGCCTTGGTCGTGTGCCCTAAATTGGATGCTGACGTCAGAAACAGAATGTTAAGGTTTTTAGACATGGGCTAGGACACGGGCGTGTCATGGCAGTGTGAGGGACATGGGCGTGTGTCAGGCCGTGTGAAAACCCCTGTAGGTTTGAATTTAGAATTTAATTCACACTGGCATGGGGCATGGGCATGCCCCTAGATGGGCCATCAGTACGAACATGTCTTAATGACCACAAGGGTGTGTTGCCCTTCCACACGGGCGTGTGCTCGGTTTCAAGGGTTATTTTTCTAAAGTTGGCTAAGGACCTGAGCCAATCCCGAATGGTTTCCAATGGACGTTTGAAGCCTCGTAGGCCAATGTTAAGGAGTTTAGATAAAGTTTTAAGATTTATCAAGTCTTGATGATTTGAAAAAGAAGTTGGAATGCACGTGGTTAAGTGTAGTAACACCTCGTATCCTGTTCCGGCGTAGGACTCGGTGTGGGGTGTTACATTTAGTGATATCAGAGCTATGGTTTAGTCGATTCTCGGACTAACCTAGCGTGTGTACGAGTCTAACTATACATGCTATGAATAAATTGTGACAGTGTGATGGCTCCTGATTTTGTTCTTATGTTTTCTTATAGCAATGGATCCCGATCAAACTATGGCGAACGATGTAGAAAGTAATGCACCGGCTCCTACTGAAGGGGCAGTGCCATCCGATAATCGACCTCCCACGTTAGTTAGAGAGGGCGAGAATGGGCTCAGGAAGCCTTTCTCCACATGATAAATGAATGGTACACGGAGTTCGTCCGAGAGAACCCGAATGCTCGACCTCCACCACCTCCACATATTCCTCAACCTGTCCCCGTAGCACCCCACGGTATGGATTTTGTGAGACTGAATAGACCCCCAGTGGACAAGATCCAGAAGTATGGAGCCGAGGAGTTCCGTGCAAATAAAGATGATGATCTCGAAAGGGTAGAGTTCAGGCTTGAGAATACCATCAGGGTATTCGATGAATTATCCTGTACTTCTGAAGAATGCTTGAAGTGTGCCGTATTCTTGTTGAGGGACTCGGCATACCACCGGTGGAATATAACAACCCGATTTAGACCCTAACTGAAATGGTGGTTTCGGGACCACGAATTCGAGTAAAAAAATATTTAAAATTGATTTTTTTTGTTTATTTTGTGTGAATTTATATTTGTGAAATTTTTGTGATTTAATTTTATCGTTTGAGTGTCCGATTTAAAAAAAGGACTTAATCGCATAAAATAAAAATTTGGTGGTTATTTCTAAAAGGGACCTAGTTGTTAATGGATTTATTAATGGGAGTTTTTATGTTATAATTAGTCCATTTTAAGAAAGGGTGGAAGGTAATGGGCTTATAATATATGATTTAGTTATAATTTTATTAAGGTTAAAAATGTAATTAAATAAAAATGTTAATATATGTTATCATATCATAAAAGAAAGCCATGTTTTATTCATTCTTCTGACCGAAATTAGAAACAAAAGAAAAGAAAAAGCGAAACCTAGGTTCGGCCATCCTTTCAAGCTCAATCAAGATCAAGAACCAAAGAAATCAGATTTGGATTGAGGGAAAACGAAAGTTGTCGACTAGCTGCCCTGTTCCGTTTTGTATCGTCCAAGGTAAGTTTATAAGAAAATAGTTGTTGTTAAATTTTAATATATATGTGATCAATAAATAGAAGTAATAATTTGAAGTAAATTATGAATCGGCATTGAGTATTGCAAATAATTCATGTTCGATGATAAAGTAATGAATGAGTTTGGTATTGAAAGTGGTAATATGAACTATACATGTTAAAACGTTGATTAATTTTACATAAATTGCAAGCTTATATTCGGCTAAATAATACATGTTTATGTATGTGATGTTAAATTGTGGATCATGGATAAGTTTATATATACATGTATATTCGATTGTATGATGATATTGTGATCTTTATAGTGAATGATAATTTGGTTGACGAATATATGTATATTTTGATCAATACAAAGTTGATACAAGGATGTATATGAGGCTTCGAGACGTGATTCCGATATGTGATGTGCGAGTAAGATCATAGCATCGATATGTGATTCTGATATATGTGTACGAGTAAGAGCACATTTAATACATTGGCATTGATATGTGATTCTGATATGTGATGTGCGAGTAAGACCATGGCATCGATATGTGATTCTGATATATGTGTGTGAGTAAGACCCTGTCTGGGACAGTGGCATCGATGTGTGATCACATGTAAGACCACGTCTGGGACGTTGGCATTGTATGATATGTGTGATAATCCGGATATGCTACCCAATTCTGAACGGTTCATCGGGCAAAGGTAAATTGTGATCAGATGTGTAAATAAGCTAAAAGGCCAGGTATGGTTAGCTTGTTAGCTATTGATAATAAGGTATGTGTGAGACTTGAAAGTTGGTAAGTTTTAAGTGATACAAAGAATAAATATTTATGAATTAAGCAAGTATATTTGGTTTGAACAAAAGGTAAGGATATTATGGAATTAATTTTGGATATATATATATGTGATCATATATGTGTTCGGATATATAAGTAGTATATGTATATAAAAATTATAGTTGGATTTTTTAACTTATGAGAATTGGTAATTATGTGTTTGATTGTATAATGATATTTTAACTTAAAAATTTAATTGATATTTGGTTAATATGATGGTGGAAGCATTCGGCTATGTAGAATTATGTATGAAAATATAATTATTTATTTCACTTGTAAGTTGGAAGTTAAGTTTGACAATGTTAATATAACTCGGTTTAATTTAAAATGATTCAGTTATATCTTGGAATTGTTTATTTGCTTTTTACTTACTAAGCTATATTAACTTACTCTATGTATTTATGTTACTTTGTTTTATAGATTTTTGGATTTAAGTTACAAGCCCGGGGATCGTTAGCAAAGTTTATCACACTGTCGACCGTTTTTGGTATTTTATAAGTTACATTATGGAACTATGGCATGTATAGGCTGGATTATATTTTGAGAATGTCGAATGTTGTTTATGTGTATAAGCCATGCGAAAATGGCTAAACTTTTATCTTTAAAATTTAGCTATGTTAAGTTCGGTTTATGTTCACTTTGGTCTTATAGTTACGTGCCATGTTTGTATAATGTTTGTATTAGGTACCACATGTGCTGAAAAATGGTTACTTGCTATGTCTCAATTCGGTTTTCCATACTTTAGATTAAATATTCATTGAGTTTGATTACTGGTATTTATTGAGTATGCTACGGGGATAAATATGGTTGACTATTTGATATGTATTTTATGTCAAAGGTGGCCTTTGTTTTAGGTAAGTTTTATATACTATATATATATGCTTCATTTACAGGTTCGGCTATGGTTTATTGGAATTAAACATATATGATTGCTTATTAGTTTATTAAATCTGTTTGTATGAGTAACTTGGTTATTATGAAATTTTGGGATGAGCTAGGTCGAGGAAAATAATATGTGAACAATGTTTATGATGTTTAAATAAAGACTAACATTTATGTTATTACGTAAGTTAATTAGACATATTAACTAATATATATATAACAAGAGTATCTCTTAATGATGTACGCCTAAAATAGTTTGAATTTACTAAAATCAAATGCATAAAAAAATAATCTAATGAAAAAAATGGTATGTGAAAATATTGATGATTAATTATTATTAAGAAAGTATATAGAAGTGCATGCCTATTGCTGTGTGAATGTTTTAAATTAGTATTATGTGAATGGTATACAAGATTAAATTGCCTAGGATCCAGGCTGTATAAATAAGTGATATAAGATGTGAAATATGACTTACTAAATTATAAGGATGTGTATATGATTTAACGGCTACATGTATAATTACATAGATGGTAATATAAATATGTTTAACCAAGTTGATGATAGTTAATGCTGTACTATTAAATGCATTATATGCTGTTAGAAACAAGTGGAAATTTGTTCTGACTTGTATATGCGAGGTGTAAATTGATGCATGTTCTAAAATGGGAATTGATTGTATTTTATTTATAAATGAGGTTGACTTGAGTGAATATACATATTAATAAATGTATTGAAATTGTATTTTTGATCGGTAATGCCTCGTATCCCTGATCCGACGACGGATATAGGTTAGGGGTGTTACATTTTGTTGGTATCAGAGTTATGGTTTAGTCTGTTCTAGGACTACCATAGTATTTAACCTGCGATGGTGTGATATCTTCTGACTCTGACGAAAATTATTTTGTTGAGACAGATAAGTTTTTCAACTTAGCTAATTTTGATAGTACGAAATGTGTACTCAAATTTTTAAATGGAAATGTGTTGATAATGAGTTGAAACTCATAAAGGTATGGATCAAAGAGTATGATATATTGATGTTGATAAATATTATAATTATATGAGCATATAGATTATGATATTTGAGTTATAATTGCTATCTGAAATATTTTGATTGTGAATTAGTGATTTGAGTTGGCATATGAATTAAGTATTAAGAACAAAAGTGATTAAAAAGCAAATGTTTATTAACTGTTTGGGCAATGTGAAATTATTAATGAATTGACTATTTGGGATAGTATGTGTTATGTGTATTTATGTGTAAGTTAAATTTGAGGCTTTATTACCCTCACCCCCCTTATTAGTGAAATGTTACTATGAAATCTATAAGATTTGGGTGGAATAAGTTCATAAGTGTGGAATTACATAAGTTTGTGTTCGGAAGGTTAATAATACAGTCAGAAAAGTGAATGAATCAGCAAATGAAGATAGTATTAAAAGAGACGTTGGATAGTTCTGAAGAATATTCAGATTATGTGATGTCACTGTTAAGGAAGAAGTTATCTCCAATCAAATGATCTATTCAGGTATGCTATCTAAGGAAGATATTAGCTAGAAGCTTTTCTGAATTGACTTCTGTTAATGAAAGGAATAATATGAAAATTTCTAATGACAAAATTAGACAGTTGAATAATATTTGAATTGTATTGATGGTTGAGTGCAATGGTTATAGTTGGGCAGTTACAATGACTTCTTCTGAGTACTCTACGTGTACATTTATCTTCAGGAATATATCTAATTGCTTAATTTCAGAAAAAATTCTTATCGTATAAGAACATTATCTAAATATGTTTATAGACGAAAGTATCGTGGGTTTGTTTGGATTATGTTTGACATTGCTCTGTCTTTCTCTGATATTTACGCCATTGTGTGGATATTAAAATCGACGGTAAAATCTGCATAATACTAATAATTTGTTCTACTGGATATTGTTATGTTGAAAATATGTAAAGATTATATTGTTTCCGTTACTGTGAATTTCAGTATTTACGAGCGGCATTATTCTTTCTAGACCATTTCTGGGATATCATTAGAATTGATACCATTCTATATGGGTTGTAATTCTCAGATATTCTATGTAGCATCAGATATTAAAATTTCGCTATTCTGGTTTTCTTATGATCCCATGTGATTAACTGTAAGAGATTTCTATTTGACGGAAATGGCTATATCTATTATGATCGTGATTTCTGCTTGAAATTTGGGAATACTGTGGTACCGTTATCAGAGTTATAAAGTTGTGTTTCTGCATTGGTTGCTGTTCAAATCATATCTGATTTTCTTCTGGGTTCTAATGCTCTATTAATAGCCATAAAATTATCTAGTGTTATGGTTAAGACGTCTATCTTATTTATGATATTATGACTTCTATTTGATGATAGTGGCATCTGTATAATTATATGTTTGAGTTATTCTTTAACGAGAAGAAAGAATTTCTTCAAAAAGACTGATCCAGTGATTTAGTCTGATCTGAATTATTTAATTTAAAAGAAGATTGAGTCATATGTGTTTAAATTTATCCACCGGACTGATAATAAACTTTGAATATACATGTGTGATCTGAAGGATAATCTAGAAGAAGAATACTTGATACAAAATTATGTCTATCGGAACAATTCCATCTAAGAAATGTTGTGGTAAATTAAAGTTAGTTAAGTGACATATCTAATGGTTCGATAATAGCTGAATTGAAAGCAAGACCATTATTTGTTCGAAAAATTTTTGATGCCCAGAAGGTTGATAATGAGTTGATAGCAAAACGAACTCAATGTGATTTAAATGCTGATTTAGAGTTTCGAGTTGATACTGATGACTGTTTGAGATTTCAAAACCGAAAATGTGTCCCGAGGAATTCAGATTTAATTCAAATGATTTTGAATGCAGCTCACAACAGTCTCTTATTTGTTCACCCAGGTAGTACGAAAATGAATAATGATCTGAAACAACTTTACTGGTGGCATGATATGAAACGTGATATTTCTAACTTTGTTTCGAAATGTTTAATCTGTCAACAAGTAAAAGCCAAACATTAGGTGCCTTCAGGATTACTTCAGCCTATTATGATACTTGAGTGGAAGTGGGATAGAGTCATGATGGATTTTGTATCTGGTTTACCGTTGTCACTGAGCAAGAAGGATGCAATTTGGGTTATTGTGGATAGATTAACTAAATCGGCTCATTTTGTTTCGATACGTATAGATTACTCACTGGATAAGCTAGCTGAATTGTATGTTTCTCAGATTGTGAGATTACATGGTGTGCCTATATCTATTGTTTCGGATAGAGATCCGAGGTTTACATTGCGGTTTTGGAAGAAACTGCAACATGCACTAGGTACAAAATTACATTTCAGTACTACTTTCCATCCACAAAAAGATGGCCAATCTGAGCGAGTCATTCAGATACTTGAGGATATGTTGAGATGTTGCATTCTTGAGTTCGAAGGTACGTGGGAACGATACCTACCTCTGATTGAATTTGCGTATAATAATAGCTTTCAATCGAGTATCAAGATGACACCTTATGAGGCTTTGTACGGTTGTAAATGTTGTACACCATTGTACTGGACTGAGCTCAGTGAAAGTATGATACACGGGGTTAACTTGATCAGAGAAACTGAATAGAAAGTGAAATGATCCGTGAAAGTCTGAAAGCAGCATCAGATCATTAGAAATCTTATGCGGACTTGAAACGTAAAGATATAGAGTTTTAGATCGGAGATAGAGTTTTCTTGAAAGTCTCACCGTGGAAGAAAATACTCAGATTCGGTCGTAAAGACAAATTGAGTCTGAGGTTTATTGGGCCGTATGAGGTTATAGAGCGTATCAGGCCTGTTGCTTACAGACTATTGTTGGCACCTGAGTTAGAAAAGATTCACAATGTATTCCATGTTTCAATGCCTCGAAGGTATCGATCTGATCATTCATATGTGATTAGTCCATCTGAGATTGAAATTAAGCACGATATGATGTACGAAGAAGAACCGATTCGCATTTTGACTCGTGAGATTAAAAAGTTGCGGAATAAGAAGATTTCATTAGTTAAAGTATTGTGGCATAAGCAAGGTTTTGAGGAAGCAACATGGGAGTCAGAGGATACAATGAAAGAACGTTATCCGAACATATTCACCGATAAGATTTTTGAGGACGAAAATCCCAAGGGGGGAGAGTTGTAACAACCCAATTTAGACCCTAATCGAAACAGTGGTTTTAGGACCACGAATTCGAGTTAGAAAAATATTTACAAATTGTTTTCTGTGTTTATTTTGAGTGAATTTATATCTGTGAAATTTTCGTGATTTAATTTTATCATTTGAGTGTCCAATTTAAAAAAAGGACTTAATCGTGTAAAATGAAAATTTGGTGGTTATTTCTAAAAGAGACCTAGTTGTTAATGGCTTTATTAATGGGAGTTTTTATGTTGCAATTAGTCCATTTTAAGAAAAGGTGGATGGTAATGGGTTTATAATATATGATTTAGTTATAATTTTATTAAGGTTAAAAATGTAATTAAATAAAAATGTTAATATATGTTACTATATCATAAAAAAAAGCCATGTTTTATTCATTCTTTTGACCGAAACTAGAAACAAAAGAAAAGAAAAAGAGAAACCTAGGTTCGGCCATCCTTTCAAGCTCAATCAAGATCAAGAACCAAAGAAATCGAATTTGGATCGAGGAAAATGAAAGTTGTCGACTAGCTGCCCTGTTCCGTTATGTATCGTCCGAGGTAAGTTTATAAGCAAATAGTTGTTGTTAAATTTTAATATATATATGATCAATAAATAGAAGTAATAATTTGAAGTAAATTATGAATAGGCATTGAGTATTGCAAATAATTCATGTCTAATGATAAAGTAATGGATGAGTTTGGTATTGAAAGTGGTAATATGAACTATACATGTTAAAACGTTGATTAATTGTACATAAATTGCAAGCTTATATTCGGCTAAATAATACATGTTTATGTATGTGATGTTAAAGTGTGGGTCATGGATAAGTATATATATATGTATATTCGATTGTATGATGATATTGTGATCTTTATAGTGAATGATAATTTGGTTGACAAATATATGTATATTTTGATCAATATAAAGTTGATACAAGGATGTATATGAGGCTTCGAGATGTGATTCCGATATGTGATGTGCGAGTAAGACCATGGCATCGATATATGATTCTGATATATGTGAGCGAGTAAGACCACGTTTAATACGTTGGCATCGATATGTGATTCTGATATGTGATGTGTGAGTAAGACCATGGCATCGATATGTGATTCTGATATAAGTGTGCGAGTAAAACCCTGTCTAGGATAGTGGCATCGATGTGTGATCACATGTAAGACCATGTCTGGGACGTTGGCATTGTACGATATGTGTGATAATCCGAATATCCTACCCAATTCCGAACAGTTCACTGGGGAAAGGTAAATCGTGATCGAATGTGTAAATAAGCTAAAAGGCCAGGTATGGTTAGCTTGTTAGCTATTGATAATAAGGTATGTGTGAGACTTGAAAGTTGGTAAGTTTTAAGTGATACAAAGAATAAATATTTATGAATTAAGCAAGTATATTCGGTTTGAACAAAAGGTATGGATATTATGGAATTAATTCTGGATATATATATATATATATGTGATCATATATGTATTCGGATATATAAGTAGTATATGTATATAAAAATTATAGTTGGATTCTTTAACTTAAGTGAATTGGTAATTATATGTTTGATTGTATAATGATATTTTAACTTAAAAAGCTAATTGATATTCGGTTAATATGATGGTGGAAGCTTTCGACCATGTAGAATTATGTATGAAAATATAATTATTTATTTCACTTGTAAGTTGGAAGTTAAGTTTGACAATGTTAATATAACTCAGTTTAATTTAAAATGATTCAGTTATATCTTGGAATTGTTTATTTGCTTTTGATTTAGTAAGCTTTATTAGCTTACTCTATGTATTTATGTTACTTTGTTTTATAGATTTTTGGATTTAAGTTACAAGCTCGGGGATCGTCAGCAAAGTTTATTACACTATCGACCATTTTTGGTATTTTATAAGTTACATTATGTAACTATGGCATGTATAGGCTGGATTATATTTTGAGAATGTCAAATATTGGTTATGTGTATAAGCCATGCGAAAATGGCTAAACTTTTATCTTTAAAATTTAGCTATGTTAAGTTCTGTTTATGTTCACTTTGGTCTTATAGTTACGTGCCATGTTTGTATAATGTTTGTATAAGGTATCACATGTGCTGAAAAATGGCTACTTGCTGTGTCTCAATTCAGTTTTCCATACTTTAGATTAAATATTCATTAAGCTTGATTATTGGTATTTATTAAGTATGCCACATGGATAAATATGGTTGACTATTTGATATGTATTTTATGTCAAAGGTGGCCTTTGTTTTAGGTAAGTTTTATATACTATATATATATGCTTCATTTATAGGTTCGGCTATGGTTTATTGGAATTAAACATATATGATTGCTTATTAGTTTATTTAATATGTTTGTATGAGTAACTTGGCTATTGTGAAATTTCAGTATGAGCTAGGTCGAGGATAATAATATGTGAACAATGTTTATGATGTTTAAATAAAGACTAACATTTATGTTATTACGTAAGTTAATTAGACATATTAACTAATATATATATATATATATATATATATATATATATAATAAGAGTATCTCTTAATGATGTGCGCTTAAAATAGTTTGAATTTACTAAAATCAAATGCATAAAAAAATAATCTAATGAAAAAAATGGTATGTGAAAATATTGATGATTAATTATTATTAATAAAGTATATAGAAGTGCATGCCTATTGCCATGTGAATGTTTTAAATTAGTATTAAGTGAATGGTATACAAAACTAAATTGCCTATGATCCAACCCGTATAAATAAGTGATATAACATGTGAAATATGA
The DNA here is from genome assembly GCA_025698475.1 of Gossypium anomalum. NCBI lineage: Eukaryota > Viridiplantae > Streptophyta > Magnoliopsida > Malvales > Malvaceae > Gossypium > Gossypium anomalum. The sequence goes on from CM046967.1 coordinate 69,656,460, forward strand.
CTTACTAAATTATAAGAATGTGTATATGATTTAACAAATACATGTATAATTACATAGATGGTAATGGAAATATGTTTAACCAAAGTTGATGATAGTTAATGTTTGTACTATTAAATGCATTATATGCTGTTAGTAACAAGTGGAAATTTTTTGTGACTTGTATATGCGAGGTGTAAATTGATGTATGTTCTGAAATGGGAATTGATTATATTTTATTTATAAATGAGGTTGACTTGAGTGATTATACATATTAATAAATGTATTGAAATTGTGTTTTTGATCGGTAATGCCTCGTATCCCTAATTCGACGACAGATATAGGTTAGGGGTGTTACATGGAAAACATTAGTTTCCGTGGTACCTCACGAGAGGGTCACATGGGAATTCTTCCAAGAAGAATTCCGGAAGAAATATGTTAGTGAGAGATTCATAGATCAAAAGTGCAAGGAGTTTCTTGACTTGAAGCAGTGCCGCATGATGGTTACTGATTATGAAAGGGAGTTCATCCAACTTAGTAAGTATACTCGGGAGTGTGTGTCCTCCAAGGCTAAGATGTGTCGAAGGTTTAAGGACGGACTTAAAGAGGATATTAGGTTGTCAGTGGGAATTCTTGAATTGAAGGAGTTTGCAGTGCTGGTTAATCGGGCATGTAAAGCCGAGGAATTGATCAAGGAAAAGAAGAAAACCGAGGCTGAGACTAGAGATGCAAGGAAGAGGCATGCAAGCAAGTCATTTCCATCTCAGTCTAAGAAATCTAGAGATGTTTATTCTTGTTCTCATGTGTCAGTCAGACACTCGTACAGAGATCATAAGAAGCAAGATTCAGGTTCTAAATCTCGGGCTACATTAGTGGCTAGTGTGGGTAACGCCAGGTCTTCTCGACCAGAGTGCCAGCATTGTGGTAGAAGTCATTTTGCCAAGTGTAGAATGAATGATGGATCTTGTTTTCGATGTGGTTCTCAAGACCATTTTATCAAGGATTGCCCTGAGATTAACGAGAAAGAAAAATTTCAAAGTACAAGGCCAAGTGGCAGAAATTCTAAAGGAAGACCACAGATAAATGCTGGAATTGGGGCTAGAAGCAAGAATGTGACGAGAGACTCCACAGGGAGATCCAAAGTTAGAACTCTGGCTAGAACCTACGACATACGTGCACGTGAAGATGCATCTTCTCCCCGATGTGATCACCGATACATTTTTTCTCTATGATAATACTATTATTGCTTTGATTGACCCTGGTTCTACTCATTCTTATGTGTGAATGAAATTGGTGTCTAGCATGAACATACCTGTTGAGTCTATGGAGTTTATGATTAAGGTGTCAAACCCCTTAGGCAAGCATGTGATAGTCGATAAAGTATGCAAGAAATGTCCTTTGATTGTTAGAGGTCATTGTTTTCCGGCCGATTTGATATTTTTACCATTCAATGAGTTTGATGTCATATTGGGTATGAAGTGGTTGACACTCCAAGATGCTGTGGTAAATTATAGGCAAAAGGTTATTAAATTGAAATGTGAAAATGGTGAAACTCTTTGGGTTAAATCAGATGAACAAGAGAATTTGCCTATTGTGATATCCTCAACGTATGCCCGAAAATGTTTGAGGAAAGGTTGTGAAGCTTATTTGGCTGTTATAATGAATGCTAAGGACTCTAAACTGAAGGTTGAGACAGTACCAGTTGTATGCAAATATGCGGATGTATTTCCAAAAGAATTGCCCGGGTAACCACCTAATAGAGAAGTTGAATTTGGTATAGAGCTAATGCCTGGGACAACGCCTATTTCCATTGTTCTGTATCAAATGGCTCCGGCTGAGTTGAAGGAACTAAAGTCACAATTACAAGAGTTGACCGATAAAGGCTTTGTGAGACCAAGCTTTTCACCGTGGGGTGCTCAGGTGCTATTTGTGAAAAAGAAAGATGGGTCCATGAGGCTGTGCATAGACTACCGACAGTTAAATAAAATTACAATCAAGAATAAATATCCGTTGCCATGGATTGATGACTTGTTTGATCAATTTAAAGCAGCAGCATGGCTTTCTAAGATAGACTTGAGATCCGGCTACTATCAACTGAGAGTTAAAGAGTCAGATGTGTCTAAGACTGCTTTTAAGACGAGGTATGGCTACTATGAGTTCCTCGTCATACCTTTCGGTTTAAAAAATGCTCCCGCCGTGTTTATGGATTTAATGAATAGGATTTTTTGGCCATACTTGGATAAGTTTGTCATTGTATTTATCGATGACATCCTGATCTATTCTAGAGATGAGGTGGAGCATACCGAACACTTGAGAATCGTTCTACAGACTCTGAGAAATAATCAGCTGTACGCCAAGTTTAGTAAGAGTGAGTTTTGGCTTCGAGAAGTCAGATTTTTGGGTCATATTGTCTCGAGCGATGGCATTAGGGTTGATCCCAACAAGATTTCTACTATTGTTGAATGGAAACTACCAAAGAATGTGATCGAGGTTAGAAGCATTTTGGGTTTGGCTGGTTATTACAGGTGATTTGTAAAGGATTTCTCCATGATTACTGCTCCCATGATGAGATTATTGCAAAAAGAAGTTAAGTTTGAATGGTCGGATAAGTGCCAGCAGAGTTTCGAGAAGTTGAAGAAGTTGTTGACTGAGGCTCTAGTATTAGTACAACCCGAATCAGGAAAAGAGTTCATGATTTATAGCGATGCTTCTCTAAATGGCTTGGGATGCGTACTCATGCAGGAAGGCAATGTTATAGCTTATGCCTCGAGCCAATTGAAACCTCACGAGAAGAATTATCTGACACATGACCTAGAGTTGGCCGCCATAGTGTTTGCCTTGAAGATCTGGTGACATTATTTGTTTAGAGGATATGCTATGTATACACCGATCAGAAAAGTCTTAATTACTTGATGACTCAGAAGGTGTAACGCCCTGAATTTTGGGCCTAGAAGTATTAGGTCTTAAGCATGGGAACAGTTAAGAGGCTGCATATAAATATTTAATTGTGCAAGAAAGTGACACAATTGAGTGTCTGCTTTAGTGGTTAAGTGTCCTGGGAAGTGTCTGAGAAGTCTTGGGTTCAAGCCTAGGCAGGTGCAAAAAGTTTTGTTTTTAAAGGAATAAGCACTGTCTCTAGGCAGTAGGCTTTTAAATAAAAATGGGTAAAACATGACAGAAAGGGCCTGCTGGTCTAAGGGATAAGTGGCATGCTATGGTTACTTGAGGTCTGAGGTTCGAATCCTACTTTGAGTAGTGGAGTGTTTTATTTTGTTACACTTTTCGTGTGGGTAGTAGAGGTTGACTCGTATCCAACACAAGTCCCCTTACTTTAACTATGAACATTCAACCACCTTAGCCAATGGGAGAGGAATACTTACCAAAATCGCAAACACCTAAAGAGCAATTTCGGTAGAGAGCTAAGATTCGAGATCCGATACTAATTCCCTACCACAGTCGATTAGAAAGAGTGAGAAAAGAATAGCGTGATAGATTCTTAGTAAAACCAATTGGAAGAACAACACTTACACTAGATTTGACTGAAGTAGAAGGATTAGTGATTGCACCAAGCGTATTTGGCCAAAAAAGTTTAACCCTTTGTGATTTTGTATGGCAAAAGAGAGTTATTTGGCTCGAAGAAAAAAAAGGAAAAAGTCAGCAATGAGGTAGAGGAAGAATAGAATTCGGCACAAAGAAGAAGGAAAAAGAAAAGAAAAGCATAGGGTTTTCAGCTTTTAGAGAAAAGGGTTTCCGATAACAGGGTGAAAAAAATTTGGCATTAGCCTGACAACCCTTCATTTGGCACTTATTTATAGCCTTATAGCTGAATTACCTGGCCCTCAGTTCCCCATTCCGCTCCATTACTTCCCCCTCTCATCTCATTTTTCTCCCTAATAACCCCTTAATCCTTTCCTTAATTTTCTCTCCTGAATACTCCCCTTAGAGTCCATCTTCACACCACTTCCAACCTTCTAAAAGGCCAAAATTAAACTCCTAAAAATACTAGGCTAAGATTTGAACCTTGGATCTCCTTGCTAGCTACTTAACGCCACCTCCGTACACCCTAAGTGGCGTCACTTGTCCACTCCACCACAAGGCTTTTTGATGCCATTTTTCCTTACCTTTATTTGAAAGCCCAACTACTTTCCAACAAGGTCCTTTTACTTATTAAACTATAATTTCTTTTACCCCTAGATTCGAACTCAAACCTTGACCAAGACCTACCAACGCATAATTAACACTTAACCTGAATTACTAAGCACAAAAAGAAAAATTCAAGATTTTAGGATTTTTGGGGCGTTACATTAAACCTTGTTGGTAGCATCGAATCGCATCGGACTTGGTTTACCTACAGATTTAAAGGCTACATCGACTGAAGCAGTGGAAGTAAGTATCGTTAATGATTTCGATTGGGGATTGTCCTTGCATGATCGGTTCTAGGCATGGCTAACGTTGGGCATGAAATTGTCATTTGTTTAGGTGTGAGTTATCTCAGGAGAATTCGTAGCTGGAATCCTAACAGGTGTGTAACCACACTACCACTCGTAAATCGGCAAAAGCCGAAATAAGTAAATGTCGGCACCACACGAGCGTGCGCTCGCTTATGTGGTAATTTGAATGCCTAAACGTGGGTGTAAGATCGTAGAGGCAACCATGAGCGACTTCATGGTCTAAGGCTGATTTGGGCCATGATGGGCCGAACTGGGCCGTGTGGGCCTCACACGGGTTAACCATATGGATGTGTGCAGAATATTGGGCCAGGCTGTGTAATCTACATGGCCAAGGCCATTTTTGGGCTATGTGGGCCACACGGATGTATGGGCCCACATAGGCCCGCAATATTGGCCTTGGGCCCATTTTCACTGTTTGACTGCTACGGTTGCACGAGTTACCCGAGACGACTGTGGACCTTCTGTTGGGTCGGTAAGCGCACCTGGACCCTTAATCAATAAAACAACTATTTTTCCCTTATGTGGTAAATGACTGTTGTGCCCTTATGTGGTAGAATGACTATTTTGCCTTTATATGGTAAAATTACTGTTTTGCCCTTATATCGTAAAATGACTATTTTGCCCTTATGTGGTACAATGACTGTTTTTCCCTTATATGGTAAAATGAATGTTTTGCCCTTATATGGTAAAATGACTATTTTGCCCTTATATGGTAAGATGACTGTTTTGCCCCTATGTGATGTATGTTTATATTTTAGCATGCTATTTGTAACTGTATTGAGTACATGTATAATATTATAATATGACATGTCACATCGCATGATGCATTGTATGGGGATGGGTTTATATATGATTGGAGGAAGTGTACTATACTGGCAACTCTACTGCAAATCACTGATGGCTTTAAACCTATTATACTGGTAGCTCTGCTGCATATTACTGTTTAGTGCCGCAACCGCTGCTAATTCTGGAGTGTAGGGATGGTGGGTTGATTATATCCCTACATAGAGTGTAGGGTTGGACGGAGATGGAGTGTTGAGGCTGGATGGGTAGGACTTGCATACTGTTTACTATTTTTGCGCTGTTTACTGTTATTACAATGGGCAAAGGCTCGAACATATGACTGTTTCTGTATTGAGATGGGCTAAAGCCCAAACTGATATTGCCACTGTTACTAAAAAGGGCTTAGGCCCAGACTGTATTTTCTCATTGTATGTTTGATTTTCTTTTTATTAAGGGATTACACACTGAGTTTTCGTAAACTCACCCTTTTGTTTATTTATCTGCGCAGGTAAGCCTTAGGCGGATCGTTGCTGCGAGGGACTCAAAGGTGGCCACACAACCGCGCGTGCTTCTATTTTTGAGTTTTAAATTATAAGTATTTTAATTTGGGTATTTTCTGTAATAAGGCCTCTTTAAATTTTTAATGTTTAATTTGGGGTTTTATTATATTGATTTATATCTGTTAGCAGTAGGACACCAGTTTTCAAAAGATAAAAGCTTTTCAAAAAATCACGGCTACGCAACACGTTTCAAAAGCTTCCGCAAGAAACATCATTTTTAAATAGATAATGACGTTTTAATATGATTAATTTTCGATAAACGACTTACATTTTGAAGATAAATGGCAGGCCTTGAAATCATCTTCAGGGTCATTCAAAAAAGGGTTAATGGAGAATGGGTTTTTATCAATTTCGTACTTTGTGAAAAACACTTCAATGTGACATCGCCAGATTCGGCCATAACGTCTAGGCCGGGTTTGGGTGTTACAGAAGGGTTTAAATCTGAGACAATGGAGGTGGTTAGAATTATTAAAGGATTATGAGTTGATTATCGACTACCATCCAGGAAAGGCGAACATGGTCGCCGATGCATTGAGTAGAAAATCAGTATTTGCACTGAGAGCAATGAACGCTCAATTGGTCTTGACAGAGGATGGTTCGATTCTAGCTAAGTTAAAAGCTAGACCGACGTTTCTCTAAGAAATTTGTGAAGTTCAGGTGGGTGACAATGAATTGTTAGCCAAGCGAACTCAGTGTGAATTGGGTGTTGAGTCAGATTTTCGGATTGATTCCGATGGTTGCTTGAAGTTTCGAGGTAGGATTTGTGTTCTAAGGATACCGAGTTGATTCAGAAAATTTTAATTGAGGTACATAGTGGTTGTTTGTTGGTACACCCCGAAAGTATGAAAATGTATAACGATTTGAAGAAAATGTATTGGTGGCCAGGTATGAAAAAAGACATTTTGGGGTTTGTATCAAAATGCTTAGTGTGCCAACAAGTGAAAACCGAGCACCAAGTACCTTCGGGTTTACTTCAGCCTATCATGGTCCCCGAGTGGAAGTGGGATTAGATTACTATGGATTTTGTGACGGGTTTACCGCTAACTCCGAGGAAGAAAGATGTCGTATGGGTTGTGGTTGATTGACTGACAAAGTCAGCTCACTTTATCCCGGTGCGAATGAATTTCTCGCTTGATAAACTAGCTAACTTGTACATTTATGATATTGTGAGGCTTCATGAAGTTCCCATGTCAATTATTTTGGATAGGGACCCGAGGTTTACTTCGAGGTTTTGGAGGAAGTTGCAAAAAGCTTTGGGGAAAAAGTTAAATTTTAGCACAGCTTTCCATTTACAGATCGATGTTTAGTCGAAGAGAGTAATTCAGATCCTTGAGAATATGTTGCATTGTTGTGTTCTAGAATTCCAAGGTAGTTGGGAAAAGTATCTGCCACTGGTCAAATTTACCTACAACAATAGCTATCAGTTGAGTTTGAAAATGGCACCTAACGAAGCTTTGTATGGGCATAAGTGCCGAACGCCCTTGTATTGGACCAAGCTTAGAGAGAGTCAGATTCACGGGGTCGACTTAGTTAAGGAGACTGAAGAAAAAGTTAAGGTCATTCCTGATTTTTTAAAGGCCACTTCGGATAGACGGAAGTCCTATGCAGATTTGAAATGAAAGGAAATAGAATTTTAGGTCGGCGATAAAGTATTTTGAGAGTGTCTCTTTGGAAATAGGTTCTCAGATTTGGTAAAAAGGGTAAATTAATTCCGCGTTTTATCGGACCTTATGAGGTGATAGAGAAAATAGGACTGGTAGCTTATCGATTAGCCTTACCATCAGAATTGGAAAAGATCCACAACGTGTTCCATGTGTCCATGTTACGCCGATCCCGCTCTGACCCTTCACATGTGATTTCTACGACTGAAGTGGAGATTAGATCGGGCATGTCTTATGGGGAGGAACCTGTTAAGATTCTAGCTCGAGAAGTTAAGCGATTAAGGAACAAGAGCATTCCACTTGTAAAAGTGTTATGGTAGAGACACGGAGTCGAAAAGGCCATGTGGGAAACCGAGGAGACTATGAGAGATCAATACTCAAACTTATCCACCGTTAAGATTTTCGGGGACAAAAATCCCTAAGGGGGAGAGTTGTAACAGCCCGATTTTAGGCCTAGTCAGAACAGTGGTTTCGAAACCACTAACTCGAGGGCAGAAAAATTATTTTTAATATTATTTTATGTGTGTTGGTATGTTTATAAAGGTGCATGAAAATTTTGGTGAATTAATTTTAACGTTTATGAACTTAATTGCGAAAAAGGACTAAATTGCATAAAGTGCAAAAGTCCTATTTTGATAGCTAAAGGTGTCAAATAGCTAGAAAACCATAATTGAGGGATTTAAAAGGCAATTTCACCCTCAAAAGAAGCATGGCCGTCCATAGGGGACAAATTGGGTCATGTTGACCAGGTTAGGTGAGCTTTTGGTAACTTATTTGACTAAAATAAAAATAAAAGAAAGGGAAGCTATAGCGTCATCTTCTCCACCGATTTTTCAACAACTAAGGGGGGTTTAGAGAGCTCAAAATATCAGCCATTTGTATCTCTTGCAAGTAATTCATTTAAAAGGTTATTCTTAGTGATTTTTGTATTTTTGAACCCCTTGTAGCATGAGCTTTCTAATAAGGTGACTATTTTGCAAAATGGGTGAAAGTCTAGGGTTTTTCCATGAGAGTATTCATGTTGTTTTCTGAAATTTTATGGAAGAAAATGAATTATGGTTTTGAAATAAACAACTTTTGTGACATAGTTCTCATGGAAACCCTAACTAATGACCATTTTGCATAAGCTATTAAATAGGTGATAAATGTGTGAAATAATTAGAATTGTGAGATGCTATAGTTATAAAATGAATTCAGTTAGGCTTGGCTAATAAAGAAATTCGATAAGAATCGATTTTCGGGCCTAAGGGTAAAATTGTAATTTTTGTGAAGTTTAAGGGCAAAACGGTCAATTTACCAAAGTATGAATCTTAAGTTGAATTGAATGAGTTGTGTATTAAATAAGCTAAATTTCAATGTTTTAGATCAAGAAAAATGTGATTCGGGTCTTGATCGAGGGAAGAACAAAGCTTACGAAGATTAGGCTCGTTCCCATCGTTTTATGCCGAGGTAAGTACATATGTAAATAATGTGTCATTGTAGCTTACTTTTAAATGTTTTATTTTTACCATGTATCATAATCCTCGAGACCATGAAAGTATAAATAATGCGACATAAGAGTAACCTACATTATAAATAAGTGCGACAGCATCATTTTAGATACGAGATCCTGTCAAACCTCGTAAACAGTATAGAATATAATATGTAAGTCATGAGAAATTGAGCGGTTTAAACTCACAAGTTGAGTCTGAGTTCATGAGATAAGTGAAATATGTAATATGGGTCTGGGTACTGACTTTGTGTGCAGACCCGTGAGTAGCTCAATGAGCGGGCATTACATGATAGAGCTATGGGGTCTGGGTACTGACTTGGTGAAAAGGCTCTTGAGTAGCTTAAATATGCAAGTATTACAAAGTACAAGGGGGGGATGATACGAGCACGCCCCGCGAACTTTGTTGAACAAGTCTGTCAAGCCGAGCATTGACATGTTGGCAAGCTGATCCCAGCTCATTTCCAGCTCCACGAGCTCCGTCCAACTCAAATCCAGCTTATTCGAGCTCAATCCAACTTGCCTGAGCTAAACCGAGCTCACTCCTAGCTCATATTCAGCTCACGAGATAAATCTTAGCTCAACTTCACTTTAGAGTTTAATCTCACTCAACTTTAGCTTAAGGGCTAAAGCTTAGCTCATTTTAGTTTAAACTCGGTTTTGTCTTTAATGCATTAAATAAAATTTGCACATATTTATTTAAGCATTAAACTTGTCTTATATTAATATTTTTTATTAATATGTCATAGTCATTACATAAATTGATTATGTTCACATAGCCGAATTAATGCATGACATTAATGTGATCACATCATGCCGAATTTATGAGTGTTCATGAGATGTCTTAATGACTTGTTTTATTTTTTTGTAGATACAATGATCAAGGATGGCACAATGTATGGATGAAGAAACATCTCTTTTGGGCATTCCATACTCATGAATGAAGAAGTATTAAACGCTGGTGCATGTATGGCTAGATGCAAGGTTTCTACAAATTCATGCATTTGTCGAATGCATGTATGGACATTAAAGGCTAGTCCATGAATGGATCAAATTCATGGAATGATAGAATGCATGAATGGCTTAAGTGCATGTATGGTGGCTGTCTCCTAACTTTCCAAAGCACTTATTCGGCCAAGAAGTAGCTGCCAACTAATTCTATGTTGACCATAGAGCTCCTTGAACATGTTCACCCTTTGAATTGACCTATCAGCTACTACACATGCATGGATAGGTTCAAGAACGTCCAATGGAAGGAATTAATTCAATAATTCAACACATTGATTGAATTAAGTGCATGCACAAAAGGGAGAACGAATTTACTAGGTTTATGCTGCCATTTATGACCCTACATGACATTAAAGTGTTTAATTATGAAGATACATGTTCCATACAAGTGCATGAACGTTCCAAGGAGATGAATGCAACCTTTGGTGCACATACAAGTCACTTGAAGCCTTTCTTTATGACTAAGCATTCATGCACACACTTAAGGGGAAGAAAGTGTCCATTCAACTAGTGCATGAATCTGCCGAATTTATGAACATGTTAAATACAAATGTGAACAAAATTTAAATTAGTGTGAACATCATAGATGCTGAATATCAATAGACATCTTAGGCTTATAAATAGTGTGACAGCCTTAATTTGACCTTAGACGGAATGTGGTTTCGGGACCACAAAACCGAGTCAAAAGTGATTTTAAAAATTTAATTGGCATATCTTGATGTGAGTAAATGCATGTGTGAAAGTTTCATGCATTAATTTGGCCATTTACTATTGAATTTATTAAAATGGACTTATATGAAAAACTTTAGAAATGTGATAGGTTAATTTTATAATGGTCTAATAGTGCATGTATTAAAAAGAGTGGTGTTGCATGTCAATTTACCCATAATATATATATAGTGGCCGGCCAAGAAATGATGATGCTCCACTAATTCCAATTTAATATAATTTTTAAGTTAACAAGTGATTAAATAATTCTAATAAAATGAATAAAAGAAGAAAGAGAAGGGAGGAGGGTGTTCATCTTCTTCTTCTTCTCTCAAAACCGAAACAAAGATGAAGGAATAGGGGGAATTCACCCTAAAGCAATTCGGCAATCTTCTTTAGCTAGTAAGAGGTAAGTTTTGAATTGTTGATTTAGTTTTATGATAGGTCAAGTTAATATTTGAATGCACTATGGATAATGTCATGAAAGTTGAAACTTTTATGGTGGTGTTGGGCATCATGCCGTGAATCTAAGTGTTAGAATTTGGGATTATTTTTCATGTTGTATGGAATAAAAGAAGGATGATAGAATGGGATGACGATTTTGAACAAGTAGTTTAATAGCACCTTGTACATTCGGTTATATTGAGTCAAATTGGAATGTTAAATTCCTTTTCTATGATTATTTTCCTTGTAGGTTAAATGGTTCTTGATAGGGCCGAATGAATATTGAAGGTCAAAATAAAAATGTATGAAGTCTAAGGTGCGAATTTTAGTCTTGGTGAATTGGATAATTCGGTTGAAGTATTGAGAATGGGAGTTGCCATTTTAGGTTAAAATCAAAAGAATGATTAATAGGCATTAAAAGGTTAAAAGTATGAAATTTGAAGTATAAGAACTAATAGGTAATTACATAGGTAATGTTAAACTTAATTTGGTATAATCGGCTATATAGGATATAAACTTGTGATATCATATTTAATCCCATATATTGACTAAATGAGTGATAATGAGTTATAATGTTGAATTCGGTTCATGAATATGTACATTGGAGTGAAATATATCATAGGCTATGTTATTTTAGAAGTAGGAATGCATTCGACCGTATGACACTTTATAAATATTAGTTAAGGTTTTAATGTTTTGAACAATAATAGTTGTACAACGAAGTGAAAATCATAAAATATATATATAAGTAATTAGCTAGGGTGGTTGCCGTGCATATATTATATGTATATATATGTGTTTATATATGAGTGTAATTAAAGTATTGATTGGATTATTGTTAATAAAGTGATATTAGGTGATTGATAGCCGGATAGCATAAAAAGTATACGGTAGAATGATAAAAATATTACCGTGAGTTTCTTGTGTTATGTAATCATTAATATTATTGGAGATAAATAACTAGCAAGGTAATTAAATTAGTTAATGTCTTTTGATTTAGCTCAAGAACTTAAAGGAGGGGAATCAAACAAGGGCAAAGCGAAGATCATCGAGTAGTAGAATTGGAACCTTTTATCCAAGACAAGGTAAGTTCATAAGCATTTATAGGTTGATTAACTCATAACTAAATAATACTAATGTATCATGAAAGGATTTCTATATTGGTATTCTTTTGGAGTGGTACACGTATTTATAAATGTGGTTGTATATGCTATTTGATTTAGGTAAATTGCCTTATTATATGAGTCGACATTGGCACTAAGTGTGCGGATTCGAATGGCACTATGTGTGCGGGCTAGAATATCAATACATGATTGAATTTTCAAAGCACTATGTGTGGGGTTTATCATAGCACTATGTGTGCGGTTTGTGATAGCACTATGTGTGCGCATTTGGTTAGTATTATGTATGCGAAAATAGTTGAGAATATAGAGCATGCCGGGAAGGTATAGAGTGCAAGGATTGTTAACGGAACAATCGAATTTGAAATATGAAACATATATGTATGGAACCATCTAGTTTACCATTATTTTTACACTTTGAGGAAAGGGTTTAAACTGTTTGGTTGTATTAGGTATTTAATTGAATATCTAGATTTGGCTTGGGGTTCGATCTATAATTTAAATAATTGTGGCATAGACCGGTATGGACGAAATAGTTACTCTTTCATTTTTTTTCTATCACGCGTTAATGGTCTCTATTATATTGCTTATGACTTACTGAGTTGAATACTCATTTGGTGTGTTTACTTGTCTCCTATTTATATCTCTTTATCCGTTTTGTGTGCTCGGGACTGTCGTCGAAGTCATCACACTAGCCTACAACGTTTTGGTACCCTTCTTGTTTAATCCTAAGTTAATATTATGGCATGTATAGGACAGTGTTTTGGGAGATTTTATTGTATTGATCATCATTGTATATAAAGGCCATGAGAAAATGGCTTAAAAATCTATGTCTAATTTTGGTCTTTGCTAAACTTTGACGCAAGTTCTTTTTGATTATTATATAATGTATGGTGGGTGCCGATCGTATGTATCATTTAATATATAAGTTCAAAGCATGCAAGTTTTAAAAATTGATTTTAACTTAAGTTGCATGCGTAAGGAATTTTATTTAGATATATTATGACTTGTTATATTATATGCGTAAACTTGTGAAATTTGATGGATTTGCATAACTTCATTAATGACTTAATAATATATTGTTGGAACTGAGTTTTTGATTGATAATGCCTCATAATCTTAATCCGGTGACGGATACAGGTTAGGGGTGTTACATTTTAATTGGTATCAGAGCTACGGTTTAGTCGATTCTAGGACTACCTTAGCGCATATGAGTCTAGCTATACATGCCTTAATGTTAGTATATGTTAGTGTGATGACTTCTGACAGTTGAAATTATTGTTTTGATTAGTAAATGGAACATAATTTACAGAGGGCCTTAGCGGATGATGTCGAGAGTGTAGCGGCTGCTCCTGCACAAAGGACACCACCTGTTGAACCTCGCTCATCTGCGAATAATCAAGATGATGGGGCAAAGCAAGCCTTCTTTACCATGATGAACGAGTGGGTCGCACAATATGCTCAAACTAACTCGGCTGCTCAACCATTTCTGAATTTAAATAATTCGCCTCAGGTGCCTATAATACCAGCAACTACTGATGCTTTGAGGCCGAGTAAACCTCCTGTGGATTTGATTAGAAAGCGTGGGGCCGAAGAATTCCGAGCCATAGCTACTGATGATGCTGAAAGGTCGAGTTTTGGCTTGGTAACACCATCCGTGTCTTTGAAGAGCTGTCTTGCACACCTGATGAGTGTCTAAAGTGTGCCATATCCTTGTTACGGGACTCGGCCTACTATTGGTGGAGAACCCTGATTTCTATTGTTCCGAAGGAACGAGTTACTTGGGACTTCTTTCAGGCGAAATTTCGTAAGAAGTATATTAGTCAGCGATTCATGGATCAAAAGCGTAAAGAATTTTTGGAACTCAAACAAGACAGTATCTGAATACGAACGAGAGTTTGTAAGACTCAGTCGATATGCCCGAGAATGTGTAGCCGATGAAGTCGCCATGTGTAAAAGATTCGAAGAAGGATTGGATGAAGATTTAAAGCTACTGGTGGGTATTTTGGAAATAAAAGAATTTGTAACATTAGTTGAACGGGCTTGCAAGGCTGAAGAGCTTGGAAAGGAGAAAAAGAAAGCTGAATCTGAAGCCAGAGACTTTCGTAAAAAATCGGCGGGTAAAACTTCTTTTCCAGCTGGAAAGAAATTCAGAGATGATACTAATAAATCGAAGACTACTGCAGGAATTTCTATCAGGGAGCGACCATCAGCCGAATCTCGAGCTACTTCAGTTGCTAGTGTTGGTAACAATCGACAAGAAAAACCTGAATGTCTACAATGTGGAAGACGACATGTAGGTGAATGTTGGGGTAAGTCTGTTAACAGAGCCTGTTATAGATGCGGATCGCGGGATCACTTTATTCGAGATTGTATAGAACCTGATGAAAAGAACAAGATGCAAGGTACGAGATTGAGTAGCGCAACGGATAGAGGTAGACCACCGAAAATACAGGAGGTAGGGGTGGTAGGCAGAGAGGGACTTCTGATACGGCTGTTCGATCTGAGACTCGTGCTCCTGCCAGAGCTTATGCCATTCGTGCACGAGAGGAGGCATTTTCCCCTGATGTTATTACTGGTAGTTTCACTCTCTTTGATACTAACGTGATTGCATTGATTGACCCTGGTTCTACTCATTCATATGTATGTGAGACTTTAGCATCCAGTAAGACTCTACCTGTTGAGTCTACTGAGTTCGTAATTCGAGTGTCAAATCCCTTGGGGCGATATGTACTCGTTGACAAAGTGTGTAAGAAATGCCCCTTAATAATCCGAGGTTCCTGTTTTCCAGCCGACTTGATGCTTTTACCATTTGATGAATTTGATGTTATTCTCGGTATGGATTGGTTGACCGTGCATGATGCAGTTGTGAATTGCAAAAGTAAGACCATCGATTTAAGATGTGCAGATAATGAGATAATCCGAGTTGAGTCTACTGATTTGAACGGATTGCCAGCGAAAATAATATCTTCGATGTTGGCTCAAAAATATGTGAAAAAGGGGTGTGAAGCGTATCTTGCATATGTACTTGATAGTAAAGAATCAGAAAAGAAGCTTGAATCAGTGCCGGTGGTTTGTGAATATCCGGATGTTTTTCCCGAAGAATTACCGGGGTTACCACCTGTTCGAGAAGTAGAGTTTGGCATTGAACTTGTACCTGGTACCACACCAATTTCGATAGCTCCGTATCATATGGCACCAACGGAATTGAAGGAACTAAAAACTCAACTGCAAGAGTTGACGGATAGAGGTTTTGCTCGATCAAGTTTTTCACCCTGGGGTGCACCGGTATTATTCGTGAAAAAGAAAGATGGAACCATGAGGATGTGCATCGATTATCGTCAATTGAATAAAGTGACAATAAAGAATAAATATCCGTTACCGCGTATTGATGACTTGTTTGATCAGCTGAAAGGAGCCTCAATGTTCTCAAAGATAGATCTGAGATCGGAGTATTATCAGTTGCGAGTTCGAGAATCAGATATACCTAAAACGGCTTTCAGAATGAGATATGGTCACTACGAGTTTTTAGTGATGCCGTTTGGGCTCACTAATGCCCTTGCGGTATTTATGGACTTGATGAACCGAATATTTAGACAGTATTTGGATCGGTTTGTAGTGGTGTTTATAGATGACATCTTAATTTATTCGCGCGATGAATCTGAACATGCCGAGCACCTGAAATTGATATTACAGATTTTACGAGACAAGCAGTTATACGCGAAGTTCAGTAAATGTGAGTTTTGGTTGAGAGAAGTTGATTTTTTGGGACATGTGGTATCCGCATCGGGTATTCAAGTTGATCCGAGAAAAATTTCGACCATAATTGATTGGAAGCCTCCGAGGAATATTACTGAAGTTAGGAGCTTTTTGGGACTTGCCGGTTACTACAGACGGTTTGTATAGGGTTTCTCGGTGATAGCCACACCGATGATGAAACTACTTCAAAAAGATGTTAAGTTTGAATGGTTGGAAAAATGTCAGAAAAGTTTTGACCGACTGAAAACCTGTTTAACTGAAGCTCCAGTGCTAGTACGCCAGAATCCGGTAAAGAGTTTGTTATTTACAGTGATGCATCTTTACTTGGGCTGGGTTGTGTGTTGATGCAAGAAGGCCGAGTTATGGCTTACGTGTCGAGGCAATTAAAGTCGCATGAGAAAAACTATTCGACCCATGATCTTGAATTAGCGGCCATTGTTTTCGCTTTGAAAATATGGAGACACTACTTGTTTGGAGAAAGGTGTCATGTTTACTCGGACCACAAAAGCCTCAAATATTTGATGACTCAAAGAGATTTGAATCTGCGACAAAGACGTTGGCTTGAGTTGTTGAAAGATTATGAGCTTGTCATTGATTATCACCTGAGAAAAGCTAATGTGGTTGCTGATGCTTTAAGTCATAAATCGCTATTTGCTTTGAGAGCGATGAATGTTAACTTGTCCGTTTCGTCCGATAATGTGTTAGTAGCAGAATTAAAGGCCAAACCATTGTTAATTCATTGAATATTTGAATCCCAGAAGGTTGACGATGAATTGGTTGCTAAACGAGCTGAATGTGTTTCGAATGTGGGATCAAAATTTTAGATTGACGATAATGATTGCTTGACGTTTAAGAATCGATTATGTGTTCCAAGAAATCCGGAACTTATTTCGATGATTTTGAACGAAGCTCATAGTAGTCGAATGTCAGTTCACCCGGGTAGTACGAAAATGTACAATGATCTAAAACGTCAATTTTGGTGGCCTGGTATGAAACGAGACATTTCTAACTTTGTTTCGAAGTGTTTGATATGTCAACAAGTGAAAGCAGAACATCAAGTGCCTTCGGGATTACTTCAGCCGATCATGATACCCGAATGGAAGTGGGATCGAGTCACGATGGATTTTGTATCTGGTTTGCCATTGACGCAGAGTAAGAAAGATTCAATTTGGGTTATTGTTGATAGATTGACGAAGTCTACTCATTTTATCCCTGTCCGTACGGATTCCTCACTCGATAAATTGGCAGAATTATATGTCTCCCAAATTGTTCGATTACATGGAATACCTATTTCTATTGTGTCGGATAGGGACCCGAGATTCACATCACGATTTTGGAAGAAATTACAAGAAGCATTGGGTACCAAGTTGCACTTTAGCACTGCTTTTCATCCCCAGACTGATGGTCAATCCGAGCGGATAATTCAGATACTCGAGGACATGTTGAGATGTTGTATCCTAGAGTTTTGTGGCTCATGGGAAAGATATTTGCCTTTGGTTGAATTTGCTTATAACAATAGTTTCCAATCAAGCATTAAGATGGCGCCTTACGAGGCATTGTATGGTTGTAAATGCCGTACACCGTTGTTTTGGACCGAACTTAGTGAAAGTAAAATCTTTGGGGTTGATTTGATTAAGGATGCTGAGCAGAAAGTCCAAGTGATTCGTGAAAGTTTGAAAGTAGCTTCGGATCGTCAGAAGTCGTACGCAGACTTAAAAAGAAAAGACATTGAATATCAGGTTGGAGACAAAGTGTTTCTTAAAGTTTCACCTTGGAAAAAGGTGCTGAGATTTGGCCGTAAGGGCAAATTGAGTCCGAGGTTCATCGGGCCGTATGAAATATCTGAACGAATTGGGCCAGTTGCATACCGATTGATTTTACCCCCAGAACTTGAAAAGATTCACAACGTTTTTCATGTCTCGATGCTTCGACATTATAGATCTGATCCATCACATATAATTAATTTATCTGAGGTGGAGATTCAATCTGATTTGAGTTATGAAGAGGAACCGGTTTGTATTTTAGCACGTGAAGTAAAGAAACTGCGAAACAAGAAAATCCCATTAGTGAAAGTACTGTGGCTTAAACACGGGGTCGAAGAAGCTACTTGGGAACTTGAAGACACTATAAAGGATCGATATCCTAACTTATTTGCGGGTAAGATTTTCAGGGACGAAAATTCCTTATGTGAGGGAGAGTTGTGACAGCCCTAATTTGACCTTAGACAGAATGTGGTTTCGGGACCACAAAACCGAGTCAAAAGTGATTTTAAAAATTTAATTGGCATATCTTGATGTGGGTAAATGCATGTGTGAAAGTTTCATGCATTAATTTGGCCATTTACTATTGAGTTTATTAAAATGGACTTATATGAAAAACTTTAGAAATGTGATAGGTTAATTTTATAATGGTCTAATAGTGCATGTATTAAAAAGAGTGGTGTTGCATGTCAATTTACCCATAATATATATATAGTGGCCGGCCAAGAAATGATGATGCTCCACTAATTCCAATTTAATATAATTTTTAAGTTAACAAGTGATTAAATAATTCTAATAAAATGAATAAAAGAAGAAAGAGAAGAGAGGAGGGTGTTCATCTTCTTCTTCTTCTCTCAAAACCGAAACAAAGATGAAGGAATAGGGGGAATTCACCCTAAAGCAATTCGGCAATCTTCTTTAGCTAGTAAGAGGTAAGTTTTGAATTGTTGATTTAGTTTTATGATAGGTTAAGTTAATATTTGAATGCACTATTGATAATGTCATGAAAGTTGAAACTTTTATGGTGGTTTTGGGCATCATGCCGTGAATCTAAGTGTTAGAATTTGGGATTATTTTTCATGTTGTATGGAATAAAAGGAGGATGATAGAATAGGATGACGATTTTGAACAAGTAGTTTAATAGCACCTTATACATTCGGTTATATTGAGTCAAATTGGAATGTTAAATTCCTTTTCTAGGATTATTTTCCTTGCAGGTTAAATGGTTCTTGATAGGGCCGAATGAATATTAAAGGTCAAAATAAAAATGTATGAAGTCTAAGGTGCGAATTTTAGTCTTGGTGAATTGGTTAATTCGGTTGAAGTATTAAGAATGGGAGTTTCCATTTTAGGTTAAAATCAAAAGAATGATTAATAGGCATTAAAAGGTTAAAAGTATGAAATTTGAAGAATGATTAATAGGCATTAAAAGGTTAAAAGTATGAAATTTGAAGTATAAGAACTAATAGGTAATTACATAGGTAATGTTAAACTTAATTTGGTATAATCGGCTATATAGGGTATATACTTGTGATATCATATTTAATCCCATATATTGACTAAATGAGTGATAATGAGTTATAATGTTGAATTCGGTTCATGAATATGTACATTGGAGTGAAATATATCATAGGCTAAGTTATTTTAGAAGTAGGAATGCATTCGACCGTATGACACTTTATAAATATTAGTTAAGGTTTTAATGTTTTGAACAATAATAGTTGTACAACGAAGTGAAAATCATAAAATATATATATAAGCAATTAGCTAAGGTGGTTGCCTGCATATATTATATGTATATATATGTGTTTATATATGAGTGTAATTAAAGTATTGATTGGATTATTGTTAATAAAGTGATATTAGGTGATTGATAGCCGAATAGCATAAAAAGTATACGGTAGAATGATAAAAACATTACTGTGAGTTTCTTGTGTTATGTAATCATTAATATTATTAGAGATAAATAACTAGCAAGGTAATTAAATTAGTTAATGTCTTTTGATTTAGCTCAAGAACTTAAAGGAGGGGAATCAAACAAGGGCAAAGCGAAGATCATCGAGTAGCCGAATTGGAACCTTTTATCCAACACAAGGTAAGTTCATAAGCATTTATAGGTTGATTAACTCATAACTAAATAATGCTAATGTATAGTGAAAGGATTTCTATATTGGTATTTTTTTGGAGTGGTACACGTATTTATAAATGTGGTTGTATATGCTATTTGATTTAGGTAAATTGCCTTATTATATGAGTCGAGACGGGCACTAAGTGTGCGGATTCGAATGGCACTATGTGTGCGGGCTAGAATATCAATACATGAGTGAATTTTTAAAGCACTATGTGTGCAGTTTATCATAGCACTATGTGTGCAGTTTATTATATCACTATGTGTGCGGTTTATTATAGCACTATGTGTGCGGTTTGTCATAACACTATGTGTGCGCATTTGGTTAGTATTATGTATGCGAAAACAGTTGAGAATATAGAGCATGCTGGGAAGGTATAGAGTGCAAGGATTGTTAACGGAACAATCAAATTTGAAATATGAAACATATATGTATGGAACCATCTAGTTTACCATTATTTTTACACTTTGAGGAAAGGATTTAAACTGTTTGGTTGTATTAGGTATTTAATTGAATATCTAGATTTGGCTTGGGGTTCGATCTATAATTTAAATAATTGTGGCATAGACCGGTATGGACGAAATAGTTACTCTTTCATTTTTTTCCTATCACGCATTAATGGTCTCTATTATATTGCTTATGACTTACTGAGTTGAATACTCATTTGGTGTGTTTCCTTGTCTCCTATTTAGATCTCTTTATCCGTTTTGTGTGCTCGGGACCGTCGTCGAAGTCATCACACCAGCCTACAACGTTTTGGTACCCTTCTTGGTTAATCCTAAGTTAACATTATGGCATGTATAGGACAGTGTTTTGGTAGATTTTTTTTGTATTGATCATCATTGTATATAAAGGCCATGAGAAAATGGCTTAAAAATCTATGTCTAATTTTGATCTTTGCTAAACTTTGACGCAAGTTCTTTTTGATTATTATATAATGTATGGTGGGTGCCGATCGTATGTATCATTTAATATATAAGTTCAAAGCATGCAAGTTTTAAAAATTGATTTTAACTTAAGTTGCATGCGTAAGGAATTTTGTTTAGACATATTATGACTTGTTATATTATATGAGTAAACTTGTGATATTTGATGGATATGCATAACTTCATTAATGACTTAATAATATATTGTTGGAACTGAGTTTTTGATTGATAGTGCCTCATAATCTTAATCCGGCGACGGATACAGGTTAGGGGTGTTACAAATAGTTTACTCATTTCTTTGTAAAGGGGACTTTTTGCCAAATTATTGTGAACATTGTTCTTGTGAGGTTGCTTCCTCTCATATCTCGTACAAGTTTCGAAGACTTATCTAGCTTGTGCTAGTGGCGTCTACTGTTCTTGTTTGAACTTATCACCAATCTTGGTGTGGCGTTCACCTATCCATCTATCCATCTTTTCACCTTAGCAATATAGGAACCGGGCTGACACTTTTTAGTGTTGAATCATTCCTGACGTTAAGTTCACTATTCCATCCCCACCTTACATCATTTCTTTCTTATTGTTTCAAAGCCGAACCATCCCTTCAACATCCTTTCTTGTTTCCTTAGCCGAACCTATCACTACCCTTTTGCATAACTTTTGAAAACCTTCCGCTAATTCAACCTAATCTTTCAATTCTATTTTCCAAAACTGAGGCAAGAACGACCCTTCTCGTCTACGATCGGGCAACTACATGAATTCGACTCAATCACTCGAGTCGAATCACATCATTTGGTATCAGAGCTTGTAAAACGAGAGGCGCCAACATTCGTATCAAGATCGAAATAGGTTCGTAGTGTAAAAAAATCGAAATTAAAAAAATTAAAATTAAAAAAAAAAATTTCAAGTTGTAATTTTTGTTTTTCTCTATTGTGATAGTGGTATTGTGAAGTAGTAAAAAAAAAAAGGTACGAAATTTTAAAAAAAAAGTGAAGCGATCAAGTTCTTCCGTTTGTTTATATTTAGTTCCGATCGTCAAGTGTTCTTCTTCTTCAATTTTTTTTGTACCCTCCCAAAACGCCACACTATACCAAAACTTTCTTTTAGCCTACCCGTACACCGTAACATCTTATCCCTTGTAACTAATTTTTAAAGCCGACCCCAAAGCACCAAGACGAGTCAAGAGAAACAAAATACGAGGTTGCGAGAGTAAGTGTGAGTTGTAAAAGGCTAGAGACCGTGAAAGCATTTGAGAGTTGAAAAAGCCTATAAAGAGTGTAAACACGAGCGTGAGTGTCACTTTCTTCTTTCTTTCCGAGCGAAATCATGAGGTTTGTGGTGAGGAACTTAAATTTTTGTTTTGATCTAACATATTTTCCTTTCAGTAATCAATATGTCTTGTGAAGAATTTACCGAGTCAGAGTTCCAATACTTGGTTCAAGAAATGCGAAGAATGGCGAATTTTGAGTTTGGCCAACTGCAAGTGAGGCTAGATCGATTGGAAAAACGAGAACAAAGTGATCGAGTTTTTTCAAGTCAAAAAACGGAACCAAAAACACCACGGAGATATACCGCCGAATACTACTTGAACAAAAGTTCCTATCGTGATTCTTTCTCGCCATTGACTTCAAGGCGAAGAGATTCATACTATGACTCCTATTCGAGAAGAGACTTCGAACGAGAGTATTTTTCATCAATGAGATTGAGACGACAAGGAGGCAGCTATAATTTTGACTCCTTCCAAGAAAATGTGCGAAGAGATAGCTATACTTCTTCCCGAACTTCAAAGAAATCATTCAAGGAGTGTTCTACACGAAGTTATGATTGTGAATCACATGCAAATAGTTCTTGGCCTTTCGAACATGATCTCTATTCTTATGATTCTTTTGTACATTCTTGTAACGAGAAAACAAAGAAAGAAAAGAAAAAGCAAAAGAAGAAAAAAGAAAACGAAATAAAAAGAAAAGAGAGGCAAAAGGCAAGTAAGAGAGAAAATGAGCGAATCTTGAGAGAACTTGAAAAAGCCTTTTAAAAAGCCTTTGAAAAACAAAAAAGAAATGAAAAAGAGTTTGAGAGTGAAAAAAAAGATAAAAAAGAAATTGAAACAAAAGAAACGAGTGATTCAGAAGAAAAAGAATCGAGTGAGAAAACAAGTGAGCAAGTAAGGATTATTTCTACTAACCCACCAGTTCGATCTTCTTATGATTTAACTTTTCAGGTTCCTAGAAGTTTGTGCGACCAATTCCATCTACATTACCTTCCAAACGAGAGGTGTTTTAGGTTGTTCAAAAAAGGTAAGTTCGCGAATGACAACCACCCACTTGCAATTGAAGGTAAGAAAGGTAAGGATTCCTTATTTAATGATTCGAGGCTGTTTAAATACAAAGTTGCTTATATAGATTTTTATGGCCTTGTTTTTGAAAATCTTCCATCTTTTGTTTTGGTTAATTACTGTTCACATATTAATGTCAACGATGTTGTTTCAAAAGATGCCATGAAGATTCCATCTTATGACATGTTTTATAACGACAATTTTATTGATTCTGTTGGATTGGTTCATCCTGTGCAAATTGTGAATGTGTGCGATGGCAGTTTTTCACGTTTTGATTTGTTTGATTATAAAAATTCTTTGAATTCATCTTTCTGTTTAAACGTGCCTATTCAAATGATTTGTGATGGATTTGAATTTCTGAAAGGTTGCATGATCACAACTTCTTTGCTCGATATATGCGTTAAAAGATTTTTGCATGAAATAATTGATCTGTTTGACTTTGTTCTTCAAGATAAATCTCTGAAATTTTATGCGAGATTTCCATGCTTTGATCTATCTGTTCGAGTAGAAATTATGATGCAAGATTGTTTGAGTATTTGCATGTTTAAGTTTCCTTTGATTTACTTGCATGATAACATGTTGCATCGTTTCTTTGGTGATAAAATGAATATGCTTGGTTGTGCCAATTTTTCAAGTTTAATTGAACGAGTGAAATTTGAATCATGCGATGAGTTGACTATATTTTCCTTATTTAACAAGTTTCTTGCTAAATCAAATGACCAAGTTCGCGTGTTCAAGCCTGGTATTTGCTACATGAATTCATTTTATGGAAACATTAAGCACTTTGCATCATTTGCATTCAAATTATGTTTGCTTGATGTTCGAACTTTTGATAGGAAGGTGAAATTCAATGATTTGGGTTTCAATTTTGATTTGTTTACTAATCACCTTGTTTGGCCACATCTGAAATTTTCGTTCCATTTTGAGAAGGTAAGATCGACTTATGCTTTGGGACTTGAATCAAATTTCAACGATGATTTATTTTTTTCTTTTCAGTCCATACCTCCTATTGAAACTAACCTTTTTCATTTTTGTGAATGTAACCCTTTAAAAAGCACGAGCTGTCATGGTGCTTCGTCACCCACCCAAGTTGATCAAGATAAAATGTTTGTTTTACATTACCTGTCCGAAGAGAGAAGATTCATCTTTTTGAAAAAGGTAAAACCGATCATAAATTTTCTTCTCTTCAAGATCGACAAGGTAAAGTTTACAAAAATTTTCAAACACCTTTACTCTATTCGAATATTGTTGAAAATCTTTTTGATGGTTTGATGTTTGGAAATTATTTGTACCTTGTTGTGATTGATTGTTGTCTTTGGTCTAGTAAAAGTGATTACACAAATCATGTTGTTAATAAGCAAAAGAGTGAGTTAGTTTTCAATTGGCCATGGTACACTTTGCGTGTATATTCCCATGAATTGTTATTTTTGAATAAACATATTGAAAAGTTTTGGTTGTGGATTAACGTATTTGAATCTTTACAAATGTTCATGACTAATTACCCCTTGATTCAGCTAAGTTCACATGTCTGTAAAGATGGCTTAACATGACTTTTTGATAAATTTACGTATGCCTATTTTGCACAATTAAGATTCTGGGCATATGATCAGTTGAATGCGCTTTCCTTGAATTTTGATTATCATGTGTCTCTAACTTCTTTGAGTTTCTTTTTTTCATAAGTGATGAGACTTTTTCAAGTTTGTGTGACATCTTCCATCCCATTTGACCGAGGGAAACCATGCATGAGTCAAAGCTCTCCCATGGACAAACAGCTCAACTTGAGGACAAGTCTCCTAAAAGAGGGGGGGATGATACGAGCACGCCCCGCGAACTTTGTCGAACAAGTCTGTCAAGCCGAGCATTGACATGTTGGCAAGCTGATCCCAGCTCGTTTCCAGCTCCACGAGCTCCGTCCAACTCAAATCCAGCTTATTCGAGCTCAATCCAACTTGCCTGAGCTAAACCGAGCTCACTCCTAGCTCATATTCAGCTCACGAGCTAAACCTTAGCTCAACTTCACCTTAGAAGTTTAATCTCAGATCAACTTTAGCTTAAGGGCTAAAGCTTAGCTCATTTTAGTTTAAACTCGGTTTTGTCTTTAATGCATTAAATAAAATTTGCACATATTTATTTAAGCATTAAACTTGTCTTATATTAATATTTGTTATTAATATGTCATAGTCATTAAATAAATTGATTATGTTCACATAGCCGAATTAATGCATGACATTAATGTGATCACATTATGCCGAATTTATGAGTGTTCATGAGATGTCTTAATGACTTGTTTTATTTTTTTGTAGATACAATGATCAAGGATGGCACAATGTATGGATGAAGAAACATCTCTTTTGGGCATTCCATACTCATGAATGAAGAAGTATTAAATGTTTGTGCAGTGCGGCTAGATGCAAGGTTTCTACAAATTCATGCATGTGTCGAATGCATGTATGAACATTAAAGGCTAGTCCATGAATGGATCAAATGCATGGGATGATAGAATGCATGAGTAGCTTAAGTGCATGTATGGTGGCTGTCTCCTAACTTTCCAAAGCACTTATTCGGCCAAGAAGTAGCTGCCAACTAATTCTATGTTGACCATAGAGCTCCTTGAACATGTTCACACTTTGAATTGACCTATAAGCTACTACACATGCATGGATGGGTTCAAGAACATCCAAGGGAAGGAATTAATTCAATAATTCAACACATTGATTGAATTAAGTGCATGCACAAAGGGGAGAACGAATTTACTAGGTTCATGCTGCCATTTATGAACCTACATGACATTAAAGTGTTTAATTATGAAGATACATGTTCCATACAAGTGCATGAACGTCCCAAGGAGGTGAATGCAACCTTTGGGGCACATACAATCACTTGAAGCCTTTCTTTATGACTAAGCATTCATGCACACACTTAGGGGGAAGAAAGTGTCCATTCAACTAGTGCATGAATCTGCTGAATTTATGAACATGTTAAATACAAATGTGAACAGAATTTAAATTAGTGTGAACATCATAGATGTTGAATATCAATAGACATCTTAGGCTTATAAATAGTTTACTCATTTCTTTGTAAAGGGGACTTTTTTCCAAATTATTAATGAACATTGTTCTTGTGAGGTTGCTTCCTCTCATATCTCATACAAGTTTCAAAGACTTATCTAGCTTGTGCTAGTGGCGTCTACCGTTCTTGTTTGAACTTATCACCAATCTTGGTGTGGCGTTCACCTATCCATCTATCAATCTTTTCACCTTAACAATATAGGAACCAGGTGACACTTTTTAGTGTTGAATCATTCCTGACGTTAAGTTCACTATTCCATCCCCACCTTACATTTTTTCTTTCTTATTGTTTCAAAACCGAACCATCCCTTCAACATCCTTTCTTGTTTCCTTAGCCGAACCTATCACTACCCTTTTGCATAACTTTTGAAAACCTTTCGCTAATTCAACCTAATCTTTCAATTCTATTTTCCAAAACTGAGGCACGAACGACCCTTCTCGTCTACGATCGGGCAACTACGTGAATTCGACTCAATCATCCGAGCCGGATCACATCACTTTGGCTACTTGTATAGTACCTAGGAGTAAACTATCTGAGTATTCATTGGTATTCTGAGTATCCAATGGGTAACTCGATGAATGGAATGGCGTTACTTCCAATGAGGTATGTCAATAGAGAGAATAAACTTGAGTTATTTTAC
The DNA here is from genome assembly GCA_025698475.1 of Gossypium anomalum. Classification (NCBI taxonomy): domain Eukaryota; kingdom Viridiplantae; phylum Streptophyta; class Magnoliopsida; order Malvales; family Malvaceae; genus Gossypium; species Gossypium anomalum. The sequence continues at coordinate 69,683,273 of CM046967.1, forward strand.
GGGAAATTACAGGTATGTATACTAAACTCTCAAATGAAGACCTTAGTATGTGATAGGATGTAGTAAGTATGCATTGAAGAAGTGAAGCGTAAAATAGTGAGATCAAAATGATATATCATTTAAGTATGATAAGCCATGGTTTGATGAATGTGTTTCTAATTACACTTATTTGCATATGTGTACTTACTAAGCTCCCATGCTTACCCTTTTTCCTTTCCATTTTCTTATAGTGCTGCCAAAGTAGTTCGAGAATCGTCGCCTACGTAGGAGAAGCCAACCACACTATCCTTGAAGCACTTGGTATAGCTAGTTTTGTTATGTTGATGATGGCATGTATAGGAGCCTTTGATTTTATTTTTGTGTCACATTGTTTTGGGGCCAAAGGTGTTGGCTTGTTTTAGCATTTGACTTATTTTGTATAAGGCCATGAAAATGGAAAATATTGTAAGTCATTATATGAATTCAAGATAGTCTTTTATGAATGTGAAATTGTTGGCATGGTTAAATTTGTGAAATGTATATAGGCCTTAGCTATGGTTGCTGGTTGAGAACTCATATTAGGTTAGACTTTAATATGTTGATTAGTATTAAATTGTGTTTCAGGGTGGCATAGGGCTTGTTAAATAGCCTTATATGGTCCACACGGGTAGACACACGGGCGTGTGTCTAGGCCGTGTGTGACACACGACCAACTCCATGGGCGTGTTGTCTGGCCGTGTGTCCCCTGCATATAAAAATTTCAAGTCACTATGCATGGTAGTAAGCACACGGGCAGAGACACGGTTGTGTATCTCAGTCGTATGGAGGACACGGCCTCTGGCCACGGGTGTGTGCATTGGCCGTGTTCCCTAAATTGGATGTTGATGTCAAAAACAAAATTTTAAGGTTGTTAGACACAGGCTAGGACACGGTCGTGTCATCGCTGTGTGAGGGACACGGGCCATAGACACGAGCGTGTGTCAGGCCTTGTAAAAACCCCTGTAGGCTCAAATTTAGAATTTAGTTCACACAGGCATGGGGAACGGGTGTGTCCCTAGATGCTTAAGCCATGTGTGTCACACGGGCCATCAGCACGGCCATGTCTTAATGACCACACGGGCGTGTTTCCCTTCCACACGGCCGTGTGCTCGGTTTCAAGGGTTATTTTTTCTAAAGTTGGTTAAGGACTCGAGTCGATCCCGAATGGTTTCCAATGGACGTTTGTGGCCTCGCAGGCCAATGTTAAGGAGTTTAGATAAAGTTTTAAGATTTTTCAAGTCTTGATGATTCGAAAAAAAAGTTGGAATGCATGTGGTTAAGTGTGGTAACGCCTTGTATCCTGTACCAGCGTAGGACTCGGGTGTGGGGTGTTGCAGTGGTTGTTCTACAAGTTGTCGACGCTATTTAGCCGTATCATTTCCATTAGCAAGATGATTTGATTCTTGTGCAACATTATTTTGTTTAGCTTTTCCAGACACAGTGTGATTTTCAGGCATTTCTAAAATCTTTTCATCTTCTACCATGGTATCTTTAACGATTTCATTCAGTTGAGTCCCACTTCTGAGAGTAATTTCCTTACAATGCTCCTTCCCTTGTGATCTTGAATTCTCACTATTACTTGGTAGAGCTCCTTATGGTCTCAAACTCAAAACATTTGCTATCTGCCCCATTTGATTCTCAAGAGCTCGAAGGGATGTAGCTTGACTCTGGATTACGACATCATTCTTGGTCATCTACTCTTTCAAAAAAGCTTCAGTAGATGATGATGATGATGATGAAGTCGATGTCTAACCTTGTTGGGTATTTTGCCTCGGCATAGGGTAAGTATAACCAGGTAGTGCACTGATGGCATTCTGTCTTGCAACATTGTTAAAATTCCTTACACCTTGATTATTCCAACTAAATTTGGATGTTGTTTCCACCCTGGATTATAGCTGTTGGAATAACAGTTATTATTTCGATTGAAATTACCCATGTAGCACACAGATGTTGGATTTGATAGACATTTGTCAAACTCATGGTCTTCACAACCATAAAAACTCGATAGCTTGACTAATTTCATCTCCTGAACTACAGTTTCCCTCTTCATTGTTTTAATCATATTAGTTAAAGATGATACCTGGGCAGTCAGTGAAGTGATTACATCAAGTTCAATGGTGCTGATAGTTCTCCTGCCAATTCCAACTCGTTATAAAAATCATAAGCTTCATTGTAAGATTTATCCAACAACGTACCATTGGCAGAAGCATCAACTACCATTCTCGTATTCGTATTCAACCCACTGTAGAACATCTCCATCTGAGTCTAGTGCTAAAACCCATGTGTCAGGAATTTTTGCAGTAATTCTTTAAATATTTCCCAAGCTTTGTACAGTGTTTCATCCTCCAATAGCCGAAAACATGTGATGTCATTTCTAAGCTTGGCATTCATGTTTGGCAGATTATATCGTAGCAAAAACCTCTGACAAAGGTCATTCCATGATGCCACTATCCCTGACGGCTAAGCATTCAACCATGCTCTTGCACGGACTTTCAAGGAATATGGAAACAACTTAAGTCTCAGGGCGTCTTTAAACACCCTATTGTCTAAACGAGTCACTGACTTCTAGAAAAAGTCTTCAATGCAATCGTGGATCTTTAGTAGGCAACCCACTGAACTGTCCCACTGTTTGCAACATTTAAAACATTACCGGTTTCAATTCAAAATGTTGAGCTTGAATGTGTGGTCTAACTATCCCTGGAATCAGATAATCCAAATTCGGCACAACATGTTCACGAATTGGCCTGTCTCGGTCATCTATCATGCGATGAATAGGAAAATCAACATCCTAACCATTAAGATTTAATGGATCATTCAAACCAGGATCATTCCCATCTTTAGCAATGTTACACACTTCTCTTCTTCTTTTTTCACAAAGTTCTCTCAATCTCAGGGTAAAAAATATACTCTTTGTTAGCAGGAATGCCTCTATTCATGCACTGATAACAAACATATAAAAATTAAAACCAACTAAGTTAAATAAAACTAATGGAATTAGATAAGATAAGAAAACCAAATTTCACCAAATTGCCGATCTCTGGTAACGACACCAAAAACTTGTCGCATATGAATATGCTAAGCGAATTGTGCAAGTGTACACTTTAGATCAAGTGATAAAGTGATAAGTGAGATCATCTCCATAGGGATCAGTTATGTATAAATTGGTCAAGTTATTATAAATGAGTGTGTTTAATGATATTGCAAAAACAATAATAAGAATGCAGAGATAATTAAGGAATATTGATGTGTGTAATATGTGAATTCTAGAAAATAAATGAAAATGCTATGGCAAGACAACAGTAAGTATCCAATGACTGTAACACCCCTTTACCCGTGTTCAACGCCGGAATAGGGTACGAGGCATTACCGGACTTAATCATTAATCATCGTATAAAAACTGATTCATAATTTCACTCTAATTTAAAACTTTTTCAAACACATTCAAGCTATCCCTTAAAAAGAGCTTACAAGGCCCATATCATGCTTTAATTCAACCGCACACATAGGCAAGCATGCACATTCATAAATTGCATCATTTAATTAATAACATAATCAAGACTATCTTCATTAAATGACTTTATACAATAAAGACCTTCAATTAACATAGGTCAGTATCTTAGGCCAACTCTTAGCAACTTAGTAACAATTAAACGAGTCCCCATACATGTCAAAGACTTAAAAATACTTTAAAACCTTTATTTATCGATCAATAGTTTGATAGTGTGATTTGTCCTCCGGCGACCTCCAACTCGAGCTAACATCTGTGACACTATAGAAAAAAAAAAGAAAGGAAGGGAATAAGCATTATAGCTTAGTAAGTAAATATGTAAATATTAATAACAATACATTATCATACTTTAAACAAAGTCACAATATGTTCCCGGAATATTACCATCACAAACACACATACTTTCACTATTTCAATCATAAACAGGTTCAAAATAAGCTGTCTAGCAGAGTACCAGCAGCTAAATTATTTATTTTTGGAGCTACAGAACTCCAAATTACAAAATGTTAATTTTCCGTGAAACTATATTCACGCATAAAATTTTTAGAATTTTTGGTCTAGCCAATCAGTACAGTTAATTCATTGAACTTACCCCTATTTCACTGCTCAACTGCCCTGACCATTCTTCACTACGAATCAATTTTCTCCTCGTACAGAATTCAAAGGATGTTCTCATTTATATCATTTGAAACTATACTCATTAAAGATTTCAAGCATATAAATTATATCCTATAATTATTTTTGTACAATTTTTAATGATTTTTCCAAGTCAGAACAGGGGATCACGTAGTCATTCTAAACTAGTCTCTGAAAAAGTTAAATATCTCATAATATAGAATTCCTTTGCTTGCTCTGTTTCCGTTATATGAAAATAGATTCATTAAGCTCTAATTTGATATTTCATTCAGTCTCTAATTCAATTTCTACTATTTTTGGTAAATTTTTAGATTCCCGTCTGCAACCATCTCGAACAGTTTTATTGTCAATTTTGATCTTTCACACTTCAATTGTATTCATCACTTACCCATAACAATCTTTCTAATTTCCAATCACATATCGAGCATATTGCTCATAAGTTACACACGTATATACTTACACTTATCATCACAAAGTCATACACAATTTCATTTAATCAATTTCCCAGTTGAACGCTTCGGAATAATAATAGATACACGATGGTATCGCACACAGTCCACCTTTAAAATCGAAGCTCTCTTGTACACATAATTTTAGCTCTCTTGTACACATGGTGAACACTTAGTACCACCCATGTGACCTAGCCAGTTTATCTCGTAGCTCTCTTGTCTACATGGTGTCCTTCACCTGGAGCCACGCATGCGACCTAGCTACATATATCTTGTAGCTCTCTTGTACACATGGTATACATCCCGTATTACACATGTGACCTAGCTACATACCATCCGTATCTTTCGATTTCGAAGGTTCAAACGGGAAGTATCTCACTATCTAATACTTTATTCCATTCTTCCAATAGTCAATTATAATTCAAAAATCAGATACAATACATAAAATATGCTGAAATAAAAAAACGTAAATAAAGATAATGTAATATTTACATACAAACTTACATACTTTCTCATTTCCATGTCGAATTAATATTGAACATTTAAATCACCATAATTATACTTACTTTCAACACCTCGAAAATCATAGTAAATATATCAATATTACATTGAAACATGCATAAATTAATGCTTATTATACATATGAACTTACCTCGATACTAAAAAGGCCACTTTACCAACTTTTCCAATTTTCGATTTTTCTCCTATTCTAGGTTCAAATCTCATTTTTCGGAATCTAAAAAATCATATTTTACTTATTTAATTAATGTACTATTCAAAACAGTCCTTAACTTAAACTTTGGAAAAATTACAATTTTGCCCTTAAACTTTTGCATATTTACACTTTTGCCCCTAGGCTCGGGAATTAAACTTCATCCCTTATTCTTATAATTTATGACATATTGATCATTTTTCCCTTCTATGGCAACATCAAATTCTCACTCTATCACATAGTTATGAACAATAACTTTTACCCATTAGGCCGTTTTACTCATTTTTGCTTAAAACCGCTTAACAAAAGTTGTTTAACATAATTTCAGCCTTCATATTCTACCATAAAACATCAAAATAAACACATTTCACCTATGTGTATTTTTCCAAATATGAACCCTAGCTTAAATTATTGCTAGAATAAGCTTAATCAAGTTACTGAGATTCCAAAAACGTAAAGAACTTGAAAAACGGGGCTAGAACGGGCTTACTATTGAGCTTGGAAAGCTTGAAAACCCTAGCCATGGCTTTCCCCATGCTAATTTCGGCCTCCATGAAAAAGATGAGTCAATTTTGACTTTATTTTCACTTTTTATTTCTTTTAATTACCAAATGACTAAAATGCCCTTAAGGCCTTTCTTTAAAATTTTGTCCTATTCATGCCCATTTTTGTCCAAATGAAATATAATGGTATAATTTACATTTAAGGACCTCGTCTTTAAACTCCCATTTCAATCAAGTACTTATGAATTAGAACATATATTTTGCAACTTTTGCAATTTAGTCCTAAAAGTCCAATTAAGCACTTTATCAGTAAAATTTCTTAACGATATTTTTACACAATATTTTAATCAATAAATAAACCATAAAACTTAATCAGAATAAATTTTTTGACTTCAAACTCGTGGTTCTAAAACCATCGTTCCGTTTAGGCCCTAAATCGGGCTGTTACAGCAACTTCTGCAAACAAGCCCTAATAGGCAAATTAAACATGCAATCTATAAAATTTCTTATCAATACTCTAATACATGCATCTAATCACTTGGTAAATCATAAAAATTAATTGAAATAAACTTTTTTATCTCAGATTTGTGGGTCACTTCCTAGCATTTCCGTGGCATTCATATTGGTAAACTTTCCAAACTTTTACCACGAAAAACCTTCACTCATCTACTTATTTTCCTCATTCTGCACCAGCCACTTAACAAACAAATCCTTCTCGCAAACAATTAGAAGTAACATTTAAAAACATTTAAGCATAGTCCAAGCCTTTTAATGCAATTTCCCAAAAACACTAATGGAAAATCCTAAAATGCAACTAAACTTACCTAAGTACAGACAATTAATCAAGTATAAAGGCATAAAATATAACTCTTTTTAATATTTATCAACAAGACAACACCATTTTGTTTCTTTGAAAACCATGATACATGCATGTTGCCTAAGAATTGACAAGAACCAGAGGTGTTTTTCCTATCTAATTTGCAACCTCTAAAATCTACATCTGAGAATGCATGCAAGCTAATGGATGAATCTCTAGGACACCAAAGGTCTAAATTAGGAGTGTTTCTAAGGTATCTAAAGATTCTCTTAAGGGCTTGTAAATGTGATTCCTTAGGACAAGATTGATATCTAGCATACATGCAAACACTTAACATAATGTTAGGTATACTTGCGGTAAGATAAAGCAAAGAGTAAATCATTTAATTACAAAAATACTTTGTATATTGTCCTCACATGATTTTTTCACGTAAAGCAAAATGGAAGAAAATGTTGCTCAATGATTGTCTAATGTTTAACTAATATTAAGCGGTATTACGTGGTCAGATTGTACTATAAAAAGGCTACTTGTATTAGTAGACGAAATTAAATATGTTCTTAGTCTAATTAAAAATGGGAAAAACCAGTTGAAAGACTAATATGTCGTCTATCAAGTCCAATTGGCGAGAGGCCTTGGCTTAGACATCGGAGCGGATGACTCCCAGAAGATAGAGACATAGATGTAACTAACTGGACTAATAGTACATTGGACAGGACCCAAGTAGAATAGATCATGAATCTATTTATTGATTTATTCACTAGTGACATTCATAATATGACATACCTAAATCTTGAGTGGATGGCGGACTATGTATGCTTGACTCATACACTTTCATGTAAGTAAAAACTTGAGTTCAAATAGATAAGGAGCCAAAACCTGGTGTGTTGTGTGTACAATTTCATAGTATGCAACATAATTCACAACTGTGGAATTCATAGCCCAAAACATGGGTAAATGATATCCTCTCATTGGAATTGCATGATTGATGAAAAGTAAATGTGGTCACGGGTCATTCGTCTTTGTGATGGATGACTTGATCACTATTTAATAGTGATTGACTTTTCATGAAGGAAGATGTGATGGTTACCATAAGATAAAATAAAACCATATTAGGAGAGCGAATATTATCCTAAAGAGATCAAAGATATCCTATGATGGTAACACACTTATGACAAGGTCATTAGACGAGCACTGAGTAGTTACTTTCATAATGATATGCTGTTGAGGAGAACTCAACCACAATTGTAATAGCTCATTTTTGGGTCAAATCAGAATAGTGGTTTCAAAACCACAAATTTGAAGTAGAAATATTTATTTTATTATTTCTTTAAGGTTTACAGCATGATAGAATAATTGTGTGAAAATTTCATTAAGAAATTTTATCGATTGAGTGCTCAGTTTAATTAGAAGGACTAAATTGCAATAGGTGCAAAACTTGAATTCTATAAGTTAAAGGTGTCTAATTGCTATGAAATTTTAAATTAGAGGTCCTTAAATGGTAATTAGACCATTATACTTTAGGATGGACAAAAATGGACATATTTAGGTGAAATTTTAAAGTTATACATTAAGGGTATTTTAGTAATTTGGTAAATAAAGACAAATTAACCTAAATAAAAAGTGTCCATCTTCTCAATTTCATCCTCCAAAGTCAAATTTTACAAGGAAGACATATATGTGTGAGATAGAGGTAGCAATGGCTACATATGTGACACCCTGTGTGCAAAGGTTTCCCAAGTATCCGATATTATTATTCCGAGTGGTTCATTGGGGATGTCAATGATGAGAATAAGTATGAAATTATTTCGAGAAGGTACAGGTATGTACACAAAGCTTATGATTATTAAATTTGTGAAATGATGATTTCAAGGTAAGTTTGTGATGAAATGAATTATGGTCATGAGATTATGGTAAATTACATTATCTTATATTACATTACTTGAATGTTAAATGTACGGTAAGATTTGCTTGTTTCTTTCATACGAGCTTACTAAGCTATATAGCTTACTCCGTTTATTTTTCTATGCTTTATAGTGCCACCAAGCTAGCTCGGATTGAAGATCATCAGAGATCACATTACACTATCAAACTGTCATTTTGGGTATAGATGATTTTAAACATTTTGAGTATATGGCATGTATAGGGGCTTGGTCATTTTGTTATATGTGTCACCATGATTTTGGCCAAATGTGTTGGCTTGTAATTGTCAAAGGCTTGATTTGGTATTTGGCCATGTAATGGGCTCATTTTGGTTAAATTGATTGTAAGATCATATATATATATATGCATGTATGTGCCAATGCCCTTTTCGTGATATGGTTTATATTGATTTGCTAAATGTTGATTGTGGCTTAATGACTTGTCGTAAAAGGGATGAGTTTGGTTTATTGGTATAGTGGATTATCTTGATAATTTAATGCAAATTGAAAGTAGTCTTAATGGTGTTTTGGATGTGAAATTGGTATGTTTGATTTGGCATAATGGAATGTCATGAGCATAATAGATGATGGTATTGCATTGACATGTGTTCGCCATGATTGTACATGTTTTGGTTGTCTAAGTATACCATGGTTTATGCCATTGAAATTGTGTATGTGCATGTGTATGTGTAAATGAGGGTGGCAAATGGCTTGGTAAATAGCCTTTATTTTGTCCACACGGGTAGACACACGGGCATGTGTCTAGGCCGTGTATGACACAAGGCCTGTCCCATGGGCATGTGTTTCAGCTATGTCCCCTGCACCTTAATTTTGATAAACAAAATGATCAGAATTGAACACACAGGCAGAGACACGTACGTGTGTCATAGCCATGTGAGGGACACGACCCCGAACATGGGCATGTGTCCTGATTGTGTGAAGTCTGCACCTACTTTATGAAAATTAATTAATCACACGGCCTAGCACATAGGCATGTAGCTTGGCCGTGTGACTTCAATTTGTTCATCCCTTGCAAAATAGAGAGTTACATGGGTCAAGGACACGGGTGTGTGTGACCACACGGCCGACCACACGGGCGTGTCCCAAACCACACGGGCGTGTGACCCCTGTACATGGCAAAAATCTTCTAAGTTTTGTAAAAATTTCCTAAGTTTTCAGTTTAATCCCAAACCACTTCCAACGCATGTTTTGGGCCTCGTAGACTTGTATTAAGGACTTTATGACTCAAACCAAATGGTTTGAATTTGATTGAAATTTATGACTTGAAATTGTATGATTGTTTGTGATGTAAGTCTGGTAATGCCTCATAACCCTGTACCGGTGACGAATATGGGTGAGGGGTGTTACAACAATATTATAGTGGAATGACTTCGTGACTACATAAGTTTATAATTAATAGGTGAAAAACTAAAACTTTATTATAAATCATTTGAGCCCCAATTATATATGTCCAATCAGTCCCTCCACTAGCTCGTTGAAACTATAAATGAATTGTGTGTTTGAATAGAAATAAACAAAATAGATAGAAAAAGAGAAATGAGAAACATTCAGGAATGATTATAGTTTTCTCCAAAATGAAGAAATTGAATCATTTGGAATTGAATATAGGTTTTCAAAAATAGAAATAAAAATGGAAATGGAAATTTGCAATCCTATGTAGGATTACTTAAAAAATGATGGAAGAATGAGTGGATGTTTTTGGACAGTTTTAAAGCCTAAAAATGAAAATAAACCATTGAGCATAGTGAACATGTTAAGTTGTGACACAGTGAACAAATTTTCTCGAAATTTATTGGGGGTAAAATCATTAAAATTTTATTGGGTAAATTTGGGATGAGAAAATGATTTAATATGTAAATATTAAAGTTTATTTTAGGAAATAGAAAAATTGAATCGGGTTGGATCATATTATAGAGTATTGGGTGTCACAACCCAAGATCGGAGCTAAAAGTTTTGGCAATACGAAGTAAGGTTCGCCAATGTTTCGATAAACTAAGGCGAGCAACAATGTTTGTCAATAAAGTTTTAATAGGAGTGTTCGTTGAGCACCAGGATTCGCCAAATGAAGTGGTAAGAGGTTCGCTAGGTTCACTATGAGAATTTTTCACTAATGTGTTGGCGAGCTACGGGTTTTCTAGTTTGTGTGGCGAGCAAGGTTCGTAAGGAAAAAGGCGAATTGGGTTCACTGGTCAAAGATACATAGACGTAAATGTAGGAAAAAAGTGATTTAGTGAATTGAGGAAGACTTTACGTGCAAGTAACACCTTTCCTAAATTAGATAGAATAGCCAAAGATATCTAGAACTCTTTGGTCTATAAATATGACGCATTTCTTGTTAGGGTTGATTGTTCTTAGAGCTAGGTTCGCATACATGTGTGAATTCTGAATGTTCTGTTAGTATTATGTTTGTTGTTGTGAGCCAGTTGGACCGTCTTCTAGCAAGGATAAAGGCAAAGCCAAAATCATATAAGTTCTTCGTTTTGGTAAGCGGGATAGAATTATTTGGAGTATGGCAATTGCTATGATTTTTAGTTTAACTAAATATTTTTTCTAAAGAATTATGCTTTCGAAACAAGTTTAAGGGTAAGCTACTGAAAGCTCTGTTTTTAAGCTATGAAACTTTGTTTTCAAAACATGATTTTGAAAAGATGATTTTTAAAGCACAAATTTACATGAGCTCTTATACGAGTCCCCGATTATAAAGAATATTTTGAAAAGAACAATTTTAAATTGTGCCTTTGAAAGGCACTTACGTGCAATCCTTTACAAGTAAATAATTTAGGCTCCACTTTATGCGAGCTCTTTGCTAAGTTTGCTTTGTGCGAGTTTTCTTTTTGGCTTTGCTTTGTGCAAGCCTTTTATTTAGCTTTGACTTAGTGTGAGCTTTCTATTCTATGAGCTTCTTGGAGTGCCTTCTAATTTGCTATACCAAGGGGTTAAGTCTCATAATGTGTGTTCCTCCGAGAGCATGAGCCTTAGCGAGCCTCACATTGCCTACCCTTTTAAAGCATGGGCCTTTGTGGGATTTCCAATATATGTGTGTGATGAACCAGTCATGCGACCTAAGGCTGACTCTATTTGTAATTTTCGTTAAGCGCGAGTTGGTCTCACAGGCTCTACTATAAACTCTAAATTGATTTCATTTTTGAAAGGAAGTATTTGTAAACATTGTTTTAAACTATTTTCACCAAAAATAAATTTTTTAGATGCGAACTGGGTCTGGATCCTCACCTACGAACTCGACACGCAAATTATTTTTCAAATTATTTTTTTACTATTTTCAAATATTATTTTTAAGCATTACCTAATGGTTCTTGATTATTCACTGAGTTCTCCCCGAACTCAATCACTCCTCTCTTACTTCTTCTCTAGTAAGTAGATCGCAGATGGCTTAGGCGAGATTGATGATGTGGTGTGGCACCTGACTGATATGAGAAAACCATAAAGATGGCTGATGGGTTGATGTTATGTTGCTTAGAACAATTAATTATAGCGTTGATTTTATTATTGAATAATTCTGTTTAGCTTAAAAGTACACTATGTTATGCTTTATTTCTTTTAAGTTTACTTTATTTCTGCAAATCAAGCCTTGGAAATTATTTTCTATTTCTTTCATCAATAAATCAATCTTATTCATACCTGTGTATTTTATTGCCTTGCAAACCCCTTTATGTTGCATAAATTACTTGTGTACCTCTACTAAGTTTTATTGCATGCGAAACCCTAAGTATGTTTATCTTAATTACATATGTACCCTTAGTTTTGCAAACCCTTATATTTGTGTGAACCCTGTGCATGAATGTTTATTTTGTTTTTGGAACTTGTTACTGATCGCCTCTGGACATACTAACATCCAGATTGTGAATACTGCAATGAAATATAGAAAAACAAGGTAGTTTCCACAAGTATACGGGTCGAGTTGTAATATAGTTTTACAATGAAGTAGGTGAGTACTCCGAGGATCATACCCAAGGGAGGCGAGTGCCATATAAATTCTAACCTAAACACTAAAAGATCTAATTAGTACTTTTAAATTAGTTATAGTACGAAAATATAAAAGAAAGTATTTTTAGGGTTTCTATAATAATAAAGTCAAAATAACATAAAAGAAATAGACTTCAAGAGATAGAAAGGGAAAATAAATCAAATCTTGACTATGATTGATTAGCTCACTTCGGTAATTTCCATCCACTGTCATTTCAGGTTCCTCATCAATCAACTATTCACTACCTTAGCAGGATCTTCTAATCTCCTAATCTTCTACTAACATAATGAGTCAGCAAGAACTACTTCTCTTTCGACCTCACAGTCCAGACTAGCTTAGGGTGAAGGTGTTCATAGATGGGCCATACCAATTTTGGGTTAATTCTCACCTTGATTACTTCCCGAGGTTGACAGGCATAGGGTTTGTTTCATGTTCTTCCTTTCCCAAATAGTTGATCCGCTGAGTAACCTTACAAAACAGTTAACAAATCATATCTCCACTCACTAATCTCCATAGAGGGATTAGTTCTTCATGGCTTTCATAGACAATATAGAATCGGTGTAAAGAGAAAGCATGTTAATTAAATTGACAAGGTAGAGTAAATGAAAGAGCTTGATTGTATTGAGATTAATCACAAATCCTCACAATTTGAATGCTTCCACAATTTAGATCTCTTGAAAACATCGAGGAGCAATTGAAATAAATTCTAAAACCTAAAACCGAAAGAAAAATTAGACTAAATTTGCTAAAGAAAATCTAGGCTAAGTGAATGTTGTCCATCATATGTGCTAAAGGATCCTATTTATAAATTTTAAGTGGTCGTCGTCCTTAACCCTAGGTTAGCTGACGTTCTCGAGCTTAAAGTTTGGTTGTGCAGACCTAAACACCCCTGTTTCATGTTTAATTTCTGTCACAGAGTCGATGTCAAGACACATCAAAACCTGTGTTACGACATGGCAATCAATATACTCCTATTGGGCTATCTTTAAGGGTATGTTGTGACACCCTTAATCTGTGTTGTGACATGGAAGGAAGTCTTAAGCTTTTTCCATTGTACTCCCTATGTTGTGACATTGAACATCCCGTGTTGTGACATAGTGACCGGTATTGATTTAGTACGCCTTATAAGGGTCTCCTACACACTCACAAAGTGCCTTAGCTCTCCCATAAGCCTCATTCAGCCCCTAAGGTCAATAAAAGAATCAATTTGTACATTTTGTTAAATGTAAATAAAACTAAGAAAACTTAACTAAAACATAACGAAAATGCTTGGATTCAAGCTCTTTACATGTGAAAACTAGTTTAATCTGCTACATCGAATTATGGAAGATCAAACTCCCCCACACTTAAATAATTGTTTATTCTCAAGCAATATAAACATAAGTGACAAATAAAAAATAATGACCTTTGAGCAAGTATAATACAAGAATTGACTTCGGAGCATATGAATTAGGCATTTCATGCTTACTAACAATTTTTACATGATAAGTAATTGACTTACCACATTTGATCTCAAACATCTAAGTTCGGTATGTTACAAAATATACAAGTGTTAAGTATCCATCAAAAAATCATACAAGTGCTTTCATTATGTGAGCATAATACAAATAGTCGTTTATGCGTATGTTTAGTATGATGTCCATTCATGTATATGGATATTTAGGTCACATAGAAATTTTTGGCTTGTACCGTTCTGAGGCTTAGGACAAGTATGAAATTAAAAAATAGTAAGCATTAAAAGAGTTACAAACACAAAAATAGTTTGGCACATCACATTGATCCCTATTCTTCCGCCCTTAGTGACCCTTACCCGTTCATCGCCTTATTTCTCCTTCTCTCACCTTCCTTGTCTCTCCATATATAGGAAGTCATAGCATTACATAATAACTATGGCTAACTTTACAAGTTTTTATGCACTAATAAGTGAGTTTTTCTTTCTTTTGTGACTTTGCCACTTTTATCTTTTTCAATACATCTCACTCATGAATGCTTTCTTACTGGTTTAAAACTTTTTCTACTCGTACTAATTTTCTTTTTGGATTTTTATTTTTTGTTTTGCACCTTTGGCTCACTTATAGTTCCTATATCATGCCAATATTTCCTATTTCATTCTATTTTTACAAACTTCACCGTGATGTATCTACTTAACCCTCAATACATATAGCCAAATATCTGTAGTCGTGTAGTGTAGAACCAAAAAAAAAGGGCAAATACAAAGTAACATTTTTAGGCTCGAGGTTTGTAACAAGGTTTATCAAGAAGTGTCAATAGCCTCAAAAAATCGGTACTAAAGGTGAACATTAATAGGTTGGCATTTGGGCTCTGAATGTGTTCCAAAAAATGCCTTAGGTCATCCCTAAATATCTCAACATGCACAAATTTAATCAACCAAACAAATACAAATTCAACCATTTATCATTTGTACCAGCATGCTCGTTTCCTTATATTTTCTATATCATTTGGCACAATTGATTGCTTAATACCTATTTAAAATGTAACATTTAAAACTTAGTAGTCTAATAATAAAAAATTTAAAATCACTTACCATCATGTAAAATTTATTTGTAAACACAAACAACCTATTACATGCTCTTAACTAATCTGTTGAATTTCTACAAACTCAAGCACACGAAAAGACAAGAAAAATATAAATTTCCTATGTTACCCCCACACTTTAGTTGACACGTTTTCCTCAATGTGTAGCCATTAAAAAATAAGTAAAGAATTTATTTGATTGATTGTGATCACTCTAGCTTCTATCGGTGAGTGCTTCCTTCTTTACTCGTATAAAGTTTGAATTGTTTATGTCTTCTTCATGTTGGGTTCCTACATAGAAAACTTAAATGCAAAACATCAATCTTCCTCTGGATCATCTAGAGGACGGGAACGCCCTTGCTCTATAGGTGCCTTTCCTTTGCCTGAGCTTTGTTAGTGGGAACTTCTACCCCTTGAATGTGTTTTCCAAGTGGGGCTTTGAATAATGGGACCTTTTTTATGTGGAACACTATAGCTAAAATGTCACTCCATACTTGTCCTCTATCCCCAGATATTCTTGAGTCGCACCTCCCTCTTCAGACTCGATCCCTTCGTTATCACCCCAATGTTGGACCAATTTCAGACTAAACATATTGATAAACCGTAATTTATACATATTTTTATCCCATGCTTAACACATTTATGAATAATTTATCCTTAGATTTGGTGAATTTGATGCTCCTAATCCTTTAATTTCATGTTTTATACTTAGGTGAGCATAAGAGAGCGAAAAGAACAAGAAACGGGCCAAAAACGGAAAAAATAGGCCGATGTAGGAAAACAACACGGCCTAGACTTCCTCATACGGGCAGAACACACGCCCGTGCCATTCTAACAGGCTCGAACACGGCCTAAAACAACCTTAGTATGGGCGTCTTCATCTCTCAGCCTTGACCATGGCCTGAAGTAATTGCAAACAGGCGTGTCACACGGGCGTGTCACACGGGCGTGTCCCTGCCGAGTCCTAGCTAAGTTCTATTCAGAAAAGGGCAAGTTGGAAGGCTTTTAGGCATTCTAAAACCTATTTAAACACCCTAGAGGAGATCTAAAGGAGACACAGAGAGTAGGGACTAAGGAATTACTCAAAGAAAGCCGATTGATCCACTTAAAAGTCGGATTCATCATCAAGACTGAAGATCTCTCCTCAATTTCCCTTCAGGAGTTTTGGGTTTTCTTTATGTTTTGTATTCATTATTCTTCGGAGATGTTTTCCTTTTTAGTTATGAACTAAATCCCCTAAATACCTAAGGGGAATGAAACCTAAGACGAATCTTGTTATTATTTTTTGAATTGTATGATAAATATTTAACTTGTTCTTAATTATGTGTTCTTAATTCTTGTTTCGGTATTTTAGGATATTGGTTCAAGTTAATGCTCTTATTTGGAGGATGAATAGTCCCTTTCTAAGAGTAACTTTTTCATAATTAAGCGGAGTTGATTGCGCGCCTAGAGATAGGGTGACAAGATTTTGCAGGATTAGGGTGAAACCTAATAAGGGGATCCATAGATCGAGTTAATGCAATCCTAGGGTATTAATTAGAAAGTGATTTCAATTATTCAATCTAGTGTTAGACGTTATTAGTCTTGAATAGGGATAATAACATAACTTAGGGATTTCTACGGAACAAGTTGAATGAATAAATCATCCGATTCGGAGCCAGATAACAAGTGAAGTCTAGGTGGATTTTTCCTTAGGTGTTGTCTTAAATCAATCGGTTTTCCAAAAGTAATTCCCCAATTCTATTTTCTGTGAATTCTTAGTTTAGCTAATTAGTTAATTAAAACAAACCCCATTGTTCTTAGGCTAGATAATAAAAAGATAGATAATACTAGTACTTTTAGTTCTTTTGGGTTCGACAATCCGGTCTTGCTAAAGCTATACTGCTGTTCGATAGGTGCACTTGCCTACATCATGATAATAGTTAGTTTTAAGAATCATTAATTATAAATTTATAAAACTTATCACGAAAACTCACGATCCAATTTTTGGTGTCGTTGCCGGGGAACTAAGATATTAGGAACTGTAACATCCCGAAATAGGGCTTAAATGGAATAGTGGTTGTGAAACCACAAATCTAAGATAGAAAAGTTTATTTTGATTAAT
This sequence comes from Gossypium anomalum, assembly GCA_025698475.1. Classification (NCBI taxonomy): domain Eukaryota; kingdom Viridiplantae; phylum Streptophyta; class Magnoliopsida; order Malvales; family Malvaceae; genus Gossypium; species Gossypium anomalum. The sequence continues at coordinate 69,700,480 of CM046967.1, forward strand.
TTTTATGATATACCGAGTGATTATATGCATGTGTTAGAGTATTAATAAGAAATTTTATAGATTGCATGTTTAATTTACCTATTAGGGCTTATTTGCATAAGTTGCTGTAACAGCCCGATTTAGGGCCTAAACGGAACGATGGTTTTAGAACCATGAATTTGAAGTCAAAAAATTTATTCCGATTAAGTTTTAAGGTTTATTTATTGAGTAAAATATTGTGTAAAAATATCGTTAAGAAACTTTACTGATAAAGTGCTTAATTGGACTTTTAGGACTAAATTGGAAAAGTTGCAAAGTATGTGTTCTAATTCACAAGTACTTGATTGAAATGGGGTTTTAAAGAGGAGGTCCTTAAATGTAATTAGACCATTATATTTTGTTTGGACAAAAATGGGCATGAATAGGACAAAATTTTAAAGAAAGGCCTTAAGGGCATTTTAGTCATTTGGTAATTAAAAGAAATAAAAAAGGAAAATAAAGCCAAAATTGACTCATCTTTCTCATGGAGGCCGAAATTAGCATGGGGGAAGCCATGGCTAGGGTTTTCAAGCTTTCCAAGCTCAATAGTAAGTCCGTTCTAGCCCCGTTTTTCAAGTTCTTTACGTTTTTGGAATCCCGGTAACTTGATTAAGCTTATTCTAGCAATAATTTAAGCTAGGGTTCATATTTGGAAAAATACCCATAGGTGAAATGTGTTTATTTTGATGTTTTATGGTAGAATATGAAGGCTGAAATTATGTTAAACAACTTTTGCTAAGCGGTTTTAACCAAAAATGAGTAAAACGGCTTAATCGGTAAAAGTTGTTATTGTTCATAACTATGTGTTAGAGTGAGAATTTGATTTTGCCATAGAAAGGAAAAATTATCAGCATGTCATAAAACATAAGAATAAGGGATGAAGTTTAATTCTCGAGCCTAGGGGCAAAAGTGTAAATATGCAAAAGTTTAGGGGCAAAATTGTAATTTTGCCAAAGTTTGAGTTAAGGACTGTTTTGAATAGTACATTAATTAAATAAGTAAAATATGATGTTTTAGATCCTGAAAAACAAGATTTGAACCTGGAATGGGAGAAAAATCGAAAATCGAGAAAGTTGGTAAAATGGCCGTTTTAGTCTCGAGGTAAGTTCATATGTATAATAAGCATTAATTTATGCATGTTTCAATGTAAAATTTATATATTTACTATGATTGCCGAGGTGTTGAAAGTGAGTATAATTATGATGATTTAAATGTTCAATATTAATTCGACATGGAAATGAGAAAGTATGTAAGTTTGTACATAAATAACTCATCGATTCTTTTTACTTTATTATATTTTGTTATCACATAGAATGTAGCTGCCTATAGAATGTAGCTACCTATAGAATAATTATTTGTTGTGAATTACAAATTGAAAAAAAAAAAGACTATGAATAAATTTGTAACATATTGGAAAGTGAGGAATTTCCCGGCAGAGCCTTTGGAATAGGAATGATACGAACGATCTATTGTGAGGTCACGTGTGTAGTACAAAGTGCAGGCTAATACGTGTACTGGATAATTGGTCGCATGTGTAGTACTAAGTGCAGGCTACTATGCGTACCCGATAACTTTGATCACGTGTAGTACTAAGTGCAGACTACTACGTGTATCGGATAATTGGTCGCATGTGTAGTACTATGTGCGAAGCACTATATGCGTGCGGATAGCCTTGGCTACAAGTGTGAAAATATGTGCAAGCAACCGAGTATCGCCTTATTCAAGAGTTCAACGGAAAATCGATTAAGTAAAAATACATGTGAACATGATTATGTGATGAATAAGTGCAGATATATGTTTATGAAAAAAAATTATGAGCAATGTGCTCGATATTTGAGCGAACTTCGATAAGACAAAATGGATTAAGTGAAATTATGTAAGAGTGAATTTTAGTAGTAAAATAGTGTTGGACAGCAGCAGTTGCGTGATTTTGAAAATTCACCAAAACTCATGGAAGTTGAATTAAATCTCAAATAAATTATGGAATTAAATATTAATGGGTCTATTTCATATAAAAGAAACAGGGGAAGTAGAAGAGTTCTATATTATGTGATATTTGAATTTTTGCGAGACAGTGTCAGAATGAATTCGAGATCCGTTGTTCTGATTTTGAAAAATCATTAAATATTGTAAAAAAATATTTATGGGATATAATTTGTACGTTTGAAATCCTTAATGAGTCTAGTTTCAAATAAAATAAAGGATAACATAATATGAGTTCTGTACGAAGTGAAAATTTATTTGTAGTGAAGAGTGGTCAAGGCAGTTGAGCAGTGAAACAAGGGTAAATTAAATGAATAAACTGTACTAATTGGCTAGACCAAAAACTTTGAAAATTTTATGGTAAAAATATACGTGAATCTAGTTTCAAGGAAAATTAACGGTTTGTAATTTGGAGTTTTTTAGCTCCAGAAATAAATAATTTAGTTGCTGGTACTCTGCTAGACAGCTTATTTTGAACCTGTTTATAATTGTGATAGTGAAAATATGTGTGTTTGTGATGGTAATATTCCGAGAACATATTGTGATTTTGTTTAATGTATGATAATGTATTGTTTATTAATATTTACATAGTTACTTACTAAGCTATAATGCTTACTCCCTTCCTTTCCTTTTTCCTATAGTGTCACAGATGTTAGCTCGAGTTGGAGGTCACCAGAGGTTAAATCACACTATCAAACTATTGATCCATATATAAAGGTTTTAAAGTATTTTTAAGTCTTTGGCATGTATGGGGACTCGTTTAATTGTTATTAAGTTTCTAGGAGTTGGCCTAAAATACTAACCTATGTTATTTGAAGGTCTCTATTGTATAAAGTCATTTAATGTAGATAGTCTTGAGTATGTTTGAAAAGTTTAAAATTGATGAAATTTTGTGTCTCGATTTTAAATGATTACAAGTACTCAAGTCTGGTAATACCTCGTACCCTATTTCGGCGTCGGATACGGGTAAGGGGTGTTAATTTAGTGGTATCAGAGCTATAGTTTAGTCAGTTCTCGGACTAACCTAGCATGTGTAAGAGTTAAGCTATACATGCCATATTACTACTTATGATAGTGTGATGCCTCCCGATCCCGATGAAATAGTTCTGTTGAGACAGAAGTGTTTTCAACCGAGCTACCATCGACAGTGTAAAAAGGGGTTAAGAAAGTTCATATAATTTGGTGGATATATTGGTGTACTTAAAAATTGATCTTGGTGACTTGTGATGATATGTGTGAGATCAAGTGTAAAATGAAATAGACATAAGTGGAGAAATATAGAAAAATGAAAAGAAACGAAAGTTTACATCGTTATAAACTCATCCATGTTCATTTGGCATTGACATGATATTATGTGTCTAATTTATTTGACTAAGCGAATGTGATAAATAGATTTACTCAAATTCGTGAAATGTATGTTTGAGTGCATTTGTTTTAAGATATGAATATGTGTGAAAGTCTGTCTAAAGTGAATTGTATAACTGTGATAATATTAAGATGAAATGAAACTCGTAAAAGGTGAGAGTATTGGTTCATGATGTTTATGTGATAATGAATGAGTTGTGAATAAGAATTTCTCTTGGAATATGAAAGTTGAGATGAAGGGAAAGTTTATATTATGATAAGTGTTCATGTTGATTGGCAATTGTGTGATGCTATGAGTGTAACTTGTGAAATTAAATGAATGTTATGAGTAATTCTATTTGAGAATTATGAACACATGTATAAGTGTATTTGTTTATATAAGATGATAAGAGGGTTGTGTAAAATGAATATGCATGTTGAGTTATTTGAAGCAAATTATATATATATATATTGATGAGTGTTAAGTTATATGCATGAATATATAAGAGGCAAGTTAGAAGTGTTATAGCCCCACCACCTTCCAATAAGATTAAATGACAATGTGATAGCATTTGAGAATGGTTTAATAAATGAACCCAGTTGTAGAAAAGATGTCAGGTTAATATGAAAATTTTCTAAATTCTGAAATGTTACAGTTAAAGAAAGATTAGACTTAGTTAATTAACTCATCCAGGTATGATGCTTAAAGTATATGATTGTTGGATTTCTTTTTAAAATAAATTTTGATTGTGAATGAGATAATGTGGATTTAGTAATGATAGAATTAGACAGAAGAATAATGATTGAGCTGTATTAATAGCTGAATGCAGAGTTTTTGGTTTAAAAAAAAAAAAAAAAAAGTGAAAGCAAATGTGGGAATTGGAAACAGGTTTCGATTAATATAGAGGTCATACAGAGTTGAAACTTAGTTATATTGGATTTCAATTTGATAGTGGGGTGATTTTGAAAGTACTGCTTTGAAGAAAATTTGTTTGGAGATGTTTAAGAAATTTTAAGAAAAGATATTGAATCTTTTTACCGGTAAGATTTTTGGGGACGAAAATCCCTAAAGGGGGGGAGAAATGTAACATCTCGAAATACGGCCTAAATGGAATAGTGGTTGTGAAACCACAAATCTAAGATAGAAAAGTTTATTTTGATTAATTTTTATGATATACCGTGTGATTAGATGCATGTGTTAGAGTATTGATAAGAAATTTTATAGAGTGCATGTTTAATTTGCCTATTAGGGCTTATTTGCATAAGTTGCTGTAACAACCCGATTTAGGGCCTAAACGGAACGATGGTTTTAGAACCACAAATTTGAAGTCAAAAAATTTATTCCGATTAAGTTTTAAGGTTTATTTATTGATTAAAATATTGTGTAAAAATATCGTTAAGAAATTTTACTGATAAAGTGCTTAATTAGACTTTTAGGACTAAGTTGCAAAATATGTGTTCTAATTCATAAGTACTTGATTGAAATGGGGTTTTAAAGAGGAGGTCGTTAAATGTCAATTAGACCATTATATTTTGTTTGGACAAAAATGGGCATGAATAGGACAAAATTTTAAAGAAAGGCCCTAAGGGCATTTTAGTCATTTGGTAATTAAAAGAAATAAAAAGGGAAAATAAAGCCAAAATTGACTCATCTTTCTCATGGAGGCCGAAATTAGCATGCGGGAAGCCATGGCTAGGGTTTTCAAGCTTTCCAAGCTCAATAGTAAGTCCGTTCTAGCCCCGTTTTTCAAGTTCTTTACGTTTTTAGAATCCCGGTAACTTGATTAAGCTTATTCTAGCAATAATTTAACCTAGGGTTCATATTTGGAAAAATACCCATAGGTGAAATGTGTTCATTTTGATGTTTTATGGTAGAATATGAAGGCTGAAATTGTGTTAAACAACTTTTGCTAAGCGGTTTTAAGCAAAAATGAGTAAAACGGCTTAATCGGTAAAAGTTGTTATTGTTCATAACTATGTGTTAGAGTGAGAATTTGATGTTGCCATAAAAGGGAAAAATGATCAACATGTCATAAAACATAAGAATAAGGGATGAATTTTAATTCCTGAGCCTAGGGGAAAAAGTGTAAATATGTAAAAGTTTAGGGGCAAAATTGTAATTTTGCCAAAGTTTGAGTTAAGGACTGTTTTGAATAGTACATTAATTAAATAAGTAAAATATGATTTTTTAGATCCCGAAAAATGAGATTTGAACCTGGAATGGGAGAAAAATTGAAAATCGGGAAAGTTGGTAAAATGACCGTTTTAGTCTTGAGGTAAGTTCATATGTATAATAAGCATTAATTTATGCATGTTTCAATGTAAAATTTATATATTTACTATGATTGCCGAGGTGTTGAAAGTGAGTATAATTATGATGATTTAAATGTTCAATATTAATTCGACATGGAAATGAGAAAGTATGTAAGTTTGTACGTAAATAACTCATCGATTCGTTTTACTTTATTATATTTTGTTATCATATAGAATGTGGCTGCCTATAGAATAATTATTTGTTGTAAATTACAAATTGTAAAAAAAAAGACTATGAATAAATTTGTAACATATTGGAAAGTGAGGAATTTCCCGGCTGAGCCTTCGGAATAGGAATGATACGAACGATCTATTGTGAGGTCACGTGTGTAGTACAAAGTGCAGGCTACTACGTGCAGCAGATAATTGGTCGCATGTGTAGGACTAAGTGCAGGCTACTACATGTACAGGATAATTGGTTGCATGTGTAGTACTATGTGCAGGCTACTATGCGTACCAGATAGCCTTGGCTACAAGTGTGAAAATATATGCAAGCAACCGAGTATCAGTTATTATTCCGAAGAGTTCAACGGGAAAATCGATTAAGTAAAAATACATGTGAACATGATTATGTGATGAATAAGTGCAGATATATGTTTATGAAAAAAAAATTATGAGCAATGTGCTCGATATTTGAGCAAACTTCGATAAGACAAAATGGATTAAGTGAAATTATGTAAGAGTGAATTTTAGTAGTAAAATAGTGTTGGACAGTAGCAGTTGTGTAATTTTGAAAATTCACCAAAACTCATGGAAGTTGAATTAAATCTCAAATAAATCATGGAATTAAATCTTAATGAGTCTATTTTCATATAAAAGAAACATGGGAAGCAAAAGAGTTCTATATCATGTGATATTTGAGTTTTTACGAGACAATGTCAAAACGAATTCGAGATCCCCTGTTTTGATTTTGAAAACTCATTAAAAATTGTACAAAAATAATTATGGAATATAATTTGTATGTTTGAAATCCTTAATGAGTATAGTTTCAAATAAAATAAAGGATAACATAATATGAGTTCTGTACAAAGAGAAAATTTATTTGTAGTGAAGAGTGGTTAGGGCAGTTGAGCAGTGAAACAAGGGTAACTTCAATGAATAAACTGTACTAATTTCCTAGACCAAAAATTCTGAAAATTTTATGGAAAAAATATACGTGAATATAGTTTCAAGGAAAATTAACGGTTTGTAATTTGGAGTTTTGTAGCTCCAGAAATAAATAATTTAGCTTCTGGTACTCTACTAGACAGCTTATTTTGAACCTGTTTATAATTGTAATAGTGAAAATATGTGTGTTTGTGATGGTAATATTCCGGGAACATATTGTGACTTTGTTTAATGTATGATAATGTATTGTTTATTAATATTTACATATTTACTTACTAAGCTATAATGCTTACTCCCTTCCTTTCCTTTTTCCTATAGTGTCACAGATGTTAGCTCGAGTTGGAGGTCGCCGGAGGTTAAATCACACTATCAAACTATTGACCCATATATAAAGGTTTTAAAGTATTTTTAAGTCTTTGGCATGTATGGGGACTCGTTTAATTGTTATTAAGTTGCTAGGAGTTGGCCTAAAATACTAACCTATGTTATTTGAAGGTCTCTATTGTATAAAGTCATTTAATGTAGATAGTCTTAAATATGTTTGAAAAGTTTAAAATTGATGAAATTTTGTGTCTCGATTTTAAATGATTACAAGTACTCAAGTCCGGTAATACCTCGTACCCTGTTTCAGCGTCGGATACGGGTAAGGGGTGTTACAGGAACACTCAATTTTTATTACTTTAGCCATTTATTTTTCTTGCAATTTAATTTAATTTTTATTATTTTTATTTACTAAATTTTCTTTTTCTTTCTTCTTGCAGGTTTTTATAGTTTATGACTAGAAGAAACCCGTTAGGACCACTACTTTTTGACGAAGAAATCGATCGCACAGCTTGCAGAAACCAAAGAGAAATAAGACAAAGCCTAAGATACACAGAAGAAGAGCAAGAGGACAATATCTCAACTACAACCGAGGAGATGGCTGAAAATCAGGAAAATTCGCTACCTCCTGCGATACCCGTTGATCTAGTAAAACAAAATCTGCTCCTCGTACTATGTATGATTATGCTAAACCTAATTTAACAGGAACTGAGTCAAGTATAGTTAGGCCTGCTATTCTTGCAAATAATTTTGAACTGAAACCTAACACGATTCAAATGATACATCAATTTGTTCAGTTTGATGGTTTGCAAGACGAGGATCCCAACACTCACTTGGCAAATTTTCTGGAGTTCTGCGACACTTTTAAAATTAATAGTGTTTCTGATGATGCCATTTGTCTTCGATTATTCCCTTTTTCACTGAGGAACAAAGCTAAACAGTGGCTGAACTCGTTACCACGAGGGTCAATCACTATTTGGGAACAAGTGACCGAAAAGTTTTTATTAAAGTATTTTCCACCGGCTAAAACGGCCAAATTACGTAATGATATCTCTTCTTTTGTGCAGATGGATTTAAAAACACTTTACGATGCATGAGAGAGATACAAGGACCTACTGCGAAGGTGCCCTCACCATGGGTTACCTCTATGGTTGCAAGTTCAAATGTTTTACAATGGTGTAAACCCTTCAACAAGACAGATGATTGATGCAGCAGCTGGTGGAACCATCAACAACAAAACACCTGAAGCGGCTTACAAATTTATCGAGGAGATGTCACTGAATAACTATCATTGGCAAGTCATGAGGACAAAGCCAACAAAAGCAGCCGGTGTTTTTAACGTCGATTCAGTCGCCATGCTCTCAACCCAGGTAGAACTTTTGAATAGAAAAATTGATGGTTTTCTTAGTTCTTCATAGGCTCATCCAGTAATGCAATGTGAAGCAAGTGGAGGTGGATCAAACAATTCAGAATATCCACCCTATGGCCACAACATGGAGAACGAGCAATTAAATTACATGGGTAATAATCCTTGATTTCAAAATGATCCTTATAGCAATAGTTATAACGCAGGTTGGAGGAATCACCCAAACTTCTCATGGGGAGGTCAAGGAAATCAGAGACCACCACCACCCTCAGGCTTTCAACAACCACCTTACCAATAAGAGAAAAAGCCGAACCTTGAGGAGATGCTATCCAAATTCATCATGGTGTCAGAAACTTATTTCCAGAATACCGATACAACACTTAAAAATCAACAAGCGTCGATCTAAGGGCTCGAAACTTAGATAGGCAAGTTGTCTAAACTAATTTTCGAATGACCACAAGGTAGCTTGCCAAGTAAAACTGAACTTAACCCGAGGGAACAACTCAAAGCGATTAATGCTCAAGGTGAAGAAGGATTCGTTGAGCCTGAGCCAGAACTGAAGCAAGAAACTGTGGTGAGCAAACGTAAAGGTGAGGTAGGTCACAATGAAAACAAAACAGTAAGTGTAGAATATAAACCTCGTGTGCCATATCCCAAAGCGACAAGGAAAGACCACTCAGATGAACAATTTGGTAAATTCCTTAAACTCTTAAAATAATTACATATCAACTTACCGTTTATTGAAGCTCTCATAGATGCCGAACGCAATAAAATTTTTAAAGGAGCTTTTAGCAAATAAGCAGAAGTTGGACGAGGCGTCGCATGTAGAGCTAAACGTAGTTTTCTCAGCTATTCTACAGAATAAGCTGCCCAAAAAATTAAAAGATGCAAGGAGTTTTACAATTCCTTGCTTAATTAGTAGCTTAGATGTTAATAATGCATTAGCTGATTTAGGGGCTAGCATTAACGTCATGCCTTACAAAATGTTTAAGCAACTAGGTCTTGGGAAACCCAAATAGACTAGGATGAGCATTCAATTAGCAGATAAAAATATCAGATTTCCTAGGGGTATTATTGAAGATGTGCTAGTTAAAATCGATAAATTTATATTTCCCGTTGACTTCATTGTTCTAGACATAGAGGAGGATAGCAACACTCCTTTGATTTTAGGAAGGCCATTTTTAGCAACTGCTAGAATGATTATTGATGTTGGCACAGGTGAACTCACACTTTGTGTGGGAGACGAAACAATCACCCTTCAAGCTCGCAATTCTGGCAACACATTAAAAATTGATGGTGATTGTATAAACCATTCTACTAAAACTGACAATATGGTGCAACCTACTTTGCAGGAAATGAGTTCGAAGGATATACATGAGCTATCTTCAAGCAACGATAGAGGACCTATTCTTGAAGAACGAAGTTTACAAATTGAGGAGCTAGATGAATGGTGAACACATAAATCGAGAACATACGATAAACCAAAACTATGCTAGAACGAGCTCAATACCTCACCAAATCAACTTAAGGTAGGAGATAAAGTTCTATTACATGCCGTAGATCCTCACATTGCCGCTGCCAAACCGAATGAAGAAATTCCCCTTACGATACTTAGCATTTTCCCATTCAGTATAGTTGAGGTAAGTCATCCTAAATTCGACACTTTTAAAGTATGCCTAAACCCTTATTTTGATAAGATTGATATCAGGAATGAGGAGTGTAAACTCCTCGAACCATCATGACCATTCAATGGAGAGGTAAGTCAAGCTTAGACTATAAATAAGTGCTTCTCGGGAGGCAACCCGAGCACTAACGGAATTAACTTTTTTAAATTTTAGTATTCAACACTTAACCTACTAACTAAGCTCTTAAATACAGGTTTTCCATAACCACACGGCTAGGCACACGGGTGTGCTCTAGACCGTGTGAAAACAGGGCAAGGATTTTTCCCAAACACGGGTTGCGATAAATGGCCACGGCCGTGCGACATGGCCGTGGGCAATCCTGCCAAAACAACACGGGCGTGCGACATGCCCGTGTCTTAGAACTGTGGTTGAACTTGAGAAAATAGCACGGGCGTGAGACATGCCCGTGTCCAGCACCCATGGTCGAACCTGTCAACACAACACGGGCGTGAGCCTAGGTACACAGGTGTGGGACGAAGGTCAGATGCGCCGAAATTCAAAAAGTCGAGAAACGCACAGGCTAAAATTGGGGCACATGTGAGTGTCCCCTGGCCGTGTGCCCCAAAATCTATAAATACCCAAAATCTATTCATCATCTTATTCACCCAAAATCCCTAACCCTAGCCGCTGCAACTCCACACGCCTTGCTTGCCACGCCCGTGCGCCACTTTCAACCCCATATTTGATGCCCAAACTCCTCTTTTTAGCGTTTGTTTACTCTTTTCCCTTTAATTTCACTCATTTCTAATGCTATTTATCATAATAATCTTCATTTATCTTACACTATGTTAATTTTGTTATCATTCAAATTTCATTTTTAGATTAGTTATCATTCATTCCATGTGACATATTTTTTTTGATTTCTCATGCCCTATTTACCTATTCTAAGTCAATATTCATAGTTCTCACTTGCTTATTATTCTTTGCCATTATAATCCATGCATTGTGATAAATTCATGCTTTTTATATTTTCATAGAATTCTTTACCATCTTGATATTCATACTAATGCCACGACATTATGCCATAGAATTTATTGTTTTGGTTAGATTTGTTAGTGTTAGTAGTTGTGGCTGAAATTATTTATGACTTTTTCCTTTATAAATTTAGTTACGTTTTACCTTGTCCATTCATCAAGACGGAATAATGGTTTTACTTGCAGGTATACCATGTTATCTTCACGTAGAAAGAAAGCCACCGTCTCCGATTCGAAGAAAAGGAAGGGAGCGTCATCTTCCTCGGGTCTTACCGTTGAAATTCGCCATCCCTTCCTGCAGTTTCCCATTGGACCCCGAGAAGAACTTTTCTAGATACTTCAGGCCGACCCTTAGGTGCGGGCCATTGCATCGACTGGGCCGCGCTAGAACAAGTCCAACTGGTTGATGCGATTTGGGCCCTCCTCACCACCGACCCATGGGACCTTTTCTTTAAGATTGTCGAGCCGACGTATCTCGAGCTCACGATGGAACTATGATCAACATTCCATCTTCAGACCGTAATGACCAACTATGATGATCCCGGCACGGTCCAATTTTGCCTTGGCAGTTTAGTCTGCCAGTTGAGCGTCCCAGAGTTTGGTTCAGAATGGGCCTTTACACGAAGGAGTTCAAGGAGGAGAATGACCTCGATACCCTCAACCACCACATATATTATTCTCTATCAAAGCGCTGGAACGCCCTCGTCCCTCGCTCGGCTACGTACGATCCCAGTCGCTCCAAGGCATCAACTCTCCCCCCGTCTTTGAGGTACCTACATTCTATTTTATCTCACACTTTGACAGGGCAGAGAGAGAGCACCGGCATCGTCAACACTCACGACGTCTGCTTCTTATGGTGTATGTTGCACGGGCACGTTTTTGACCTCGCCTATTTCATTACCCTTGCCATTCGCCATCAGACGGAGCGATATCGGAAGGGGTTCATCTCCATTAGCCCCTACGTGACTCGACTGGCCCGGTACTACGGGCTCCTAAACACCGCGGCACAAGCATCCTATCTTAACTTTATTGGCCAGATGTCTCCACAAGGCATCTCGAGCATGCTAAGTATGAGTATGATCGAAAAGCGCCGAGGAGCCTACTCTCCTCAATATCATCTCGCCCAATCAACTGAGGAGGAGGTCCCCGAGAATATTACTGATGATGTCCCTCCACAGCACGAGGACCCACCGTCTCAGTCGCCACGCTCCCATCATCCAGTTCATGCGGCGGCTTCATATTCTGACATCTCCGAGTGCCTCACTCGATTTGAGTAGCAGTGTTTTCAGTGATTTGATAACATTGATGCTACTGTACAGCAGATTTGTCAGCACCTCCACATCTCATCACCACCACCACCTCGCTAACCATCCAGCGATGATGATGTTTAAATACTTTATTTTACTTTATCTTTATTTTTATTTTTATTTCTATTTATCAATGTTCTCACTTTTAACTTTTCATTTTATTTCCTTTTTGCTACTATTTTATTTTTAGGATTTATAAACAAATTTTAATCTCGGCTATTTCATTATGAGTAATTATTCTTTATATTCCTAAAAAGTTCCTGATTTTATCACAGTTATAAAGAGTTACAAAGCTCACAATTACTTAGGAACTTTAAACTCCACTGGAAAAGGTTCTCCACAACTGTCATGTCATGCTCGATCATGAGATATAATATTCTTTTGGCGTAGCACTTGTGGAACCCAACCTCTACCACCACCGGAGTATCCTCCTCCACTCTACATAACTCCAAACTAAGGAGTTCATTCACTTAACACTCAAGAAGTTTCACTTCTCTCCCTATCTTATGATCTTATATATATATTTGTCACTAACTTTGTCTTTGAACATTGAGGGCAATGTACAATTTGTGGGGGGTAAATTATATCATTATCAGAAAAAAATCCCTGAATTTTGTCTTGTTCTCTTGTGAATCTTTCATACCATTTTTAGGATGAATTTTGATTAATTTATGATTTCTAGTGATATATCTTGAATTAAAACATAGGCATTCATGCATTGATTATTTAAACTTTAAGACATTAGAGAATTAAGCATGATAAGTTGATTTTTGAAAATTTAAAAATTTAGGCTGTTTTCCCAAGTTTAGGTATTACCTTGAATTGAAATTTGCAGTTTTGAACATCAAAAAGCCATAATTTTTGTGAGATTTTGAGTCTTTAAAGAGCATCTATTATTTCTTTCATGCTCACTTTTATTATTGCTTGAGTGTGTCAATATTGAATTGTTATTCTAGAACTTGCTTGGACCACACCATTTGATTTGCTATGTCAAGATGATAGAGGCACTTAGGATTAACCCACTCATGCCATGAAAAGCCTACCTCCACAATTAACCCTTAGTAAACCCCTTTGAGCCTAACAAGTCATTCCTTGTATTACCCTTAATATTAACCTTTAACTCATTATTGTTTAAATCCCCTCAATTAATTTGATCCATATTTTTGTCGAGATTTGATTTGAATAAATTGTTTAGCTATGTCTTGTTCTTAATAGTTAGTATATGTTATTTAACTTGTTCTTAAAAAAAATACATATTTACATTAGTAGTGATATTTTGTATTTAAATTCCATATTCTGAGAAGAAGCTCTGTTGTATGTAAGTGATGATTAAATATTTTTCTAGTTAAGTAATTTTTCAATTCAATCTCGATTCTAACCTTTTCTTTGAGCTTGTGACCACACCCCCTAACCGAGCCTCATTACAACCCTCTAAAGGCCTTTTGATTGATGTATCACCTCAATATATAGTGGTGGAGATTTGATTTTCATGCAAGCCTATGGTAATAACTTTTCATATTGACTGTTGAGTGCTGATTTCATTATTCTTAAACACTGTGAGTGATTTGAGTGAATCTTTAGTGAGAATGTTAAACTCTGTGAGATTTCGAATCAATGGTAACTACGTAGATAAGGGGAGATGCCCATGTTTTCCGTGATTAAATACTCAACTTGGAATGTTTGAAACTTTAATGTTCTTCTAGTTGAATTCTCAATGTATGATTACTTATGAATTAGTTTAAGATATTATTCATAGGAATTATAAGTTGAGAAAAAGGAATTCCTAATTGTGAATTGAGGATTTTGCTTGAGGACAAGCAAACGCTTAAGTGTGGGGGTATTTGATAAACTGTAATTTATACATATTTTTATCTCATACTTAACATATTTATGAATGATTTCTCCTTAGATTTGGTGAATTTGATGCTCCTAATCCTTTAATTTCATGTTTTATACTTGGGTAAGCATAGGAGAGCGAAAAGAACAAGAAACAGGCCAAAAACAGAGAAAATAGGCCGACGTGGGAAAACAACACGGCCTGAACTTCCTCACACGGGCAGAACACACTCCCGTGCCATTCTAACAGCCTCGAACACAGCCTAAAACAACCTTAGCACGGGCGTGTTGATCTCTCAGCCTTGACCACGGCCTGAAGTAATCGTATATGGGCGTGTCACATGGGCATGTCCTTGCTGAGCCCTAGCTAAGTTCTATTCAGAAAAGGGCAAGTTGGAGGGCTTTTAGGCATTCTAAAGCCTATTTAAACACCATATAGGAGGACTAAAGGAGACACAGAGAGTAGGGGGCAAGGAATTACTCCAAGAAAGCTGATTGATCCATCTCAGAAGTCGGATTCATCATCAAGACTGAAGATCTCTCCTCAATTTCCCTTCAGGAGTTTTGGGATTTCTTTTTTTTTTTTTTTTGTATTCATTATTCTTCTAAGATGTTTTCCTTTTTATTTATGAACTAAATCCCCTAAATACCTAAGGGGAATGAAACCTAAGACGAATCTTGTTATTATTTTCTGAATTGTATGATAATTATTTAACTTGTTCTTAATTATGTGTTCTTAACTCTTGTTTCAGTTTTAGGATATTGATTCAAGTTAATGCTCTTATTTGGAGGATGAATAGTCCCTGTCTAAGAGTAACTTTGTCATAATTAAGCGGAGTAGATTGCGCGCCTAGAGATGGGGTGACAAGATTTTGCCGGATTAGGGTGAAACCTAATAAGGGGATCCATAGATCGAGTTAATGCAACCCTAGGGTGTTAATTAGAAAGAGATTTCAATTATTCAATCTAGGGTTAGACATTATTAGTCTTGAATAGGGATAATAAAATAACTTAGGGACGGAACAAGTTGAATGAATAAATCGTTCGATTTGGAGTTAGATAACAAGTGAAGTCTAGGTGGATTTTTCCTTAGCTGTTGTCTTAAATCAATCGTTTTTCCAAAAGTAATTCCCCAATTCTATTTTCTGTGAATTCTTAGTTAAGTTAATTAGCTAATTAAAACAAACCCCATTATTCTTAGGCTAGATAATAAAAAGATAGTTAATACTAGAACTTTTAGTTTCTTTGGGTGTGACAATCTGGTCTTGCTAAAGCTATACTACTGTTTGATAGGTACACTTGCCTACGTTGTGATAATAGTTAGTTTCAAGAACGATTAATTATAAATTTATAAAACTTATCACAAAAAATCACGATCACATATCTAGAGGATAGTTAGGTGCTCGCAACATATTCATTCTTGCAAATTCCTGAAAGACAGGTCTGTCTCCTGCATCCATCTAATCGTCCCATCAATTTTTGCTTCTATGCTCTGCGAGCTCCCTTTGATTGATCTTTTCATTTGAGTGAGGTTGGGACATCCGTTTTTTTCCTTTCTCCTCTGATTTAATTCAATAATTTGTTTTCACTGATGCTCAATGTACTGGGTATATAGTGTGTCTCCGGTGATGCTTTTTGTTGGCTTCATAAATTGTTCGTTCTAGCTCACTGGCACCTCCGTCTGGTGACATAATGCTATTACCAGATGAAGCAAGAAGAGTCCAACTTTCTAACTCTGTACACATTGTTTCATTTCTCGAAAGATCCATCACCCTACACAAATCTATTTACGCTACAGAGTACCATAAAATAGAACAGCTCAAAAGGTGTTAACGTTAGAAACATTCAATGCAGGTGAAATTCTAGTGCCAATGAATTGCACCCATATCTTAATAGCAGGAAACATGATAGCATGATTGAAATTTGTTGGAAGCTCTGTGTCTGGTATGTAGTTCCAACTACCTCTTCCTTGTGTTAAATATTTTATAACATCTTCCATATCAATGTTTTGAAATTTGTCTAAACCAATATAATCAACAAAATATTTTTCATAAAATAGGATGTTATAAAATTCACAAATATCATTAGGGGAGATCGGAACGTCTTCCCCTCATACTTCAACATCAGTTATCACTGCATTATAGCCTCTTTTAATAACTTGGTCCTTAAGGGATGAATAAAATTCTTGAACCACAGGTATGATTGCATTATTCATGGGAGTAACGCAAAACTCTCTCATTGATGGTAACGGACCAAAGTCTAGATTTCTTAACAGTGGACCATCGAGGGTTCGAACCCTTGTTCCTAGATTAATGGTCTCCTGATAACTCTTGAAAAGAGTTATATTTAATACCTTTAGACTTGGTTAATTGCCTTTACTTAGGTAAGTTTAGTTGCATTTTAGGATTTTCTGTAATATCCCGAATTAGGGCCTAATCGGAATAGTGGTTTTGTGACCATAAATCCGAGATAGAAATAATTATTTTATAATTATTTTGAGGTTTATGATATGATTACATGATTGTGTGAAAATTTCGTGAAGAAATTCTATGCCTAAAGTGTTTAAATTGAAAGTAGGGACTAAATCGAATAAGTTGCAAAATTTGCATTCTAGAAGTTTTTAGTATGAAATTGCATTGAAATATTAATTAGGAGGTCTTAAATAGCAATTTGACTAATTTAAGTTCATGGAAAAAATTAGGACATGGAAGGAATTTTCGGAAAGTTTAGTAGTAAGGGCATTTTGGTCATTTAGTTATTAAAATGAATTAAAAACAAAATTAAAAGCCAATTTTTGTCCATCTTCTTCATTAGGCCGAAAGTTCAAGGGTTCTCCATAGCTAGGGTTTGTTTCAAGCTTCCAAGATCCATAGTAAGTGATTCCAAGCCCCGTTTTTAATGTTCTTTACGTTTTTGAGATCCCGATAACTCGATTAAGCTTATGTTAGCAATAATTTAACCTAGGGTTTATATTTGGAAAAATACCCATAGGTGAAATTTGTGTATTTTGATGTTTTATGATAGAATATGAAGTTTTAAATTATGTTAGACAACTTGTACTACTCGATTTTAAGCAAAAACGAGTAGAAGGGCTTAATCGGTAAAAATACCTAATAGTCACAAGTACATGTTAGAGTGAGAATTTGATGTTGCCATAGAAGAGAAAAGTGATCAGCATGTTGTAAAACATAAGAATAAGGAATAAAGTTTAATCTCGAGCCTAGGGGCAAAAATGTAAATATGTAAAAGTTTAGGGGTAAAATTGTAATTTTGCCAAAATTTGAGTTAAGGATTAATTTGATAATGTGAGTATTAAATAAGCTAAATGTGTTATTTTAGATCAAGAAAGACGTGGAATCGACCTCAATCGAGGAAAAGAAAAGATTGTGGACTAAATTGCAAAATCTTTGTATTTTGGTACCAAGGTAAGTTCATGTGTAAATAATGTAGTATAATTGTTTTTTTAAATTATTGATGTTAATTATATGATATGCTGATTTTTATCATGAAATATATGCTTTGTGGTTATTTTCAATAAAATGCAAATTATTTGTATTATTTGTTAAATATAAAGTGTTACTGAGTATTGGTTTCGCATTTTACTAAGATGGCAAGGATATGTGTTCGAGGAAAATCCCGTTTGAACCTTAGGAATAGATTTAGGATACAAGTGATATGTCACTAGGATGGTTGAGCATCCGAACTCGTTGAGTTGAGTCCGAGTTCACTTATGGATGCGAATGTCCGAACTCGTTGAGTTGAGTCCGAGTTCATGAGATGTAACTAGGCATTCGAGCTAGTTGAGTTGAGTCCGAGTTCACTTATGGATGCGAACGCCCGAGCTTGTTGAGTTGAGTCCGAGTTCGCTTATGGGCGGGTTACATGATTGCTTGATTGCATATATGGCACTTATGTGCAAGTTATCCATGTATCCGAATTATATTCCGATGTGTTCAACGGGTAAAGTTATACTCAAATGGAGGAATATTCGAGATGTAAAGAGACGTATTGGTAAGTGATGTGAAATGGATATTTTAGACAGGTATGTATTTAACCTTCGGGTTGAGTATTGATACAATCACGATAAGGTAATAAGATGATGAAAAATGATTAGAAATGTGATATGTGTTTTAGTGATGCATGCTAATGTTGATTGGTATGACCGTTTGTTATGTTACTTATTATTTGCATATGAACTTACTAAGCATTTATGCTTACTCCTCCTTCTTACTCATTGTAGTTTTGGACAAGCCAACTCGGAATCGGGATAGGTCGAAGGCTCAATCACACTATCCTAAGACTTTTGGTAAATGGCTTGTAAATTTAAGTATGGCATGTATAGCAATATACCTATTTTGTGTAAATGATCTTATGATATGGTGATGGAATGGTTGAGAAAATGTTTGATAATGATAAATTATGAAAATGGTTAGTTTAGATTATGTTTGATGTTAAGGAAAATTATTAAGATACTTAGTGCATAAAAACTCATAAAAGGGATGAAATTTGCCATAAATGAATCTTTGCAAACAACACTCGACACAAGTTTGAAAATTTACTAAAAATCATAGAAGTTGAATTTGGTGATGGAGTACATATAAAATTTAAGCTTATTATGTCTAGTTTCACATGAAACAAATGAAACAGGTAAAGGAATTATATGCTAAAAGATATTTGAATTTTAGTGAAATAGGGTCATAGCAGTTTCTGAATTCCCTGTTTCAACTTTAGAAATTCACCAAAAATTGTAAATATATAATTAGGTGGTGTATTTTATATCCTCAGAATCCTTATTGAGTCTAGTTTTATTAGAAATAAACCTCATAGTCATATAAAGTTTTTACAGATAGAAATGTGGCTCGTAGTAAAAAGAGGTCAAACCAGTCAAGTCCTAAAACAGGGGTAAATTTAACTAATAAACTTTACTAATTGGCTCAGCCAAAACTTCTAGAAGAAAATTAGTAGATAGGTATATGAGTCTAGATCCAAGGAAAATTTACGGATCTTGATTTTGAGTTTCGTAACTCGAGATATGATTTTTCTTGTGACTATGATGCAAGTAGCTTAAAAGCTGTGAATGTAGAAACAAATAATCCAAAGTTCTAAAAATGTTAAATTAAGCTTAGTAACACCTCATACTCGACTCCGGCGACGGTCTCGGGCGTGGGGGCATTACATTTTCTATTAGTGTTTTTAGGAAATTACATTAAAAGCCTTCGATTGTGCTTAAAGGTTATTACATGTTACTTCTAATTGTTTACGGGAAGGATTTTTTTGTTAAGTGGCAGGTGCAGAATGAGGAAAATAAGTAAAGAAGTGAAGGTTTGTCGTGGCAATGCCAGGAAATAACCTAGTCAACACTTAATAATTATCAGCCCTACTGTACGTGTACCAGAAAAATTAGCCTAAAAAAGAGGAAAAAGATCATGGGATGATGGGATGATGGGTCTACCCTAAAGGAGGAGATATAAAACCCAAAAATAAAAACTGAAAAGGGGGTAGATAGTTAGAGAGTCATTTTTGGAAGGAGAAGTCCCTTAGACAAAAATAGAGGGTAGCACTTGCGAAAAGGATGGAGACGCAAAGGGGAAGACGAAGACAGTCACTCCTAGTCACCAGAAGACAATTCGTAGCCAGAGTTGTGGACTGGATAGGTGAAAACTATCTTCTTGTGTTCTACCTATACCACCCTTAACCCGAATCCATCACCGGAATACGGTTATGAAGCATTACCGAAAAATTTTATCTCAAAACATTCAATTACAACCATTATAAAAAAAAACACATCATATTCCATTCAAACACATGCGTATCGTCTCTTAATTGAGCCCTCGAGGCCTTATGATCACATTAGAAACGATTCAGGACTAAATCGAAAACATATGGAATTTCATGGAAAAAGATAGAATTTTTCATATTACAGGGGTCACATGGCCATGTGGCCAGGCCGTGTGACTCACATGGCTGAGACGCACGCCCATGCTTAGGCTGTTTGGACATTAGAAGTAGGGACACACGACCGTGTCCCAACCCGTGTTCATGCTCGTGTAACTCACTGACTTGGGTCACACGGCTGAGCCACACACCCGTGTCCTATGTTGTGTAACTCTCGAAATGGCCTCACACGTCCATGTACCGAGCCGTGTGCTAGGCCATGTAACTGTCTGGCTTGCAACCCTTTGAAACCTATAGGGGACACACAGCCATGTCACATTGTGTCTTAGGCCATGTGGACAAGAAATAGGCCATTTTCAAGCCATTTCTTTCACCCAGAACATGCTCACAGTTACAAGCCATTTGCACATATTTCAAGCTTTCAACATGTACCTAAAACATGCATAATCAAGCTAGATCAATATGGTATTTGTCCATACAACCAATATGCCCAAAAGGCACCTCAATCACAACAACTAAACATGTTTAAACATTTGCATAATCTAGCATTACCCAACCATACATTTCTCATCTAATTTCCTTACCAAACTTACCACCATGACCACATTCCAAAATCATACTCAAACATACCAAAATAGTCACACAAACATACATCAACTTGACCATTCCAACATTAACCATGTAACACCTCTCACCCGTATTCAACACTGGAAGAGGGCTACACAGCATTACTGATCTTATTATACAATTAAACATACATTTCACATACATTTTCCATTTCCATACAAATATCATTCATAAACAATCATATTGTCCCTAATACGAGCCTACAAGGCCCTAAACATGCATTCGGGGTGATTCAGGACTAAATCGATAACTTATGAAATTTTTGGAAAACTTAAATTTTTTTACAAAATACAGGGGACACACGCCCGTGTCACAAGCCGTATGGACATTCGAAATGGGATTACATGGCCGTGTCCCTGCCCGTGTCCTAACCTTTGTAACTCTTTGACTTGGGTCACACGGCCAGCCACACGCCTGTGTGACCAGCCCTTGTGCCCTTTAAACTGGCCATAAGCGCTTGTGTCCTAGGCTGTGCCAAACCTGTAGGGTATATTGACTTATGCCACACAGCCAAGTCACATGCCCATGTGCTAGGCCATGTAGAACATACTGACTTGATTCTTAATTCAACACCAGCGGACACACGGCCGTGTAACCTGATCGTATGTCACACACGGCTGAGGCACACACCCTTGTCTCTGCCCATGTGGACAAAAATAGGCTATTTACCAAGCCATCTTGCCACCCAATTTTGCATACACCTACATCAAACCAAATGGCACCAAACATGACATAAATAAGTATTCACCCAACCTTAACCAAGCATAAATCATGCCATTTCAATACCAACATATACATGACACACAAATACCACACCATGCCATTCAATTTCAAACCAAATTTCACTTTCTCAAATCATCAATATAACCACTTTCAAATATGCATTACTTTGCCTAGATTCACTAGCATATCAATATTCAAAACTCAACCATTTGATATCCATAATGCCTATTCATAACAAGCATCTTCTATCACTAACCAACCACACATCACAAGATCAATTACACATATATATACATGAGCAAAACATGCCAAATACAAGCCAAATCACATGGCTAAAATCATAATACGTCCATCATCATTTACAAGACAACTCAAAAGGTTAAATCTATTACTAAATTATATCAAAATGACTAAAATCCTATACATGCCATATAACCATAAACATAGATTCAAAAGTACCAAAGTGATTACTTGATAGTGTGATTAGGTATCCGACGATTCCCGAAATTGAGCTAGCTTTGATTTCACTATAAAACACAGAAAATTAAACAATGTAAGCTAGTATAATAATAATAAGCAAAGCTCACCATTCAATTACCATTCATAATATGAACATAACACACTATAAAACATTTAACCACAATGTTAACATATATTCAATCACATAATTAACCATAAACTCATAACTTCCATGGACTCAATGCTTACGTAGTTTTCGTACATACCTGCACTGAAACTTGTCTATTTCTCAACATTTCATTTCTTTAATAAGCCCGTTAAACCATTCGGAATACTATCAGACACTCAGGAAACTCGCACCCTTTGTGCCACATATATAGTCGAAGCTATCTCAATCTCATAACACATATAATGCTCACTATCGAGCTATCAACAGGTCTGCTCACACAAGTTGACGGTCATGACAAAGTTACATGGTGCTGCTCACACAAGCTGGCAAGAATCTGCAATACATGCCGGATAACTCAGCCACTAGTAGAACGTACGGACCAGCACCCAAATCACATAATCCCTAATGACATGTCATTTCTATCCTAATCTATTCCTAAGGTTCACTGAAATTTCATATTTGCCGAATCGTCGTCGAATATGTTCGCAAGGTCTTATTCACAATTTATGCAATATCAAAGAATTTAAAACACAAATATAATAATGCTTATTACATACGAACTTACCTCAAATGTAAAAATGACAAAGTAGATCGACTAATCCAACACCTTGTTTTTCCCCCGATCTAAATTTGAATTTCATTTTTCTTAATCTGTATAATATCAAATTTAGCTTATTTAATCATCAATCAATTCAATTTAGTCCAAAATACACATTATAGCAACTTTACACTTTTGCCACTAATATTTCAACATTTTTACAATTTAGTCCTTATCTCATAAAAATACAAATTCATTCAATTCAACCTATACCCATGCTAGCCAAATTTCAATTAAGTCCCTAGTAGCCCATATTTTTCATTTATTTCACAATTTAACCACAAAATTTCAACTTTTCTCATTAAAATCCTTAATTGACAATTTGGTCAAAAATCACTTTACAAATGTTGTTTATCTAACAACAAGCATACGTTTTCTACCATTAAACATAAAAAACATGTTATTCCATCAATAGAAAAACCCTAAACCTTTAAAGTTTTGCAAATTAGTCCCTAGGCTAGCTAGATTAAGCTACAACGATATCAAAAACATAAAAATCATTAAAAACGGGATGAAAAACTACTCACATGCATGAAGAAGAGCTTGGCCGAATATCAAGCTTCTCCAACGGCTATTTTAGGTTGAAAATTTAGTGGATGAAAACACAAGTTGACGGTCATGACAAAGTTACATGGTGCTGCTCACACAAGCCGGTAAGAATCTGCAATACATGCCGGATAACTCAGCCACTAGTAGAACGTACGGACCAGCACCCAAATCACATAATCCCTAATGACATGTCATTTCTATCCTAATCTATTCCTAAGGTTCACTGAAATTTCATATTTGCCGAATCGTCGTCGAATATGTTCGCAAGGTCTTATTCACAATTTATACAATATCAAAGAATTTAAAACACAAATATAATAATGCTTATTACATACGAACTTACCTCAAATGTAAAAATGACAAAGTAGATCGACTAATCCAACACCTTGTTTTTCCCCCGATCTAAATTTGAATTTCATTTTTCTTAATCTGTATAATATCAAATTTAGCTTATTTAATCATCAATCAATTCAATTTAGTCCAAAATACACATTATAGCAACTTTACACTTTTGCCACTAATATTTCAACATTTTTACAATTTAGTCCTTATCTCATAAAAATACAAATTCATTCAATTCAACCTATACCCATGCTAGCCAAATTTCAATTAAGTCCCTAGTAGCCCATATTTTTCATTTATTTCACAATTTAACCACAAAATTTCAACTTTTCTCATTAAAATCCTTAATTGACAATTTGGTCAAAAATCACTTTACAAATGTTGTTTATCTAACAACAAGCATACGTTTTCTACCATTAAACATAAAAAACATGCTATTCCATCAATAGAAAAACCCTAAACCTTTAAAGTTTTGCAAATTAGTCCCTGGGCTAGCTAGATTAAGCTACAACGATATCGAAAACATAAAAATCATTAAAAACGGGATGAAAAACTACTCACATGCATGAAGAAGAGCTTGGCCGAATATCAAGCTTCTCCAACGGCTATTTTAGGTTGAAAATTTAGTGGATGAAAACACAAGTTGACGGTCATGACAAAGTTACATGGTGCTGCTCACACAAGCCGGCAAGAATCTGCAATACATGCCGGATAACTCAGCCACTAGTAGAACGTACGAACCAGCACCCAAATCACATAATCCCTAATGACATGTCATTTCTATCCTAATCTATTCCTAAGGTTCACTGAAATTTCATATTTGCCGAATCGTCGTCGAATATGTTCGCAAGGTCTTATTCACAATTTATGCAATATCAAAGAATTTAAAACACAAATATAATAATGCTTATTACATACGAACTTACCTCAAATGTAAAAATGACAAAGTAGATCGACTAATCCAACACCTTGTTTTTCCCCCGATCTAAATTTGAATTTCATTTTTCTTAATCTGTATAATATCAAATTTAGCTTATTTAATCATCAATCAATTCAATTTAGTCCAAAATACACATTATAGCAGCTTTACACTTTTGCCACTATTATTTCAACATTTTTACAATTTAGTCCTTATCTCATAAAAATACAAATTCATTCAATTCAACCTATACCCATGCTAGCCAAATTTCAATTAAGTCCCTAGTAGCCCATATTTTTCATTTATTTCACAATTTAACCACAAAATTTCAACTTTTCTCATTAAAATCCTTAATTGACAATTTGGTCAAAAATCACTTTACAAATGTTGTTTATCTAACAACAAGCATACGTTTTCTACCATTAAACATCAAAAACATGCTATTCCATCAATAGAAAAACCCTAAACCTTTAAAGTTTTGCAAATTAGTCCCTAGGCTAGCTAGATTAAGCTACAACGATATCAAAAACATAAAAATCATTAAAAACGGGATGAAAAACTACTCACATGCATGAAGAAGAGCTTGGCCGAATATCAAGCTTCTCCAACGGCTATTTTAGGTTGAAAATTTAGTGGATGAAAACACTAAGGAAGATGACATATTTGTTTTTCTATTTTTACTTAATTTAATCCTTTAAATTACAATTTTAACCTTACTTAATAACATTTAAAATATTTAATAAGATGTCCAAATATGTCCACTCACATTATAAATGGTTTAATTACTACATAAGGACCTCCACTATTTAATTTCATAGCTATTATACACCTTTAACTAATAGAACTCCACTTTTACACTTTACGCGATTTAGTCCTTTTTTTATCAAATTAAACACTCAAACGATAAAATTTCTTAACGAAAATTTCACGCAATCATTTTTTCATGCTATAAACATTAAAATAATAATAAATTAATTATTTTGGCTTCGAATTTGTGATCCCAAAACTAATGTTCTGATTTGACTAAAAACAGGTTGTTACAAACCATAAAAGCACCAAAATGCAAAAATATCATCAATCATAAAATCACATATATACATGCCAACATGATAACTAGTTCAACAACCAAAATACCATATTTACAAGCCAAACACAATGGCCACTTCATCAAGCACAAAACACTTTTATATGTCGCTATAACCATGACTCAGAAACATCAAAATCTACCAATATGGTCGATGGATAGTGTGATAGGTCTCCAACAAGCTTCTAACTTGAACGAGCTTCCAATAATCTATAAAACATAGAAAATAACACAAGTAAGCATATAATGCTTAGTAAGTTAGTATAACATAAAACTTAACCTACCATTTCATTATATAACATTAAAATTTAGGATGGCATAATCAAACCAATAGCTTGGCCAAAGCCCGAGCATCAACACAGACATGTTAGCATATTTGAACATAATTCATAGGCAATTGAACATGGATAACCATTAAACTTAAACATGATTCATTTGGATTTGTCATCCATCTCAATATAGCATATTTTCCATATAGCTCACCATTGCACAATCTTCCATACATTCATGTTTCGGTTCATATAGAACTCTTACCATATCCTTGTGAATTCATGTTCGTTAAACCGAATAGAATACCATTGGATATGCAGGATAGCTCACACGAAGTGTGCTAAACATATAACCATATTATGTCCTTTCCTTTACATAAATGCTCACATGAGCTGTGAAAAGAGTATGCTCACACGAGCTATGGGTCGGAACATAACTACATGGTACTACTCCACAAGCTGTTGAGTAACTGAAACAAATGTTGAAACTTAGCCACCGGTAGGACATTCAAGACTACGACCTAAAACATGTAAACCCTAATGACATGTCATTTGTATCCTACGAATTCCTAAGGTTCAAACGAGGCTCGGTAGTCGACGTATCATCTTTGGATATGCAACAATTATTTACATAGCAATCCACAATATATATAGTTCGATAGAAAGCATATAATATTATGCAATTACACAAACTTACCTCGACGATAAAAATGTAGAAACGGAGCCGACTAATCCGAAGCTTTATCTTTACCCAAATCTAAAGCCCTACGAGGTCTATCTTGATCTAAACGAATAAATTCAATCAATTCAATATATATTTTATACAATTCAATCCAAAATTCATATGTTTATAAAATTAGATTTTTGCCCCTATTGTTTTGATTTTTTCAAAATTTAGTCTTTAAGCTCGTAAAATGAAATTCATGCAAATTCATCCCTAACCCAAGCTAGTCGAATTTCATATATGCTCATAGCAGCTAATACATTTCACTATTTCTCAATTTCACCACATATTTTACACATTTTTACAAATAAATCCCTATTTGACATTTTCAACAAAATTCACTTTACAAAAGTTGTTTATCTAACAACAAAGATTCATTTTCTTCCATCAAACATAAAAAAAAAACATGAATACATTCATGGAAAAAAACCTAATCTTTTAATAGTTTTACAAATCAGTCCCTGGGTTAGCTAGATTAAGCTACAACTTCAAAAACATAGAAATCATTAAAGTCGGGACGAAAACACACTTACATGCACAAAGCAACCTTGGCCAAAACTTCAAGCTCCTTTAATGGAGTTTACTTAGTCTATTTTTGATGGTAGATAGGAAGAAACAAAGATGATGACTTTTTTTTAGACATTTTACTATCATATATTTATTAAATTAAAAAATTAACCTTAATTAATAGCCTTTTAAAACACATATATAATGTCCATAAATGTCCAGTCATTATAACCATGGTATATTTTCAACATAAACCCTATAACCATTTAATATCATAGCTATTAAATCCCTTTAGCTTATAGAATTCAAGTTTTGCACCTTTTGCAATTTAGTCCTTTTTACCAAATTAAGCATGTAAATAGTAAAATTTCTTAACCAAATTTTTATAGACAATACTAACATGCTGTAGAGATTAAAATAATAGTAAAATAATTATTCTCACATAGAATTTATGGTCTCGAAACCACTGTTCTGATTTTACAAAAAACAGGCTATTACACTACCTTTAATTATTTATTTTCTATTCCGTAATTTGATTTAAGGAAACAATGTTGATTACTATTTTGAATTTGGATTCTATTCACCAACCCATGAGCTAAATCTCATAGGGTTGGGATTACTTGATGAAACTTTTATTTCCATTATTGGCCACGGCTTAATCAGTTTTAATTTATTGTATCATTCAATGGTATTTATGAATAGCGTGCGTGTAATCTCTAGACATAGGTGAATATGCAACATGTTTATAAAATTAATCTAATTCTAACAATGTTAGGTTAGTTAGATCAAAATTCAATGATATGAGCGAGTACTCGAAAGAATACTCGTAGTAGGCTCTACGCATAGAGCAACATTTTGTACAGAAAGAAGAAGAATAGTAGTAGGAACCAAAGTCAAAACCTATAGACATATAGTGCCCTAGGTAAGGTAACTCAAGGCCTAGCTCTCGAAAGAAGCAGACTATAGTAGAACTATTCCGAGCATTAGAATAAGACTAAACTTGTCGAGGAATTATTGATTAATAAGGGCAAACTCTTAGTAATCCCAACCTTAAGATTCAACATAGTAGATCCTTTAACCTTTTCTGTAGCATCTCTATTTTCACATCCTTAGTTGTTTCTTGTTTACATATTATTCACGTAATCATTCTCGTAATTGCCATTGCATACTTACTGTAACAGCCCGGTTTAGACCCTAGTCAGAATAGTGGTTTCGGGACTACAAATCTGAGTGAAATAATATTTTAATATTTTTTTCTGTGTTTACAGCATGATATTAGAGTTGTGCGAAAATTTCGTGAAGAAATTTTATTCTTTAAGTGTTTAATTCGGTAAAAAGGACTAAATCGCGTAAAATGTAGAAGTTGTGTTCTTTAAGCTAAAGGTGTCAAATAGCTATAGAACTTAAAAGTTGAGGTCCTTAAGTGGTAAATATACCATTAGTTGGTTAGTGGATGTTAATGGATGATAGTGGAGTGGCATATGGTGTAATTACTAATGTTTTTAATGGTTAATTAGGTAATTAATTAAATAAATGATAAGTTAATAAAATAAAAACATAAAGTCATCATATTTTCACCATTTCTCCATCGAAAATGAAAAAGATGCAGCCATGGAAGCCTGAACATTCATCCAAGCTTTGGAGCTTGATAGGTGAGTGGTTTTTGCCCAGTTTTTAATAATTTATACGTTTTTGAGCTCATTGCAACTTAACCTAGCTAGCCCGTATCTCCGTTCTCAAAACCGTTATAGATTTTGTGAGATGAAATTGATGAATATTCATGCTTTTTTATGATTGATGATGAAATATGGAAGTTAGATGATAGTCTTACATATTTTACAAAGTGATTTTGAGTTAAAATCCAAATTATGGACTAATTTGTGAAATTATGAAATTATGTTGTTAAATGTATGAATAAATTGAATTAATGGGCTGCTAGGGACCCAAGGTGAATTCGGCCTAACATGGGCATAGTAAAATGTTGAGTATTTTGTGTTTTGTGAAATAAGGACTAAATTGCGAAAAATGTGAAATATCAGGGGTAAAAGTGTAATTAGACCATTTATGTGTTTTTAGATGAATTTGATAGAATATATGATTAAATAAGTTGAATTTGTATTGAATTAGATCAAAAAATGAGAAAATTAGATTTAGATCGGGGAAAGTCAAAAATTATCGAATAGTCGTTTCGGTCCGTTCGTGTTAGTACGAGGTAAGTTCATAAGTAAATAAATGTTATTAAATTGAAATGTATGTGCATTATGCGTGTTGAATTAAGTTGTAAAGGAATATCATTGTGAAGTTGAAGTATGTAAAATGTGAATTGAATTTGAGGCACTAAGTGTGCGATAAATGAAATAGCTATGGTGTAACACCCCTATCCCCGTAACCGTCGCCAGAATAGGTAAGGGGCATTACCAGACAGACAGAACATTACAAATTAACACAGAATCATAGATATCACATAATATTAATGCATAAGCAAATTAATAATTCATCCCTTATGGAGGTCTCCAAGACCTAAGACATACTTTTAGAAAAGGCCGGGACAAAACCAAACACATTCAGAATTTTCAGAACTTAGAAAAATTTTTCAATTCTGTTGAGGTCACACGCCCGTATGATCAGGCCGTGCCAAAACAAGAGTATATATATACTGACTTTTACACATGGCCAACAGACACGCCCGTGTGCGATGGTCGTGTGAAACATAGCTAGCTACTGACTTAAGCCCACGACCATATGACACGCCCATGTGTCTTAACCCTGTGACTTTAAGAGGTTACTGCTTTGCATACACGGCCATAAGGCGCGCCCGTGTTCCCTAATTGTATGGCACAATGTAGGCTTGGTTTAAGCCAACTTGCCACCTCTTTTTGGGTCATTTCTACAAGCAATATTAAACCACATTTATACCAAAATTTTCAGCCAATACAATGCTCAAAACATGCTTCATTATAACTAAATCATCATCATTCAATAACCTATTCAAATCCATACCAAAACACATTAAAAATCTTATTACAACAACATACCAAAATGCTCATTTCATAGCTCACTTGTAGGACCTTCTAACTCATGCTTAAACTTACCATTTCCTCAACTTGGCATTTTTCAAAATGACCAACACATACAAGGCCATATAACCATTACAAGCATACACAATTTGGCATCTCAAACCATTTACCAAAACTAAGCACAAACATACCATTTGCTAGCCAACTCTCATGGCATAACATAAATACATATCAAAGCTTAAATACATAGACATTCTAGCCTATACATGCCATACTTAAATAATATTTACACTTTCAAAAATACCAAAATGAGTTTCATAGTATGGTGACAATCCTCGACTATCCCTGAGCCTTCTGTAGCTATGATAACTGTAAAACAGATAGAAATCACACAGAGTAAGCTACAAAGAGCTTAGTAAGCCAAATACAACTAACCTAGCTATTAAAGCATTTAAAGTAAAAGTCAAGAGCAAGAATTCACAACCATTTCACAGAGTAATTCATTAGCCTAACCATGCTCATTTACTTGTATACGTGTCATGTTTCATTTCCATGATTTCG
This sequence comes from Gossypium anomalum, assembly GCA_025698475.1. Taxonomy (NCBI): domain Eukaryota; kingdom Viridiplantae; phylum Streptophyta; class Magnoliopsida; order Malvales; family Malvaceae; genus Gossypium; species Gossypium anomalum. Next base: position 69,731,177 of record CM046967.1, read on the forward strand.
TACATCCTTCGTATTCATTATTTCACAGAAACAGAATCTTTCATATTCAAAAATTTAGTACGACACAAACGTACCTGTACAGATTATACATTTCATATATTCATTCTCATATCTCGTACTCTATCATCAGACAGTTCAGAAACGATACAGATATTCATAGACAGGTACAAAGCCGACGTCTCGGAGGTGGTCTTACATGTAATTCAATATCAATGCCTCTGCCCCAGACAAGGTCTTACATGAAATTACTTACGATGCCGATGTCCTAGACATGGTCTTACACGTAAATTTCAAATCGAGGCTTGTGTCCCAGACACGGTCTTACACGATATTTCAAATCAATGTCAATCTTCTTTTAGAAACATACAGAGCTTTTCAGATAATAGTGTATTATTGGAGTTTACTCGAATTTATTCATCAGGCTCTCAAGGCCGTCCAATACAGATTACAGTTTGTATGCGCAGAATTTAGTCAATTTAACATGTAATTGTAATTTGACTTACCTCGTACAGATTTCGGACGGAAACAAGTAGACTATTCAACTATTTTGGACTTTCTTCGATCTAAGTCTGATTTTCTTTGTTCTTGATCTTTAATTGAAATTCAATCATTCAATCATTCATTTCATTAAAAATAATCCATGAACACATATTTAGGGCACTTTGCATTTTAGCCCTTACATTTTCACATTTTGACAATTTAGTCTATTTTTCACAAAATCACAAATACGCAAAAATTCACCAAGACTATAGCTTGGCCGAATATGCATAGCTTCCATACAAGCCCAAATAACATATTAAATTCATAATTTAGTCCTTCAAAACCTCATTTTCACAAATTAGCCCAAATAGCTCTATTCCATCAAAAATTCAAGAACAAAGCATGATAATCTCACATATATCTTTCATAATCCATATAAAAACATTACAAAACTCATATAATCATTAATGGAACATTTCATAATCTTCAACAGAAACAGAAATTCAGACATGGGTTTTGAAGAACACGAAGCAACGATCACAGAAACATAGAAATTCTCAAAAATGGAACAAAAACGGACCTTCAATTGAGCTTCAATATAACCGAACCCTAAAGATTGAAAATGGTTTCTTTTTCTCATCCATATTCGGCCAAAAAGATGAACATCCATGGCCATTTAATGTTTTGTTTTATTATAACACTTATTAATCATAAATTACCTTTTTAACCTTTATAAACTAATATGAAATCTTTATAATCAATGTCCATAACCATCCATTCTTGTTTTCAATGGCTAAATTACAACATAAGGCCTCACATAATAAAAGCCATAGCAATATAGCACTTTAATAATTAGCAAGTCACTTTTGCATTTAAAGCGATTTATCCCATTTATTAAAATCAAGCACAGAAATAAACAAATTAAATCACAAAAACTTCGTAGATATAAATTCATATATCATAGACACATAAAATAATATTAAAATATTTTTTAGACTCAGATTTGTGGCCCCGAAACCACCATTCTGACTAGGGTCTAAGCCGGACTGTTACATTTCTCCCCCCTTAGGGATTTTCGTCCCCGAAAATCTTACCATTAAACAGATTCGAATATTGTTGTCTTATAGTATCTTCAGACTCCCACGTGGCCTCTTCAACACCTTGTCAATGCCACATCACTTTAACTAATAGAATTTTCTTGTTTCGTAACTCCTTAACCTCACGAGCTAAAATACAAATCGAGTTTTCTTCATAAGTCATATCAGAATGGATTTCAATATCAGACGAAGAAATTACATGCGAAGGATCAGATCTGTATCGTCGAAGCATCGATACGTGAAATACATTATGAATCTTTTCTAACTCAGATGGTAGCCTCAATCTATAAGCAACCGGCCCAACTCGCTCAATAATCTCATACGGTCCGATGAACCTCGGACTCAACTTGGCCTTTTTACCAAATCAGAACAGTTTCTTCCACGGAGATACTTTCAGAAACACTTTGTCACCGATCTCAAATTCGATATCTTTTCATTTTAAATCCGCATAAGATTTCTGACGATCAGAGGCAGCTTTCCGACTATCTTGGATAACTTTCACTTTCTGTTATATTTCTTTTATCAGATCAATACTGTAAATCTTATTCTCACTGAGCTCAGACCAGTATAATGGAGTTCTACACTTTCTACCGTATAAGGCTTCGTACGGTGCATTTTTAATGCTCGATTGAAAGCTATTATTATAAGCAAATTCAATCAAAGGTAGATATTGTTCCCACGTATCTTCAAACTTAAGAATGTAACATCTCAACATATCCTCGAGTATTTGAATAATCCGTTCAGATTGGCCATCTGTTTGTGGATGAAAAGCAGTGCTAAAATGCAATTTAGTACCCAAAGCATCTTGCAATCTCCTCCAGACCCGTGATGTAAATCTCGGGCCTCTATCTGATACTATCGACAATAGCACACCATGCAATCTCATGATATTAGAAATGTACAACTCAGCTAGTTTATCGAGTGAGTAATCTAATCAAATTGGAATAAAATGAGCTAATTTCATCAAACAATCAACTACAACCCAAATTGCATCTTTCTTTCTTGGAGACAGAGGCAAACCCAAAACAAAATCTATGGTCACTTGATCTTATTTCCACTCCAAAATCATAATCGGTTGTAATAACCCAGATGGCACTTGATGTTTAGCTTTAACTTGCTGACAGATTAAACATTTAGAAACAAAATCAGAGATATCTCTTTCATTCCTAGCCACCAGTATAGTTGTTTCAAATCGTTATACATTTTCATACTTCCCGGATGTACAGAAAATCTACTACTGTGAGCTTCACTCAAAATCGTCTGAATTAACTCCGGATTTCTCGAAACACAAAGTCTGTTTGTGAATCTCAAACAATTATCAACATCAACTCAGAATTTAGAATCACACTGAGCTCGTTTTGCTATTAATTCATTGTCAGATTTTTGAGCCTCGTAGATCTGTTGAATAAACAAGGGTTTTGCTTTCAGTTCGACACAAACCAAGATATCATCAGACAGTGCTAAATGAGCGTTCATCGCACACAATATAGACAATGATTTCTGACTCAAAGCATCTGCTACCACATTTTCTTTTCCCGAATGATAATCAATAACCAACTCGTAATCTTTTAATAGTTCTAACCATCTTCTCTGTCTCAGATTCAAATCTTTTTTGCGTCATTAAATACTTCAGACTTTTATGATTAGAAAACACGTGACATTTCTCACCAAACAGATAGTGACACCAGATCATCAAGGCAAACACAATAGCAGCTAACTCAAGGTCGTGTGTCGAATAGTTCTTTTCATGCAGTTTTAACTGTCTCGAAGCATAAGCAATGACTTTTCCTTCTTGCATTAAAACACATCCTAGACCAATCAATGAAGCATTACTATAAATCAGAAATTCTTTACCTAATTTAGGTAGTACTAATACCGGAGCTTCAGTCAACAAAGTCTTCAACCGGTCAAAAGTGTCCTGACATTTTTCAGACCAATCAAACTTCACATCTTTCTGTAGTAGTTTTGTCTATGGAGTCGCAATCATCGAAAAACCTTTCACAAATCTTCTATAGTAACCAGCAAGCCCCAGAAAACTACGGACTTCAGAGATATTCCTCGGAGGTTTCCAATCTAAAATAACTAAAATTTTGCTCGGATCTACCCGAATACCAGAGGCTGATACTATATGACCCAGAAAACCAACTTCTCACAGCCAGAACTCACACTTACTGAACTTCACATACAATTGTTTATCTCGCAAAGTTTGTAGCACTATTCTCATATGCTCAGTATGTTCAGATTCATCACTTGAATAAATCAATATGTCATCAATGAATACCACAACAAATTGATCTAAATACAGTCAAAAAACTCTATTCATCAAATCCATAAAGATAGCAGGTGCATTCGTTAATCCAAAAGGCATAACTAAAAATTCATAATCCCTTACCTTGTTCTAAAAGCAGTTTTCAGAATGTCAGAGTCCTTTACTCGCAACTGGTTGTAACCCAAGCTCAGATCTATCTTTGAAAACATAGTAGTACCTTTCAGCTGATTGAATAAGTCATCAATTCTGGGCAGAGGATATTTGTTCTTTATAGTTACTTTGTTAAGCTGACGGTAATCAATACACATTCTCATTGTGCCATCTTTCTTTCTAATAAATAGAATAGGAGCACCCCAAGGTGAAAAGCTCGGTCTAGAAAATCCTCGACTGGTTAATTTTTGCAACTGAGACTTTAGTTCTTTTAGTTCGGTCAGAGCCATTCTGTACGGAGCTATCGAAATCGGAGTTGTACCAGGTACCAATTCAATGCCAAATTCTACCTCTCTAACTAGAGGTAATCCCGGAAGTTCTTCAGGAAACACATCAGAGAATTCATAGTCAACAGGCACTGATTCAAATTTCTTATCATTCACTTTCGAGTCTAACACATAAGCTAAGTAGGCTTCACAATCTTTCTTCACATATTTTCGTGCTTTCATTGCAGATATCACAGCTGGTAGTCCATTCAGATCACTAGACTCAATTCAAAGTATCTCCTCATTCTTACACCTTAAATTAATGACTTTTTGTTTGCAATTCACAATAGCATCGTGCAAAGTTAACCAATCCATTCCCAGAATTATATCAAATTCGTCAAAAGGCAAAAGTATGAGATCAGCAAGAAAACAGATATCTCGAATCAATAACGAGCAATTCTTGCAGACTTTATCAACCAAGACACTTTTGCCTAAGGGGTTCGATACTCTAATTACGAATTCAGTAGACTCAACAGGAAAAGTCTTACTATGCACTAAATTCATGCAGATATAAGAATGCGTTGATCTAGGGTCTACCAATGCAATCACAGGAGTATCATAAAGAGTAAAAGTACCAATAATCATGTCTGGTGATGAGGCTTCCTCACGAGCTTGGATAGCATAGGCTCTGGCAGGTGCTCTGGCCTCAGATCTAATAGCAGTATCCCTAGTAGCTCTTTGACCATCACTTGTATTTCTCGTATTTCTAGAAGGTCTACCTCTAGCTAAGATATTGCTCGGTCTCGAATTCTGTACATTCTCTTGCTCAGCAGGTTCAGAACAATCCCTTACAAAATGGTCCAGAGATCCACATTGGAAACATGCTCGGACATTCAATCTACAATTTCCCAGATGTCTTTTACCATAGTGTTTACATTCAAGTTTCTCAGATCGGACATTCCCAACACTTGCAATAGAAGTAGTAGGAGCTCTGAAATTTGAATGCGATCCAGCTCGATCTCGGTTTGAATGTCTTAATCAGTCTTTGAACGGCTACGATCATCTCAAAATTTCTTTGACACAAACTGAAATGATCTACTCGAAGATCTCTTTCTAACTTCTCTAGCTTCAGAATTAGCTTTTCTTTTCTCTTTACTTAATTCTTTAGCTTTACAAGCTCGCTCAACGAGCACTACCATTTATTTAATCTCTAAAATCCCAACTAACAGACGGATATCTTCATTTAGTCCATCTTCAAACCTTTTTCACATTAATGCTTCATTTGATACACATTCCCGAGCATACTGGCTCAATCTCACAAATTCACGTTCGTATTCAGTAACAGACATACGGCCTTGTTTAAGCTCGAGAAACTCTTTACGTTTCTAATCGATGAATCTCTGACTAATATATTTCTTCTGAAATTTAGCTTGGAAGAAATCCCAAGTAACCCGCTCACTCGAAACCACAGATATTAAAGTTTTCCAACAATGGTATACCGTATCTCTCAGAAGTGAAACGACACATTTTACACATTCCTCAAGATTCAGAGACATTTCATCAAACACTCGTATTGAATTCTCTAACCAGAATTCGGCTCTTTCAGCAGCATCATTCGTTGTAGCTCGGAGCCCTTCTGCCCCATACTTTCTAATCTTATCAACTGGTGGTCTACTTAATTGAACCGGATTCACTAAGGGTATAAAAGGAATTTAAGAAGAATTAACCGGGGGTGGAGGTTGTTGTACAGCCGGATTGGTTCTAATATACTGAATGAACCAATCATTCATCATCTGATAGAAGACTTACATAGCCTCACCATCACGGCTGCTCATAGCTGGTCAAGAATCATCTTGCACCGTCCCTTGCGCAGGAGCAAGCGCATTACTTTCAACATCGTCAACTACAGCTCTATTGGGATCCATTACTATATAAAAGCACATTTCAATGTCAGGATTCATCACACTATCACAGTTTCAGATATATGGGATGTATGGCTAGACTCACACACACTATGGTAGTCCTAGAACTGACTAAACCATAGCTCTAATACCAATAAAATGTAACACCCCTATCCCGTAAATCACGCTGAATAGGTAAGGGGCATTACTGCATGCATGTAACATTACAGATTAACACAGAATCACAGATACCACATAATATTAATGCATAAGAAAATTAATAATTCATCCCTTATGGAGGTCTCCAAGACCTAAGACATACTTTTAGAAAAGGCCGGGACAAAATCGAACACATTCAGAATTTTCAAAACTTAGAAAAAAATTCAATTCTGTTAAGGTCACACGCCCATGTGATCAGGCCGTGCCAAAACAGAGTATATATATACTAACTTTTACACACGGCCAACAGACACGCCCGTATGCGATGGCCGTGTGAAACTTAGCTAGCTATTGACTTAAGGCCATGGCCATATGACACGCTCATGTGTTTTAACCGTGTGACATTAAGAGGTTACTGCTTTGTATACAAAGCCACAAGGCACGCCGTGTTCCCTGACCGTGTGACACAATACAGGCTTGGTTTAAGCCAACTTGCCACCTCTTTTTGGGTCATTTCTATAAGCAATATTAAACCACATTTATACCATAATTTTTAGCCAATATAATGCTCAAAACATGCTTCATTATAACTAAATCATCATCATTCAATAACCTATTCAAATCCTTACCAAAACACATTAAAAATCTTATTACAACAACATACCAAAATGCTCATTTCATAGCTCACTTGTGGCACCTTCTAACTCATGCTTAAACTTACCATTTCCTCAACTTGGAATTTTTCAAAATGACCACCACATACAAGGCCATATAACCATTGCAAGCATACATAATTTGGCATCACAAACCATTTACCAAAACTAAGCACAAACATACCATTTGCTAGCCAACTCTCATGGCATAACATAAATACATATCAAAGCTTAAATACATAGACATTCTAGCATATACATATCATACTTAAAAAATATTTACACTTTCAAAAACACCAAAATGAGTTTGATAGTATGATGGCAATCCTCGACTACCCTCGAGCCTTCAGTATCTACGAAAACTGTAAAATAGACTGAAATCACATAGAGTAAGCTACAAAGAGCTTAGTAAGCCAAATACAACTAGCCTAGCTATTAAAGCATTTAAAGTAAAAGTCAATAGCAAGAATTCACAACCATTTCACAGGGTAATTGATGAGCCTAACCATGCTCATTTAGTTGTATACATGTCATGTTTCATTTCTATGATTTCGTACATACTTCGCATTCATTATTTCACAGAAACAGAGTCTTTCATATTCAGAAATTTAGTACGATACAAACATACCTGTATAGATTGTACATTTCATATATTCATTCTCATATCTCGTCCTCTATCATCAAACGGTTCAGAAACAATACAGATATTCATAGACAGGTACAAAGCTGACGTCCCGGATGTGGTCTTACATGTAATTTAGTATCAATACCTCTGTCCCAGACAAGGTCTTACACGAAATAAGATATGATGGCGATGTCTCAGACATAGTCTTCCACATAAATTTTAAATTGAGGCCTGTGTCTCATACGATCTTACACAATATTTCAGATCAATGTCAACGTTCTGTTAAAAACGTATAGAGTTTTTCAGATACTAGCATATTATCGAAGTTTACTCAAATTTATTCATCAGGCTCTCAAGGCTGTCCAATACAGATTACAGTTTGTTTGCACAGAATTTAGTCAATTTAACATGTAATTGTAATTTGACTTACCTCGTATAGATTTCGGACGGAAACGAGTCAACTATTCAACTATTTTAGACTTCCCTCAATCTAAGTCTGATTTTCTTTGTTCTTGATCTTCAATTGAAATTCAACCATTCAATCATTAATTTCATTCAAAATAATTCATGAACACATATTTAGGGCACTTTGTATTTTAGCCATTACATTTTCACATTTTGACAATTTAGTCCATTTTTCACAAAATCACAGATACGCAAAAATTCACTAAGACTATAGCTTGGCCTAATATACATAGCTTCCATACAAGCCCAAATAACATATTAAATTCACAATTTAGTCCTATAAAACCTCATTTTCACAAATTAGCCCAAATAGCTCTATTCCATCAAAAATTCAAGAATAAAGCATGATAATCTCACATATATCTTCCATAATCCATATAAAAACATTACAAAACTCATATAATCATTAATGGCACATTTCATAATCTTTAACAGAAGCAGAAATTCAGACATGGGTTTTGAAAAGCACGAAGCAACGATCACGGAAACGTAAAAATTATCAAAAATGGAATAAAAACGGACCTTCAATTGAGCTTCAATATAGCCGAACCCTAAAGCTTCAAAATGGTTTCTTTTTCTCATCCATATTCAGCCAAAAAGATAAACATCCATGGCCGTTTAATGTTTTGTTTTATTATAACACTTATTAATCATAAATCACCTTTTTAACCTTTATAAACTAATATGAAAACTTTATAATCAATGTCCATAACCATCCATTCCTGTTTTCAATGGCTAAATTAAAACATAAGGCCTCACATAATAAAATCCATAGCAATATAGCACTTTAACAATTAGCAAGTCACTTTTGCATTTAACGCGATTTAGCCCTTTTATTAAAATCGAGTACAGAAACAGACAAATTAAATCACAAAAACTTCGCAGATATAAATTCATATATCATAGACACAGAAAATAATATTAAAATATTTTTTAGACTCAAATTTGTTGTCCTAAAACCACCATCCTGACTACGGTCTAAACCAGACTGTTACATACGGTTATTAAAACGGCACTGAGTGTATGAGATTATAACAGCATTGGCTGGGTAAATGGTACTATTTGTGCGATACGATATAAGTTCGGTTTAATATCATGGCATTAAGTGTGCAATATAATTATAGCTTCGGCTAATTAATTGGCACTAAGTGTGCGAGTTCGTTGAATGTTCAAGGATGATCGAATAAATTAGTGCTTCGAGCATTGAAGTGATAAATGTGATAGATAAAAATGTAATGGTACAAGTATGTACGAAAGCTATGTGATTGATAATGTTAAGTATGAAGTAGATGAAAAATTATGTAAATGAATGATGAAATGAGCTGGATTGAATAGCATTATTAATGCTATTTATAAGATTAAAGATGTGAAATGAAAGTAAGATATGGTTTTGAATAAGGATGAGTAATATGATGTGTTATATATACTCGTTATATGAAATTGTGGTGTTATGTTTCGGATATGAGATTTACAAAACATGAAACATGGCTTTGATGTATGATTACTTAATTTGAAAACTTGAACAGATAATGAAATTAAAATGGTTGAGTTGGTTATATGATTCATGTATGCGAATCTGGTTTATGTGAATAAGGAAATTATAGATGTTCGAGTTTGGAAGTGTTTATAAAAAAGTTGATATAACTTTATGTATAATTTGTAATAAATGACAATGGTTTGGTTGGCGATGAAATGAATATGTGCAAGCTTCACTTATATGATTAAGTTAACAATTGTTAATCGAATTTGAAAGCATGGTTATACGTTCATTGATAAATAAGTTAAGTGAATTATTTAATGTGGTTGCATGAATTTACGAGTATAATGAAGTTATATGTGATTGAGATTTTTTAATTTTGGTGTAGTGATATTGGTTTAAAAATATCATTGAAATGATTTATTTGCTTATGGCTTACTAAGCTTTCAAAGCTTACTCTCTGTGCTTTTCCTATGTTTATAGATTTTTGGAGATCTGCTCGGGTTGAAAGTCGATGGAGACGTGATCACACTATCTGGTTATCATTTCGGTAAATAATGTTTTGAAATTTGGTTATGTGGCATGTATAGGCTATAAGTATGTGAATATGGTTTGAGATGTAAATATATGTTTTTTCAAGTGATATGGCTTGATAATGGATGTGAACATAGTTTGGTTTTGTTATGGTTTATGTGATAAGAAAATGGTATGATTTTATACTTATGAATGACTAACTGAAATGGTCAATTTGGTATGTGCTTAATTGTTAAATTTGGTATAAGTCCGGCATGAAGATGGATAAGAAATTGAGATGTTGGTAATGTATGATTGAATGAACTTGGCTTAAGATTTTGGTAATGTTTGACATATGATTTTAGTATGTTTTGATATAGAGAATGAACATGAAATTGGTTGATGATATTATGAATTGATTGATATATGTTTGGAGTTGAATTTGGCTAAAAATGTTGCATATATGATGCTTGATTTTGGAATTGTAGGTGGGACCCAAATGGGAGGCATATTGGCCTTGTAAATGGCCTATTTTTTCCCACACGAGCAGGGACACGGGCGTATGTCTCTGCCGTGTTGCTCGAGGGCCATTTCAAAATGAGCCTGGGCAGACCACACGGTCGCGCACACATGGGCGTGTGCCAGGCCATGTGTCCATGCCAGTTTCGACCACAAGTTAGACACATGAGCGTGTCTTGTGGCCATGTGAATAAGTCAGTATGTATGCCCTGATTTGCCACGGATTAGACACACGGGGGTGTCTAATGCCGTGTGAGGCACATGGCCTGTTCACATGGGCGTGTGACCTTTATAACTTAGAAAAAAATGTTTAAGTTTTGCAAAAATTTTGTATGTGCTCGGTTTAGTCCTGACTTCTTTCTAAAGCATGTTTAAGGTCTCGTTGACCTATGTAAGGGACTCTATATTGATGTATAACCTATGATGCTATGATGATTGTGAAATGAATGCTAAATGTTTCGATATGTCCGGTAATGCCTCTTAACCCTAGTCTAGCAATAGATACGGGTTAAGGATGTTACATTTGTTAGTATCAGAGCTATGGTTTAGTCAGTTCTAGGACTAACATAGCTAATGTGAGTTTAGCTATACACGCCACATTTAAACTACTATAGTGTGATATCTCCCGACTCTGACGAAAATTATTTTGATGAGACAGATAAGTGTTCCAACTGAGCTAATTCTGATAGTACGGAATGAGTACTCAAATGTTTGAATGGAAATGTGTTGATAATGAGTTGAAACTCATAAAGGTATGGATCAAAGCGTATGACATTTTTGTTATCGATAAATGTTATAATTATATAAGCGTATGAGTTATGACATTAGAGTTATGATTACTATATGAAATACTTTGATCGTGGATTAGTGATTTGAGTTGGCATATGAACTATTTGTTAAGAACAAAAGCGATTAAAAGCAAATTTTTATTAAATGTTTTGGGAATGTGAACTTAGAAATGAACTGACTATTTGTGATAGTATGTGTTAAGTGCAAGTATGAGAGAGTTAAATTTGAGGCTTTACTACCCTCACCCCCTTATCAGTAAAATGTTACTATGAAATTTGTAAGTAAGATTTGGGTTGAATAAGCCTACGAGTATGGAATTACAAAAGTCTGTGTTCGAAAGATTAATAATGTGATCAGAAAAGTTAATGAACCAGCAAATGAAGGCAGTATTAAAAAAGATATTGGATAGTTCTGAAGACTATTCAAATTATGCAAAGTCACTATTACAAAAGAAATTAACTCCGATTAAATGACCTATTCAGGTATGTTATCTTAAGAAAATACTAGCTAGAAGCTTTTCTGAATTGACTTCTGTTAGTGAAGGGATAATGTGAAAATTTCTGATAACAGAATTAGTCAGTTGAAATAATGATTGAATTGTACTGATGGCTGAGTACAGTGGTTATAGTCAGGTAGTTATTATGACTTCTTCTGGACATTCTATGTGTGCATTTATCCTCAGAAGCATATGTGACTGTTTAATTTCAGAAGGAATTCTTATTTTATGAGAACATTAGCTAAACATGCTAATAAATGAAAGTATCGTTGGTCTGTTTGGGTTATGTACGACATTGCTATGTCTTTCTCTGGTATTTATTCCATTATGTGGATATGAAAGTTGACGGTAAAATCTGTATTTATGAGAGATATTGTTCTTTCTGGACATTTTTGGGATATCATCAGAGTTGATATCATCCTATTTAAGTTGTAATTTTTTTTGATATTCTGTGTAGCTTCAGATGTTGAAAATTTCACTATTCTGGTTTTCTTATGATTCTATGTGATTATCTATAAGAGATATCTATTTGACAGAAATGGCTATTGTAACATCCCGAAATAGGGCCTAAACGGAATAGTGGTTGCGAAACCACAAATTCAAGGTAGAAAAATTTATTTTATTATTATTTTGAGGTTCATGATATGATTACATGATTGTGTGAAAATTTCGTGATGAAATTCTATGCATAAAGTGCTTAGGTTGAGATTAGGGACTAAATCGAATAATTTGAAAAACTTGCATTCTAGAAGTTTTTAGTATGAAATTGCTTTGAAATATTAATTAGGAGGTCTTAAATAGCAATTTGACCAATTTTAAGTTCATGGAAAAAATTAGGACATGGAAGGAATTTTTGGAAAGTTTAGTAGTAAGGGCATTTTGGTCATTTAGTTATTAAAATGAATTAAAAACAAAATTAAAAGCCAATTTTTGTCCATCTTCTTCATTAGGACGAAATTTCAAGGGTTCTCCATAGCTAGGGTTTGTTTCAAGCTTTCAAGCTCCATAGTAAGTGATTCCAAGCCCCGTTTTTAATGTTCTTTACGTTTTCGGAGTCCCGATAGCTCGATAAAGCTTATGCTAGCAATAGTTTAAGTTAGGGTTCATATTTGGAAAAATACCCATATGTGAAATTTGTGTATTTTGATGTTTTATGATAGAATATGAGGTTTTAAATTATGTTAGACAATTTGTACTACTCGGTTTTAAGCAAAAACGAGTAAAAGGACTTAATCGGTAAAAATACCTAATAGTCATAAGTGCATGTTAGGGTATGAATTTGATGCTGCCGTAGAAGGGAAAAATGACCAGCATGTCATAAAACATAAGAAAATAGGATGAAGTTAAATTTACGAGCATTGGGGCAAAAGTGTAAATATGCGAAAGTTTAGGGGCAAAACTGTAATTTTTCCAAAATATGATTTTGGGTCAATTTGAATAATGTGAGTCCTAATTAGACTATATTTTAAATGATAGAGCAAGGAAAACTGAAATTCGGGCTAAAATGGAGAAAATACCAAGTTGTGGACGAAATGGTAAAAGTAGCTATTTTTTTTTTTGCATACGAGGTAAGTTTCATCAGAAATAAATGCAATATTCTTTTATTTTACATTATTATTGTCAATTTCAGCATTTATATACTTATTTCATGAGAATATTTAAAGTCGAATTAAAGTAAGTGACAGAGAAAAGCATTAGGAAGCCCCGTTTGAACCTTAGGAATGTTAGGATATTGGAGTTGACAGACAGACAGAATGTAAATGAGCCATGTAAGTCCATATCGATATATGGCTTTGGAGACAGGAATGAGCCATGTAAGCCCATATTAGATATATATATGGCATTGGAGACAGAATAATTCATGTAAGTCCATGTCGAAGACATGGCATTGGCGAGATATTGATAGACAGAACGACCCCAATATCCTTAGTATTCCGAGTGGTTCAATGGGTCATTGTACACGTTAAATTACAGTGAATTATTAGCAAAAGGAAGGTAGATTATATTTATGAATAGTGAAAGGTCAGGTAAGAAAAAGTTAAGTGAGTAAAGAAGAAGGTAGAAAATGAGAAGTAAATAAAGTTTATGAGGCTACGTGACATTATGTATAATTATTCATTATGTTTGAATGTTGTAATTTATTTGCTTGTAAGCTTACTAAGCCTAGTGCTTACTCTCTTTATTTTCTTTTTCTTATAGTTTTTATCAAGCCACTCGGGGATCGAAGGAAACGCGTCGGAGACCCGATCACACTATCGAAGGAATCACATTGGTATAGTTAGACGTTTCATTTTGTGTATGGCATGTATAGGAACTTGGTTTCTTTTGATATGATATGATCAATGAATGATGTGTAAATACTTGCTAGTGATTAACTAATAGAAGGGCTGATGATATACATGTTTAATAGTATGTATGAATAAGTAGTAACTATCACATGAAAACTAAGAAAATGTGAAAGTAACTTAAAAACAGATTTAAGTATCAGAAATAGCATGACTTTGAAAAATCACTAAAAATTGTATAAACATATTTTTAAGATGAATAATATATGAAATTAAAGCCTATTATGTCTATTTTCTTATGGAATAAGCAAAACAGGTAAAGGTATTATATTTTATGAGATATCTGAGTTTTAGTGAAACAGGGTCAGAGAAATTTCTAGATCCCCTGTTTCAACTTTGGAAATTCACCATAAATTGTACAAAAGTAATTAGGTGGTGTAATTTATATGGTTAGAATCCTTATTGAATCTAGTTTAATAGAAACAAATGGTATAGTTATATTAATTTTGTATAGGGAGAAAAGTGGTTCGTAGTAAGTAGAGGTCAGTGCAGTCAAATTCTGAAACAGGGGTAACTTTAACTAATAAACTGTACTAATTGGCTGAGTCAAAAATTCTAGAAACAAATTAGTGGATAGATATATGAGTCTAGTTTCAGAAAAAAATTACGGATCTAAATTTTGAGTTTCGGAACTCAAGATATGAATTTTTAGGCGACTACAACGCAGAATGACAGCACATTCCAAAAAGTTTAAATAAAAAAAATTTTAAAACTATTTAAGTGATAGATTAAGTTTAGTAATGCCTCGTGCTCGATTTTGGCAACAGTCTCGGGTAAGGAGTGTTATATTTATTGGTATCAGAGCAGGTTTAGTCAGTTCTCGGAATAGTTAGTGTGAGTAAAAGTCTAGCTATACATGCCATACCTGTATTTTGATAGTGTGATGACTCCTGACGATTTTTAAATATTTTGTTTTATTGTAATGGATCCCGAGTGAGCTGGTGATGATGATGTAGGAAGTAATGCGCCTGCTCCCGTGGAAGGGGTAGCGCCATATGAGAATAAGCCAGTAACAGTTAATCAGGGAGGAGTTACTCGAGAAGCTCTCTTCCAAGCTTTGAATGATTGGTTTGCCGAGTTCGTTCGTACGAATCCGGTAGTTAGACCTCCACCCCTCATGATTCTCAGGGCTACCCATGTAGCTCAAGCTCCCCAGATCAGTGCATGTGATAAGAGAAAAGCCACCAGATTGATAGAATCAGGAAATAAGCGGAAA
This sequence comes from Gossypium anomalum, assembly GCA_025698475.1. Taxonomy (NCBI): domain Eukaryota; kingdom Viridiplantae; phylum Streptophyta; class Magnoliopsida; order Malvales; family Malvaceae; genus Gossypium; species Gossypium anomalum. The sequence goes on from CM046967.1 coordinate 69,746,597, forward strand.
GAATTTGAGCAACAAAGATGATGATGCAGAAAGAGCGAGAATTTTGGTTAGAACATACTATCGTAGTCTTTGACGAATTATCTTGTACACCCGAGGAATGTATGAAATGTGTAGTATCACTTTTTGGAGACTCACCTTACTACTGTGGAAGACACTTATATCAGTTGTACCAAAGGAAAGGGTCACTTGGGATTTCTTTCAGAGAGAATTTCGTAAAAAAGTACATCACCGGAGGTTTATTGACCGAAGAGAAAAGAATTCTGGAATTGAAACAAGGCAATATGATTTGGTGACCGATTATGAGCGTGAATTTGTCGTGCTCAAGTAAATATGCTCAAGAATGTGTGTCCACAGAGGCTATCATGTGTAAAAGGTTTGAGGATGGGTTAAATGATGATATCCGACTATCAGTGGGTAGGAATGAGAAGGGCATTTCAGAGTTTATTTCTATATGCTTGATCTGTCAGCAGATAAAGGCCGAACATCAGGTACCTTCAGGTTTATTGCAACTTGTGCTAGTCCTCGAGTGGAAATGGGATCGAGTTACTATAGATTTTGTGACAGATTGCCGCTTACATCGAGAAAGAAACATGCAATATGGGTTGTGATTGACAAGTTAACTAAGTCGGCTCATTTTATCCCAATCCGTATGGATTACTCACTTGACAAGTTGGCTGAGTTATACATTTCAGAGATAGTTAGACTACATGGAGTGCCATTATCGATTATTTGCATGTAAATCCAAGATTTACTTCATGGTTTTGGAAGAAATTACAGAAGGCTTTGGGCACAAAGTTGAGTTTTAGTACAGCTTTCCATCCTCAAACTGACGGTCAGTCAGAGAGAGTTATTCAGGTACTTGAAGATATGCTTAGATGCTGTGTATTGGAATTTCAAGGCAGTTGGGAAAAAATATTTACCATTAGTAGAATTTGCCTACAATAATAGTTATCAGTCGAGTTTGAAGATGGCACCTTATGAAGCTTTGTATGGACGTAAATGTCGCACACCTTTGTATTGGACAGAGCTTAAGGGAAATCAGATTTACGGAGTTGATCTAGTTAAGGAAACAGAAGAGAAAGTAAAAATCATCAGAGATTGCTTAAAAGCAGCCTCAAACAGACAAAAGTCGTATGCAGATTTAAAGAGAAAAGAGATTGAGTATCAAGTTGGTGACAAAGTTTTTTTTTTTTTTTTTGAAAGTATCCCCGTGGAAGAAAGTTCTCAGATTTGGCAAGAAAGGCAAACTAAGTCCACGTTTTATTGGACCGTTTGAAGTGATTGAGAGAGTCGGACCATTAGCATATCGATTAGCTTTGCCGATTAAGTTAGAGAAGATTCATAATGTATTTCATGTGTCTATGCTACGTCGTTATCGTTCAGATCCGTCACAAGTAATTTCTCAGACAGAGGTTGAGATTCAGTCAGACATGACTTACGGTGAAGAACCAGTAAAGATTCTAACTCGAGAGGTAAAGCAATTAAGGAACAAAAGTATTGTACTTGTGAAAGTACTATGGAATAGGCATGGGGTAGACAAGGCTACATGGGAACCCAAAGAGGCTATGCGAAAACAGGACCCAAATCTTTTCATGGTAAGATTTTCGGGGACGAAAATCCCTAAAGGGGGGAGAAATGTAACATCCCGAAATAGGGCCTAAACGGAATAGTGGTTGCGAAACCACAAATTCAAGGTAGAAAAATTTATTTTATTATTATTTTGAGGTTCATGATATGATTACATGATTGTGTGAAAATTTCGTGATGAAATTCTATGCATAAAGTGCTTAAGTTGAGATTAGGGACTAAATCGAATAATTTGAAAAACTTGCATTCTAGAAGTTTTTAGTATGAAATTGCTTTGAAATATTAATTAGGAGGTCTTAAATAGCAATTTGACCAATTTTAAGTTCATGGAAAAAATTAGGACATGGAAGGAATTTTTGGAAAGTTTAGTAGTAAGGGCATTTTGGTCATTTAGTTATTAAAATGAATTAAAAACAAAATTAAAAGCCAATTTTTGTCCATCTTCTTCATTAGGACGAAATTTCAAGGGTTCTCCATAGCTAGGGTTTGTTTCAAGCTTTCAAGCTCCATAGTAAGTGATTCCAAGCCCCGTTTTTAATGTTCTTTACGTTTTCGGAGTCCCGATAGCTCGATAAAGCTTATGCTAGCAATAATTTAAGTTAGGGTTCATATTTGGAAAAATACCCATAGGTGAAATTTGTGTATTTTGATGTTTTATGATAGAATATGAGGTTTTAAATTATGTTAGACAATTTGTACTACTCGGTTTTTAGCAAAAACGAGTAAAAGGACTTAATCGGTAAAAATACCTAATAGTCATAAGTGCATGTTAGGGTATGAATTTGATGCTGCCGTAGAAGGGAAAAATGACCAGCATGTCATAAATTTACGAGCTTTGGGGCAAAAGTGTAAATATGCGAAAGTTTAGGGGCAAAACTGTAATTTTGCCAAAATATGATTTTGGGTCAATTTGAATAATGTGAGTCCTAATTAGACTATATTTTAAATGATAGAGCAAGGAAAACTGAAATTCGGGCTAAAATGGAGAAAATACCAAGTTGTGGACGAAATGGTAAAAGTAGCTATTTTTTTTTGCATACGAGGTAAGTTTACTGTAAATAAATGCAATATTCTTTTATTTTACATTATTATTGTCAATTTCCAGCATTTATATACTTATTTCATGAGAATATTTAAAGTCGAATTAAAGGCGAAGTGACAGAGAAAAAGCATTAGGAAGCCCCGTTTGAACCTTAGGAATGTTAGGATATTGGAGTTGACAGACAGACAGAATGTAAATGAGCCATGTAAGTCCATATCGATATATGGCTTTGGAGACAGGAATGAGCCATGTAAGCCCATATTAGATATATATATGGCATTGGAGATAGGAATAATTCATGTAAGTCCATGTCGAAGACATGGCATTGGCAGGATATTGATAGACAGGAACGACCCCAATATCCTTAGTATTCCGAGTGGTTCAATGGGTCATTGTACACGTTAAATTACAGTGAATTATTAGCAAAAGGGAAGGTAGATTATATTTATGAATAGTGAAAGGTCAGGTAAGAAAAAAGTTAAGTGAGTAAAGAAGAAGGTAGAAAATGAGAAGTAAATAAAGTTTATGAGGCTAGGTGACATTATGTATAATTATTCATTATGCTGAATGTTGTAATTTATTTGCTTGTAAGCTTACGAAGCCTAGTGCTTACTCTCTTTATTTTCTTTTTCTTATAGTTTTTATCAAGCCACTCGGGGATCGAAGGAAACGTCGGAGACCCGATCACACTATCGAAGGAATCACATTGGTATAGTTAGACGTTTCATTTTGTGTATGGCATGTATAGGAACTTGGTTTCTTTTGATATGATATGATCAATGAATGATGTGTAAATACTTGCTAGTGATTAACTAATAGAAGGGCTGATGGTATACATGTTTAATAGTATGTATGAATAAGTAGTAACTATCACATGAAAACTAAGAAAAATGTGAAAGTAACTTAAAAACAGATTTAAGTATCAGAAATAGCATAACTTTGAAAAATCACTAAAAATTGTATAAACATATTTTTAAGATGAATAATATATGAAATTAAAGCCTATTATGTCTATTTTCTTATGGAATAAGCAAAACAGGTAAAGGTATTATATTTTATGAGATATCTGAGTTTTAGTGAAACAGGGTCAGAGAAATTTCTAGATCCCCTGTTTCAACTTTGGAAATTCACCATAAATTGTAAAAAAGTAATTAGGTGGTGTAATTTATATGGTTAGAATCCTTATTGAATCTAGTTTAATAGAAACAAATGGTATAGTTATATTAATTTTGTATAGGGAGAAAAGTGGTTCGTAGTAAGTAGAGGTCAGTGCAGTCAAATTCTGAAACAGGGGTAACTTTAACTAATAAACTGTACTAATTGGCTAAGTCAAAAATTCTAGAAAAAAATTAGTGGATAGATATATGAGTCTAGTTTCAGAAAAAAATTACGGATCTAAATTTTGAGTTTCGGAACTCAAGATATGAATTTTTAGGCGACTACAACGCAGAATGACAGCACATTTCGAAAAGTTTAAATAAAAAAAATTTTAAAACTATTTAAGTGATAGATTAAGTTTAGTAATGCCTCGTGCTCGATTTTGGCAACAGTCTCGGGTAAGGAGTGTTACATTTATTGGTATCGAGCAGGTTTAGTCGGTTCTCGAATAGTTAGTGTGAGTAAAAGTCTAGCTATACATGCCATACCTGTATTTTGATAGTGTGATGACTCACGATTTTTAAATATTTTGTTTTATTGTAATGGATCCCGAGTGAGCTGGTGATGATGATGTAGGAAGTAATGCGCTTTGCTCCGTGGAAGGGGTAGCGCCATATGAGAATAGGCCAAACGATTAATCGGGAGGAGGAGTTACTCGAGAGCTCTCTTCCAAGCTTTGAATGATTGGTTTGCCGAGTTCGTTACTCTGCATTTAATCCGGTAGTTAGACCTCCACCCCCTCATGATTCTCAAAGCTACCCATGTAGCTCAAGCTCCCCATCACAGTACAAAGATAAGAGAAAAGCCACCAGTTGATAGAATCGGAAATAAGGGGGCGGAAGAATTTGAGCAACAAAAGATGATGATGCAGAAAGAGCAGAATTTTGGTTAGAAAATACTATCGAGTCTTTGACGAATTATCTTGTACACCCGAGGAATGTATGAAATGTGTAGTATCACTTTTGGAGACTCACCTACTACTGTGGAAGACACTTATATCAGTTGTACCAGAGGAGAGGGTCACTTGGGATTTCTTTCAGAGGAATTTTCGTAAAAGTACATCACCCGGATGTTTATTGACCGAAGAGAAAAGAATTCTGGAATTGAAATAAGGCAATATGATGGACCGATTATAAGCGTGAATTTGTCGTGCTCAATTAAATATGCTCAAGAATGTGTGTCCACAGAGGCTATCATGTGTAAAAGGTTTGAGGATGGGTTAAATCATGATATCCGACTGTCAGTGGGTAGGAATGAGAAGGGCATTTCAGAGTTTATTTCTAGATGCTTGATCTGTCAGCAGGTAAAGGCCGAACATCAGGTACCTTCAGGTTTATTGCAGCTTGTGCTAGTCCCTGAGTGGAAATGGGATCGAGTTACTATAGATTTTGTGACAGATTGCCGCTTTACATCGAGAAAGAAAGATGCAATATGGGTTGTGATTGACAAGTTAACTAAGTCGGCTCATTTTATCCCAATCCGTATGGATTACTCACTTGACAAGTTGGTGAGTTATACATTTCGAGATAGTTAGACTACATAGAGTGCCATTATCGATTATTTCGCATGTAAATCCAAGATTTACTTCACGGTTTTGGAAGAAATTACGAGAAGGCTTTGGGCACAAAGTTGAGTTTTAGTACAGACTTTCCATCCTCAAACCGACGGTCGATCGAGAGAGTTATTCAGTACTTGAAGATATGCTTAGATGTCATGTATTGGAATTTCAAGGCGCTTGGGAAAAATATTTACCATTAGTAGAATTTGCCTACAATAATAGTTATCAATCGAGTTTGAAGATGGCACCTTATGAAGCTTTGTATGGACGTAAATGTCGCACACCTTTGTATTGGACAGAGCTTTAAGGAAATCGATTTACTGAGTTGATCTAGTTAAGGAAACAGAAGAGAAAGTAATAATCATCAGAGATTGCTTAAAAGCAGCCTCAGACAGACAAAAGTCGTATGCAGATTTAAAGAGAAAAGAGATTGAGTATCAAGTTGGTGACAAAGTTTTTTTTTTTTTTTGAAAGTATCCCCGTGGAAGAAAGTTCTCAGATTTGGCAAGAAAGGCAAACTAAGTCCACGTTTTATTGGACCGTTTGAAGTGATTGAGAGAGTCGGACCATTAGCATATCGATTAGCTTTGCCGATTAAGTTAGAGAAGATTCATAATGTATTTCATGTGTCTATGCTACGTCGTTATCGTTCAGATCCGTCACAAGTAATTTCTCAGACAGAGGTTGAGATTCAGTCAGACATGACTTACGGTGAAGAACCAGTAAAGATTCTAACTCGAGAGGTAAAGCAATTAAGGAACAAAAGTATTGTACTTGTGAAAGTACTATGGAATAGGCATGGGGTAGACGAGGCTACATGGGAACCCGAAGAGGCTATGCAAAACAAGACCCAAATCTTTTCACAGTGTAAGATTTTCTGGGGACGAAAATCCCTAAAGGGGGAGAAATGTAACATCCCGAAATAGGGCCTAAACGGAATAGTGGTTGCGAAACCACAAATTCAAGGTAGAAAAATTTATTTTATTATTATTTTGAGGTTCATGATATGATTACATGATTGTGTGAAAATTTCGTGATGAAATTCTATGCATAAAGTGCTTAGGTTGAGATTAGGGACTAAATCGAATAATTTGAAAAACTTGCATTCTAGAAGTTTTTAGTATGAAATTGCTTTGAAATATTAATTAGGAGGTCTTAAATAGCAATTTGACCAATTTTAAGTTCATGGAAAAATTAGGACATGGAAGGAATTTTTGAAAGTTTAGTAGTAAGGGCATTTTGGTCATTTAGTTATTAAAATGAATTAAAAACAAAATTAAAAGCCAATTTTTGTCCATCTTCTTCATTAGGACGAAATTTCAAGGGTTCTCCATAGCTAGGGTTTGTTTCAAGCTTTCAAGCTCCATAGTAAGTGATTCCAAGCCCCGTTTTTAATGTTCTTTACGTTTTCGGAGTCCCGATAGCTCGATAAAGCTTATGCTAGCAATAATTTAAGTTAGGGTTCATATTTGGAAAAATACCCATAGGTGAAATTTGTGTATTTTGATGTTTTATGATAGAATATGAGGTTTTAAATTATGTTAGACAATTTGTACTACTCTGTTTTAAGCAAAAAAAGCAGTAAAAGGACTTAATCGGTAAAAATACCTAATAGTCATAAGTGCATGTTAGGGTATGAATTTGATGCTGCCGTAGAAGGGAAAAATGACCAGCATGTCATAAAACATAAGAAAATAGGATGAAGTTAAATTTACGAGCTTTGGGGCAAAAGTGTAAATATGCTAAAGTTTAGGGCAAAATCAGTAATTTTTCCAAAATATGATTTTGGGTCAATTTGAATAATGTGAGTCCTAATTAGACTATATTTTAAATGATAGAGCAAGGAAAACTGAAATTCGGGCTAAAATGGAGAAAATACCAAGTTGTGGACGAAATGGTAAAAGTAGCTATTTTTTTTTTTGCATACGAGGTAAGTTTAATGTAAATAAATGCAATATTCTTTTATTTTACATTATTATTGTCAATTTCCAGCATTTATATACTTATTTCATGAGAATATTTAAAGTCGAATTAAAGGCGTAGTGACAGAGAAAAAGCATTAGGAAGCCCCGCTTGAACCTTAGGAATGTTAGGATATTGGAGTTGACAGACGATGTGACAGTAATGTAAATGAGCCATGTAAGTCCATATCGAGATATATGGCTTTGGAGACAGGAATGAGCCATGTAAGCCCATATTAGATATATATATGGCATTGGAGACAGAAATAATTCATGTAAGTCCATGTCGAAGACATGACATATTGGCGATATTGATAGATGTGAACGACCCCAATATCCTTAGTATTCCGAGTGGTTCAATGGGTCATTGTACACGTTAAATTACAGTGAATTATTAGCAACAGGGAAGGTAGATTATATATATGAATAGTGAAAGGTCGTAAGAAAAAAAGTTAAGTGAGTAAAGAAGAAGGTAGAAAATGAGAAGTAAATAAAGTTTATGAGGCTAGGTGACATTATGTATAATTATTCATTATGCTTTGAATGTTGTAATTTATTTGCTTGTAAGCTTACTAAGCCTAGTGCTTACTCTCTTTATTTTCTTTTTCTTATAGTTTTTATCAAGCCACTCGGGGATCGAAGGAAACGTCGGAGACCCGATCACACTATCGAAGGAATCACATTGGTATAGTTAGACGTTTCATTTTGTGTATGGCATGTATAGGAACTTGGTTTCTTTTGATATGATATGATCAATGAATGATGTGTAAATACTTGCTAGTGATTAACTAATAGAAGGGCTGATGATATACATGTTTAATAGTATGTATGAATAAGTAGTAACTATCACATGAAAACTAAGAAAAATGTGAAAGTAACTTAAAAACAGATTTAAGTATCAGAAATAGCATGACTTTGAAAAATCACTAAAAATTGTATAAACATATTTTTAAGATGAATAATATATGAAATTAAAGCCTATTATGTCTATTTTCTTATGGAATAAGCAAAACAGGTAAAGGTATTATATTTTATGAGATATCTGAGTTTTAGTGAAACAGGGTCAGAGAAATTTCTAGATCCCCTGTTTCAACTTTGGAAATTCACCATAAATTGTACAAAAGTAATTAGGTGGTGTAATTTATATGGTTAGAATCCTTATTGAATCTAGTTTAATAGAAACACATGGTATAGTTATATTAATTTTGTATAGGGAGAAAAGTGGTTCGTAGTAAGTAGAGGTCAGTGCAGTCAAATTCTGAAACAGGGGTAACTTTAACTAATAAACTGTACTAATTGGCTAAGTCAAAAATTCTAGAAAAAAATTAGTGGATAGATATATGAGTCTAGTTTCAGAAAAAAATTACGGATCTAAATTTTGAGTTTCGGAACTCAAGATATGAATTTTTAGGCGACTACAACGCAGAATGACAGCACATTCCGAAAAGTTTAAATAAAAAAAATTTTAAAACTATTTAAGTGATAGATTAAGTTTAGTAATGCCTCGTGCTCGATTTTGGCAACAGTCTCGGATAAGGGGTGTTACAGCTATATCTGTTATAATCATAATTTCTATTCTGAAATCTGGGAGTATTGCAGTCCCGTTATCAAAGTTATAAAAGTTGTCCTTCTGCATTGGTTACTATTCAAATCATATTTGATTTTCTTCAGGGTTCAAATGCTTTATTAACTGCTGGGATATTATCTATTGTTATGAGTAAGACTTCGATTTTATTATGACATTATGATTTCTATTTGATGATTATGGCATCTGTATAATGATATGTTTGAGTTATTTTTTTTAACAAGAAGAAAAGATTTCTTCGAAAAGACCGATTCAGCAGTTTAAATCTGATTTGAAAGTATTTGATTGAAAATTTAATTGGGTTATATGTGTTTGAATCTATCCACCGGATTGGAAATAAACATTGAACGCACATGTGTAAATTGAAGGATAGTCTGGAGGAAGAATTTGTATTCTTGAAGACTTGATACAGAATTATATCTATCGGAACAATTCTATCTGAGAAATGTTGTGGTAAATTAAAGTTAGTTCAATTGCTGAAATTTTTCTTTTTGCACGAAGATATTGTCAGCCGAAACATTAGTACTGGTTCAGTCTAATTTGAAGAAAAAGTTTATGATCTTCAATCATGCGTCAATGAATGGTTTGAAGTGTAATCTAATAAAAAAGTATACAGAGATATCTTGTGATTCCATACAGTTAAAGTTGCATAAAAAGAGTTATGTGACCTATTTGATGACTATAAGAGTTTAAAATGTTTAACGTCAAAGACAAATTCGAACTTAGCATAGCAAAGCTAGCTCGAATCGTTGAAAATCTCTTGAGTCTGTAAGTGAATATTATTATCCGAGGGAAATGATTATAGTTTCGAATAATTTGAATAATAGACTTTTGTGTGCTTTACAAGCGATGAATACGTGATTAATCTTATCAGCAGATGATTATATGTTAGTTGGATTAGAAGTTAAATTGATGCTTACTAAGTGAATTCATGAAACTTAGAAATGTGTTATCAAATTATAAGTTAAAAAGGGGTTCAGCATAAATCAGAACTTCAGATGTAGAATTGATGATTGCTTGTTGCTTTGAAATAGAGTTTGTATACCAAGAAGCTCTGAGATTGTATAACCATTGTTGCAAGAGGCTCACGGTGTCAGTTAAACTGTTCATACGGGAGTAATCAGATGTTTGATAATATGATAAAGAGGTATTGATAAATGGGTATAAAACATAATATTTCTGACCTCACATTAGATGTCTGAGCTTCCAACAAGTTAAAGTTAATTATTAAGAGTCTTCAGGACTATTTCAGCATGCTTTGATATCACTGAAATAGAATTTTGATAAAATTTGTATCGGAATTATCTCTTATCATTGGAAAAGATAGAGGTCATCTAAATTACTGTTAACTGTCTGAATAAGTCTTTCTGTACGCATAGATTTCTCTTTTGATAAATCAACTGGGTTATTTGTACAGAGACTGTCAGTTTGCATATGGTGTCAGTCTTCATAAATTCATATGGTAATTCTGGGAGAAATTACAGTAAGCTGTAAGTACGAGGTTGTTTTAAAAATTCTCAAAATATTTATTCGTCACTGTAAGTATAAAAGTGACATTGTATAAGGTATCATATGTGGCAGCTTCTGTTGTTCAGGATCCCGCTTTGTGAGTAAATGATTCATGAGATTAAAATCATCAGCGAATTAAAGCAGAAAATAAAGGTAACTCAACATAGTTAGAAATAGATTCAGTTAATATAATGTATAGTGAAAAACATATCAGAATCTTAATTGTGAGATTAAATAGATATGAAATCCCAAGCTATATGTGAATTTACAATGTACTGTGTGAAAGAAAATCCTTAATTTACCTTTCTGGAAAGATTTTCGGGGACGAAATCCCTAAGGGGGGAGAGTTGTAACAGCCCGGTTTCGACCCTAGTCGGAACAGTGGTTTTGGGACCACAAATTTGAGTTAGAAAAATATTTTAATATTATTTTTTGTGTTTACAGCATGATATTAGAGTTGTGTGAAAATTTGTGAAGAAATTTTATTGTTTAAGTATTTAATTCGGTAAAAAGGACTAAATTGCGTAAAGCGTAAAAGTTGTGTTCTTTAAGCTAAAAGTGTCAAATAGTTATAGAACTTAAAAGTTAAGTTCCTTAAGTGGTAAATATACCATTAGTTGTTAGTGGATGTTAATGGATGATAATGGAGTGGCATATGGTGTAATTACTAATGTTTTTAATGGTTAATTAGGTAATTAATTAAATAAATGATAAGTTAATAAAATAAAAACATAAAGTCATCATCTTTTCACCATTTCTCCACTGAAAATAAAAAAGATGAACAACCATGGAAGCTTGAACATTTGGCCAAGCTTTGGAGCTTGATAGGTGAGTAGTTTTTGCCCAGTTTTTGAGCTCGTTGCAGCTTAATCTAGCTAGCCTGTATCTCTATTTTCAAAACTGTTATAGATTTTGTGAGATGCCATTGATGAATTTCATGCTTTTTGATGATTGATGATGAAATATGGAAGTTAGTTGATAGTTTTACATATTTTACAAAGTGATTTTGAGTAAAAATGTAAATTATGGACTAATTTGTGAAATTATGAAATTATGTGGTTAAATGTATGAATAAATTGAATTAACAGGCTACAAGGGACCAAAGGTGAAATCGGCCTAACATGGGCATAGTGAAATTTTGAGTATTTTGTGTTTATGAAATAGGGACTAAATTGCGAAAAATGTGAAATGTCAGGGGTAAAAGTGTAATTAGCCCATTTATGTGTTCTTAGATGAATTTGATTGAATATATGATTAAATAAGTTGAATTTGTATTGAATTAGACCAAGAAATGAGAAAATCAGATTTGGATCGAGGAAAGTCGAAAATTATCGAATAGTTGTTTCGGTCCTTTCGTGTTAGTACGAGGTAAGTTCATAAGTAAATAAATGTTATTAAATTGAAATGTATGTGCATTATGTGTGCTGAATTAATTTGTAAAGGAATATGATTGTGAAGTTGAAATATGCAAAATGTGAATTGAATTTGAGGCACTAAGAGTGCGATAAATGAAATAACTACGGCTATTAAAATGGCACGGAGTGTGCGAGATTATAACAGCATTGGCTGAGTAAATGGCACTATCTGTACAATACCGATATAAGTTCGATTTAATGTAATGGCACTAAGTGTGCGATATAATTATAGCTTTAGCTAATTAATTGGCATTAAGTGTGTGAGTTCGTTAAATGTACAAGGATGATCGAATGAATTAGTGCTTCGAGCACTGAAGTGATAAATGTGATAGATAAGAACGTAATGGTACAGGTATGTACGAAACCTATATGATTGATGATGTTAAGTATGAAGTAGATGAAAAATTATGTAAATGAATGATGAAATGAGTTGAATTGAATAGCATTATTAATGCTATTTATAAGATTAAAGATGTGAAATGAAAGTAAGATATGGCTTTGAATAAGGACGAGTAATATGATGTGTTATATATACTCGTTATATGAAATTGTGGTGTTATGTTTCGGATATGAGATTTACAAAACATGAAACATGGCTTTGATGTATGATTACTTGATTCGAAAACTTGAACAGATAATGAAATTAAAATGGTTGAGTTGGTTATATGATTCATGTATGCGAATTTGATTTATGTGAATAAGGAAATTATAGATGTTCGAGTTTGGAGGTGTTTATAAAGAAGTTGATATAACTTTATGTATAATTTGTAATAAATGACAATGGCTTGGTTAGCGATGAAATGAATATGTGCAAGCTTTACTTATATGATTAAGTTAACGATTGTTAATCGAATTTGAAAGCATGGTTATACGTTCATTGATAAATAAGTTAAGTGAATTATTTAATGTGGTTGCATGAATTTACAAGTATAATGAAGGTATATGTGATTGAGATTTTTTAATTTTGGTTTAGTGATATTGGTTTAAAAATATCATTGAAATGATTTATTTGCTTATGGCTTACTAAGCTTTCAAAGCTTACTCTGTGTGCTTTTCCTATGTTTATAGATTTTTGGAGATCTGCTCGCGTTGGAAGTCGATGGAGACGTGATCACACTATCCGGTTATCATTTCGGTAAATAATGTTTTGAAATTTGGTTATGTGGCATGTATAGGCTATAAGTATGTGAATATGGTTTGAGATGTAAATATATGTTTTTTCCAGTGATATGGCTTGATAATGGATGTGAATATGGTTTGGTTTTGTTATGGTTTATGTGATAAGAAAATCGTATGATTTTATGCTTATGAATAACTAAATGAAATGGTCTATTTGGTATGTGCTTAATTGTTAAATTTGGTATAAGTCTGGCATGAAGATGGATAAGAAATTGAGATGTTGGTAATGTATAATTGAATGAACTCGGCTTATGATTTTGGTAATGTTTGACATATGATTTTAGTATGTTTTGATATAGAGAATGAACATGAAATTGGTTAATGATATTATGAATTGATTTATACATGTTTGGAGTTAAATTTGGCTGAAAATGTTGCATATATGATGCTTGATTTTGGAATTGTAGGGAGGACCGAAATGGGAGGCATATTAGCCTTGTAAATGGCCTATTTTTTCCCACACGAGCAGGGACACAGGCATGTGTCTCTGCAGTGTTGCTCGAGGGCCATTTCGAAATTAGCCTGGCCAGACCACACGGTAGCGTACACACAGGCGTGTGCCAAGCCGTGTGGCCAAGTCAGTTTCAACCACGGGTTAGACACACAAGCGTGTCTTGTGGCCATGTGAATAAGTTAGTATGTATGCCCTAATTCGCCACGGATTAGACACACGGGGGTGTCTAATGCCGTGCGAGGTACACGGCCTGTTCACACGGGCGTGTGACCTTTATAATTTAGAAAAAAAGTTTTAGTTTTGAAAAAATTTTGTATGTGCTCGGTTTAGTCTCGACTCCTTTCTAAAGCATGTTTAAGGTCTCGTTGACCAATGTATGGACTCTGTATTGATGTATAACCTATGATGCTATGATGATTGTGAAATGAATGCTGAATGTTTTAATATGTCTGGTAATGCCTCTTAACCCTAGTCCGGCAACGGATATGGGTTAGGGATTTTACACTTACTCTTGTCTTGCCATAGCATTTTCATTTGTTAGTTATAATTCACATATTACAGATATTAGTATTCCTTAATTATCTCTACATTCTTATAACATTTTTTCCATAACATTAAACACATTCCTTTATAATAACTTGACCAATTTATACCTAACTGATCCATATGGAGACGATCTCACTTATCACTTTATTACTTGAACCGATGTGTACACTTGCAAAATTTGATTAGCATATTCACACACATCTCCCTTGTAACTCAAGAAAATATTTTTCCATATTCACATTATTAAATCAAGATGAGTCCAAAACCTTTAATATTTCTTGAACCATGGTTCTCTTGTTTTTTCTAGGAGGCATTTTAATAAAAAATTCTTACCAAGGATGTTAAATGAATAGTAAAATAGAGTCAAGATCACTTAACCTCAATCTCGTATGTGCTTCCTCTTCGATTTGATGATGACTTCCCTCAATTTGGCCTCTAGAATTAGGGATAAAGGATTGAAAACCTAGATTTCAAATGATAAAGGGGTTTGGGATTTAGGGGTTTTAGAGAGGTTTTAGAAGATGTTGGGTGTTGGAATGAGGTTAGATTATATTAAGGGGTATTTTATGTTTTTAAAGAGTATTTTTAGGTTAAAAAATCGGGTATAATAAGGGTCATTTTGTCGGGTTACGTGAATGGGTCGGGCCGACCCTGCAAAAATTTGCAGCGATGTCGCGACACAGGGGTTCCGTGTCGCAACATCCTCAGTAGACTACTTATGTCGCGATACTGGGGTCCAATGTCGCGACACTCCCTGCAGTTTTGAAATTCTGAGAAATTGCCTTCTATGTCGCGACACAGGTTAGTGATGTCGCGACATCAAGTTGATTTTTGAACTTCTTTGTTACTGCCCACGATGCTGCAACATATAATTGTCTATGTCGCAACGTTTGACCTTGTTTTCTGAATTTTTACTCTTCAGAATACTCCAAGCACCTATTAAACCTAGCTTTGACCTACTTGTAATACATTAACAACTTGGTAAGTGGAATATACAGTTAGTCATAATCAAACGATGGAAAGATGTTAGGTGACATATGCATTGGGGTACTCCTTGTAATTTTTTTTCTATCTGTATTAGTCCAACACCCATCATGCCATTCCATTCGTCTACGATTGTCTCTTTCTCTAGATTTACCTTTCCGGCCTACTTCAACGGCTGACAACTTTTTTCGCATGTCATAACTATTAGTGATTTGCAAAGCCACATACCCATACAACAGCTTTAATTAGTGTTCAGCATTCTTGCTTTGGAAAAAGGTTGAGGATTGTGGTTCAAAATTGTTGCTTATGGTGCTTTTATCCTTTTCATTTATCAAGTATAACTTTTCAGGAGTAATTTTTAAGGAGATTTGTGGAGGGATTGAGAAAAAAGATCGTATTGCGCTACTGAAATTCTTCTTCTATGGTTTTTTAGATTAAGCCATCAGCTTGTAGATAATCCCCTTAGATAGTTCTTGTAAGAATTGAGCACTTCGTAATGACCATAACTCGATGCTAATACACACCAATTGTTCAATTTGACTGAAACTTGCTATATGATTGTAAGTTCTATCAATATATATTTTTCTGACTCTTTTCAACATCTAGCAAATTCCCAGATCTATAAACTTATGGGGGGCTTGGTTTAGAACTAAGGATGTGAAAAGGATGGTCAATTCAGGTTTATCCTTTTGAACTACTGGTTTCTCTTCTTTTTGTCCTTTAAAATTTTGAATTGACAAATTTTTTTCTATTAAATCAGTCATAACTATCATTGTCTCTATTGGTGGGTCGATGTTATACCGTTATTGTAGCTTAGCTTCTTTAGCATTACCCGAGACTTATAGGACGATGAGTTTCATGTCTATTTGATTCTTCGATTATCTGTCTATTTCAACTACTAGCTCCATCTCTTCTCTTTCTGAAGTTGCATTTGATTCGTCTGAATATTCTTCTATCTACTGAGATTGATAATAATCTGGGAGTTCTTCTTCGCAAGTATTTATGATGACACTTTCCTCTCTACTTAAGTTCGGACTTAGTACCTCTTGGTATCTTTTTAATGGCATATTATTATGGTCATTATCATCCTGGGGAAGAACTAGGGTTTCTCCCTAGAGTTGACTTAATTCAAGCATTAATAATCGTTGGTTCTTTTGTATCTTCAAATCTTCATAGACTCTTTCTTCATAGATATCTTCATCATAATATAAGTTTTCATTGGACAACATATAATAAAAGTTATCCACGAATTTGTGCTGACTGATTATTAGTTGATGGTGTCTAAGGTTCCTAAAAAAATGAACAAATGTTAAAAGTGTTAATTAACAAAACAAATTGAAAGTTGTAACTATAACCTACATATTCCCTCATTATTCTTTTAAAATGCAAAAATTAAAATCAATCTAGTGACATTGCCTCCTAGCAACGACGCCAACACCCTGACCACTTTCAGACATACTAACATCCAGAGTGTGAATACTGCAATGAAATATAGAAAGACAAGGCGGTTTCTACAGGTATACAGGTCGAGTTGTAATATATTTTTACAATGAACTAGGTGAGTACTCCGAGGATCGCAACTAAGGGAAGCAAGTGCCAAATCAGTTCTAACCTAAGCATTAAAAGATCTAATTAGTAATTTTAAATTAGTTATAGTACAAAAATATAAAATAAAGGATTTTTGGGGTTTTTATAATAATAAAGACAAAATAACATAAAAGAAATAGAGTTCAAGAGACAGAAAGGGAAAATAAATCAAATCTTGATTATGGATGATTAGCTCGCTTTAGTAATTTCCATCAACTGTCGTTTCGAGTTGCTCGTCAATCAACTAGTTGCTACCCTAGCAGTATCTTCCAATCTTCCACTAACATAACAAGTCAATAATAACTACTTATCTTTCGACCTTACAATCTAGACTGGCTTGGGGTAAAGGTGTTAATGGATGGGTCATACCAATTTTTGGTTAATTCCCACCTTGATGACTTCCTGGGGCTGTCAGGCCTAAGGTTTGTTTACGTTCTTTCTTTTCCAAATAGTTGATCCATTGAGTAACCCTACACCACATTTAACAAATCATACCTTTACTCACTAATTCCTTATAGAGGGCTTAGTTCCTCATGGCTTTCATAGACAATATAGAATCGATGTAAAGGGAAAGCATGCTAATTAAATTGAAAAGATAACGTAAATGAAATAGCCTGATTGTGTTGAGATTAATAGTGAATCCTCACAATTTGAATGCTTCCACAATTCAGATCTCTTGAAAACAACAAAGAACAACTGAAATAAATTCTAAAACCTAAAACCAAAAGAAAAACTAAACTAAATTTGCTAAAGAAAATCTAGGCTAAGTGAATGTTGTCCATCACATTTGCTACAGGAGCCTATTTATAGATTCTAAGTGGTTGTTGTCCTTAATCCTAGGTTAGCTGACGTTCTTGAGCTTTAAGTTTGATTGTGTAGACCAAAATGCCCCTACTTCGTGTTTAATTTCTATCACAGAGTTGATGTCGCGACACACTAGGACCTGTGTCGCGACATGGCAATCAATATACTCCTCTTGGCCTATCTTTAGGGGTATGTCACGACACCCTCAATCTGTGTCACGACATCAAAGGCAGTCTTAAGCTTTCTCCATTCTGTTCTTTATGTGGTGACATTAAAAATCCTATGTTGCGATAAAGCAAACAGTATTGGTTTAGTACGCCTTCTAAAGGTCTCCTGCACACTCACAAAGTGCGTTAGCTCTCCCTTAGGCCTCATTCGGCTCCTAAGGTTAATAAAAGACTTAATTTGTACATTTTATTAAATGTAAATAAAACTAAGAAAACTTAACTAAAACATAACGACAATGTTTGTATTCAAGCTCCTTAAATGCGAACACTACTTTAATTTGCTATACTAAATTACGGCATATCAGTTACTTAGTGAAATTAGGATGCTAGTGTAGTTTAAGTGATATGCAAACTGCCAAGTTTAATGAAACTATGTTTTATGTGAACTTATGTTAATGCATGAACTTGTGTTTCCCTGCTAATCTGCTACCTTTTAGGCTAATAATGGTATGTGAGTTATGTTTGAATGTTTGTGCCAGGCTTCAGTGAAGTGCAAGCCTATAAATAATTCTAAGTGTTTGAGTATTATGTTTTACATGATTTGGTACTCTGATGTTTTGTGCATGTGATTTGTGTTTTAATTAAGAGTGTTTTTCATTGCATTGTTAAAAATTAGCACTATGTTTACGTTCTATGAATAAGTGATGTGTTCGAGGTTAGGTTTGGAGTTAATAGAGAGTCACTTCGGTCATTCAGGCCAGATTTGGGATGTTACACTAGGTCAAAAAGGCCCAGGAAGTACTTGTAATTGGACCTGATGTGAGAGAGGCCCAAAACCCCTGATGTAAGGAGGTGGGACGGCAAAACCCTAGTAATATTAACTACAGTTGTCGTGCCCTATATCCTAGATAAACTACGATATTGTTTCTCTAGTGGAAATAAACTTCTACAACTCTATAAGGGTTCTACCTTTTCTTCCTATAAATAGATGGTACCAGTAAAGCTATTAAGACAACTTTTTGAGAGATTGTTATTCTGTCAAAAAATAGAGTGAATTTATTCTCAACTTATAAACACATTTTTTAGAATAACAATTTTACTGGTTTCTTTTAAAGAGGAGAGAATTTTAATTTTCACCCCAAAAGGAAAACTTTTTCTAGGTCTATGTTTTGATTCAATTGGTTCAAGCCCACACTCAAAGTAGTTTGTGGTATGAGAATAGAAGAGAAGATCGTTTGGTTGAAAGCCAAAAAAGTCAAGGATTCACTTATCCAAAAACACATATACGAATTCAGTTAAGGTTTATTTCTATAAATATCACAAATCGAGTTGATTTTCAAATTTTTAATTTTTCGCTATGCAAAAAAATAGTTTGCAAACCAGGTTTTTTTCCAACAAAAGGAATATTTGTTCTTCGAAATGAGGATTAGAAGCTAGTATAAGGAAGGGAGTGTAATAGTAGAAAAGTGCATAAATGTGTTCAAATGATGTGTGAACAATTACATGAAGTGTAAAAAAAATACGTGAAATGGTTATAAAGGTTAGTCTATAATGTAACATACTAATAGAGCTATTGTGACATGTGTTTATCAAATGTTGGTATCTGATAGTAGATAGTATCCGCTAGTTGATTGTATCCACTTGCATAGAGTATCCGCTAGAGAATACTTCGAAAATCAAAATGTATTCGACTGTAAGGGCGTGTCTTTTAGATGGTTTAAGTGTTGGTTGTATTTCTGTGGAACTCACTAAGTTCTTATGAACTTACTTTGTGTCTCTTTCTTATTTTTAGGTGTTTAGGTTGGAAGATTTGTAGAAAGGATTCAGCCAAAACTAGGCCTCTTTCGTGAGCCATCTTTTATTTATGTTTGTAACATGTAATCGTTGGGGATAAGATAACTGTTATATTTTTCCAGTTTTGAATTCAAGGGCTTGTATTCAAGCTGTTGATTTGTATCTTTGGACTTTTATGAGCAGTATCACTAGGTTATATGCCAAACTATTTTTAATGATGATAGTCAGCCAATAATGAATTTTTTAACTTTCAAATGAGATCTAGCATATTTATCTTTACTTATATTTAAGGATTAAAAAGGGTTTTGCCAAATGTTTCTTTAAACATGATTTAATTATACGGAGACTTATATGTTGTTTGATAATTTGGGTTAGCGCCATAGAGGATTAAGTAGTCCGCCGAACTTGGGATGTTATAATTGAGTCAGATGTAGGGTGTTACAGCTAAAACTTTAATAATTTGTAACACACTAAACCCGGCCTGGAAGTTTGGCTCGAATCTGGCATGTCACATTGAAGTATTTTTTGAAAACCATGTTTCCATTAAAAACCCTTCTAATAATTAAAAACTTATAACCTTTTTAAACCTTGTTAGAAAACCTCAGCTGAATAACATCCTAACAACTTTGTAAAAATCTTGGCAGTTACCGAAGCTTAATTTAAAAACAATTGCGGATACATAATATTTTGAAAACAGTAGTTGCTTTGGAAAACCGTGTTCTAATACTAGCAATTATAAGAACAATAAATAAAATTCCAAATTAGAAATCCAGAAAATTACAATGGCTTTACTACAACCCACATAAAAACATTTAAAAGCAATAATCAAAACTGTAACATAAACAGTGCGTGTGGTTCCCTCCGAGCCCCTCGCAGCTCCGATCCGTCAAAGGTTGGAAATTACCTGAAAGGTTAATAAACGGGATGAGTTTACGAAAACTCAGTGTGAAATCCCCTACTTTATAAAAGGAACAGTCAGTCATATAAAAGAATTAAAAGTCTGGCCCCAGCCCTACTTACAGTTTCAGTATCAATTGGGCCTTAGCCCACTATAACAGACAGTACTAGATGGGCCTTAGCCCTATACAGAATTCAGAATGAACCCATAGGCCCACAACAGATACAGAACAGATATTTCATGTATGCAGAAACCTAGCCCATATCCGTCTGTATACACCCCTGTACCAACCTTACACCATGTGGGGAGACAACTCGACCCACCCATCCGCTACACACCACAGAATTTGCAACATGGTCGCGGAATGCAGATATTGTGACAGAGTCACGGATCTGAATATTGTGGCAGAGCCACTGAGCGAGATATTTGTGGCATAGCCATCGAATCAGAGATTTGTGGCATAGCCACGAAACGCTCCTCCATCAATATAACCCATATCCCATGCAACAGATATACATGTCATGGCATACAACATACAGAATCAGAATATCATGCCCATTTTGAATCAAACAATCACAGTCAAGTCATTTATATAACCAACATATATTCGCAATCAAATCCGTCAACCACAGTCCAAGTCAGTCACTTGCCCACAAGGGCAAAACGGTCATTTAACACCCTAGGGGCAAAATGGTAATTTTACCCCACAAGGTATCTCGATAATTCTACCCTACAGGGGTATTTTGGTATTTTTACCCTACAAGGGTATTTCGGTCTACAGAGGTATTTCAGTAATTCTACCCTACAGGGGTATTTCGGTAATTCTACCCTACAGGGGTATTTCAGTAATTCTACCCTATAGGGGTACTTCAATAGTTTTGTAAATCGAGGGTAAAACAGTAATTCTGTAAATCGGGGGTACTTTGGTAATTTTATAAGTTGAGGGTATTTCAGTAATTTGGTAAACTAAAGTATTCTAAACAGGGATAACAATACGAATGGGCCTAAAGCCCTTTCTCGGCCCAAATGGGCCCACACGCTCGTGTGGCCCTTTTAGCCCAAATCTAGCTACAGATATGAGATTCATCTAGCCTAGTCCAATATTTTCTACACAATCAAACAACTTATCCAATTGGGCCCGTAGGCCCATTGGGTCCACATGGCCCCTTTCGGCCCATCGCGACCCGAAGTAGCCATCCTACAGCCAGAGTAGTGAGAAATACACACCTGATAGGAGACTAGAGTTAATCCGCGCTCCGACCACTCTTAGCCGACGCCCAACCCAAACGAGCACGCCATAAAGCGAAAGGGATCAGCCAAGAAAGGTACATTTACTCTCCTCATGGTTCTCTCTATTTAAAGCCAGCTTCGCATCCAATGGCTAGATTACAAATGTAACACCCTAAACCCGGCCTAGACGTTATGGTCAAATCTGACGATGTCACATGAAAGAGCTTTCGAAACTAAGCTACTACTAAAACTATTTAAGCAATCTCTTTATCTTATTGCGTTTTTTATTAAATCACATCATTTGTTTCGAAAAGTTATTCATTTCCAAAACATTATTTAATTTCAAATCGTAATACTTTGCAGAAGCTTTTGAAATGATTTTGCGTATACGTGGTATTTTTTAAAAACATTTATCTTTTGAAAACCAGTGTCCTACATCTAGCAGTTATAAATCAATATAAATAAAACCCAAAATTAAACGTTAAAAATTTAAAGATGCCTTATTACAGAAAATACCCAAATTAAAATTCTTATAATTTAAAAGTTAAAAATAGAAGCATGCGCGGTTCTGTGGCCACCTTTTCTAGTCCCTCGTAACACCGATCTGCCTTATGATTACCTGCGCAGATAAACAGAAGGGTGAGTTTATGAAAACTCAGTGTGTATTCCCTTAATAAACAGGCAGTCAAACATACAGTGAGCAAATATAGGGTGGGTTTGGATGGGCGATTGGGGGCGGTGCGGTGCGGTGCGTTTAGCTTACTTTTTGTCTCACGCTACAGTATCTAATCTCACCGCCACCGTTACTTTTACAACAACTGGTGGTAAACGCACTGCCCATCCAAACTCACCCATAGTCTGGCCATAACCCTTTTTAGTAACAGTGACAATATCAGTTTAGGCTTTAGCCCATCTCAATACAGAAATAGTCATATGTTCGGGCCTTGGCCCTTTACAATGCTGATAAATAGTGCAATAGAATAAAGAAATGCAGAAAACGATGCGAAGCAAAGATGTAAGTCCTACCCATCCAGCCTCTACACTCCATCTCCGCCTAGCCCTACACACCATGTGGGGATAAAATCAACCCACCCATCCCTACACACCAAAAATATAGCACCAGTTGTGGCACTAAATAGTGTTTGCAGCAGAGCTGCCAGTATAATAGGCTTAGAGCCATCAGTGATTTGCAGTAGAGCTGCCAGTACAGTACACTTCCTCCAATCATACAAAAACCCACCCCCATGCAATGCATCATGCCACATGTCATGTCATATCATAATATTATACATGTACTCAACACAGTTACAATAGCATGCTAAAATCTAAACATATATCACATAGGGGAAAAACAGTCAATTTACCATGTAGGGGCATTTCAGTCATTTTACCACTAAGGGCAAAACAGTCATTTTACCTCATAAGGGCAAAACAATCATTTTACATCATAAGGGCAAAATAGTCATTTATCAATTTGGGTCTAGGTATACTTACCGATCCAACAGTAGGTCCACAGTCGTTTCAGGTGACCCGTGCAACCTTAACAGTTAAATAGTAAAAATGGGCTTACGGCCCATATTGCGGGCCCGTGTGGCCCATAAAGCCTAAAAATGGCCTTGGTCAAGTAAACTACACAGCCTAGCTCAATAATCTCCACACGTCCGTGTGGTTTACCCGTGTAGGGCCCACTAGTCCGTGGGGCCCACATGGCCCAACTCGGCCCAATGTGGCCCAAAACGGCCCTAGCCAATGAAATCACTCATGGTGGCCTCTACGATCCAACACCCACATCTATGCGTTCTATTTACCACACAAGCGAGCGCATGCCTATGTGGCATCAAAGATTACATTTTCCGGCTTTTTGCCGATCTATAGTTTGGGCAATGTTTACACACCTGGCTTATTTTTACCGCCTAACCCCACGCGAGCACCCTAGTTACCTAATATTTGATCAAAAAACCATTCCATTAGTCACCACACAGGCAAGTTAATCATAGCCTAAAACAAGTTATCCAACTCCAAGCAGGACTATTCATACAGTTAATCCAATAACAGAGAAACAATTCCTCTCCTCTAATGCATCAACGACGGTCCTCAATCCCTTGGCCACCTCCTAATCAAATAATACACCATCCTGTTAAAAACTAATCTTCAAATAACCTAGCAGTGAAGGAATGAATACTTACCAAAAATCAAAGAAAGGCTAAAAACAACAGTAGTTCTACAGGAAGATGATAATTCGACGCTAAAAGAAAGAGTATAGGGAGTCCAAAATTTTAGCAAATAGGGAGTCCAGAATTCAGCTAAAAGGGAGTGAAAATAATTCGACTAAACAAAAAGTGAAGGAGAAAGGGGAGAGGTAAACTGTAGCAACAGTTTGGGAAAAACAAAGTCGGAGAAGAAAAGTGGAAAAACTAGCACAAAACCTCAGCAACATTCAGCCCTTCAGAAAAAAAAGATAACAATCGCCCCAAAGTAACAAGCAGTAGAGAGAGGAGTAGAAAAGAAGAGATCAGCAGCAACGGGAGACAAAATTCAACAGAAACAATCCATGAAAACGAAAGAGTTGGGGAGGGGAATAGTCGGCAGAAAAACAAAACAAAATGGAGAGAAAAACCAATCAAAATTGAACTTTTGAGGAACCAGAGTTCAAGTTCGGCACTAACACTTCCATATCCTCAAATTCCCTTATTTTTCTCACCAAAACACTCCTCAAATCCCCAACAACTAAAATTTTCTTAATAACCCCTTAAAATTTGGCCACAACCATCCCCCCACAACTCAACCACTTAGAAGTTCGGACAAACACAAATCTTCCATGACCAATCAATAAAAATAGATCCAATGTTGGCGCAGGTACTCGAACCCCAGACCTCGAACAATAGTAACACGCCACTTATCCCCTAGGCCAGCAGGCTCCCTTCTATCATGTTCTTCCTTTATTTACTTAAAAGCCTACTGCCTAAAGACAATGCTTATTCCTATAAAAACATAACTTTTTTGCACTTGCTCAAGTTTGAACCCAAGACTTCTCAGACACTTCCCAGAGCACTTAACCACTGGAACAGATACACAATTGTGTCACTTTCTTGCACAGCTAAATATTTATGAGTAGCTTCTTAACTATTCCCACACTCAAGACCTAATACTTCTATTCCCAAAATTCAGGGCGTTACAGCAAACAACATTTATATGCCAAGAATGGCCAAGTTACCTATACATGCCATTATACCGAAATGAGGTTACTATTTATACCAAAACAAGCTAGTGGATAGTGTGATGATACTCTAACCAATCACCAACCTTCGCGAGCTTCTGAGAACTATAAAATAGAGAAAATAAAACCTAATAAGAATTATATGCTTAATAAGTTTGTATAACAGGAATTGGGACTTACCAGTCACATTTAACAAAACTAAACATACAATTAACATGCTTTCATCATTTTGATAGATTTACCTAAACACATATACTCAATCAAGCAGGTTTGTCATATAATACATGTAAATGTTAAATAAACATAGATGAGCTCATCATAAAATCTTTTATCAAATAATTCAAAAACATTCAGGGCATGTTTATATTTATCTCATCATTTTTCTCATTTCAATATTGTTGTCCGTTGAATTATTGAAATGTCGATGGGCAAACCATCAATTCTTATTCAGGAAGCATACTCTCAAGTCACATGTCACTATACTCAACCAAGCCATGTAATCATGTAACAGGACACTTATCCAAGCTAATCAAGAAACTCATAAGAGTTTTACTCAGGAAGCTCATAGAGCTTATCAGATATCTCTAAAGAGATAATATCATGGAGCTTCAGATAAGGTGTAATGCCCTAAAAATCTCGAAACCCAAAAATCCCGAAATCTTGAATTTTTCTTTTTGAGCTTAGCAATTCTGGTTAAGTTTTAGTTATGTGATGGAAGGTCTTGGTCAAGGGTTGAGTTCGAATCTAGGGGTAGAAGAAATTAAAGTTTAATAATTAAAAGGACCTTGTTGTCAAGTAGTTGGGCTTTTAAATAAAGATAAGGGAAAATGGCATAAAAAAGCCTTGTGGAATAGTGGCTAAATGACGCCACTTAGAGTGTAGGGAGGTGGCGTTAGTAGCTAGCAAGGAGATCCAGGGTTCGAATCCTAGCTTACTGTTTTTAAAAGTTTAATTTTTTCCTTCTAGAAGGTTGGAAGTGGCGTGAAGATGGACTCTGAGGGGAGTGTTCAAGAGAGAAAATTAAGGAAAGGATCAAGGGGTTATTAGGGAGAAAAATGAGAAAATGAGAAGGGGGAAGTGATGGAGCCGAATGGGGAATTGAGGGCCAGGCAATTCGACTATAAGGGCTATAAATAAGTGTCGAATGCAGGGTTGCCAGGCTAGTGCCGAATTTTCTTCACCCTGTTACCGAAAACCCTTTTCCATAAAAGCCGAAAACCCTTTTATTTTACTCTCTTTTCTTTGTACCAATTTCTATTCTTTCTCTACACAATTTTTTTTGTTTCATTTAGCCGATTTCTTCTTCTATTCTTCTTCTTTAATCTATACCAAAAAAACCTTATTCACCATACTAAGTTGAAAAGCCAAATCTTCCAAGGGCCAAATACTCTTCGACCGAATCTAGTGTAAGTGTTTGTTCTTGCAATCGGTTTTGCTAAGAATCTATTACGCTGTTCTTTCCTCACTCTTTCTAATCAACAGTGGTAGGGAATTAGTATCGGATCTCGGATCTTAGCTCTCTGCCAAAATTGCTCTTTAGGTGTTTGCGATTTTGGTAAGTATTCCTCTCCCATTGGCTAAGGTGGTCGAATGTTCATAGTTAGGGTAAGGGGACTTGTGTTGGATACGAGTCACCTACTATTCTGGTTTTAATAAATAAGTTTAATGCAGTTCTAAGGAGTACGTGATCAGGGAAAAACTATTAGGGATTGGTGTTCAAGGTAAGGTTAATGTGAGGCTTCAGTTTTTGGAAAAGTTATGTATTAAACATGCGATTAATCAAAGGGTGATATCGATTGTAGGTTTGGGGCTAAGGAGATTGCATCACGCTTGCTTACCAGGTGTGTACTTACACTGCACACACAAGTAGATCGGCAAAAGCCGAAATGCCAAAAAGTTGAAATGCCAAAAAGCTGAAAGTTTGGCTATGGTAGTCTTACGAGTGCGTGAATACTCGTAAGGGGGAGACTGATAGGTTGCCTGAGGCCCATGGGCGATTCCATGGACTTGGGTTGTGAATAGGCCAAGAGGGCTGAAATGGGCTAAATGGGCCCGATGGGCTGTTGGGCCCATAATAGGCAAAATTTGATAGGCGATGCTATGTGATAGGAAATTTGTATGTGAGCATGAATATAATGTGATTTGAGCCGGATAGGCCATATAAATGAGATTGGGTCGAATGGGCCATATGAACGTGAAGTGGGCATGATGGGCCATATGAATGAGATTGGGCCAAGAGGACCATATGTATGTATGTAGAGGTTTTGGGCCTAGTATATGATAACCACATAAAACTTAATTAATATATTGCGACCGTGGGCAAGTCATAGAGTTAAGGTGTGGCAACGGGTATATGCATGTCTAGGATTGGATCTAGGGAGAGCTTGGTACTTAAGCAGTCTTAATGACTCACCTCCTCTTCTTTGGAATCCTACCTGGTGGATAGTATTCGTTCATCTTAGCTCACGAGATTTGTTAACGGGCCAAGGTAAGTGAGAACCGTAATAAGGGAAAATTTACCAGAATGCCCCTAAGGCCAAAAATGACCAAAATACCCCTATGTGTTAAATTTAAGTTTTATGAATGTGACATGCCTATTTGCTTCAAAAATATGATATTCTGCTTAGGTTGCATGTGGGATGGGGAAATATGGAACGGAGGAAGTATAAGAGGATCGCATGGTTGCCTGACAATCGTGGATCCACCGACGGCTTTTAAAGCCCAATATGTAAATGAGGGTAGTACCGTAACCGGGCTACCATTGGTGTGTGGGCTGGGTGGGTCGATATTTATATCCCCACATGGTGTGACAGGGGACGGAGCTGGTGTGTAGTGGATGGATAATTTGGATGGGATTGCATTGCATGTTTGATAATTCTTCTTTGAATGCCTGTTTTTCCTCAAGGGTTGTACACACTGAGTTTGCAAAAAATCACCCCCTCTTTTATTTTATTTTCAGGTGATGCTCAGTAGAAGGTTTGATGTCAGGAGGGACTCTGGGTGGCCGTCTAGCAAGATAATTCAGACTTGGTTTTTTTAAGCATTTAAGTTTTTATTTCTTTTTATGTATGCTCAGACCAGATTGTAATAAGGTTTTCATTATGTTATTATTACTTGAATTATTATTATGATTTTCATTGTAACTACGAGAAGTTGAACATGGACTTCTTAAATTATAGCATGTTTTTTACTCTTCCGCAACTAAATTTCTAAGTGCTTTATTTTCATCCAATCTTAAGTTTGAACAATTTTTTTATATAGTTAAGATTCTCTCTTATTTTAAGAAGGGTTTTCAATAAAAACACGGTTTTCGCTAAAACACTTCAATGTGACACACCGAATCAGGCCGTAACATCCGGGCTGAGTTTGGGGTGTTATATAAGGTAACAGAGAGTTCAAGCGAGCTTAACAGGACACTCATGAAGAGTTGCGTTTGTGTTTGCATTATATGCAGGATCACAATCGATCATATGTCAGGATGCTCACAAAGAGCTGCGGTAGTGTGCAACACATGCTAAATCACTACTGATCAGGATACTCGGAAGAACTAACAAGATGCTCAAGAGGCTATTTCGGGATTACTCGTTCGAGCTAAATACCCCTGTAATGAGGTCAATAAGATTACTCTTCTGAGCTAAATCCTGTCCACAGCAAATGCAGGACCTCATTAATATGGGAAATCACATATATCCATCGAAATTTAATATTCAAACGGAAATTATCCCTTTTTTTCTAACATTTCCGAACATGTGATCGTTTCATTCATTTATAATATTCACATAAACATATTCTACGTTCAATCCAAACACAACATTTAATTTCAAACATATTTACATACTCAATTAAGTTACACGAACTTACCTCAATAATAGTTCGTACAAGAAAATCTACTAATTCGAGACTTTCTCTTTTCTTTAATCTAGCTTTGAATTAGAGTTATCCGAATCTATATAAATGAATTTAATCATAAATTTCTCACATTTCACATTCTATTGAACTCAATTTACATCATATGCAAAATCACCATTTTGCCCCCTAAACTTTTCATAAATTCCAATTTCATCCCTAGGCTCGGAAAATGAAATTCATGCAATGTACTCCTTATTACAAGCCTAACCAAAATTTCAATATAAAATTTACAGCACATATATTCTATAAAATTTAGAATTTTTCTTCAATTTACACAACTTTACAATTTAGTCCCTAAATCATGTTTTCATCAAAATTCACATTGTAAAAGTTGTTTATCTATCAACAACCTTTCATTTTCTACCATAAATTTTAAATTTTCAACATATTAATCCATGGCATAACTTTTATACTTTGATAACTTTTCAAATCAATCCCCCAAATAGATGAATTAGACTATTCTGATCTTAAAAATATAAAAATTACTAAAAACGGGGCTTGAATACTTACCCAATTAAGCCAAGAAAGCTTGTTTTCACTTTCCTAGGGTTTCCATGGAATATTTGGGGAAGAATATGATATAAAATGATTTTTATTTCTTATAAATTATTTATCATCTTTTAACTATTTTGATTTCCAATTTTGTCCTTCCCTTTTTTTCTAAATTTCCATGGATAATTCATCAAAAATATCTACTAACTTTTCTTTAATGGTCTAATTACCATATAAGGACCTCAAGTTCTGAATTCCATAACTATTTTATCCTTCTAGCTACTAGAATTCAACTTTTGCATTTTATGCAATTTGGTCCTTTCCATAATTAAGTACCTAATCGATAAAATTTTCTTATTAGAATTTTCATATGGCATTCCTAACATAATGTAAACCATGCAAAAATATAAAAATAAATTTTCTTTCCGGCTTGGATTTGTGGTCCGGAAACCATTGTTCCGATTTCACTGAAAATGAACTATTACAACGAGAACCAAATTAATAGTACAGTTACTATGGTGTTTGATGGTAAAGGTGTTGAACTTAATTTTTATGATTCGTTAGAACATCCTAGTGTCACAAGCCGTGGATCAAAGTCTGTGGCTAAAGTACACGAAGTCACGTATAAGTTTAATTTATCAAATGGGACTCATTTAATCCACTTAAACTGACCCGATTCATGGAACACATGGAGAAGTCCATCTTCTTGAAGCCTTGGTGACCCAGTGAAACACTCTAAAAAAACTAGTTACTGTGGTTAATATTTGTAATCCTAAAGGATAAGATTGTATAGAGTTTAAATCCCTTAGGACTCTCATCTTGTGGATAGGCTTTAATCTCGACCGTCGATGTAATTTAAATTGTATCGTTGGATCTGAGAGAGCTCAACTATAAACAGTGGCCTTCCCCCTCATTTGTAATCATCCCATTCAATTGTAATTCTTCAAAGTAATAGAAATACTTTGAGAGCATTTATTCAAACACTTGGTGTGCTTAGTTTTCTCTTGGCTTTTTTGTTCTTTTTTTTCTTTTTAGTTTGAAAGTTTGCTTCTACTTTATTTCGGTGCCTTAGAGAATTTCCTTTTTGCATTCTCAAATTTGAAAGTTAGGCTAACTTAAGCAAATTTGAAGCTAAGTTTCTGCCTACGGTCACGCGATTTGTGAGATTAAATTTCTAGCCCCGTGACACTAGTAAATAGTGTGAGGTATGTAGTGAGGATACAATTGATTCTGTGACACAAAATTATTTAAAGTTACACGATAAAACTAAATTGATTATATTCTCTTGTAGGAACGTTAACGAGAAAAAATTGAGTCAACTTAGAGTACATCTTGTGGTTGAAGAAAAATTGTGGGATCCATTGCACAAATCGGAGATACTGAAGCTTCTAGAGGATGGCACCAATGACACAAAAGTACCACCTCGCTTATTTTGAGCTTTGGTCATCAATTTTCAAGCACTAAAGTGGGAACAAAAACTACTATTTGATTTTCTTAGTCTCCTTAACTACCTCTTATCAAGAGACAATCGAAAACTTCTATCTCAAGATGTGGAAAAAATTCAAATTAGATGAACAATGAAAAATGTCGAGCCAATGACATTAAACAAAGGCACTTGTTGGGAGGCAACCCTAATTTCTTTTATTTTATTTTTCTATTTGTTTTCATAATTTTCCTTTATTTATATATTTGTTCTTAGACATTTTTAATTTTAATTCTCTTGTTTAGGATCAAGCTTCTTTGAATTGTAATCATGATTTAAAATTGAGCTGTGAAAAAAACATAATAGTGGTTGTGAACTTTAGATCATGTACACTACGCTTATGACGGAATCGATGGAGGGAAATTTGTGTTTCAAAATTCAGTAGGGGAGTTTTACTAAGGGTCTGCTTGGCAATGCTTTTGAAAAGTGCTGTGAAAAAATACTTTTTAGAAGTGCTTTTGAGAAGTACCTTTGAAAATTTGAGTGTTTGGTATTGCTGTCAAAAAGTGCTTTTGAGAAATAAAATGTCCATTTTAGACATGATATTATAAAGTAACAAATATATATTTAAATAATGTTCAAATTAGTTAATATTATGATATTTTAGCAATAATATAAAAAATAATTTATTATAACTTATTTTTAATATTTTAATATATAATATTAAATTTAAATATTTCTGAGTAATTAATATTAATTATTTATTAAATTTAATTAGAATATATAAACTATATTTAAATATTTAAATTTAATAATTAAATATTTGTAATTAGATATTGACACAATTGTATTATTTAAAAAATGATTTTTTTTTATTTTCAATTAATGCTTTTAACACATTTGTATTATTTTATTTTAAAATGTAGTTTGAATATATAACTCATATTAAATATTAACATAACATAGAAAACATAAACCTAGCAAATTAAAATATTACATATATTTGGATTAAAGTTTCAAAAAGGGATAATATTTATATACCAAATATAAATACTAAAAATTTTACAATAGCATTTATAATTTAAAGTGAATTTATTAAACTAGAAGTTATAGCATCTTTTGTTAATTCCATTTCAAAACCACTTGAATTGTTTGATTCACCGTCATCATCACCATCATCATCGTCATCATCATCATCATCACTTTCTTGACCATGCGCATTTTCTGAATCAATAATATTCTCATATGCCCAGTTAATATCTTCGTATTCCATAAAATGTGCATCATTTTGACCGACATGTTTTCGAATAAAATTGTGTATCGTCACTGTAGCAATAACGATCATCATTTTCTTTTCAAAACTATAACTTGGCATATCTCTTAAAATGGCCCATTTTTTTTTCAAAACACCAAAAGTTCGTTCAATCACAGTACGTAATGATGAATGTGAATGATTGAATATCTCTTCTTTACCAGATACCGGTCTACCTCTACGAAAGTCAGGTAAATGATATCGCTGACCTCTATATGGTCCAAGATAACCTTTCATTTGAGGATATCCAGAATTAACAAGACAATATTTTCCTACATGTCATAATATAACAAACAATTAATTCAAGAATTTTTTTTATAAAAATTATCAATTAAAGAACTTATACTTTATTATTTAAGAAAGAAAGAAAGAAATGAAATATCTAACCATTTGGTGGGTGCAAAAATTTGTATTTTGGATCTCGAATTGCATTAAGAAATATTCTAGTGTCATGTGCTGATCCTTCCCATCCAACCATGACAAAGGTGAAACACATATTAAAATCACACACTGCCATAACATTTTGAGTCGGGATACCTTTTCTTCCAATATAGGGAATTTGTTCATTTGGTGGAAGAATAGTGGCAATATGAGTACCATCAATTGCACCTATGCCATCCTGAACAAATAATCATATTAGTCTCATGCATATTTTTAGTCGACCAAAAATATTAAAATATAATAATATAAAATTAAATTTTAACCTTAAAATGCGGCATATATCTAGAATCATTACGTATTTGTTCAGGTATTGAGCTAAAAAAAGGATCTTCGGGTGCAATTAGATCAGTGGCCATCCTTGAAACTTTCTCAAGCACAATTGCAAAGTATCGACTTATTGTTGATCCAGACCTTTGAAATCTTTCTCGATATTGGGAACTTTTGCACCGGTGCCCAAGATGTATAAAAAATTCCCAACATTTCACTAGAAGATATGTTTCTTGAAGTTTGCAAGTTGTATCTTATCTCCAAAACTCTCAAGAAACTTGTGAATACCATTTTAGACATCCTAAAATTAATCATACAACGTGATTCGTGACCGTCCAGGATCTCTCGGATCCATGTCTCACCTGTCTGTTTTGAATCCATGCATGGCTGCTTCAATATATAGTTCTCGTAATATAATTGCACAGAAGAAGATGTAACAACAAATAATCGGTTACATTCCATGCGATGTAAAATCTCTTTCTTTTCCCTTTCATCATCACTTTTATCACCGCTGGAATTCTCAACTATACTCATCACCTGTGAATAAATTTTATATCCAAAATCATATATAAAAAACTATTAGTAAAACTAATTTAGTATAAATAAGTAGAACATAAATTTAATATCCAAAAATCAAACATAAACAATTACTGATAAAACTAGTCCTAAGCATAAATAAGTAGACCATAAATTCAATATCTAAAGACCAAACATAAACAACTACTAATAAATCAAGATTACACATAAATAAGTAGAACATAAATTCAATATCCAAAAACCAAACATAAACAGCCACTGATAAAACTAGATTACACATAAATAAGTAGAACATAAATTTAATATCCAAAATCCAAACATAAATAACTATTGATAAAACTAGTTTAGCATTATTGTCTAATAACATAATAGATATCTCTAAACCCTAGAAGATTAGAAAATTTTCAACTATCTTCCATTTCCGTCTTAAGCCACAAAGCTCTAATCTTGGGATTAATTGATAAAAATATAATTCGCTTGTCCTTATTGAGCAATAATTTAAGTGAGAAAAAGTATAGCTGTAACACCTCAAACCCGGCCCAGATGTTACGACCGAATCCGGCGTGTCACATCAAAGAGTTATAGAAAAAGGCATGTTTTATCTAAAATCTTTCTTAGTGTTTAAAGGATATCTTCGTTATAGATTAAAATGAATGAAAGCTGTGCACCAGGTAGGATGCCAGAAAATAGGAGGTGAGTCTATTAGACTGCTTAAGTACCTAGCTCTCCACAGATCCAATCCTAGACATGCACACCACCATTGCCACACTTTAACTGAGTGATTGTTCATGAAAACCAATTCGTTTAAAACCATTTGAAAAAGGTTATTAATTTTAAAAACATTTTCGTTGCGGAAGCTTTGCTTTGTTATCGCGATATTTTGAAATCAAGTAACCTTTTTAAAATGCGCCCTAAAGCTATTCAATTTCAGACGATTAAAACAATATCATATCTAAGCTAACAAAACATACTAAAACAATTAAAAATAATTAAAGCGGCCTTATTACAACTTAAAACCCAAAACTATTAAAGTAAATAAAAGCTGATCAAATCAGAAGAAGAAAATCAAATTTGCAGAACATGTGGCCACTCCGAATCCCTCACAACTCCAAGCCCACTATGGTTGGGGATTTCTTGCATGGATGAAATTTAGGGGTGAGTTTGGAAAACTCAGTGTGTAAAATAACCCAACCATAG
Organism: Gossypium anomalum; assembly: GCA_025698475.1. Classification (NCBI taxonomy): domain Eukaryota; kingdom Viridiplantae; phylum Streptophyta; class Magnoliopsida; order Malvales; family Malvaceae; genus Gossypium; species Gossypium anomalum. The sequence goes on from CM046967.1 coordinate 69,780,850, forward strand.
TCCAAATCAGCTCAAACCACAGAAACAGATTAAGTTGGGCCTTAGCCCTATACAAAATTTAGAATGAAGCCCATAGGCCCATAACAGAGACAGAACAGATATTTCATGTATGCAAAAACCCAACCCATATCCATCCGTATACACCCTCGTACCAACATTACACCATGTGGGGAGACAACTCGACCCACCCATCCGCTACACGTCATAGAATTTGTAGCATGGCTCCCAGAACAGATATTGTGACAGAGTCACCAGATACAAATATTGTGGCAGAGCCACCAGAACAGATATTTATGGCATGGCCACCAGAAACAGATATTTGTGGCATAGCCACCAGAACGCTTCCTCCATCAATATAACCCATATCCCATGCAATAGATATACATGTCAGGGCATACAACATACTGAATCAGAATATCATGCATTTCAGTCAAAATTAACCTTAGGGGTATAACGGTCACTTTGCACCTAGGGGTATAATGGTAATTTCCCTACTTAGGGGTATTCTAGTAAATTTAATATTTTGGGTTTTCATGCATATTATAGCCATTAACGTATTAACAGAAACACTTACCGAGCATTTTTACCAAATTGGGCCCGTTGGCCCATTAACCCGATTTCGGCCCATTAAGCCTAAATAGACCGAAGTGCACGAAATTACGCACTCTGCAATCTTACCACTTGAGATTACCAAGTTTAACAAACAAACTATCTAACGAGTGCTTGCACGCTCATAAGTCCACAAAATACCGGCTCTTCGGCATTTTGACTTTTTGACTTTTGCCGATCTAGTCTAAAGTGGGTGTCGTTTACACACCTGTTTTACGACGATCGCTTGCCAAAATCTACCATGTACCTATCCTAAAATTGATTACTTAAAAAGTTAGATCCAAAACCATACGATTACTAATGATATCTTCCTTACCAATATCGGCCAACACCCTTAATGGCCTTAGATTGCTTACCTTTGTCGCAAATAATAACTAAGTCTAGATCCAGTCGTTTCGATGCCCTTGCTTCCCACTGCTCCTTGATTGACAGCCTTTATTCCACCTTACTCATAATAGAACGATAAATAAACCCAATAAACCCTTTAGTCCAAAACGACAGCCTCCCTAAGCGATTAGGGATTTCTCAGCTTTTTTATTCCAAAACCACAAGATACGAATAGAAAGAGGGTTACGAATACTTACCACGAGATCTATTCGATGAAGAACATTTCCAATACTTTCCTACCCCTAACACGAGCAAAGGATGAGTCCAAAAGTTCTAAAGGTGTTCGGCTTCTAACCTCTTAAAGTATGGTGACCTCGACTTTTCAACAAACAACAGAGGAAGAAAAATGGAAGCTTTATGATGAGAGATATGGATGAAGAGGAGAGGAAGAGAAAAGAAAATAAAAGAGAGGAGATAACAGTAGAGATTCGTCTTTGAAGGAAATCAAGGAAGGAAGAGATGTGAAAAAGAAAGAGAGAAAAAAAGAATAAAGAATTCGGTAAACGGCAAAATAAAAGAACAAAAGCAGCCAACAGAATTCAGCCCTTAAAGAACCTACACCTATTCGGCCACTAAACAATCGGTACAATTCCTTCCTGACTTAAATTCCATGTTTTGCTCCTTGATTTCAGCCACCACCAATTTAAATCCCATCCAAATTCCTTGCACCATCAGCAGTAGTCCACCGCTTGACCGACTGAAGACACTGTTAGAAGAGTTTCAGTCAAACTCTAACTCTCCCCCACGTGAGCAGCAAAATTGGTCCTTCGCGCGCACAGCAGCTCGAACTCCAGACCTCCTCCTGTCTTTGCATTCTATATCCTGCTGCTGGCCACTGCACCAAGCTTTCCTCTACACCATAATAGGGTCACAATTAATCTTAATATATTCCTACTGAAGCCTCAGTTACTTGCAAAATAAAAAGGAAACTTTGCCTGCTATACATCTCGAACCTGCGACCTCCTAAACACACACATACGCTGCTTGCCTCTGCACCGAAGTTCCTTTCATGACATAATCTTCTCACAATTAATTTTAAGGCTTAACAGCTGTAGTCACGGCTACTTAAAAAGAAATCAAAATTTTACCTTCCCAGAATCGAACCTGACCTTCCTTCCTCACATCCAAAGATACCTAACCACCGGGCAGCGCTCCTTTATGCCCAGTTTCTGCCCAACTTATTTTTAAGGCCTTATGCCCAGATTTCCTTAAGAGGCAAAATTTAAGAATTTCGCTAAAGGTACGGGCCGAGCCCCAGACCTTTTCCCACACCATAAACCATTCGTAATTTATTTAATTACTAAACTAAACATACTAAATAATAATAACAATTAAATCATCCAATTTATTCGAGCCGTCTTCTACCCGGACTCGAACTCCAAACCCAATATTTCTAGGCCCAATTTTTGGGGTGTTACAACTCTACCGCCTTAAAAAAATTTCATCCTCGAAATTTCAAACTATCAAATAACTGTATTACTCAAGTCAAACCACTATGCTTTCACTGCGTACTCTGATTAAAAATAATTCTTAGTACGACCCAGAATATCTAATTACCTAAGTAAAGAAACATTTACCAAGCACGCATACAACTCGTAACACACACTTAAATAGAATAAGCTTGGCAATCCTGAGCTCGATGCTCCTTGGACCCACATCTAAAGCATGCTCCTGTCTTCCTATGGCATTCACTCGGATGACGCCTGTTGTAGTTCTTGCAGGTTGGAAAGTTTGGTCGTGTCTTAACATGTTTCACAGAACGAGGCTCGGTCGTCTGAGAACTAGAATCCTTCCTCTTCTTACACTCCAAGCACCATACTTGAAGCATTTCCCTAATTTTTTTAACCTTGGTCTCCAATACTTCTTCTACCACTTTCCTTACTAACTTGGCCAGTGCCTCAGTTCTAAGCTCCGAGTTACCGCTACCCGAAGTTGACAAACTTCGCTTACCTTTAGAATCCATATCAACACTCTACATTATCAGCATGCATAATAATAACTACCAAGATCTCGATTCAAAAATTTTAGTACTTATTCATATGTTTTATGCAGAGATAGTATTTTAAAGTTTCTATTTTCACAGAATCTTAGCCTAGCTATAGCCTCAATATTCTAGGGTTTTTAGTATTTCCCTAGCTATAATGTTGTGATATGCTCTCAGTTCTATCTATAGTAATATCTTAATATAGTGTAGTATGAGTAACAGAAATACTTATTGACTTGGTACCGGGGATTCAGTGTGCCACTTCTTCGGTTATCAAATTTCAGAAACCTAGAAAAACTTAAACCATTTTAAGATTGAACCTTAAAACAAGTATACCTTGTAAAATATCTTTAAAAAGAACTTTCCAAAACCATTTCCAAAATACCCTTCTTGGGCCTAAGTTTAGCGAAATTTTTCAAAAAGTTTTCGGACTCGATCCACAGCTGAGTTGTTGCAACCGAGCTCTGATACCATTAAATGTAACACCCAAACTCGACCCAGACGTTACAATCGAATTCGACGTGTCACATCGAAACTTTACTAGAAAAAGGCATGTTTTATCTAAAATATTTCTTAATGTTTAAAGGATATCTTCGTTATAGATTAAAGTGAATGAAAGCTATGCACCAGGTAAGATGCCAGAAAATAGGAGGTGAGTCTATTAGACTGCTTAAGTACCTAGCTCCCCACGGATCCAATCCTAGACCCGCACACCACCATTGCCACACTTTAACTGAGTGATTGTTCATGGAAAACCAATTCGTTTAAAACCATTTGAAAAGGGTTATTAATTTTGAAAACATTTTTGTTGCGAAAGCTTTGCTTTGTTATCGCAATATTTTGAAATCAAGTAACCTTTTTAAAATGCGCCCTAAAGCTATTCAATTTTAGACGATTAAAACAATATCATATCTAAGCTAACAAAACATACTAAACAATTAAAAATAATTAAAGCGGCCTTATTACAACTTCAAACCCAAAACTATTACAGTAAATAAAAGTTGATCAAATCACAAGAAGAAAACTGACTTTGCAAAACATATGGCCACTCCGAATCCCTCACAGCTCCAAGTCCACTATGGTTGGGGATTTCCTGCATGGATGAAATTTAGGGGTGAGTTTGGAAAACTCAGTGTGTAGAATAACCCAACCATAGTCCAAATAAGCTCAAACCACAGAAACAGATTAAGTTGGGCCTTAGCCCTATACAAAATTCAGAATGAAGCCCATAGGCCCGCAACAGAGACAGAACAGATATTTCATGTATGCAGAAACCCAACCCATATCCATTCGTATACACCCCCGTACCAACCTTACACCATGTGGGGAGAAAACTCGACCCACCCATCCGTTACACGCCACAGAATTTGCAGCATGGCTGCCAGAACAGATATTGTGACAGAGTCGCCAGATACAGATATTGTGGTAGAGCCACCAGAACAGATATTTGTGGCATAGTCACCAGAAACAGATATTTGTGGCATAGCGACCAGAATGCTTCCTCCATCAATATAACCCATATCCCATGCAACAGATATACATGTCATGGCATACAACATACAGAATCAGAATATCATGCATTTCAGTCAAAATTAACCATAGGGGTATAACGGTTACTTTGCACCTAGAGGTATAATGGTAATTTCCATACTTAGGGGTATTCTAGTAAATCTACTATTTTAGGGTTTTCATGCATATTACAGGTATTAACGTATTAACAGAAACACTTACCGAGCATTTTTACCGAATTGGGCCTATTGGCCCATTAACCCGATTTTGGCCCATTAAACCCAAATAGACCGAAGTTCACGAAATTACGCACTCTGCAATCTTACCGCTTGAGATTTCCAGGTTTAACAAACAAACTATCTCACAAGCGCTCGCACGCTCGCAAGTCCACAAAATACCAGCTCTTCGGCATTTCGACTTTTCAGCTTTTGCCGATCTAGTCTAAAGTGGGTGTCGTTTGCACACCTGTTTTGCGACGATCGCTTGCCAAAATCTACCATGTACCCATCCTAAAATTGATTACTTAAAAAGTTAGATCCAAACCATACGATTACTAATGATATCTTTCTTACCAAAATCGGCCAACACCCTTAATAGCCTTAGATTGCTTACCTTTGTCGCAAATAATGACTAAGTCTAGATCCAGTCATTTCGATGCCCTTGCTTCCCACTGCTCCTTGATCGACAGCCTTTATTCCACCTTACTCATAATAGAATGATAAATAAACCCAATAAACCCTTTAGTCCAAAACAATAGCCTCCCTAAGCGATTAGGGATTACTCGGCTTTTTTTTCCAGAACCACAAGATACGAATAGAAAGAGGGTTACGAATACTTACCACGAGATCTATTCGATGAAGAACGTTTCCAATACTTTTTTACTCCTAACACACACAAAGGATGAGTCCAAGAGTTCTAAAGGTGTTTGACTTCCAACTTCTTAAAGTATGGTGACCTTGGCTTTTCAACAAACAAGGGAGGAAGAAAAATGGAAGCTCAATGATGAGAGATATGGATAAAGAGGAGAGGAAGAGAAAAGAAAATAAAAGAGAGGAGATAACAGTAGAGATTTGGCTTTGAAGGAAATCAAGGAAGGAAGAGATGAGAAAAAGAAAGAGAGAAAAGAAAAAGAAAGAATTTGGCAAACGGCAAAATAAAAGAACGAAAGTAGCCAACAGAAATCAGCCTCTAAAGAACCTACATCTATTCGGCCACTAAACAATCGGTACAATTCCTTCCTGACTTAAATTCCATGTTTTGCTCCTTGATTTCAGCCACCACCAATTTAAATCCCATTCAAATTCCTTGAACCATCAGTAGTAGTCCACCGCTTGACCGACTCAAGCCACTGCTAGGAGAGTTTTAGTCAAACTTTAACTCTCCCCCACGTGAGTAGCAAAATTGGTCCTTCACGCGCAGAGCAGCTCGAACTCCAGACTTCCTCCTGTCCTTGCATTCCACATCCTGCCGTTGACCACTGCATCAAACTTTCCTCTACACCATAATAGGGTCATAATTAATCTTAATTTATTCCTGATAAATCCTCGGTTACTTGCGAAATAAAAAGGAAACTTCGCCTGCTATACATCTCGAACCTGCGACCTCCTAAACACACACATACGCTGCTTGCCACTGCACCGAAGTTCCTTTCATGACATAATCTTCTCACAATTAATTTTAAGGCTTAACTGTTGCGGTCACAACTACTTAAAAAGAAATCAAAATTTTGCCTTCCCTTGGAATCGAACCCTAGCCTTCCTTTCTGCTGTCTAGCGTACCTAACCACTGGGCCAGGCGCTACTTTATGCCCAGTTTCTGCCCAACTTATTTTTAAGGCCTTATGCCCAGATTTCCTTAAGAGGCAAAATTTAAGAATTTCGCTAAAGCTACGGGCCGAGCCCCGGACTTTTTCCCACACCATAAACCACTCGTAAACTTTTTCCCACACCATAAACCACTCGTAATTTATTTAATTACTAAACTAAACGTACTAAATAATAATAACAATTAAATCATCCCACTTATTTGGGCCGTCTTCTACCCGAACTTGGACTCTAAACCCAATATTTCTAGGCCCAATTTTTGGGGCGTTACAATAGCGGACTAGCTTCTGGAACTTCTTCCGACATGCTGTCAAGCACTTTGGCTGCTTGTGGAATACCATATGGATCCATAACAAGAGTCAAACTAGATGTGGCTTGACTCATATTGTCAGCTGCATTGCATAATTTTTCTATTTGACTGGACAATCTTGCAGCCCCTCCAATTTGCTTTGAGTATTTTTTTCTTTCAATTTGAAAATGTGAACTTGATATCTCAGGGTTTTTTTTTTTACCGTTTCCATCAATTTGAACATCATTTGAAATGTGAACATCATTTCTCACATTTTCTTCTTCATTCTCTTCAAGTATTTCATTGTTAACATCCTCCAAAAAAATCACTACAAAGTGTACCAGAATAAGGTGCCCATGCTTTATCACCTATTGCAGCTATCCCTATGAACATTTGGTCCAACTTCCCTTCGAACTCAGGATCAATGCCCGATGTTCTAAATTTTTGAACTTCCGGCACAACCTATATATAAAATGATAGTTTAAAAACAGTAATTATCAATAACCTCATAAATAAGAAGAAAACAAAAATATTTAAAATTATTAATGTACCTTTAACCTAGTTTCCCACCAATCATCTGATGCATCAACGGTTCTTTTTATAGGATTCCACTCTAGACCAGTATCTTCGCCTTTAAGTTTCTTCCAAGCTTTCCATTGTTTTTTTAAGGCATCCCACCTATTTTTAAGTTGTCTTTGTGAAAAAGACTTGCCCGTTTCTTTCTCAAAGTTGGTCATTATTTTTAACCATCCATCTTTTGTGAAATAAGTACTAGGCCTATTGCCTTTCAATATCTCTTTAATACAAATATCACAAAATATTTCTGTCAATCTCTTATCCCACATTGCTTTGACTTTTTCACCACTTACTTATTTGCCATCAAGTACTCATCTATTGTGTATACAAAATGCATTCATTTCAAAAGATAGAAAGCAATCAAGAAAATCAAATGTCACATAAGTATATTTTTTTACATGTGTATCAAAATCAAGATAGGATCCTAAGATTTTTTTTCTCAATCAAATTCAACTTTCCAAGACCGGAATAATAACCAAGAAAGAGAACACAACTAATAATAGCATCAAACACAATTAAAAAGTCAATATTGAATGAAACTGATTGAGTTATTAGGATTGTATAGTGCATGCTATGCCATAAGGCTGATAATTTTTAACATTATGTTCACTAGTTATATGGTTGCATCAACTTTTTCTCACAACTAAAGATAAAAATATTCTCCATATAACTTGGTATTTACTCTTAATTTACCACATCTGGAAAGTTATATGGATATTACAAACTAGATCATAAATCATTAAACCATGCAACTTCAATGGAAAAACAAGCATATTAATAAAACATAGAGAAGTTGTTTAATGCTAAAACATATATAAGCTAATATTGCATATGGTCAATTGAAAACATCTATTATTTACAATTTATGCAATACTTTTGAAGGAATAAAACACCAAATTAATACTGCATAACATCATGAAATGCCAATTTGGAAATGAAAAAAAAATCACAAAACAACGATCAAAATGAAAATAACAAGTTGAGAAAGCTACAACAATCTTAAAAGAGTATAAATCAAACAAACCCAGAAGTAAAGGAAATAAAATTTACACAACTTATAGAGTACAAAATAAATATAAAAATTCAAGCTTTCGTCTATCTATCTATCTATATATTACTTTCTCTAGTAAATCCAAATTAGCTAAAAAATTTTACATTATCATCCATATAATTTGCCAAAAAATATCCCAGTTAAGAACAAAAATCAAAGAAACAGATAAGTTAAATCCACCAAATTTTAAAAAAGAAAATCCTGACAAGCAAATCTTTATGAACCCAAAATTTTGTTCACTAATAGTAGTAACTAAAGCACCATAAAAACAAAATCCTGAACCTCTAAGCATAGGGGTAGAGAATCAAAAAATGAGAAGCAAAGGATAAACAGACATGAAATTTAAAACAAACCCAGAAAAAGTTCAACCATAAATAATGAAAAGAAGCATTGAGAAACTAAATAATATTAAACTCATAAACAAAGCAAAAACAGAATATTTTAGAGGGGAGAAAGTAAGGAAAAGCCAGCAGAGATACTTACCTAAGAAAAGAGTTGAAATCTTTGAAGGGAAAAGATAATTGAAGAAAGAAATGGGAGCAAAATAGAGATAGAAGATGGGAGGGGAATGGATTATGAAGCCTATGACGGTCTCCTATAAATATAAAGACAAAAGCCATTAATGTTTTTTTATTGCATAATGAACATTGAAGGAGAAGAAGAAGAAAATAGAGACTCACCTTTGGAGAAGAAGAAGAACTAGAGGAAAAGTAAAGTTCAGACAAAAGAAAAAAGGGGAAAAAATAGGTTCTAACGCCTGAAAAAATGGGAAAAAAAGGAAGAGGACAAATAAGGTTAAAAAAGTAATAACAGCCTCAAAAGCACTTTTGGCTGAAAAAAGCACCATTTTTCTGCTTTTTCATTTGGGAAAAAGGACTTTTTTAAGTTGAAAAAGCTTCTACTTTTTACCTCTGTTCTTTATTGCTTTTTATGTAAAAGCACTTTTTCCCCTAAAAGTTCATCTAAAAATCAATGCCGAACGCAACCTAAGACTTGCCCACGATTTAGACTATAAAGGTGCTTTAGACACCCTCATTCTTCTATCGCCTTATGGAAAAAAGAAAGAGAATCAATGCTTAAAAGAAAAAGAAAAATAAAAAATCAGCAGAAGACTTCACAATAGGCGTGCCCACACCTTAAGAATATTCTTATGCTGATTTTATTTTGAGGAATAGGTCTTATTTGTTAGAAAAAATGAAAAATAGAAACAGACAAAAACCCGCAGACAAAAAAAAGAACAACCCTAACATATTTCTTCTCCTCCATTTCTTCCCCATTCCACTAGCCACCATTGCCGATCCCACACCACCCCCCTCTATTCGAACCTCGACCAGTGGTAGCCACTTATCCCCAACAGCCCGATCTGCCCTTCTGGCCACCATCGATACCCAACAACCCCAAACATATTTTTTATTTTATCTTTTTTCATTTTCATTCTATTTTTTTTGTTTTATTTTTAATTTTTTCCTTTTTTTTTTTTGACATTCTTGTTCCTTTTTTTTTCTTTTATTTTTTTTCTTGTTAATTCAATAGTTAATTTCATTTCTCCTTTGCAAGTTAGGATTAAACAATTGATTCAATACACTCAAGAATGACGAATATTGCCGCTTTCAAGGAAGTCCTCCTGTCTCTTAATCCGTTCATTTGATTTATCGTGATACATTGAGGATAATGTATGAATTGAATTGAATTATAATTTGAGATATTTTAACTGTTAGTGGTGAAATGTGTTGTTGCTTGCTTGGTCCCTAAAGTATGCATGCTATTTTCATTCGGGAAAAATTCAAATTTCACTTTGCTAATTCTTTGAAGCGTCTAGATATTGGGATAATTTTGATATGATAATTTGATTAAAAAAAAACACTTAGATTCTCTTAATTATTTTAAATAAATGTGTATGTGAAATTGAATGTTCTATGAATTTAATTTTGTGTTAAATTGGTTTAGACATTTTATTTGGGCTAAATTTGATAACATGTTTTTTTTTTTTTAAATTTGTCCTTTAAACTGTTTTTAATTTTATTTAAAGAAATAGGTTATTTTTAGAGTGAGTGTATGAAAGTACATACTGCTGAGCTCGCTTTCTGCATAGTTGGTAGGAAAGTTTAGAGTCGATTCCTCTCCTGCTCACATTTATATTTTTTATTTCATGTTGTTTTAAGTTTTTTCTCTTTTTTTTTTAATGAATGTTTTTAACATATTAGCTTTCTTAGTTAAATGATAATATAATAATGATTTTATCATTGAGACTTAGTTCAATTCCCCTTTTCTAAACACATTTATAATTTTTATTTCATACCGTTTCAAGTTTTTTTTAATTTTTAATTAATAAATATATTTTTTCCAATTTTTTATTTTATTTTATCTTTTTAATTAATAAATATTTTATTCATAAAATTAAACAACTATTACAAATATTATTATTTTCAGTAAATATAATTTTTATATGTTTAATATTTATTTTTCAATCTATATAATGAGTGTAGTAAATATTTGTGTATGTGTCTTTAAAATATTTCACATATAAACATAACGACATTTCAAATAATTTGAAATATTTTATATATAAAAATATTTGAAATATCATACTCACAATGTAGATGAAAAAACAATGATATTTCAAATATTTTACATATAAAAATAATAATTATATTCGAAATAATTATTTTATTTTATAATATTAAAAATCACCATACCCACAATATTCGTGGAGAAAAAAAATATTTGATATATAAATATTATATATAAAGAAAAATATATCAAAAAAGTTAGTTGATGTTTATATTATATATAAAGGATTTATTAGTTTCAAATATTTTAACATAATGATATATGTAAAATATATATTTTTATTATATAATTACATATTTATTAGCTTTATTTTATGAATAAAAGAATTATTAATTAAAAAAGATGAAATGAAATAAAAAATTTGAAAACAATATATTAATTAATTAAAAAAAACTTGAAACTCTGGGTGAAATTATTATTATTTAACCATTTAACTAAGAAAGCAAATATATTAAAAACATTCATTTAAAAAAAAATAAGAAGCTTAAAACTATATGAAATAAAAATATAAATGTGAGTGGGAGAGGAATTGAACCTAGGACTCGAATAACAAAATCACCATTATTTAACCATCTAACCAAAAAAATTGATTATATTAAAAAAAAAGTAAAAAATTACAATTTAAAGGGAAAGCGCGTTCAACTAGATAAGCTTTCCTGCCAACTGTACAGAAAGCACACCCAACTGGATGAGTTTTCTATTTCTTTCCCCTAAAAATGGACTATTCCCCAAAATAAAATTAAAAACGGCCTTAAGGCCTAATTAAAAAAAAACTTAGCCCATTAAGCTAATTTAGTGTAATATCCCGAAAATTTTTGCAGTAAGATATTATCCTTGATATAGTAAAATAAGGAAATAAAGTGACAAAAAGGGAAAATTCTGAGTTATGTCAACATTGGGAAGTATATTATGATATATTAATTTAAGAAAGGACTAAATTGTAAAAGTGAGAAAAGTTTTGTTGCAAAAGAGTAAATACTCAAATTTTGAGGGGCTAAAGTGTAAATATGAAAAGGTTGAAGGACTAGTAGTGCAAATATTTTAAGGGTGGAATGATCTAGAAACTAAGGAAAATGGATGAATTAGGACTAAATTGAATAGGAAAAAAATTATGAGGGACTAAATCATAATTTTACCAAATTATGTGATGATTCAATGATGGAATTTTAAAAGATCACGAAGGGCAAAATGGTCAATTGGAAGAGAGAGAAATCTAGAAAGTAATGATGATGTTGATGATATTTTATAATTATTAATTACATAAATATTATTTTGTTAATATTTTAATAAGATTTTTTTTATTATTTATTAAGTATAAAAGGAAGGAAAGATGAAGAATTTTAATCATCTTTCCCATGCAAACCAACATGAGAAGAAGAGAGAAAGAAAGAAAGTTTTGATTTCTTTACAATTTCGTCCTTTCACCAAAAATCCACCATTTTCACCTAGAAATCAAAAGAATTTCCATAGCCATTAAGAGAGAAAGATCACAAGGAGACTATGGGGAACTAGAATATTAAGTTAGATTCAAGAAATAGAAGCTGGAGGAGAGAGAAAATCAAGTTAAAGATTGAAATCAATAGGACAAGGTAAGAACATCAAGATTTCAATATATTTTTAAGATTAATATTATTGAAAAATCATGGAATTGATGTTAATGTAGAGTTTTCTTATATATGGTCTTATGTTCTTGATATGTTAGTGAAGAGAAAATAAGAGAAAGTAATGAGAAATACTGTAGAGAAAGAAAATAAGGGTGTTATAAACATGGTAAATAAACATATTGCACTCAAACAGTTTTGGACAACAACAGTAGGTTAACTTTGAAAAATCACCATAAATTTTGGAAATCGAGTTAGAGGATGAATAAAATATGTAATTAAATATTATTGAGTCTAGTTTCTTATAGAAGAAACAGTGTAAATTATTGAGTCTAGTTTCTTATAGAAGAAACAGTGTAAGCAATAGAATTGTGAATTGTGAGATATAGGGTGAGTTTGGATGGGCGGTGCGTTTAGCTACGGTTAGTGTAAAAATAACGGTGGCGGTGAGATTAGATACTATAGCAATACTGTAGCGTGAGACAAAAAATAAGCTAAACGCACCGCACCGCAGTCAATCGCCCATCCAAACAAAGCCATAATAAATTTAGTGAGAAAAGGTCAGAATGATTTTGGGTTCCCCTATTCTGAGTTTGGAAAATCATCAAAAATTGGAGAAAAATAATTATTTGCTTAAATTTATATTTTTAAAATCCTTAATGAGTCTATTTTCAAGATAAATAAGCGGGAACATCATCCAAATCTCGTACAATGAGATAATTAATTCTTAGTGAAGAAGGGTCAGAACTGTCAGATAGCAGAACAGGGGTAACTTTAAAGAATAAACTGTACTTATTGGCTAAACCAAAAATTCTAAAAATTTTATGGTAAGAAGATATGTAAGTCTAGTTTCAGGGAAAATTAGTGGATCTTAATTTGGAGCTCTGTATCTTAAGATAAAAATAATTTAGTGACTATGACACGGATGGATAGCTTTGAATATACATATAAGTCAATAGTGAAATTATAGACAATATTACTTATAAGCATGATATGTACATCAAGGATGTGGAATGGAGAGGAGGAGGAGGAAAATATATATGAATATTCAGCTAGCATGGCTAATTTGCATGTTTTAGGCTCAGGGACTAAATTGAATAAAAGTAAAACTTTATTGGCAATTTTGTAAAAATGTCAGAAGTGACCAAATTGCATGAAATGGATTATATTATTATTTAAATTACAAAATTGAATGAAATTATTAATTAAGATCAAGATCGTGTGAAAACATGTTTTAGGGATTAAATTGAAAAGTGTTGAAATTATGGAAAAATTTGTTATTTTATAGAATTCATGGGTTCTTATCACTATATAAGAATAATTAGGCTTGAAACAAGGATTAAATTACAAGAAATTTATTTTTCTGAGCCTAAGGATGAAATCGTCATTAATCAAAAGTTCAGGGGTAAAGTGGTAATCTTGCCTAGAGCATTAATTGAACGTATCATAATATAAAATAAATAAAAATGATGATCAAATTTATTTAAAAAGATCTGGGCGGCTCAAATATGAGACTTGAATGTGGAAAAGAAAAATTTTTGGATTAGTGAAATTATAAACACGAACAAGCAACGAAGTAAGTTCGTGCAACTTGAATTGAATTATTGAATGTTTGGATTGTATATTTATGTGACATGAATGTGAATTGAATGTTTAATGTATGTTTTGGGCTTCGAGGGCCGAATTGAAGGACGTTATGATTATTTTTAAATATATGAATAATAAATAATTCAAAATTATCTGAAAATGTTCAGTAAACTTCGGTAATGCCTCGTACTCTATTCCGGTTACATTTAGCCTCTTATTTGCATGATTTTTTTCATAAATAAACTTTTGTTTTATCTTTATTCGAAAAAATTGAAATTTTTGAAAAAAAATAGAGAAAACTTTTAATAAATACTTTGCTAATTGTTTAGATTATGAGTAAAGTTTTAGAGTTGTGACCGATTGAATAATCGGGGTCAGGTGATTGAGCTGTCATATGTTCGCGTCAAAAGATCAAGTGACACTCTAAGCGATTCACTTGCTCCACTAATCTTAACAACTATGAGTAGAGCTAATAGTCATCTACAGATGTGACAAATTGAGTAATCAAGGTAAGGTACTTAGGATGTCATATTTCTTTCGTGTAAAAAGATTTCGTAATACTCTAGATAAGCTTTTTAATTAGAAAAAAGAAAAAAATGAATTCAAGAAATAAGACAAATTTTAATTTTGGTGTCCTAACAATTTTGCATAAACTGATATTGTGGAGCCTAATTGTGAGATAATTTGATAATCGTATGCTTAATTGAATTGTAAAGCGACGTGTTAGCTTAAGGGAGACAGTTGTAAGATCATAATTTATTAATGCCTATTTGGTTGTTTGAATTGAGACTGCAGTGATTGAACTAGCTTGGATCATCGTAGTATGCTTGGATTGATAAATGAATGAAATGCTTGAGAGAAAGCATTGACTAAGTGGGGGAAATTTGATAATGTGCTTAATCGAGATATTTTATTATTTATTTTAATTAATTTTGGACATGATTTTTTTCCCAATTTGACACTTAGTTGATTTTTTTTTTTATGTAGGTATAATTATTATCCATTGTGTCAGGAAACGAAAGGATATGCGGGTTGTACGAAAGATTTGACACGAAAATTCGAGTTGGTGTACAAGAAAACTATTTTAAGATTATTTTTTTATTATTCCTATTAAACCTTTTTGCATTTTAAGCTTGTCTCTTTTTATTTTAAAGTTTTGTTAGTTTAGGTTATTATATATATACGCGTGAATAAGAAGGAAAGAAGGGAGTGGCGCACAGCCATTCTTATAGTTTTAAGGTTTTTATTTTATTTTTATTATGATAAATATAGATATAGTTTAGGAGAATGAGGTCAGGTGAATTTGGTATGATGCATAATTGTTGTATTCAGTATGTTGAAAAAATAAATTGATATGATTAATTGAGTGAATGTTTGTATCTGTTAAGAGAGTTAATGATTAAGTTTAAATGATTCATGTAGTTGAGACCATTGAATTGATTGCTGAGGAATTGAATCATGGAATCTACTTTTAAGGTTATTCACATGGTAAGAGTTAGTTGTTGGGTTTTTCTTGCAATTAATTTATTATTATGGAAGAATTAAGAGGTTTGAAGCTATTCCTCGATCTCTATAACCAATTTATCAAATGAAAGATAAAACTCATTGTTCGAGATCAGTTCGAAACCACAGTCAAAATCGTGCCTTAGGTTGAATTTTCATTTCTTTGTTTTATTTAGGCTTAATTCCGTTTTACTTATATTTATTTTGTTTATTTTATTTAATTTCTATTATTTATTTTATATTAGATTTAATTTTCTTTTCTTTAATTTTGCATATTCGTCTAATCTTAGTCATAAGAAATCGTAAAATTTATCAGTCCAGTCTCTATGGCATTAACCTTCCTCTCTATATTAAAAGTTTAATTCATTTTTGATTTAGACGTGACACCCATCAATTACCCCGAAGCTGTCTGTTATAACATGTATTTGTTTTCAAATATTTTTTTATTATTTTGGAAGCTAAAGGATGGAAAGGTTTACAAACAAAAAAGTTTGTCATGATTTATATATATTTGAACCCTAAGTCATAAGGCCACTTGCATCTCAGGTCATGTCATAGACACTACACATTAATAAAAAAACAAACGTAACAACAGGTGACAAAGTTAACATGTTTCCAAACTGTACTTGTTAAGAAATACTAATTGTTGCTTCCACAGGCTATATGATATCATCAAGTATATACTAACATTTTAATAAGATAAACCAAAAATTTAAAAATAAAAATAAAAAGTTCAAGCTTCCAAAGCTATTTTTGATACACCATAAATTTATTTTTATATATATACACATAATAATAATAACCTTCTCGTATTCTAAGCTATTTTTCTTAAACGAACTAGGGTTCTCATAAGCTATTTTCATATTATTGAATTCGTATATTAATCATAATTGCAACTACTTTCATATTCCAATAAGATAAAGCATATATATATATATAATCAAACTTTCTCTGTATTCTAAGCTTTTTTCTTAGACGAAATTAAATTTTTGATATTTTATTTAACCTATTTTCATATTTTAACAAGATAAACCATAAATTTAAAAATAAATATAAGAAATTAAAAAATCAGATAAAGCAGAAATTTTAAATAAATAAATAAAATATATATATAAATTATCTTCTCAATTTCTTATATTTAATTACATAATATTCACTATAAATAGGACAATTTCCTCGGCATATATTGCAGAGATAGAAGGAATTAGCGGTGGAAAACGCAATTTTTATGATATGAAGCCTAAATCACTCCAATTCGGGAAAAGAAAAGAGTAAATCTTGTTATTTCATGCAACAGAATCAAATTCAGGTAATCTATATAATAACTTAATTAATTCTATACATACACGCATTTCTATTTTTATGTATCATTTAAAATGTTTATGAAAAGCCATATTCCTACAACGTTAAAGCAAATTTAATTCTACATAAAGGACATAGCAACACTCGTAAAGAACTATTTGAGGAATAGGAGCAATACGAAAAGAAAACAAAATTTTGGAGCGGACTTCGATAATTATTGAACTATCTTATGACTATGAGAAGTAATAAACCGAAAGATAGACTATCAAAAGTTATTTATTATTTTCCTCATTAGAAAATACGAATTTTTTCAAATTATAATAATTATTTTTTATATTATATACCATTTTGTTACTTTTATGTTATATTTTATCAAAAAATAAAAAATAAACAAACGCACTTAAAATAATTCAAGAGGAAATTCAATAGAGTACACTCGAAATCTTTACTCATTTAAAAAAAAAAAAACGTGAAGACGAAGTTAAAAGGATTATGAAGTATTCAGAGAAGATCTACAAAAGCAAATTCAAGATGACTTTCACTTTTATGGCTTCCATATTAAAGAAAAACCTTGCCAGATTCTATGAGAGGAACTCGTGTTGGAGGACAGGAGATGGAATTGCCAGGTCACCCAATAAGATGGTTATCGTATCGGCACATGAGGAAAGCGAAAATCAGGCAATTTGGCGATATCTCAAGCCAAGTGTGAAGGAGCCGTAAGATTGTTGTTGGAGTTATGGATGAAGAGAAAATACATATTTTACATCGCTCTTTTCTTGGGTTGTGCAAACAATTTATTAAACTTGAAGCCTTGGCTATTGAGTTGAATAAGTCAGAAATCAAAGGATCGAACTTATAATTTCTGAAAATATCATGCTGCTGATTTGTGATGATAATGACGCCATGAATATAGTAAAAAGGGACTATATACTAAATAAATTTTATTTATTTTTAATCATATTTAATTTTTTATTTTTAATTTTTAATTTTAATATAACAACTTTTTATTATATTTTCAATTTGTGTATTGTTTTAAGAATTATTTTAGTCTCATTTTTTATTTGTTTATTGTTTTAATATTTGTTTTTATGTTTTTAAATGCATTTGATTTATTATATTTTTAAATTTTTTTTATTTAATGAAATAAGCTTAAAAAAATTAATATGGGCCGGGCCGGGTCAGGCTCGGGCTTAGAAATTTTATTTTGGGCTGGGTTTGGACAAATTTTTAGGCCCATATTTCGGGCCGGGCCGGACCTGGGCCTAATTTTTTTGGGCCCATCCCGAACTCGGCTTGGCCCGGCCCATGATCACCTCTAATTGGAGGCAGTTATGGACTGCTTTTTTTCTGTTAATTTTATTAGTTAAATGCGACGTTTATAAGTTTAAGTTAAACGGTGAGTTTTTGTTAAGGACTAAACGATGTGTTTTAGTAATCATGGTGCTATTAGTCGTTTAAGTGAAATGGTGCATTTCATGAGCACAACTATTAACATAACAACTTAATCGAATTTCAAATCATTTGTAACGTCTTTATTGGCCCTTTAGCAGTGAAGGCAACGAGGAAAAACAGTTATGGGTTTGGTTATTGAGTGAAAATCTTGTTGCCTTTCTTCCTCTATTCTATGTTCTTTTCTCTCAACTCTTTCTTCTTCAATCTTCTAGAAAACAACCATATCAAGGGTATTAGAGCTTGACAATCCTTGATGGTCGGAGGTGGTATTACAACTCGACTACAAAAGGTGTAACAGCCCATTTTTTAGTGAAATCGGAACAGTGGTTTAGGTACCACAAATCCGACCCAAAAATATAATTTATTTTTATTTTATTAAATGGTCCATAATATGGTAGACATGTCGTGTGAAAATTTTGATATGAAAATTTTATCGATTAAGTGTTTAATTACGAGAAGGACTAAATCGCATAAAATACGAAAGTTGAATTCTAGTATCTATAAGGATCAAATAGCTATGAAATTCAAAACCTAAGGTCCTTATATGGTAACTAGTCTATTAAGAAAAGTATGTAGATTTTTCTTGGTGACTCATCCATGGAATTATGGAAAAAGGGTAAGGACTAAATTGGAAATACCAAAATACTTAATTAATTAAAAGATGATAAAAGAAAATATCATCTTATTATTGTCATCTTCAACCTAAATTTTTATGGAAACCCTAGGAGAGAGAGGGGAAACTTTCAAAGCCTACTTGGGTAAGTTCTCTTGTCCCGTTTTTAGTAATTTTGGTATTTTTGAAATCAGGATAGCTTAATATCTCTATTTTGAGGGATTAATTTGAAAAGTTATCAAGGTATGAAAATGGGTCATGGATGTATTATACTGGAAATTAGAAATTTATGGTAGAAAATGAAAGATTATTGATAGATAAACAACTTTTACAAAGTGATTTTTGATGAAAACATAATTTAGGGACTAAAATGAAAATGAAAAGTTGTAAAATTTGATGAAAAAGTCTGAAATTCTATGAATACATGTGCTAAAAAATTTGTAATGGGGCTTTGGTTAGGCTTGGAATAGGGAGTAATTTTCACAAGTATCATTTTTCGGGCATAGGGACAAAATCAGAAGTTATGGAAAGGCTAGGGACAAAATGGTAATTTTTCCTAAGACGTAAATTGAGTCCATTTAGATATGAAATGTGCAAAATTAATCGTTAAATTCATTTATATAGATCTGGACAACACTAATTTGAGGTTAGATTGAGGAAAAGAAAAGATTTCGGATCAGTAGACTTTTACACGAACAAGTGTCAAGAAAAGTTCGAGTAACTTAATCCGACATGTAAATATGTTTAATTGAATGTTGTGTTGTATGGAATGTGATTTATATTGATATAAATTACTTGAATGCTATCATGAGAAATTTGATTCATGCTTGAAAATGGTGAAAAAGGGGTTAAGTCCCGATTGGATGTTAAATTCCGATGATTGTTTGCGCTTTCCCGACATAAATAGGGTCTTGCATTTGTTGCGGACGGGATTTAGCTTGCCAATGGCCTTGTTTTATAAAGGATTTAGCCTAAACGGGTAATCCCAATATAATATCTCTCGAGCATACGATATGATTAGGGTTTAGCGTAGACTGGTAATCTTAATCGAGATCCTCTGAGCTTACGTTATATAAGGGATTTAGCTTGGACTAGTAATCCTATTATACGATGGGTGGCTCGAGAGAATGTTTCTCGGTTAAGTACCCTAATGGGTACCTTTGAATAAGAAATTGACGGATTATCGAATCGTACACTTCGAGTGTACTACTTAAGCATCCATCGAAATTCAATGATTCAACGAACATAAAACTCTTGACATGGCACAAGTATTTTGAGATGAATTAATAATGTCTTGAAATTACTTGATTGATATATTTTGGTGACTAACATGCTTGATGGAATGTATGTGATTAGGCAATTTAGCCAAATGGATGGAAACATAACATTGTATGCCTAAATTTTAATAAACAAGATTTGTAAGTTTAGTTTTTGTTATACGAACTTACTAAGCATGTAATGCTTACTCTGTTTTATTTTCCCTTGTTTTATAGTGCTCGGAAGCTCGTGAAGGTTGGAAGATCATTGGAGTATCGTCACACTATCAACTAGCATTTTTGGAATATTTAGTGAAATTATTTTGGTATAATGGCATGTATCTCTACTGAAAGATACAGCTTATCATTGGTGGAATACCATAACTTTAGTAGTGCCGAGGGAGAATATCACATGGGAATTCTTCCAAGTTGAATTCAGAAAGAAGTATGTGAGTCAGAGGTTCATGGATCAGAAAAAGAAAGAATTTCTAGAGTTAAAACAAGGAAACAAGACCGTATCCGAATATGAGCAGGAATTTGTTCGACTGAGTAAGTATGCCAGAGAATGGGTTTTAACCGATGCTGAAATGTGTAAACATTTTGAAAATGGCCTAAATGAAGATATCAAGTTGTTGATTAGGATTTTCAAAATAAGGGAATTTACGACGCTAGCTGACCGAGCACACAAAGCTAAGGAACTGAGTAAAGAAAAGAAACAAGCCAAAAGAGAGGCTCAGGTTTCTGGAAAAAGAACTATGAGTAAGTGACAATCATTTGCTTCTAAGAAATTAAAGAAGTATTATGATCGTGTCACCACCTCTACGGGATATTCTGGAAGAGAGCGGGGCTCTCAACGTTTTAACCTCAGGTCTTCATCTCCATTTGTGACTAGTGTGGGTAGTGTCGGTAATACCAAACCAAAATGTAAACATTGTAACAAATTTCATCATGGGGAATGTCGGTCTAGAAGTGGAGCTTGTTTCGGATGTGGTTCACTTGACCATTTTCTTAGGGATTATCCCGAAAGAGTTGAAAAGGAGATAAAACCAGCTCCAAAGCCGAGTAATCTTGTCTTAAGCGGCAGACCACCTTGCCATCCTAGTAATGTTTGTAGTAGTCGAGGTACTACCAAGGATACTACAGTCAAATTTGAGGTACGAGCACCTGCAAGAACATATGCTATTCATGCTATTCATGCAAAAGAAGATGCCTTTGCACCAGACGTCATTACTGGTACATTTTCCCTACTTGACACTGATATTACTACATTAATTGATCCTGGTTCCACACATTCATATATATGCATGAACTTAGTGTTTGTTAAAAATTTACCTATTGAATTCACTGAATTTGTGGTTAAAGTTTCAAACCCCCTAGGCTAGTGTGTTATGATGGATAAAGTTTGTATGAATTGTCCATTGATGGTAAAAGGTTATTGCTTTTCGGCTGACTTGATATTATTGCCATTTGATAAAATTGATGTGATCTTGGGAATAGATTAGTTAACCTGATATGATGCAATGATAAACTGTAAACATAAATATATTATATTGAAATGTGAGAACGGTGAATTACTTCATGTTGAATCTGATAAACCGGATGGATTACCTAATGTAATTTCAACAATATCAACACAGAAATATGTTAGAAAGGGGTATGATGCCTATCTTACATATGTGATGGATACCAAAGTATCTGAGTCAAAGATTCAGTCAGTACCTATTGTATGTGAATTTCTTGATATATTCCAAGAGGAATTACTTGGTTTACCACCAGATAGAGAAGTGGAATTCTCTATAGATCTTGTTACAACACATATATCCATAGCACCTTACAGGATGGCTCCTACTGAATTGAAAAAGCTAAAAGTACAGTTACAGGAATTGATCGACAGAGGTTTTGCTCGACCTAGTTTCTCACCTTGGGGTGCGCTGGTTCTATTTGTAAAGAAGAAAGATGGATCATTGAGGCTGTGTATTGATTACAGACAGCTCAACAAAGTTACAATAAAGAACAAGTATCCATTGCCTCAGATCGATGACTTGTTTGACTAGTTAAAGTGTGCTACTGTATTATCAAATATTGATCTCCATTTTGGTTACTATTAACTATAGGTAAAAGAATTGGATGTACCAAAGACAACTTTTAGAACCAAGTATGGACACTATGAGTTTCTTCTATTGCCATTTAGCGTGACAAATGCACCTGCAGTGTTTATGGATTTGATGAACATAATTTTCATCCTATATTTAGACAAATTTGTAATGGTGTTTATAGATGATATTTTGGTTTACTCTCGAGATAAAAATGAACATGCTGAACATTTGAGAATAGTGTTACAAAGTCTGCGAGAGAAACAATTGTACACCAAATCCAGTAAATGTGAATTTTGGCTATGAGAAGTTAGTTTCCTTGGGCATATTGTGTATGCTGAAGGTGTCAGGGTAGACTCAATAAAATTTCATCTATTTTTAATTGGAATCCATTGAAGAACGTGTCTGAAGTCTGAAGTTTCCTGGAACTAGTTGGTTATTATCGGAGATTTATAAAATTTTTTTCAATGATAGCTTTTTCGATGACTCGTTTGTTGCAAAAAGATGTGAAATTTGAATGGACTGAGAAATGCTAGCAGAGCTTTGACAGATTAAAGGCTTTATTGACAGAAGCACCTGTGTTAGTCTAGCCTGAACCGGGTAAGGAATTTACAATTTACAGTGATACGTCATTGAATGGTTTAGGTTGTGTTTTGATACAAGATGGTAAGGTAGTAGCCTATGCTTTACGGTAGCTAAAGCCACATGAAAAGAACTACCCGACACACGATCTTGAATTGGCAGCCATAATGTTTGCATTGAAAATCTGGCGGGATTACTTCTTTGGTGAAAAATGTCACATATTCACTGATCATAAAAGTCTGAAATACTTAATGTCACAAAAATATATGAATTTGAGATAGCGCAGATGGCTTGAGTTATTGAAAGATTATGCTCTTGTTATTAACTACCTTCTAGGAAAATCCAATGTAGTGGCAGATGCTTTGAGCAAAAAATCCTTGTATATCCTGTGTGTTATGAATACCTGATTATCGTTGTTTGATGATGGTTCACTCATAGCCGAGTTAAAATCTTGGCCAATGTTTTTGCAACAGATTTCTAAAGCTCAGAAAAATGATAGTAAGTTCCAAGCAAAATAGATACAAAGTAAATCGACTCCTGACTCAGAATTTCAGATCGGGACTGATGGTTGTTTGTTATTCAGAGGCAGATTATGTGTACCGAAAGGTTCAGAATTAGTATATAAGATTTTGAATGAAGCTCACAATGGTAACATGTCTGTACATCCCGATAGTAATAAAATGTATAATGATTTGAAAAAGATGTACTGGTGACCGATAATAAAACGAGATATTTTTGAATTCGTATCTAAGTGTTTGATATGTCAGCAAGTAAAAGCTGAACATCAGTTGCTTTTTGGACTATTACAGCCAGTTATGATACTGGAATGGAAATGGGAAAGAATTACCATGGACTTTCTAATGGGATTACCCCAGTCTCCAAGAAGAAAGATGACATTTGTGTAATTGTTGATCAGTTGACAAAGTTGGCACACTTTATTCCAGTATGTATAGATTATTCCTTGGATAGATTGGTTGAATTATATGTTTCAGAGATTGCCAGAATGCATTGAGTGTCTGTCTCCATTATTTCAGATAGAGATCCTTGATTACATCTCGATTCTGGAGCAAATTGCAAGAAGCTTTGGCTACTCAGTTACACTTTAGTACTGGATTTCATCCTCAGGCAGATGGTCAATCTGAACGGGTAATATAGATCTTGGAAGATATGCTTCGGTGTTGTGTACTTGAGTTTGAAGGTAACTAGGAAAGATATTTGTCTTTGGTTGAATTTGCTTATAATAATAGTTATCAGTCTAGTATTGAAATGACACCATATGAAACCTTGTATGGACGCAAATGTAGACCTCCATTGTATTGGATGGAACTCGGTGAGAAAAAGTTACACGGAGTAGACTTGGTTCGAGAGATCGAGGAATAAGTGAAAGTAATTCGGGATAGTTTGAAAGCAGCCTCTGATCGTCAAAATTCCTATGCTGATTTGAAACGAAAAGAAATACAATTTCAAGTCAGTGACAAAGTATTCTTGAAAGTGTCGCCTTGGAAGAAAGTTCTCCGGTTTGGACCCAAAGGAAAACTGAGTCCACGGTTCATTAGACCATATAAGATTACAGAAAGAATTGGACTGGTTGCATATCGGTTAGCTTTACCACCAGAGCTTGATCGAATTCATAATGCTTTTCATATGTCTATGGTATGGCGATATCAATCCAATCCTTAACATATTATCTCTCCGAAAGAGGTAGAAATCTAGCCTAATATGACATATGGTGAAGAACCAATCAAAATCTTAGCTCGGGAAATAAAAGAGTTAAGAAATAAAAAGGTAGCTTTAGTAAAATTTCTTTGGGAATGACACGATATAGAAGAGGCTACTTGGGAGATGGAGGATACAATGAGGAAGCAATACTCAAATCTTTTTACTGGTAAGATTTTTGAGGGCGAAAATCCCTAAAGAGGGGAGAGTTGTAACAACCCACTTTTTAGTGAAATCAGAACAGTGGTTTCGGGACCACAAATTCGATTCAAAAATATGATTTATTTTTATTATATTATATAGTCCTTAATATGGTAGACATGTCATGTGAAAATTTAATTTTGATATGAAAATTTTATCAATTAAGTGTTTAATTACGAGAAGGACTAAATCGCATAAAATGTGAAAGTTGAATTCTAGTAGCTATAAGGATCAAATAGCTATGAAATTCAAAAGCTAAGGTCCTTATATGGTAACTAGACCATTAAGAAAAGTATGTAGATTTTTCTTGGTGACTCATCCATGGAATTATGGAAAAAGGGTAAGGACTAAATTGGAAATACCAAAATACTTAATTAATTAAAAGATGATAAAAGAAAATATCATCTTATTATTGTCATCTTCAACCTAAATTTTTATGGAAACCCTAGGAGAGAGAGGGGAAACTTTCAAAGCCTACTTGGGTAAGTTCTCTTGTCCCGTTTTTAGTAATTTTGGTATTTTTGAAATCGGGATAGCTTAATATCTCTATTTTGAGGGACTAATTTAAAAATTTATCAAGGTATGAAAATGGTTCATGGATATATTATGCTGGAAATTAGAAATTTATGGTAGAAAATGAAAGATTATTAATAGATAAACAACTTTTACGAAGTGATTTTTGATGAAAACATGATTTAGGGACTAAAATGAAAATGAAAAGTTGTAAAATTTGATGAAAAATTATGAAATTCTATGAATACATGTGCTGGAAAATTTGTAATGGGGCTTTGGTTAGGCTTGGAATAGGGAGTAATTTGTACAAGTTTTATTGTCCGAGCCTAGGGACAAAATCAGAATTTACTGAAAGGTTAGGGGCAAAATGGTAATTTTTTCTAGGACATAAATTGAGTCCATTTAGATATGAAATGTGTGAAATTGATGGTTAAATTAATTTATATAGATCCGGACAACACTAATTCAAGGTTAGATCGAGGAAAAGAAAAGGTTTCGGATTAGTAGACTTTTACGCGAATAAGTGTCGAGGTAAGTTCGTGTAACTTAATCCGGCATGTAAATATGTTTAATTGAATGTTGTGTTGTATGGAATGTGATTTATATGGATATACATTACTTGAATGCTATCATGAGAAATTTGATTCATTCTTGAAAATGTTGAAAAATGGGTTAAGTCTCAATTGGATGTTGAGTTTTATTACGGACGGGATTTAGCTCGAACGTGTAATCCCAATGACCTTGTTATATAAAGGATTTAGCTCGGACGGGTAATCCCCATATAATATCTCTCGAGCATACGTTATGATTAGGGTTTAGCCTAGACTGGTAATCTTAATTGAGCTCTTCTAAGCTTATGTTATATAAGGGATTTAGCCTAGATTGGTAGTCCTGTTATACAATGGGTGGCTCGAGAGAATTTTTTTGGTTAAGTGCCCTAATGGGTATCCTTGAATAAGAAATTGACGGATTATCGAATCGTACACTTTGAGTGTACTACTTAAGCATCCATCGGGATTCAATGATTCAACGGATATAAAACTCCTGACATGGCACAAGTACTTTGAGATGAATTGATAATGACTTGAAAGAACATTGCTTGATGAGCTCATCTATGTTACTTGATTGGTATGAATTTTGGTGACTAACATGTTTGATGGAATGTATGTGATTAGGCAATTTAGTAAATGGTTGGAAACATAACATTGTATGCCTAGATTTTAATAAACAAGAGTGGTAAGTTTAGTTTCTGTTATATGAACTTACTAAGCATGTAATGCTTACTCCGTTTTATTTTCCCTTATTTTATAGTGCTCGAAAGCTCATAAAGTTTGGAAGATCATTGGAGCATCGTCACACTATCAACTAGCATTTTTGGTACATTTAGTGAAATCATTTTGGTATAATGGCATGTATAGGAAAACTTGGCTAATAGTAGCTTGAAAATAATGTTTTGTAACCTAGCCATTGGAATGGCTAGGTTTGGTTTATTTTAGTATGATTAAGTAGATAATGATGTTATATTCATATGTGATATGTTATGTATATGTGATCAAATGATGCTAATGCCTAAGTTATTCCAAGGTAAGCTTACAAACACATATGCATGTAGTGATATGCATTGTTGAATGATGTGGATTGCCCAATTTGAATGCTTGAATTGGTTGGTTTTGGATGTGTGTTTCAAGTGCAAGTCTTGGGTGAAAAATTTGGGTGAGAAATGGAGTTAGAAATGGCTTCATTTTGTCCACATAGGCAAACACACGGGCGTGTGTCTAGACCGTGTGTGACATACGGCCTGGTAACACGGGCATGTGGTTAGGCCGTGTGTCCCCTGCACCTTAATTTTGAGAAACAGAATGCTTAGAATTGGGCACATGGGCAGAGCCACGGACGTGTGTCTTAGCCGTGTGTGCCACATGGCCTAGAACACAGATGTGTGTCTTGGCCGTGTGAAACCTGCACCTAATTTCTAATTGAATTAATTAACCAGACGGCCTAGCACACATGCGTGTGGCATGGCCATGTGTGCAAGTCAGAGAGTTACACAGGGTCGAATACGACCTCCTACACGGGCATGTCCCAGGGTCACACGGGCGTGTGAGCCCTGCACCTTAGAAAAATTTTGTAATTTCGAAAAAAATTCTTAGAGGTCCCGATTAAGTGCTGATTCGATTCTAATACTCGTGTTGGGCCTCGAGGGCCAGATCAAGGGACGTTATGGATGATCTCGATAAATGAATAGTAATTTACATAGTTTAATGAAAAAATGTTCTGAATGTTCTGGTAATGCTTTGAAACCCTATTTTAGTGACGAGTACGGATTAGAGGTGTTACAAAAGGAGGTAGGCCACCTCCAACAAGAGGTTGCCAAGCTTCAAGCTGAACTCTGTTAATGAGACACCAAGCTAAATGGCCGCTTAAAGGAGTTGAAAGATTATTTTCGAGGGGACCTGAAGCTGGACCTACAAGGGTTGTTTGAGTATTATTTAGGCCCTCAGACTTGCGCTTCCTTTGTTGGGTAGTTTCTAGATAAAGGAAAAGGGACCTTTGGCGGTCCTCCACCGGGATTTCTTCCCAAGGAGACTCTATCTCTAAGCAGTATGAACAATTCTCACCATTTGGGTAGCATGGAACTAATACAACAATCTTATAAGTTGGAGTGGCCCCAATTCGATAGAATAGACTTCAGAGGATGGTGGACTAAGCTGGAACAATACTTTGAGGCTTAGGGCATTACTACTAATGCCAGAGTCAGAACGATAATGTTACATCTGGAGGGAAAGACCTTGGATCGACTACACTTTTACACTCAAAGGTAGAAAGGGTTTCACATGTTGACTTGGGACTCTTATTCCTACAGTCTGCAAGAGTGTTTTGGTTCAAGTTCCTTCCAGGATCCCATGGCTGATCTCATGTCCTTGAAACAAAAAGGATCAGTGGACTAGTACCATGAAACTTTTTTTAGTTTACTGAACCGGCTCCATTTTTCAGAGACTTATGCCCTGAGTATTTTCGTCAATAACTTGAAGGTTGAGATTGGTCAATACTTGAACATGTTAAAACCCAACGAGTTGGTTAGACAACTCTTCTTGCCGATTAACTAGATGAACAAGTTAAAGGTTACAATTGTTGATGATGATAGCCTATCATCTTGTGTTATATGGCGCAGGGTAACTTGGAGGACTCAGAACAAGAGTTTTATCACTGACGTCTTTGTGTTTGTAACAACTCATTTTTTAGTAGTGTTGAAAATAGTAGTTTTGGGACCACAAATCCAACGAGTGAGTTTGTATAATTAGTATTTAAGTTATACGAGTCAATAATAATTTTTATATTGAATTTTGATTTGATGAATTTTAATTAATTGAATTAATGGTTAGTGTAAGTGGTTCAGTCGAAAGTCAGTGGTTATTAAAAATGAGGTATTAGGATCTCGTTTTTGTAAATTAAAGCCGTAAATATTTTTATTAAATATTTAAAGAGTTGTATTATAGGTGAATTGAAGTTTAGTCTAGTAATTTTGATGATTGATTGCTTAATTTAGGTAAAAGGATTTAATTATAAGAGAGACAAAAGTTAATTGCTATAGATTTAAAATGTTAAAGGGATCAAAATGGTGATTAAACCATGGTCAAAAGTCCAAGTGGTTGTAACACCCCTAACCCATATCCAATAACGGAACAGGGTTACAGAGCATTATCGGAGTTTGTAAAACAAATACAGTTAATTTATGTCATTTACTATTCATATCCGAAACAAATCACATTCAATTGTATTGTCCCTTAATTGGACCCTCGAGGTCCAATTTATACATTAGAAACAAGTCGGGACTAAATAGGAAAGTTAGAGAATTTTTGCGAAATTTTCAAAATTTCCTTATATGCAAGGGACACATGGCCGTGTGGGTATTCAAAATAGGGGCACATGGTCGTGTCCCATCCCATGTTCTTGTCCGTGTAACTCTCTGACTTGGGTCACATGGACAGCCATATGCCCGTGTGCTAGGTCGTGTGGTCAATTTAATTTTTAAAAATTAGGTGCAGGATTCACATAGCTGAGACACACGCCCATGTGACCAATTCAGAGCATTCTGTTTCTCAATTTTTTAAGATGCAGGGGACACACGGCCAAACCACACGCCTGTGTAGACGAAAATAGGCCATTTTCATGGAACCATTAAATAGGAAGCTCATGAGAGCTAATATCGGGATGCTCTTTCGAGTTATGGTGTGTCTGCAACATATGCTAGATCACAACCAATACAGGGGCCCAGAATCCAATCGAGTTTCATGTATTCAAACGAGATTTAATACTTGATGATCATTGTCAGATATGTGATAAATTTCTTATACATGGCAATTATACAAACACATACATAAAATTCAATTAACACATATAAATTCTCAATTTAGTTACACGAACTTACCTCAATACTTGTTTGTTTCAAGAATCTACTAATTCGACACTTTTTGTTTTCCTCGATCCAACTCAGTACTAGGTCTTTTAGGATCTATATAAATGAATTTAATGTCAATTTAATCCATTTTATACTCAATTCACATCCTAGGCAAAATACCATTTTGTGGCTCTAGTTTCCACAAATGACTACTTCATCCCTAGGCTCGGAAAATGAAATTCATGTAATTTAATCCTTATTCTAAGCCTAACCAATTTTTACATATAACATTTACAGCACATATATTTCAAAAAAATAAAAAATTTTCCATGAATTTTACATCTTTACAATTTAGTCCCTAAAACACAATTTCATGAAAATTCACTTTACAAAAGTTGTTTATCTATCAACAACCTTTCAATTTCTACCAAAAAGTTCAGTATTTCAGCATATTCATCCATGGAAAAAATTTGATACTTTGATAACTTTGCAAATTAATCCCCAAAATAGATAGATTAGGTTATTACGATATCGAAAATATAAAAATTACTAAAAACGAGACAAAAATGCCTACCCAATTAAGCCAATTTAACTTGCTTGAACTATTTTCTCTTTGCTAGGGTTTCCATGTATTTTTAATTTGGGGATGAAGATGAAATAGATGATATTAGTTTATTATAATCTTTAATTATTTCAATTTCCAATTTAGTCCTTTTCTTTTTCTAATTTTCCATGGATGATTCATCATTAATATCTACTAACTTTATTTATTGGTCTAATTGCCATATACAGACCTCAAGTTTTGAATTCCATAACTAATTGATCCTTCTAACTACTAGAATTCAACTTTTACATTTTATGCAATTTGATCCTTTCTATAATTAAACATGAAATTGGTAAACTTTTTTTATCGAAATTTTTATACGTCTTTCCTATCATAAAGCAAAACATGCAATATTATTAAATTAAATTTTCTTCCTGGCTCGAATTTGTGGTCCTGAAACTAATATTTCAATTTCACTGAAAACAGGCTGTTACAACTCTCCCGCTGAAAGAATTTTCGTCCTCGAAAATCTTACAGGTACAGAGGTTTGGATATTACTTTCTCATTGTTTCCTCCGGCTCCCAGTTAGCTTCTTCTATTTGTGTCATTGCCAAAGAACTTTCACTAAAGCTACCTTTTTATTTCTTAACTCTTTCGTCTCACGTGCTAGAATTCTGATTGGTTCCTCACTGTAAGTCATGTTAGGCTGAATCTCAACTTCTGTTGGTGTAATAACATGGGAAGGATCTGTTCGATACCGTCACAGCTTAGACACGTGAAAAACATTGTGAATTTTATCAAGCTCTGGTGGTAATGCCAATCTGTATGCAATAGGTACGATTCTTTCAAGGATTTCGTATGGTCCGATAAGCTGTGGGCTCAATTTTCCTTTACGACCAAATCGAAGAACTTTCTTCCCAGGTGATACTTTCAAGAATACCTTATCTTCGACTTGAAATTCTATTTCTTTTCATTTAAGATCAGTATAAGACTTTTAAAGATCAGAGGCCACTTTTAAACTATCCCGAATCACTTTCACATTTTCTTTAGTTTCACGGATTAAATCAACTCTGTGTATCTTTTTCTCACTGAGCTCTGGCCAATACAACGGAGTTCTACATTTACAACCATACAGAGCCTCGTACGGTGCCATTTTAATGCTGGACTGATAACTATTATTGTATGCAAATTCAACTAAAGGCAGATACTTTTTCCATTGACCTTTGAATTCCAAAATACAACACCGAAGTATATCTTCTAAAATCTGTATAACATGTTCGGATTATCCATCATTTTGAGGATGGAATGTGGTACTGAAATATAACTGTGTACCCAAAGCTTCCTATAACTTGTTCTAAAATCGAGATGTAAACAAGGGATCTCTATCAGAATTAATGGTGATTGGCACTCCATGTAGTCTGAAAATCTCAGAAACATATAATTCAGCCAATCTATCCAGGGAGAAATGCATACATATCAGAATAAAGTGTGCAGACTTTGTTAACCGGTCAACAATTACCCAAATGGCATCTTTCTTTTTCAGAGATAGGGGTAACCCTGATACAAAGTCCATAGTAACTTTTTTCTCATTTCCATTCCGATATTGTAACTGGCTGTAATAATCCCGAAGGTACCCAGTGTTCAGCTTTTACTTGCTGACATATCAAACATTTAGATACAAATTCAAAAATATCCTGTTTCATTCCCAGCCATTAGTACATCTTTTTCAAATCATTGTACATTTTGTTACTACTCGGATGCATAGACATTGTACCATTGTGAGCTTCATACAAAATCTTCTATACAAGTTCTGAATTCTTAAGTACACATATTCTATTTCTGAATAATAAACAATCATCAGACCCAATTTGAAATTTTGAATCAGAATTTGACTCACATTATAACCGTTTAGCTTCTAACTCACTATCACCTTTCTAAGCGTCACAGATCTACTGTAGAAATGTTGGTTTAGCTTTTAAATCAGCTGTGATTGAACCATCTTTAGATAATGTTAACCGAGTATTTATTGCTCGTAAGGCAAATAAATATTTTCTAATCAAAGCATCAGCAACCACATTGGCTTTTCTCGGATGATAATCAATAATCAAATCATAGTCTTTTAATAACTCAAGCCACCTGTGCTATCTCAGATTCAAGTCTTTTAGCGATATCAGATACTTCGAACTTTTATGGTCGGTGAATATATGACATTTTTTACCAAACAGATAGTGTCACCAATGTAACGGCCCTAGATTGACCCTAGTCGAAAAGTGGTCTCGGGACC
This sequence comes from Gossypium anomalum, assembly GCA_025698475.1. Classification (NCBI taxonomy): domain Eukaryota; kingdom Viridiplantae; phylum Streptophyta; class Magnoliopsida; order Malvales; family Malvaceae; genus Gossypium; species Gossypium anomalum. The sequence continues at coordinate 69,813,295 of CM046967.1, forward strand.
ACGAAACCGAGTGTTAAGTAATTAAAATTAATTATTTTGGTGTTTACAATGTGAGTAGAGGCGTGTATGAAAATTTCACGCATTAATTTGATCATTCTAAGTGAAATTATAAAGAAAGGACTTATATAAAACATTGTAAAAATGTGATAGGTTAATCTTATAATGATCTATTAGTACATGCATGGAAAGTAGTGGTTTTGCATGTCAATTTACCCTTATTAAACATAGTGGCCGGCCAAGGAATGATGATACCCCACTAATTTTAATTTTAAAATAATTTAATATTACAAATGATTTAATAATGGTAAATAGATGAATTAAAGAAAAGAAAGAAATAGTGTTCATCTTCTTCTTTTCCTTTCTCAAAACCGTAACAAAGATGAAGCAAAGGGGAGATTTTTCTTAGGGCAATTCGGCCTTCTTCCTTAGCTACTAAAAGGTAAGCTTTGAATTTGTTGAATTGGGTTTATGTTATGCTAAGTTACCTTATGAATATACTCTTGGTAATGTCAAGAAAATGGAAGTTTCTTATGGTGATTTGGAGCAAATGCCGAATGGTTTAGTGTTAGAATTAGAGGTTACTTGTAAGTTGTATGAACAATAAGGGAAGGTTTAGAATGAAGTAAAGATTTTTTTTTTAAGGAATAGATTAGAGGCACCTTGTACATTCGGTCAAAGATTGGAGGTTGTTTAGAATATGAAATTCTTCATCTATGCTAAATTACTTGTATGTTAAATAGTTCTTGATAGAGTCAAATGAATTATGAAAGTATTTATAAAAGTAGGAAGTACAAGGTCCAAAAATTCAGTCTTAACATTATGAACCATTCGGTCAACTATGGAGAATGGGAGAGTCATTTAGGTTAAGAATCGAAGGCTTGATTAATAAGTAATAAAGGTTAAAGTAGGTGAAAACTAAGGTAGAAGAACATATAGGAAATTACATAGAAAATGTTAAAGTTTAGGTGGTACATTCGACCATGTAGACTACATCTTTAATATGTTATATGTAATACCCTATAATCGGCTAAATGAGAGAAAATGGATTATAATGTTGAACTTATAGAATTAGAAGTAGATGAGCTAGTTAATATCTAAATGAAGGTACGAATAAATGGAAGGCTTTTGGCTAAATTAGAAGTACACGGCCAAAATGAGTGTGAAGTGAAATTAGGTGTTAAAATGACAAATTGCATTCGGTCTTGAGACCTTATATAAGCATAAATTGAAGGTTTAAAATAATGAACAAGGATAATTATAAGATGATGAGGAAATCATTGAATTGTATAGGTAAGTATTTTTAACAAGGTGTGGTTGCCGTAAGACATATGTATGTATATAGGTGTATTTCATTGAAATATTGATTGGTTATTGATAGTGAATGAATATTAAGTGATCAATAGCCGAATGGTTAATTACGATGAAAGCATAAGTGTTGTGTCATTTTCTTTTAGTGATGTGAAATTTTAGTAGTGTGAGATATAATTAACTAGTGAGGTAATTAAATTGTTAAATTCATTTATTTTAGCTCAAGAACTCAAAGGAGGGGAGTCAAGCAAAGGCAAAAAACAAAGAAATTTGAATAGGCGATTGAGAATCATTTCGAACTATCAGGTAAGTCCACAAGTTTTCTTTATATGAGATTGATTATATACTCATATCTATATATATATGTATTTAAACTCGTGGCCATATATGCTAATGTGGTAAATTAAGTTGTCTTATTATAAGAAATCGATACTAGCACTATGTGTGCGAAATCGAAGGGCACTATGTGTGCTGAATTGAATGCTAATTCGTGATTGAGTTTTGAGGCACTAAGTGTGCGATATATCGTGGCACTATGTGTGCGAAAAAATCTTTGTGCACTATGTGTGCGAATGTGATTAATGGTCTAAGTAGTATACGAAAGACACATGGTGTTGTACTATTATTCGAGGTATCAAGTTGAGATATAAAATGAATATCGCGTATGTATAAGAGTTGACATTGTTATATATATTGAGTGAAACTTTAAAGTTATTTGTTTAGTTGATAGATGATTGATAGTTGTCCTTGGCCTGTGGATAGTTTAGAAAATTATATGACTGTAATATGTTCGGCATGACCTAAACAGGTGAACTTTATACATTTTTCTATTCTTATATCAATGGTATGTGTAAAATTGCTTCTGACTTACTGGGTTGAATACTCATTATACCTTTCTTTGTGTTTTTGTTGCTCTCCACATAGATTTCCTGAATCATTTTGCATGTTCGGATCATCGTCGAAGCCATCACGCCCGCGTGCCACATGTTGGTATCTTCTCTTAGTTACTTAGGCGAACATTACGGCATGTATAGGCTTGAATATACGTTTTGAAGTATATATTTTTTTGTTTATGTACTTGAAGCCATGCGAAAATGGCTTGATATAAAGATTTATACCCGGTTTTATATGTATTCAAATGTGAAGTTTTATATTTATGTAACTATTGTTTAATGAACATGTCTAGGGTATGATAATGCGAAATCATAATAATAGTTTTGGAAGTATAATTAAGTATTTATGTAAGTGATTATGAAGTTGTGGTTCGGCCGTTTGAGTATCGAAATGGATGATGATGATATATGTGTATATGTGATGTACCATTCTAGCAATTTTAAATGAATTCTTTTTCTTATATAGCTCACTCGTGAATAAGGAACTTATACTTTGGTCAGTATGATTGTCAAATTTAGTATGCTACATGGGTGTTACATTTTATTGGTATCAGAGCTACGGTTTAGTCGGTTCTAGGACTACCGTAGCGCGTACGAGTCTAGCTATACATGCCATAATGTTAGTATATGATAGTGTGATGGCTTTTGACGGTTGAAACTATTGTTTTGATTAGTAAATGGAACCTAATCCTGAGAGAGCCTTGGCGGATGATGTTGAAAGTGTAGCGGTGCTCTGCACAAGGAACACCGCTCACAACCTCAATCCTCTGCAAATAATCAAGATGATGGGGCAAAACAAGCCTTCCTTTCCATGATGAACGAATGGGTCGCACAATACGCCCGGGCTAACCCGGCTGCTCAACCGTTTCTGAACTTAAATAATCAGCTTCAGGTTCCTGTCATACCAACGACCATTGATCCTTTGAGGCTGAGTAAGCCTCCTGTAGATTTAGTGAGAAAGCGCGGAGCGGAGGAATTTCGAGCTACAAACTACTAATGATCTTTGAAAAGGCCGAGTTTTGGCTTGATAACACCATTCGTGTTTTTGAAGAGCTTTCGTGTACACCAGAAGAGTGTTTAAAGTGTGCTATATCCTTAATGCGGGACTCGGCCTACTATTGGTGGAGAACTCTGATTTCTATTGTTCCAAAGGAACGTGTTACTTGGGATTTCTTTCAGGCAGAATTCCGAAAGAAGTATATTAGTCAACGATTCACTGACCAAAAGCGTAAGGAATTTTTGGAGCTCAAACAAGGTCGTTTGACATGATCTCGAATCTGAGCGCGAGTTTGTAAGACTCAGTCGATATGCTCGGGAGTGTGTAGCTGATGAAGTCGCTATGTGTAAAAGATTTGAGGAAGGATTAAATGAAGATTTAAAATTACTGGTGGGTATTTTAGAAATAAAGGAATTTGTAACACTGGTTGAACGAGCATGCAAGGCTCAAGAGCTCGGGAAGGAGAAAAAGAAAGTCTGAATCAAGCCGGAGATTTTCGTAAAAAGAATGGCGGGTAAAACTACTTTCTCGGCTCCAAAGAAATTCGAGAGACGATACTAACAAATCAAAGACGACTCTGGAATTTCTATTAGGGAGCGGCCAGTCAACGGATTCTCGAGTTACTTGAGTTGCTAGTGTTGGTAAACGGTAGACAACAAAAACTCAATGCACCCAATGTGGAAGACGACATGTAGGTGAATGTTGGGGTAAGTCTACTAACCGAGCTGTTATAGATGCGGATCGCGGGATCATTTTATCCGAGATTGTACGGAACTGATGAGAAGAATAAGGTACAAGGTACAAGATCGACCAGGTGCAGCAGACTAGAGGTAGACCATCGAGAAATACCGGAGGTAGAAGTGGGGTCGAGAGAGGATTTCGATACGGTGAACGATCGAGATTCGTGCTCTGCCAGAGCTTATGCCATCCGTGCGAGAGGAAGCATCTTCTCTGATGTTATCAACTGGTACATTTACTCTCTTTAATCTTGATGTCATTGCTTTGATTGACCACGGTTCTACTCATTCATATATATGTGAGACTTTAGTATCTAATAAGACTCTACACATCCGAGTCTCATCGAGTTCGTAATGTCTGAGTGTCAAATCCCTTGGGTCGTTATGTACTTGTGGACAAAGTGTGTAAGAGGTGTCCCCTAGTAGTCAGAGGCTCCTGCTTTCCAGCTGATTTGATGCTTTTACCGTTTGATGAATTTGATGTTATCCTTGGTATGGATTGGTTGACTGTCCATGATGCAGTAGTGAATTGCAAAAGAAAGACTATTGATTTGAGATGTGCAAACGATGAGATAATCCGAGTTGAGTCTACTGTTAGGACCAGGTTACCAGTAGTCATATCCTTGATGATGGCTCAAAAACATGTGAGAAAGAGGTGTGAGGTGTACCTGGCATACGTGTTTGACGACAAAGAGTTAGAAAAGAAGCTTGAATCAGTGCCAGTGGTCTGTGATTATCCGGATGTTTTTTCCCGAGGAACTACCGGGGTTACCACCTGTTCGGGAGGTAGAGTTTGGCATTGAACTTGTACCTGGGACTACACCGATTTCTACAGCTCCGCATCATATGGCACCAACAGAATTGAAAGAATTGAAAACTCAGTTGCAAGAGTTGATGGATAGAGGTTTCGCTCGTCCAAGTTCCTCACCTTGAGGTGCACCAGTGTTGTTTGTGAAAAAGAAGGATGGAACCATGCGATTATGTATCGACTATCGTCAATTGAATAAAGTGACAATAAAGAATAAATATCCGTTACCGCGTATTGATGATTTATTCGATCAACTGAAAGGGGCCTCTGTATTTTCCAAGATAGATTTGAGATCGGGTTATTATCAGTTGCGAGTTAGAGACTCAGATATACCCCAAACTGCTTTCAGAATGAGATATGGTCACTACGAGTTCTTAGTGATGCTGTTTGGGCTTACTAATGCCCCTGCGGTATTTATGGATTTGATGAATCAGATTTTCAGACCATATCTGGATCGATTTGTAGTTGTATTTATCGATGACATTTTGGTTTATTCAAGAAATGAAACCGAACATCTTTGAGCACACGAGATTAGTGTTACGGATTTTGCGGGATAAGCAATTGTATGCCAAGTTCAGTAAATGTGAGTTCTGGTTGAGAGAAGTTAGTTTTTTAGGTCATGTGGTGTCTGCATCGGGTATTCGAGTTGATCCGAGTAAAATTACAGCCATACTTAATTGGAAGCCTCTGAGAAATATTACTGAAGTTCGGAGCTTTTTGGGACTTGCTGGTTATTACAGACATTTTGTAAAGGGTTTTTCAACGATAGCCACACTAATGACAAGACTACTTCAGAAAGATGTTAAGTTTGTTTGGTCAGAAAAATGTCAGAGAAGTTTCGATCAACTGAAAACTTATTTAGCTGAAGCTCCAGTGCTAGTACAACCCGAATCCGGTAAAGAGTTTGTTATTTACAGTGATGCGTCTTTGCTTGGGTTGGGTTGTGTGTTGATGCAAGAAGGTCAAGTGGTAGCATATGCATCAAGACAGCTGAAGCCGCATGAGAAAAACTATCCGACTCATGATCTCGAGTTAGCCGCAATTGTTTTTGCTTTGAAAATATGGCGACATTACTTGTTTGGAGAGAGGTGTCATGTATACTCAGATCATAAAAGCCTCAAATATTTGATGACATAGAGAGAACTGAATTTGCGACAAAGACGTTGGCTCGAGTTGTTGAAAGATTATGAGCTGGTCATTGACTATCACCTGGGAAAGGCTAACGTAGTTGCTGATGCGTTAAGTCGCAAATCAATGTTTGCTTTATGAGCAATGAATGTACACTTGTCCGTTCTATCAGATAGTACGTTAGTAACAGAATTAAAGGCTAGACCACTGTGGATTCATCAAATTAGTGAAGCTCAAAAAGTCGATGGTGAATTGGTTGCTAAACGAGTTAAATGTGCCAAGGGTATAGAATCAGAGTTTCAAATTGACGACGACGATTGTTTAAGGTTCAGAAACCGATTGTGTGTTCCAAGAAATTCAGAACTTATTTCGATGATTTTAAATGAAGCTCATAATAGCTGAATGTCGATCCACCCTGGTAGCACGAAAATGTACAACGACCTAAAGTGTCAGTTTTGGTGGTCTGGTATGAAACGAGACATTTTCGATTTTGTTTCGAAGTGTTTGGTATGTCAACAAGTGAAAGCGGAACATCAAGTACCTTCAGGATTACTGCAGCCAATCATGATACCCGAATGGAAATGGGATCGAATAACGATGGATTTTGTATCTGGGTTGCCGTTGTCATCAAGCAAGAAAGATGCGATCTGGGTTATTGTAGATAGATTGACAAAGTCGGCTCATTTTATTTCCGTGCGCATGGATTATTCACTTGATAAACTAACAGAGTTGTATATTTCTCAAATTGTGAAGTTGCATGGAGTACCTATTTCTATTGTGTCGGATAGAGATCCAAGATTCACATCGCGATTCTGGAAAAAGCTACAAGAAGCTTTGGGTACTAAGTTGCATTTTAGCACCGCTTTTCATCCCCAGACTGATGGTCAATCGGAACGGATTATTCAAATACTCGAGGATATGTTGAGATGTTGCATCCTTGAATTTGGTGGTTCGTGGGAACGATATTTACCTTTGATTGAATTTGCTTATAACAATAGCTTTCAATCAAGCATTAAAATGGCACCATACGAGGCCTTATATGGTCAAAAATGCCATACTCCATTGTTTTGGACCGAACTTAGCGAAAGTAAAATCTTCGGGGTTGATTTGATCAAAGACGCTGAGCAGAAAGTAAAGATAATTAGTGAAAGTTTGAAGGCGGCTTCCGATCGACAGAAGTCATACGCAGATTTGAAAAGAAAAGACATTGAATATCGGATCGGAGACAAGGTATTTCTTAAAGTCTCGCATTGGAAGAAAGTACTCAGATTTGGCCGTAAAGGCAAATTGAGTCCGAGGTTTATCGGACCGTATGAGATATCCGAACGAATTGGACCGGTCGCATACAGATTAATTTTACCCCCTGAACTTGAAAAGATTCACAACGTTTTTCATGTTTCGATGCTTAGACGTTATAGATCCGATCCATCGGACATTATTAGTCTAGCAGGGATAGAAATTAAATCCGACTTGAGTTATGAAGAAGAACCGATCCGTATCCTAGCTCGCGAAGTGAAAGAGTTGCGAAACAAAAAGGTGCCGTTAGTAAAGGTACTATGGCTCAAACATGGGATCGAAGAAGCTACTTGGGAAACCGAGAACTCTATGAAAGAGAGATACCCAAACCTTTTCACTGGTAAGATTTTCGGGGACGAAAATTCCTTAAGTGGGGGAGAATTGTAACGGCCCTAGATTGACCCTAGTCGGGAAGTGGTCTCGGGACCACGAAACCGAGTGTTAAGTAATTAAAATTAATTATTTTGGTGTTTACAATGTGAGTAGAGGCGTGTATGAAAATTTCACGCATTAATTTGATCATTCTAAGTGAAATTATAAAGAAAGGACTTATATAAAACATTGTAAAAATGTGATAGGTTAATCTTATAATGATCTATTAGTACATGCATGGAAAGTAGTGGTTTTGCATGTCAATTTACCCTTATTAAACATAGTGGCCGGCCAAGGAATGATGATACCCCACTAATTTTAATTTTAAAATAATTTAATATTACAAATGATTTAATAATGGTAAATAGATGAATTAAAGAAAAGAAAGAAATAGTGTTCATCTTCTTCTTTTCCTTTCTCAAAACCGTAACAAAGATGAAGCAAAGGGGAGATTTTTCTTAGGGCAATTCGGCCTTCTTCCTTAGCTACTAAAAGGTAAGCTTTGAATTTGTTGAATTGGGTTTATGTTATGCTAAGTTACCTTATGAATATACTCTTGGTAATGTCAAGAAAATGGAAGTTTCTTATGGTGATTTGGAGCAAATGCCGAATGGTTTAGTGTTAGAATTAGAGGTTACTTGTAAGTTGTATGAACAATAAGGGAAGGTTTAGAATGAAGTAAAGATTTTTTTTTTAAGGAATAGATTAGAGGCACCTTGTACATTCGGTCAAAGATTGGAGGTTGTTTAGAATATGAAATTCTTCATCTATGCTAAATTACTTGTATGTTAAATAGTTCTTGATAGAGTCAAATGAATTATGAAAGTATTTATAAAAGCAGGAAGTACAAGGTCCAAAAATTCGGTCTTAACATTATGAACCATTCGGTCAACTATGGAGAATGGGAGAGTCATTTAGGTTAAGAATCGAAGGCTTGATTAATAAGTAATAAAGGTTAAAGTAGGTGAAAACTAAGGTAGAAGAACATATAGGAAATTACATAGAAAATGTTAAAGTTTAGGTGGTACATTCGACCATGTAGACTACATCTTTAATATGTTATATGTAATACCCTATAATCGGCTAAATGAGAGAAAATGGATTATAATGTTGAACTTATAGAATTAGAAGTAGATGAGCTAGCTAATATCTAAATGAAGGTATGAATAAATGGAAGGCTTTTGGCTAAATTAGAAGTACACGGCCAAAATGAGTGTGAAGTGAAATTAGGTGTTAAAATGACAAATTGCATTCGGTCTTGAGACCTTATATAAGCATAAATTGAAGGTTTAAAATAATGAACAAGGATAATTATAAGATGATGAGGAAATCATTGAATTGTATAGGTAAGTATTTTTAACAAGGTGTGGTTGCCGTAAGACATATGTATGTATATAGGTGTATTTCATTGAAATATTGATTGGTTATTGATAGTGAATGAATATTAAGTGATCAATAGCCGAATGGTTAATTACGATGAAAGCATAAGTGTTGTGTCATTTTCTTTTAGTGATGTGAAATTTTAGTAGTGTGAGATATAATTAACTAGTGAGGTAATTAAATTGTTAAATTCATTTATTTTAGCTCAAGAACTCAAAGGAGGGGAGTCAAGCTAAGGCAAAAACAAAGAAATTTGAATAGGCGATTAAGAATCATTTCGGACTATCAGGTAAGTCCACAAGTTTTCTTTATATGAGATTGATTATATACTCATATCTATATATATGTGTATTTAAACTCGTGGCCATATATGCTAATGTGGTAAATTAAGTTGTCTTATTTTAAGAAATCGATACTAGCACTATGTGTGCGAAATCGAAGGGCACTATGTGTGCTGAATTGAATGCTAATTCGTGATTGAGTTTTGAGGCACTAAGTGTGCGATATATCGTGGCACTATGTGTGCGGAAAAATCTTTGTGCACTATGTGTGCGAATGTGATTAATGGTCTAAGTAGTATACGAAAGACACATGGTGTTGTACTATTATTCGAGGTATCAAGTTGAGATATAAAATGAATATCGCGTATGTATAAGAGTTGACATTGTTATATATATTGAGTGAAACTTTAAAGTTATTTGTTTAGTTGATAGATGATTGATAGTTGTCCTTGGCCTGTGGATAGTTTAGAAAATTATATGACTGTAATATGTTCGGCATGACCTAAACAGGTGAACTTTATACATTTTTCTATTCTTATATCAATGGTATGTGTAAAATTGCTTCGACTTTCATCAAGTTGAATACTCATTATACCTTTCTTTGTGTTTTTGTTGCTCTCCACATAGATTTCCTGAATCATTTTGCGTGTTCGGATCATCGTCGAAGCCATCACGCCCGCGTGCCACATTTTGGTATCTTCTCTTAGTTACTTAGGCGAACATTACGGCATGTATAGGCTTGAATATACGTTTTGAAGTATATATTTTTTTGTTTATGTACTTGAAGCCATGCGAAAATGGCTTGATATAAATATTTATACCCGGTTTTATATGTATTCAAATGTGAAGTTTTATATTTATGTAACTATTGTTTAATGAACATGTCTAGGGTATGATAATGCGAAATCATAATAATAGTTTTGGAAGTATAATTAAGTATTTATGTAAGTGATTATGAAGTTGTGGTTCGGCCGTTTGAGTATCGAAATGGATGATGATGATATATGTGTATATGTGATGTACCATTCTAGCGATTTTAAATGAATTCTTTTTCTTATATAGCTCACTCGTGAATAAGGAACTTATACTTTGGTCAGTATGATTGTCAAATTTAGTATGCTACATGGGTGTTACAACCAATTTCTCAATGCAAATACAATGGCTACCAATTCTAAATCATGTATTAGGTAGTTCTTTTCATGTGGTTTTAGCTGTCTAGAAGCATAGGCTATTACTTTGCCTTCTTGTATCAAAACACAACCTAAACCATTTAATGACTCATCACTATAAATTATGAATTTTTTACCCGATTTAGGCTGAACTGGTACAGGTGCTTCAGTCAACAAGGCTTTCAATCTGTCAAAACTCTGCTGGCATTTATCGGTCTATTCAAATTTCACATCTTTCTACAATAAACGAGTCATCAGAGAAGCTATCATAGAAAATCTTTTTACAAATCTCCGATAATATCCAACTAATCCCAGAAAACTTCTAACGTCAGACATAGTTTTCGGTGGTTTCCAGTTAACAGTTGCTGAAATTTTATTTGGGTCAACTCTAATGCCTTCAGTAGATACTATATGTCCAAGAAAACCAACTTCCTGAAGCCAAAATTCACATTTACTAATTTTGGGATATAGTTGTTTTTCACGCAGAGTTTGCAACATAATTCTCAAATGATCACCATGCTCACTTTCATCTCGAGAATATACCAGGATATCATCAATAAATACCACCACAAATCTATCTAGATACGGTCTAAAAATTCTATTCATTAAATCCATAAATATTGCAGATGCATTAGTCAAGCCAAATGAAATCACAAGAAACTTATAGTGCCCGTACCTTGTTTTGAAGACTGTCTTTGGTACATCTGAGTCTTTTACTCGTAACTGATAATAGCCAGAATGGAGATCAATCTTTGAAAACATAGTGGCACCTTTCAACTGACTAAACAAATCATCAATGCGGGGAAGTGGATACTTATTCTTGATTGTAACTTTGTTGAGCTGTCGGTAGTCAATACATAATCTCAAAGATCCATCTTTCTTTTTAACAAATAGAACTGGTGCACCCCAAGGTGATAAGCTGGGTTGAGCAAAACCTCTATCAGTCAATTCTTACAATTGCACTTTCAACTCCTTTAATTCAGTAAGAGCCATTCTATAAGGTGCTATAGATATCAATGTTGTTCCATGAACAAGATCTATGGAAAATTCTACCTCTCGGGCCAATGGTAATCTGGGTAATTCTTCCGAAAACACATCAGGAAACTCACAAACAACCGCTGTGGACTTAATCTTTGGCTCAGATACTTTAGGGTCCAACACATATGCAAGATAGGCATCATACCCTTTTCTGATATATTTCTGTTCTGATATGGTTGATATCACATTAGACAACCCATCAAGTTTATCAGATTCAATACGGAGCAATTTACCATTCTGACATTTTAACAAAATATATTTCAGCTTACAATTTACCACTGCATCATGCTGAGTTAGCCAGTCTATACATAATCACATCAAATTCATCTAATGACAGTAACATCAAATCAGCCGAGAAACAATAACCTCGTACCATGAATGGCCAATTTTTACAGATTTTATCTACCATCACAAACTGGCCCAGGGGATTTGGAACTTTAACCACGTATTCAGTGGACTCAATAGATAAATTTTTAACAGACACTAAATTTGTGCATATATATGAATGTGCTGAACCAGGATCAATCAAAGTAGTAATATAAGTATCAGGAAGAGAAAAAAGTACCAGTAACGACATCTAGTGCAGAGGCATCTTGTCTTGCACGAATAACATATGTCCTTGCCGGTTCTCATGCTTCAGATTTTTCTGTTGAATCTTTTGTCACACCTTGGCTACCATGACATTGTCGGGGTGACGAGGTGGTCTGCCTCTTGAGGCAGGGTTGTTCGGCCTAGAAGTCTGAACAATATCTTTTTCAGACTTTTCCGGGTAGTCTCTGAGAAAATGATCAAAAGAACCACATATAAAACATGCCCTACTTCTCATATGACATTCCCTAAAATACAGTTTGTTACAATATTTGCATTTAAGTTTGGGGTTACCAACACTTCCTACACTTACTGTGGATGAAGCCGGAGATCTCAGATTAGAATGTTGAGAGCCTCGATCTCTCCCAAAATATCTCATAGATGTGGTAAAATGATCATGGTATTTACTTGATTTCTTTGAAGTCGACGATTGTGATTTCCCCATAAATCTTTTACCCAAAGTTCGAGTTTCCATTTCTACCTGCCTCTTGTCTTTATTCAATTCTTCGACTTTATGTGCTCGGTCAGCCAGTACAACAAATTCTTTTAATTCTAAAATCCCAACTAACAACTTAATGTCTTCATTTAGTCCCTCTTCAAACCGTTTACAAATGGCAACTTCAGTCGTGTAACACTACCCGTATCCGTCGCCGGGACAGGGTTTTAGAGCATTACCAGAACATTTAGAATAATTTACAAATAAATTATATAAATTACTATTCATTTACCAAGATCATTCATAACGTCCCTTGATCGGGCCCTTGAAGCCCAATACGAGCATTAGAATCGAGTCGGGACTTAATTTTGACCTCTAAGAATTTTTCATGACTTTTCAAAAATTTTCTGAGGTGCAAGGCTCACACACCCTTGTGGTCCAAGGGACATGTCCGTGTGACCCTGGGACACGCTCATGTTGGAGGCCGTGTTTGACCCCGTGTAACTCTCTGACTTGCACACACGGCCATGCCACACGCTCGTATGCTAGGCCTTGTGGCACACACGGCTGAGACACACGCCCATGTCTCTGCCCATGTGCTCAATTCTGAGCATTCTGTTTCTCAAAATTAAGGTGCAAGGGACACACGGCCTAACCACATGCCCATGTTATCAGGCCGTTTGTCACACATGGTCTAGACACACGCCCGTGTGGACAAAATGAAACCACTTCTAGCTTCATTTCTCACCCAAAATTTCACCAAGGACCTGCACTTGAAACACACATCCAATACCCATAATCCAAGCATTAACTTAAGCAAATTTCATCATTCACAAGGCATATCACTACAAGCATACATGATCACAACCTTACCTTTGTTTAACTTAGGAATTCACAACATTGTTCACATAGTCTTAACATAACACATGTGTATATATATATCATAATAAATTACTTAGTCATAGCAAAATGAACCATTACTAGTCATTCCAATGGCTAGGTTACAAAATAACATTTCAAGCCACTATTCGCCAACTTGTCCTATACATGCCATTATAGAAAAATGATTTCACTATATATATACCTAAAATAGCTAGTTGATAGTGTGATGATGCTCAAGTGATCTCCAACCCTTGTGAGCTTTCGAGCACTATAAATCAGGGGAAAATATAACGGAGTAAGCATTTCAGGCTTAGTAAGTTCGTATAACGGAAACTAAACTTACCAATCTTGCTTATTTAATTTAGGCATACAATGTTATGTTTCTATCCATTTGGCTAAATTGCCTAATCACATACATTCAATCAAACATGTTAGTCACCAAAATCTTCATATCAATCAAGTAACATAGATGAGCTCATTAAGCAATATTCTTTCAAGTCATTATCAATTCATCTAAAAGTTCTCATGCCATGTCAAGAGTTTTATGTCCGTTGAATCATTGAATTTCGATGGATACTTAAGTAGTACACTAGAAGTGTACGATTCAATAATCCGTCAATTCCTTATTCAAGGGTTCCCCTTAGGGCACTTAACCAAGAAACACTCTCTCGAGCCACTTATCGTATAACAGGTTACCAGTCCAGGCTAAATCCTTTATATAACGTATGCTCAAAGTAGCTCGATTAGAATTACCAGTCTAGGCTAAACCCTAATCATAACGTATGCTCAAGAGGTATTATATCAGGATTACCCGTCCGGGCTAAATCCTTTCTATAACAAGGTCAATAGGATTACACATCCTCGCTAAATCCTATCCGTAACAAATGCAGGACCTTATTACTTTCGGGAAAGCGTATATAATCATCGGAATTCACATTCAATCGGCACTTAACCCTTCATCACCATTTCAAACATGTAACAATTTTCCATCATAACATGCAAGTAAAGCACATAAACATAAATCACATTACATACAAACACAACATTCAATTAACATAATCACATGCCCGATTAAGTTACACGAACTTACCTCGACAGTTGTTCGCGTTAAAAGTCTACTAATCTAAAACATTTTCTTTTCCTCGATCTAACCTCGAATTAGTGTTGCCCAAATCTGTCTAAATGAATTTAACCATCAATTTCACACATTTCATATTTAAATGGACTCAATTTATGTCCTAGGTAAAATTACCATTTTGCCCTTAATTTTTCTATATATTTCAATTTTGTCCCTAGGCTTGAAAAATGAAACTTGTGCAAATTACTCCCTATTTCAAGCCTAATCAAAGCCCATTACAAATTTTACAGCACATGTATTCATAAAATTTCAGAACTTTTCATCAAATTTTACAACTTTTCATTTTAGCCCCTAAATCATGTTTTCATCAAAAATCACTTTGTAAAAGTTATTTATCTATCAATAATCTTTCATTTTCTACCATAAGTTTCTAATTTCCAGCATATAAATCCATGACCCAATTTTCATACCTTGATTACTTTTCAAATTAATCCCCAAATAGAGAGATTAAGCTATCTCGGTTTCAAAAATACCAAAATTACTAAAAACGGGACAAGGAAACTTACCCAGTTAGGCCTTGAAAGTTTCTTTTCTCCACCTAGGGTTTCCATGTGTTTTAGGTTGAAGATGATGAAAAATAAGATGATATATTTTCTTTTCATCTTTTAATTAATTAAGTATTTTGCTATTTCTAATTTAGTCCTTGCCCTTTCTCTATAATTCCATGGATGAGTCACCAAGAAAAATCTACATACTTTTCTTAATAGTCTAATTACCATATAAAGACCTTAAGTTTTGAATTTCATAGCTATTTGATCCTTATAGCTACTAGAATTCAACTTTCACATTTTATGCGATTTAGTCCTTCTCGTAATTAAGCACTTAATCGATAAAATTTACATGTCAAAATTTTCACACGACATGCCTATTATAATACGGACCATATAATGAAATAAAAATAAACTTTATTTTTAGATCAGATTTATGGTCCCAAAATCACTGTTCTGATTTCACTAAAAAATGGGCTGTTATAACTCTCCCCTCGTAAGGATTTTCACCCTCGAAAATCTTACCAGTAAAAATATTCAGGTATTGCTTCCTCAAAGTATCATTCAGCTCTCAGGTAGCCTCTTCTATACTGTGTCGTTGCCAATGAACTTTTACTAAAGCTACCTTTTTATTTCTTAACTCTTTTGTTTCCCGAGCTAAGATTTTGATTGGTTCTTCACCATATGTCATATCAGGTTGAATCCCTACCTCTGTCGGAGAGGTAAGATATGAAGGGTCGGATCGATACTGCCATAGCATAGACACATGAAAAGCATTATGAATCCGATCAAGCTCTGGTAGTAAAGCTAACCGGTATTCAACCAGTCCAATTCTTTCTATAATCTCATATGGTCCAATAAACTGTGGACTCAGTTTTCCTTTGCGTCCAAATTGGAGGACTTTCTTCCAAGGTGACACTTTCAAGAATACTTTATCACCGAATTGAAATTCTATTGCTTTTTGTTTCAAATCAGGTTAGGACTTTTGACGATCAGAGGCTGCTTTCAAGTTGTTTCGAATTACTTTCACCTTTTTCTTGGTCTCTCAGACCAAGTCAAATCCGTGTATCTTTTTCTCACTGAGTTCTATCCAATACAATGAAGTTCTACATTTACGACCATACAAGGCTTCATACGGTGCCATTTTGATACTAGACTGGTAACTGTTATTATAAGCAAAATCAACCAAAGGTAAATACCTTTCCCAGTTTCCTTCAAACTCAAGTGTACAACATCGAAGCATATCTTCCAAGATTTGTATTACCCATTCAGATTGACCATCTGTCTGGGGATGAAATTCAGTGCGAAAGTGTAACTGAGTACCAAGAGCTTCTTGCAATTTACTCCGGATTCGAGATATAAACCGAGGATCCCTATCTGAAATAATGGAGATAGTCACTCCTTGCAACCTGACAATCTTAAAAATGTATAATTCAGCCAATCTATCCAATGAATAATCCATATGTACATGAATAAAGTGTGCAGACTTTATCAACCGATCAACGATTACCCAAATGACATCCTTCTTCTTTGGAGACGAGGGTAATCTCGTTACAAAGTCCATGGTAATTCTTTCCCATTTCAATTCCGGTATCGTAACTGGCTGTAACAGTCCAGAAGACAACTGATGTTTAGCTTTTACTTGCAATATATCAAACACATAGATACGAATTTAGAAATATCTCGTTTCATTCTTGGCCACCAGTACATCTTTTTCAAATCATTATACATTTTATTACTACCAGGATGTATAGACATGTTACCATTGTGAGCTTCATTCAAAATCTTTTTTACTAGTTCTGAACCTTTCTGTACACATATTCTGCCTCTGAATAACAAACAATCATCAGTCCTGATATGAAATTTTAAGTCAGGAGTCAATTCACTTTGTACCAGTTTGACTTGCAACTTACTATCATTTTTTTGAGCTTCAGAGATCTGTCACAAAAAACATTGGTACTTTTAACTCAGCTATGATTGAACCATCTTCAGACAATGACAATCACGTGTTTATTGCTTGCAAAGTATATAGGGATTTTCTGCTCAAAGCATCTGCCACTATGTTGGCTTTTCCTGAATCGTAGTCAATAAAAAGATCATAATCTTTCAATAAGTCAAGCCATCTGCACTGTCTTACATTTAAATCTTTCTATGACATCAAATATTTTAGACTTTTATGATCAGTGAATATGTGACATGTGTCCCCAAACAAGTAATGCCTCCAGATTTTCAATACAAACACTATGGCTATCAATTCAAGGTTGTGTGTCGGGTAGTTCTTTTCATGTGGCTTTAGCTGTCGAGAAGCATAGGCTACTACTTTACCATCTTGCATCAAAACATAACCTAAACCATGCAATGACGCATCACTGTAAATAAAAAATTTCTTACCCGATTCTGGCTAAACTAACACTGGAGCTTCTGCCAATAAAGCTTTTAATCTGTCAAAACTCTGCTGACATTTATCAGTCCACTCAAATTTTACATCTTTCTGTAGCAAACAAGTCATCGGGTAAGCTATCATTGAAAAACTTTTTACAAATCTCCGATAATGACCAGCTAGTCCCAGAAAACTTCAGACTTCAGACACATTCTTCGATGGCTTCTAATTAACAATGGCTGAAATTTTATTAGGGTCTACTCTGACACCTTCAGTAGATACTATATGCCCAAGAAAATTAACTTCCCGTAACCAAAATTTACATTTACTAAATTTAGCATACAATTGTTTCTCTACAGAGTTTGCAACACTATTCTCAAGTGCTCAGCATGTTCATTTTCATCTCGGGAATAAACCAAAATATCATCTATAAATACCACCACAAACCTATCTAAATACGGGCTAAAAATTCTATTCATCAAATCTATAAACACTGCATGTGCATTTGTCAAGCCGAATGGCATCACAAGAAACTCACGTGTCCATACCTGGTTCTAAAAGCTGTCTTTGGCACATCCGATTCTTTTACCCGTAGTTGATAATTACTAGAACGGATATCAATCTTCGAAAATACAGTGGCACATTTTAAATGGTCAAACAAGTCATCAATATGAGGCAATGGTTACCTATTCTTTATTGTAACTTTGTTGAGCTGTCTGTAATCAAGTGTACAATTCAATAATCTGTCAACTCCTTATTCAAGGGTACCCCTTAGGGAACTAAACCAAGAAACACTCTGTCGAGCCACTTATCGTGAAACAGGATTACCAGTCCAGGCTAAATCCTTTATATAACGTATGCTCAGAGGAGTTCGATTAGGATTACCAGTCCAGGCTAAACCCTAATCATAACGTATGCTCGAGAGGTATTATATTAGGATTACCCATCCGGGCTAAATCCTTTCAATAACAAGGTCAATGGGATTACTCGTATGAGCTAAATCCTACCCGCAATAAATGCAGGACCTTATTAGTTTAGGGGAAAGCGCATATAATCATCAGAATTCACATTCAATCGGGACTTAACCCTTTATCACCATTTCAAGCATGTAAAAATTTTTCATCATAGCATACAAGTAAAGCACATAAACATAAATCACATTACATACAAACACAACATTCAATTAACATAATTATTTGCCCGGTTAAGTTACACGAACTTACTTCGACACTTGTTCGCTTGAAAAGTCTACTAATCTGAAACTTTTTCTTTTCCTCGATCTAACCTCGAATTAGTGTTGTCTGGATCTATATAAATGAATTTAACCGTTAATTTCACACATTTCATATTTAAATGGACTCAATTTACATCCTAGGCAAAGTTACCATTTTGCCCCTAACTTTTCTATAAATTCTAATTTTGCCCCTAGGCCCGGAAAATAAAACTTGTGCAAATTACTCCCTATTCCGAGCCTAGCCAAAGCCCCATTACAAATTTTACAGCACATGTATTCATAAAATTTTAGAAATTTTCATCAAATTTTATAACTTTTAATTTTAGTCCCTAAATCATGTTTTCATCAAAAATCACTTTGTAAAAGTTATTTATCAAATAAAAGTTATTTTCAATAATCTTTCATTTTCTATCATAAATTTCTAATTTCTAGCATATACATCCATGACGCATTTTTCATACCTTGATAACTTTTCAAATTAATCCCTCAAATAGAGAGATTAAGCAATCCCGGTTTCAAAAATACCAAAATTACTAAAAACGAGACAAGGAAACTTACCCAATTAGGCTTTGAAAGTTTTTTTCTCTCACCCAGGGTTTCCATGTTTTTTAGGTTGAAGATGATGAAAAATAAAATGATATATTTTCTTTTCATCTTTTAACTAATTAAGTATTTTACTATTTCCAATTTAGTCCTTGCCCTTTCTCTATAATTCCTGGATGAGTCACCAAGAAAAATCTACATACTTTTCTTAATAGTCTAATTACCATATAAGGCCCTTAATTTTTGAATTCCATAGCTATTCGATCCTTATAGCTACTAGAATTCAACTTTCACATTTTATGCAATTTAGTTAATCGATAAAATTTTCATGTCAAAATTTTCACATGAACGGACCATATAATGAAATAAAAATAAACTTTATTTTCAGATCGGATTTATGGTCCCGAAACCACTGTTCTGATTTCACTTAAAAATGGGCTGTTACAAGTCAAGATACACTCTCTGGCATAGTTGCTTAATCTGAGAAATTCCCTCACGTGTTCAGATACAGTCATATTCCCCTATTTGAGCTCGAAAAATTCTTTTTTTCTTCTAATAAAGGGATCTCTGGCTAATATACTTCTTTTTGAATTTTGTTTGGAAAAATTCCCATGTAACATTTTCCCTCGGTACAACAGAAATTATGGTATTCCAACACTAGTAGGCTGAGTCTTTTAGCAGAGATACAACACATTTCAAACATTCTTCAGGTGTGCAAGACAATTCATCCAAAACCCTGATTGTATTTTCTAGCCAAAATTCATCCCTTTCCGGATCATAATCAACAGTAGCACTGAATGATTTTGCCCCATAGTTTTGAATTTTATCTACTGGAGGCTTTCCAATTCTAATAGATTCAACACCTTGTGGCATATCAGGATCCAGTTGAGAAGCAGGAAAGGGAGGTTGTTGTACAACAGGATTTTTTCTCAGGTATTTAGTAAACCATTCATTCATCATTTGAAAGAAGGCTTCTTTTGCCTCCTCACTTCGACCCTCAGATACAAGCTTTCTACTACTACTAGATGCAGCTCTTTCAACTGAAGCTGGAGCATTACTCTCAGCTTCCTCAAATTTAGCTCTAGCTCTGTTGGACGACATTACTATATGAAAATCATGTTTAAAATGGTTAGGAGTTGTCACACTATCACAAATTATATAATGGCATGTACAGCTAAACTCATACTTGCTACGTTAATTCGAGAATTGGCTAAACCGTAACTCTGATACTAATAAATGTAACACCCCTAACCTATATCCGTCGCGAAACAGGGTTATAGAGTATTACCAGAGTTTATAGAATAAATATAGTTAATTTATGTCATTTAATGTTCATATCCAAAACCAATCACATTCAATCGTATTGTCCCTTAATTGGACCCTCGAGGCCCAATTTATACATTAGAAACAAGTCAGGACTAAATTGGAAACTTAGAGAATTTTTTGTGAAATTTTCAAAATTTCCTTATATGCAGAGGACACACAACCGTGTGATCAGGCCGTGTGGCTCACACAGCCAAGTGACACGCCCGTGTCTTAAGCCGTGTAGGTATTCAAAATAGGGGCACCCGATCGTGTCCCATCCTGTGTTCTTGTTCGTGTAACTTTCTGACTTGGGTCACACGGCCAGCCACACGCTCGTGTGTCAGGCCGTGTGGTCAATTTAATTTTCAAAAATTAGGTGTAGGATTCACATGGCCAAGACAAACGCCCGTGTGTTGGGCCATGTGTTTCACACGGCTGAGACACATGCCCGTGTATTGGGCCATGTGTTTCACACGGCTGAGACACATGCCCGTGTGTTGGGCCATGTGTTTCACATGGCTGAGACACACGCCCGTGTCTCTGCCCGTGTGACCAATTCTAAGTATTTTGTTTCTCAATTTTTTAAGATGCAAGGGACACACGACCAAACCACATGCCTGTGCGCATAGCCGTGTAACACACACGGTTGAGACACACACCCGTGTGTCTACTCGTGTGGACAAAAATAGGCCATTTTCATGGCCATTTTTCTTACCCATATTGTCTTCAACCTACATCAATACTTGCATACATATACTAACCAATTCATAAAATTAAAACTAAGCCAACATTAACATTACATGATATATCATCACATGTATTCAAACTTACCTTTTGTAAGACATGTATGTTTACTATAATTCAATCTAACCATACCAAGCACACATATATTAACCATGTTATAACCTCTTATATATTCATTAAACATACCCTCATTAGCCATTCCAATTGCTAGATTACAAACAACCATTTATATGCCAACATTGGCCAAGTTAGCCTATACATGCCATTATACCAAAATAAGTTTGCTATTTATACCAAAATAAGCTGAAGGATAGTGTGATGATGCTCTGACCGATTCCAACGTTTACGAGTTTCTGAGCACTATAAAACAGAGAAAAAAAATTGAGTAAGTATTAGAAATGCTTAATAAGTTCGTATAACAGGAAATTAACTTACCAATTATTTTTATTTAAAACAAGTATTCATAGTACATCCAAATCAATCAAATCAATAACCTAGTCACACATAAATCCTCATTAAGCATGTTAGTTAAATAATTCATATAAGTACCAAGAATATGGATGAGCTCGTCAATGTCCCATTTCCATATGCATGTATTTTTCATTTCAAGTTTCCAAGGAACATACATATATCATATTATCCTTTTTCAAACCGTTACCCATTGAATCATTTGAAAACTCGATGGATACATGGGCAATACACTCAAGGTGTACAATACGCTAAATCCATCAACTCATAATCAGAGGTGCTATAAAGCACATAAACAGGAAGCTTATTCGGGCTAAAATAGGAAGCTCATAAGAGCAATATTCAGGAAGCTCGTGTGAGCCTATAACTGGTTGCTTTGAAGAGCCATTAATCAAGGAGCTCCAGATAGCCATACATCAGGAAGTTCAAGCGAGCCATATCAGGAAGCTCACAAAGAGCCAATTAATGGGAAGCTCATGAAGAGCTGAAATCGGGAAGCTCATAAAAGCTAAGGTGTGTCCACAACACATGTACGATCATAACCTATTGGGATGCTCCGAAGAGCTATTAATGGGAAGCTCACAAGAACCATTGCTCATGAGAGCTAATATCGGGATGCTCTTTTGAGCTATGGTGTGTCTGCAACATATGCTAGACCACAACCAATATAGGGACCCAGAATCCAATCGAGTTTCATGTATTCAAACGGGATTTAATACTTGATGGCCATTGTCAGATATGTGATAAATTTCTTGTACATGGCAATTATACAAACACATACATACAATTCAATTAACATATATAAATTCTCAATTTAGTTACACGAACTTACCTCGATTCTTGTTCGTTTCAAGAATCTACTAATTTGACACTTTTTGTTTTCCTCGATCCAACTCAGTATTAGGTCGTTTCGGATCTACATAAATGCATTTAACATTAATTTAATCCATTTCATACTCAATTTAATTCAATTCACATCCTAGACAAAATTACCATTTTGCCTTTCGTCTCTAGGCTCGAAAAATAAAATTAATGCAATTTAATCATTATTCCAAGCCTAATTTATTTTTAAATATAACATTTAAAGCACATATAATTCAAAAAAATAAAAAATTTTCCATGAATTTTACATCTTTACAATTTAGTCCTTAAAACACAATTTCATGAAAATTCACTTTACAAAAGTTGTTTATCTATCGATAATCTTTCAATCTCTACCAAAACTTTTAGAATTTTAGCATATTCACCCATGGAAAAAAATTGATACTTTGATAACTTTGCAAATTAATCCCCAAAATAGATAGATTAGGTTATTACGATCTCAAAAATATAAAAATTACTAAAAAGGGGACAAGAATGCCTACCCAATTAAGCCAATTTAGCTTGCTTGAACTCTTTTCTCTTAGCTAGGGTTTCCATGTATTTTTAATTTGGGGATGAAGATGAAATAGATGATATTAGATTATTATCATCTTTAATTATTTCAATTTCCAATTTAGTCCTTTTCTTTTTCTAATTTTCCATGGATGATTCATCATAAATATCTATTTACTTTATTTAATGGTCTAGTTGTCATATAAAGACCTCAAGTTTTGAATTCCATAACTAATTGTTCCTTCTAGCTACTAGAATTCAACTTTTACATTTTATGCAATTTGGTCCTTTCTATAATTAAACATGAAATTGGTAAAATTTTCTTATCGAAATTTTTATACATCTTTCCCATCATAATGCAAACCATGCAATATTATTAAATTAAATTTTCTTTTGACTCGGATTTATGGTCCCAAAACCATTGTTCCGATTTCACTGAAAACGGGTTGTTACAGAGGTGGTATGATTAAATCCACTAATTTTTGGGCTATTTCCTCATTTAGTCCTAATTAGTTTAGGGCTAAATTGAAATAAAGCTTAAGTAATTAATAATTAATAATAATTGAAGGACCACTTGCGCAATTAAACCTTCCTTAGATGTAATTATACCATATACTTATATTATGGACATTTATGGGCATGTTATAGTGATTGTACATGTTAAATTAAAAATGGGTAAAAGTGTAAATTATTAATTAAGAAAATTTAAAGTAAAATAAAAGATGAATTAAATCATCTTCTACACATTTCTTCCTTAGAAACCAATTCCACCATTGTAGAAAAGAGAAACCTTTAACTAAGCTATGTTTCTTCGATTGAGTAGGTAAAGCTCGCCTGTTTTTAGTAATGTTTTTATTTTTGGGCTTGTATTAGCTTAATCTAGCTAACTCAGGGACTAATTTGTAAAATCTTCAAACGTTTTGGATTATGCCATTAATGAGTTTGAGTTTTTTTTTTAAGTTTAATGATAAATTATTAAGTTTGGTTATTAAATAGGACTATTTTGTAAAGTAGTTTTTTATGATTTTAAATTTAAGGACTAAATTGTTAAAAGTGATAAATTACAAGGATGTATTATGAAATAACTAAAATTATGGGTTTTAGAGAGACCCAAAATAATTCAGTTGAACTTTATTTTTGTAAAAATTGGTTTAGTTGAGATATTTGAGCATAGGGACTAAATTGTAAAAAATGAAATATTAGGAGTAATTTTGTAAAAATATCAAAAAGGACTTAATTGCATAAGATGAGTTTATTTTGTTATTGAAATTAGTGAATTGAATGAAATTAATATTTTAGATCAAGAACAAGTGGAAAATCGAGGAAAAGAGAAAATTGCATAATAGCCCTTGTACTTTGTTGTTGCTACAGTTTAGTTTGGTAAGTTCGTTCGGTTTAATTTTAATACATTTTAAAATGTTTATGAGATGAAATTCAATTTTTGAATGTTGATAAATACAAATAATACCTTGTAAATGAGGACTGATATATTGACATGACAACACAGTTTTCTGTTGATTGAAATATTCTGAGCCAATGCACATAGGATAGAGTACGATTGGTATGCCAATAGGTTATTTTGAGCACAGTACGGGACTGATCTAAATAGTGGTGATGATTTCTATATTTTCTCTGTTCAGTAGATATGTTGAGGTTTTGTATTTGTTGCGGACTGTCATGTTGTATTACAGTGTTTTCTGGTGTGTTATGGGGGTGGATGTGAGCCCATGGGCTAGGCAATTGGTGCTATGGTGTGTTTGTTTGGTCTGTCTCATATGAGCATTTGGTGTGCTAGATGGTTAACTGTGTACTCGTATCTGTATATCATTCATCACGCATTATTTAATGATCACTGAGTATTATTGAAGTATGAAAAACTAATTTGTACTATTATTGAGTATTTCTTACTTGTTGTGAGTTGTGATTGATAGGAATTTTGATAATAACCCTATTGACAGGAACTTTGTTCATTAATTTATTTGAATTATTATATTAAATTCGATAAGCTTTATCGTTAAATCGATGAACTTACTAAGCTATATGAAAGCTTACTCGTGTTATTGTTTTGTTTCCTTGTAGATATTATTTTGTGGAAATCAAGAAATCGGATCAACTTGAAGAAATCAGACTATCTGAGGACCTCTTTGGTATTTTAAATTTAACTTGGCTTATATGGCATGTAATAGGAACATCTAGTTATGTTTTGTAATAGTTTATAGTATTTGTAATGTGTGTGCGTTGTGCATTTGATGTTGTGATATGAGTAATTAAGTGAAGTATGCAAGTTTCATTATGAGTCTAAGCAAGAAATGGTAAGTGTGGATGAGTACGATATGGTAAATTTAGCTTGAGTTAATTATGACTTATGGGATCCATAGTAAGTCAATTAAAGCATGTTGTGGCTTAAAAATGTAATAGGCTACTGGTGAATGTTTGGTGATAGTTTTAAACACATATGTGGTAGTTTGATGTTCTTGAATTGTTGTTATGCTAAGTAGTTGTTTGAGGCTTGTATGCTAAATTTTAGTTGAGGCATAAGTAGATGATACTAATCAAACATGAATTGATAAGTTTTGTTATTAATGATGGTATGCATTTATGGTTTGAAAGTTTTACTTGATAATGGAATTTTTATGTGATTGAAATGTGGTGTCAACGATGGCACATTGGTTAGGCACATAGGTTGGTTGTTTAAATTGATTGGAGTAGTTTAAAATGTACTATAAAGTCTTGTGAACATATGTGTAAGTGTATTATTAGGTACTTAAGCATTTGTATATAAAGTGGGCATGTTTGAGATATTTTTGCACACACACGACTTGAGACATGGGTTGTCACATGGCCATGTGTCACACACAGGCAACCCACACGGGCGTGTGCCTTGAACTTGTTAGGTACAGGTTTCACACGGTTTGGCACACGGCCTATGACACGACCGTGTAGCCCAACATCGAATTGAACAGGCTCTAGTTCATACCCTGAGACACAACCATGTGACCGAACATCGAATTGAACACGGTCTAGCACACGGCCTGAGACACGACCGTGTGAAATTATTTCCAAAGTTACATAGTTTGTCAGACGATTGGCCACACGGCCATGTCTGGAACTGCACAACCTGGGCTTTGTCACACGGCCTAGACACATGGCTGTGTGACCCCTGCTTTGAAGATTTTCACTTTCCAAATCTCCTGTTTCATTTCAAATTTATCCTTGAATGTTCCTATACTATTTTTAAGGCCTCGTAGGTTCAATTTAAGGCCCATAAATATATGTTTTACTCAAATATGGATTATTTATAAATTTTTTAATTAAATTTGGTAAACTTCATGCTATATGTTATTGATTGTTTTGGATTGTAAGGTAATACGTTGTAACCTTAATCTGGCGATAGGTATGGGTTATGGGTGTTACAATGTTACCCCTGAAAGGTTGTGACATGGTGTTAGGCATTTAGTGTTTGTTTTCTTTAAGGACCATTGTGTGGGACTTTAGTTCTCTGAAAAAGTAGTTCACCTATGAAAGGTTACCTTGTATGCTGCAAGGGATTGTGCTACGGACCATCTAGTTGTTGGAGGATACTTAATCCACGAAGTGTTTTTCCCTAGTTAGTCAACCTATGGGACCTTGTGCAATGGTGATGGTTGCACCTGTCTAAGCATCCCTGCTAATGGTCATTACTTCCATTCCTGCTAATTTGCAAAAATTGCTAGAGCAGTATGATGATATCTTCCAAACACCTAAAACGTTTCTTCCACCTCGCCTACAGGACCACAAGATACCACTAAAAGATGGAAGTGTAGTGGTAAAAATTAGGCCTTATAGATATCTTATTGTACAAAAGAATGAAATGGAGAACCTATTCCAGAAGATGCTGCAAGCTGGCATCATTAAGGATAGCGACAGTTTCTTTGCTTCTCCCATTGTGATGATAAAAACATGGCTAGAGTTTATATGTGGATTATAGGCAGCTTAACCAGTTAACCATCAAGGATAAGTTTCCTATCCCAATCATTTAAGAGCTCTTGAATGAATTGGGACATGTGTTCTTTTCCAAGCTAGATCTCAGCTCAGGCTACCATCAAATTAGGATGTCGGAGCCTGATATCCACAGGATATGTGACAGCCCTAATTTGACCCTAGTCGAAAAGTGGTTTCGGAACCACAAAACCGAGTTTTTAAAAATAATTAACTGTTAAATTCTATGCCTCGTATATGTGTAAATGCATTTGTGAAAATCTCATGTTTTGATTTTGTCAATTGTATGTGAAAATTTTAAATAGGCTTAAGTGAGACATTTGTGAAATGTGATGTGTAATTTTTAAGGTGATCTATTTATGCATGTTATTAAAAAGGTGGACTTGCATGTCAATTTAGCAAATTCTTTTAGATAGTGGCCGACCATGTTATTGATCAAAACATATTATGTTTCTTTTATGTTGATATTTTAGATTAAAAAAAAAGAAAAAGAAATAATGAATAAAGAAAAGTAAAATATTGATTAGTGGGAGGAGAAACCAAAGTTACTCCATTTTGCTCCTCATTGCCGTATCTAGAAGAAGGAAAGCTTTGAGAAATTCGGCTATGGTGGTTAGCTAAATTAAGGTAAGTTCAATGATAATTCTTGGATTTTTAGCATATTTTGAGTTAGTTATTAAGTTCTTTACTTAACCCATGACCAAATTTGGAATTGTGTGGTGTCTTGAGCATTCGGCCATGGTAGAAAATGAAAGAGGTATATGGTTGTTTTCAAGTTTAATGAATAATTTGCAAATGGTTGATAATTGAGATAGTTTAAGGTATTTGTAAGTAGTTTAAATGAATGAACAATAATAATAATAAATCATCTTGCGTATTGGTGTAATTGCCGAATTTGAACTAGGAAATTATTGAATAATGTTTGTATTTTAAATGATAGAATAGAGTGAATGCTTGGAATGTGATATGTATGAATTATAAGTTGGATTAAAGGCTGTTATATTGCCTTGTCATTTTCGAAAATGTGCTTTGTCAAAGAAATTGAGTGTTGATGTTTAAGTGATGTAAGTATAGGTATATTAAACATAATTTTATAAATGTGATATGAGTATTTTGCTTTGTAAATGAGTAATAAGTATGTTATGAATGGTTCTTATATATATGCGTATATACAATGAAATATATTCTTTAAATGATTAGTATATGTATGTGAAATATTATTTCGATACATGAGTTTTGCATTTGAGTGAAAATGTACTAAGTTTAAATATGTCTTCTTGGCTTTGGAATTGATTAATAATATGTTAGTGACTATATGAGTATTAGGTCAGAATGATGTTTAAGTATGAATGTATTTAGGTGGATGTGCTTATAAGTATAACTTGAGATATAATGGTATTTAGTCATTATAAATAACCATATTTGTAGAATTTATTAAATATATAATTGCTCTTAACATAGATATGCATATAACTATAAAGTTGTTAATGCCTAAGTAAGATGTTTGGTTGTACATGACTAGAGAATATATATATATATATATATATATATATATGCATATGGTGTTTGATATTTAATCATTAAGTCATATGTACCTCAATCTTATAATATACTTGTATTATATTAAATCGCCTATTTGATTAGAAATTGAATGAATTGAATTGTTTTAAATTAAGCTCAAGAGCAAAAAGGATCTAGATCTGATAAGGGAAAGGAGAAAGCAATCGAATAGCCTATTCTCCACTGTTCAAAAATATCCTAGGTAAGTCTTTGAGTAATGAAACTTAGCTTATGATTTGATAAAATCATGGTATATAAGCATAATAAATAAATTGTGACTTATTGGTTCTACTTGAATTACTTTGTGGGATAAATAATTTGTGCATATGACTTGTAGCCGAATGGTTATAGAAATCATGTTGGATAGCGAAACGAAATCGTGTTCTTTGTATGTGGCTATTGAGCCGAAAGTGGAATGGTTGATAAGCACGTTGTGCTTGTGTTCAAGTAATGTAAATGAAATGCTAATGTCTTATGATATATATATATGTGCATGATAATGGAGAATTATATCTGGGCTAAGTCCCGAAGGCATTCGTGCTAGTATTATATCCGGGCTAAGTCCCGAAGGCATTCGTGCTAATGTTATATACGGGCTAAGTCCCGAAGGCATTCGTGCTGGTGTTATATCCGGGCTAAGCCTTGAAGGCATTCGTGCTAGTGTTATATCCGGGCTAAAGTCTCGTAGGCTTTGTGCTGTTATTATATCAGGGCTTAAAGTCCCGCATGCTTTGTGGTGGTGATTGGATTTGGGTTTTAAACCTAGCAGACTTAATGCCGATGATTGGAGTAAGATTATGATTTCGAATGTTCGTAGTAAGCTACCATTGAATATGTCAAATACATTAAGTTGGTCAGGTATGTATTATATACTTTTATATGTTAGATTGATAGGAATTGAATCATGAATGCGAAATGAGAAGTATATGTGAAAATCTCATATGTGTATGTGTGTATTCGGTTATGGTGAAAGGTTATATAAGATTGATTTGGTGATATACATGTTAAATAAAATGAATGCAAGAATGGGTAATAAATCTGCTTAGGACAACAGCAGTAACGTGATTTCGGAAAATCACCATAAATTTTGGGAGTTGAGTTAGAAGCTGAATAAATTATGTCATGAAATCTTAATGAGTCTAGTTTCTTATAAAAGAAACTGTGTGAGCAAAAGAATTTCCAATAATGAGATATTTGAAGTGGCGTGGAATAGAGTCAAAATGACTTCGAGGTCCCCTGTCCTGTTTTCAGAAAATCATTATAAATGGTACAAAAATGGTTATAAGATAAAATTTATATTCTTAGACTCCTTAATGAGTCTAGTTTCAAATGAAATAAACGATAACATATTTCAAATTCTGTATAATGAGAAATTTGATTCGTAGTGAAGAGTGGTCAGAATAGTCAAATAGTGAAACAGGGGAAAATTCAATAAAAATCTGGTATTGATTGGTCAAACCAAAAATTCTGAAAATTTGATGGATGGAATATATATGAGTCTATTTTCAGGGAAATTTAACAACACTTGATTTGGAGTTTCTTAGCTCCAGTTATAAATAATTTAGTGACTGTTGCTTAGGAAGACAGCTTGTAGTGAATTTGTGATTTTGTTGCAAACATGGTTAAAACGTGTTAATGAGATGCTTTTTGAGTTTTCATGATCTTATTTGTGATTTCAATATTTGGTTTTAATTGATTTCAGATTCAAGTGAGGTGAATTTGCTAAATATGCATTATGTTCATGGATACTTAGCCAAAATGGCAATTATCTAGAAATGATTTCTTGAAAATTTGAATAATCGATCTATAAGTAAGTTAATTATTTGCATTGCTTAAAACTTACTAAGCATTGAAGCTTACTTCATTTTCTCTTTTCCATTTCTTATAGGTTTATACTTTAGCTCGAGTTGGAAGGGCCGGAGATATCATCACACTATCGAGTCTTTATGTGAGTTGAGAAGATTGTACATCATCATGGTTTAAGGCATGTATAGGATAGACTATAGGTAGAATGATATTTCGACTTTGTATACATTATAGCCATGCGAAGATGGCTTGCTCATTTTGTTTAGAGAAGCCTTATAATTGAACTAATGTGGTGAAAGGTTTTAGTTATAACTTGATAGTAGTTAATTTGTTATTAGATATTCGGTTATGTTTTGATAGTGAGTCATTTTGGAAATTTATAAGAGCTCTTATGAAAAATTAATGAGACATGTTTGCATTGTTGATAATTTATGTCTGGTAAGTATCTTTGACCTTATAGAAGTTTTGTTCAGTCAAGTAATACCTCATAACCTTATTCCAGCAACGGATACGGGTTAGGAGTGTTACATTTAGTGGTATCAGAGCTATGGTTTAGTCGGTTCTCGGACTAACATAGCAAGTGTAAGAGTCTAACTATACATGCCGTAAGTAAAGTGTGATAGTGTGAGGTCTCCCGGCTCTTAGAAATTTTTTTGCTCAGGTAATGATGTGTTCCAATCGAGTTATTATTAATTGATCTGAAATTGATATTAAACTGATTGTAATATATATGTGATATGATGAAATTGAAAAGGTATGAAAAGAATTTTATGATATGTGTGCATCAGTGTAAAGATATGTATGAGATTATATAAAGTAAATGGTAATGAAAGATCAAATTGGGTAGAACGCAGGGAATGAGTACGATCGTTCAATAATGAATTGACGGAAAAGACCATGGTTGGACCATGGCAATACATGAGACAGATGAACTAGTGTAAGACCTATCGAAAATAGGCATCAACATGGGCAGAGCAAAGTTAGTATAAGACCATAGTTGGACTATGGCATCAAGTAAGCGACGTACTCAAAACCGTAAGATGTTTTTCAATGGGATAAATATTGACAAATGATCAAAACTAAATGTAGAAATTTGATAAGAAATTTCTTGGTAATTTGAGTAATAGAAATGAAAGTTTGAATCGTGATAATTTCAATTATGTTTTATTAATACTCACATGAAATAAAGTTGCATGTGAAACTGAGATATGTGAAAATGTTTTTGTAACAAGATGAAAAAATTGAAATGTTTGAATGAAGCGTTTGAATCAAAGTGTGTAATACTATGATGATGAGTGATGAATTTATCTGTGTATTCGAATATGAAACTCCCTTTCAAGGCTTAACGACCTCACCCCCTTACCAGTGATATGATTATAAGGTTTCAATGGAACGAGATAGAATGAGTTTGCAAAGAAAGATTAAAGAGTTAAATAGTGAGATAATGATAAAGTAAGCAAAGTTCAGAACAATTTGGCAATGAATTAAGGCTGGAAGGACTTGTACAATGTCCCAAAAGTTCTTCAAATTGAATATTGTCATTAGTAAAAGAAAGTTGGTCTGGTAATTTAATTCAATCAGATATGATGTCTAAGTATGTATCTGTTGGGAATTCTTCCTGAGTGGTTTTCATTAGTGAATGAAATAGAATGGAATTCGAAATGACGAATGAATAGTAAGAGTGTCTGAATTGGATAATTATAGTCAAGTGAATTTCGATGATTTCTTTTGAATATTCTGTATATTTCTTATTCTCAGAGACACATGTGTGATTCTTCCTTTTTCTGATGAAAATGCTATAAAGTGAGAATGTTATCTGACTCCGAGGTTTAATAAAAGTATTGCTATTTTGATTGGTTTATAATCGGTATCATCGTATTCTTCTATTTGAGAATTCATTGTAGTATGATCGGAATGAATTTGGGGATAAATTCATATGATGTTATTCTTCTGTTTCTATTGATTTGCATCCCATCATATAAAAATGTTGAAGAATGTGTTATTTCTGTTATAAAGGAAATTTCAAGGTTATTAATTATAGTCTTCTTATGGTATTCTCTGAGGAGTTATTTTGATCTTTATTTCTATGTTCTGGGAGATCCTATTCTAGGATTTCTGATACGACATTGTATTTTGGATTTCTGTATTCTGGTTTTCTTTTCATTTTTCTTATATGAATAATCAGATATGGCTCAGTTCTAAAGTGTATATATATATTTTTTTATCTGAAACAATTATGTTTATAATGATTATATATTTGGATTTCTCTGATTCTTATGAAAGGAATGGCCATAAATAAGGGTCTGAATGATAGAGAATTCAGCTCAGACTTGTGGATTGGTTTTATCTTATATATCAGTGAGTTAAAGATTGAGTGTTATGTTCTTTCGAGTTATCCAGTGATAATGAATTTTGATTAGTTATCTGAAGAGATCTAATAGAATGTATATTTGAAGAGTTATGACATGCACAAAGAAAAGTGGTCTTGAAAAGTTATTATTTGTTAGACAAGACTGATTTAGTTGTGTGGTTTAACTCGGATCATATGTATGATTGAATTTGTTAAAGATTCAGAGACAAATGTTAAAGTTATTATAAAAAGAACTATTCTGCTGATGAGTAGAGACGATTGTGGTTGTGTCAGTGTTGCATATTTGACAGTTTCGAATATTCGAGGGAAAAATTTGAATGTTTCTTGAACCAAGGAATAAAAGTATTGAACGTTAAGCAAGGTCTATTCTTCTAGTGAAATTGAGAAGTATAAAAGTATATTGAGATGTGATAGTTCAAAATGAGTTCAGAGTAACAGTTACATATAAAATTTCTGTTAATGTTATTATTGTTCTTATATGGAATAGGTATTCAGATGGGTTAAAGGATTTTTATATGAGCTCCGACTGTGAAATGTTTGTTTATCTGAGTTAAAATAAATAATACAGATATATGGATCAGGTGTATAAGTGACTATGTATTGTAGCGTATTTCAGAACTATATTCAGATGACAAGTTGCTATCTGTCAGAGTTGAAATTTTGTGTATATGGAATAAAAGCAATCAGTGATGTTATAGAAGTGGTTATGAGACAGAATTGATATCCAAACCGAATAAAAATTTTATTTGTCTTCTGAAAAAGAAATGTCATTAGGTCATGATCGATCTTTTAACAAGGAAGAATCTGTGTCTTCAGTTTAGTATGTACAAAATTCCGGTCGACAAAGTTGTTGAGATATTCATAATATAGTCTGCCAATGTGATCTGTCAGTGTGAATTAAAGTTTAGAGATTGTTGGTAAAAAGAGATACATGTGATGAATGGAAATTTGTGATTCTGAAATTTTTGAAAACATTTTCAGCATGGAAAATATTTTTGTTGATAAGATTTTTGGGGACGAAAATCCCTAAGGGGGGGAGAGTTGTGACAGCCCTAATTTGACCCTAGTCGGAAAGTGGTTTCGGGACCACAAAACCGAGTTTTTAAAAATAATTAACTGTTAAATTCTATGCCTCTTATATGTGTAAATGCATTTGTGAAAATCTCATGCTTTGATTTTGTCAATTGTATGTGAAAATTTTAAATAGGACTTAAGTGAGACATTTGTGAAATGTGATGGGTAATTTTTAAGGTGATCTATTTATGCATGTTATTAAAAAGGTGGACTTGCATGTCAATTTAGCAAATTCTTTTAGATAGTGGCCGGCCATGTTATTGATCAAAACATATTATGTTTATTTTATGTTAATATTTTAGATTAAAAAAAAAGAAATAATGAATAAAGAAAAGTAAAATATTGATTAGTGGGAGGAGAAACCAAAGTTACTCCATTTTGCTCCTCATTGCCGTATCTAGAAAAAGGAAAGCTTTGAGAAATTCGGCTATGGTGGTTAGCTAAATTAAGGTAAGTTCAATGATAATTCTTGGGTTTTTAGCATATTTTGAGTTAGTTATTAAGTTCTTTACTTAACCCATGACCAAATTTGGAATTGTGTGGTGTCTTGAGCATTCGGCCATGGTAGAAAATGAAAGAGGTATATGGCTGTTTTCAAGTTTAATGAATAATTTACAAATGGTTGATAATTGAGATAGTTTAAGGTATTTGTGAGTAGTTTAAATGAATGAACAATAATAATAATAAATCATCTTGCGTATTGGTGTAATTGCCGAATTTGAACTAGGAAATTATTGAATAATGTTTGTATTTTAAATGATAGAATAGAGTGAATGCTTGGAATGTGATATGTATGAATTATAAGTTGGATTAAAGGCTATTATATTGCCTTGTCATTTTCGAAAATGTGCTTTGTCAAAGAAATTGAGTGTTGATGTTTAAGTGATGTAAGTATAGGTATATTCGGCTTGTAATTTTATAAATGTGATATGAGTATTTTGCTTTGTAAATGAGTAATAAGTATGTTATGAATGGTTCTTATATATATGCGTATATACAATGAAATATATTCTTTAAATGATTAGTATATGTATGTGAAATATTATTTCGATACATGAGTTTTGCATTTGAGTGAAAATGTACTAAGTTTAAATATGTCTTCTTGGCTTTGGAAGTGATTAATAATATGCTAGTGACTATATGAGTATTAGGTCAGAATGATGTTTAAGTACGAATGTATTTAGGTGGATGTGCTTATAAGTATAACTTGAGATATAATGGTATTTAGTCATTATAAATAACCATATTTGTAGAATTTATTAAATATATAATTGGTCTTAACATAGATATGCATATAACTATAAAGTTGTTAATGCCTAAGTAAGATGTTTGGTTGTACATGACTAGAGAATATATATATATATATATATATGCATATGGTGTTTGATATTTAATCATTAAGTCATATGTACCTCAATCTTATAATATACTTGTATTATATTAAATCGCCTATTTGATTAGAAATTGAATGAATTCAATTGTTTTAAATTAAGCTCAAGAGCAAAGAGGATCTAGATCTGATAAGGGAAAGGAGAAAGCAATCGAATAGCCTATTCGCCACTGTTCAAAAATATCCTAGGTAAGTCTTTGAGTAATGAAACTTAGCTTATGATTCGATAAAATCATGGTATATAAGCATAATAAATAAATTGTGACTTATTGGTTCTACTTGAATTACGTAGTGGGATAAATAATTTGTGCATATGACTTGTAGCCGAATGGTTATAGAAATCATGTTGGATAGCGAAACGAAATCGTGTTCTTTGTATGTGGCTATTGAGCCGAAAGTGGAATGGTTGATAAGCACGTTGTGCTTGTGTTCAAGTAATGTAAATGAAATGCTAATGTGTTATGATATATATATGTGCATGATAATGGAGAATTATATCCGGGCTAAGTCCCGAAGGCATTCATGCTAGTGTTATATCCGGGCTAAGTCCCGAAGGCATTCGTGCTGGTGTTATATACGGGCTAAGTCCCGAAGGCATTCGTGCTGGTGTTATATCCGGGCTAAGCCCCGAAGGCATTCGTGCTGGTGTTATATCCGGGCTAAAGTCCCGTAGGCTTTGAGCTGGTATTATATCAGGGCTTAAAGTCCCGCATGCTTTGTGGTGGTGATTGGATTTGGGTTTTAAACCTAGCAGACTTAATGCCGATGATTGGAGTAAGATTATGATTTCGAATGTTCGTAGTAAACTACCATTGAATATGTCAAATACATTAAGTTGGTCAGGTATGTATTATATACTTTTATATGTTAGATTGATCGGAATTGAATCATGAATGCGAAATGAGAAGTATATGTGAAAATCTCATATGTGTATGTGTGTATTCGGTTATGGTGAAAGGTTATATCAGATTGATTTGGTGATATACTTGTTAAATAAAATGAATGCAAGAATGGGTAATAAATCTGCTTGAGACAGCAGCAGTAATGTGATTTCGGAAAATCACCATAAATTGTGGGAGTTGAGTTAGAAGCTGAATAAATTATTTCATGAAATCTTAATGAGTCTAGTTTCTTATAAAAGAAACTGTGTGAGCAAAAGAATTTCCAATAATGAGATATTTGAAGTGGCATGGAATAGAGTCAAAATGACTTCGAGGTCCCCTATCCTGTTTTCAGAAAATCATTATAAATGGTACAAAAATGGTTATAAGATAAAATTTATATTATTACACTCCTTTATGAGTCTAGTTGCAAATGAAATAAACGATAACATATTTCAAATTCTGTGTAATGAGAAATTTGATTCGTAGTGAAGAGTGGTCAGAATAGTCAAACAGTGAAATAGGGGAAACTTCAATAAAAATCTGGTATTGATTGGTCCAACCAAAAATTCTGAAAATTTGATGTATGGAATATATATGAGTCTATTTTCAGGGAAAATTAGCGACACTTGATTTGGAGTTTCTTAGCTCTAGTTATAAATAATTTAGTGACAGTTGCTCAGGAAGACAGCTTGTAGTGAATTTGTGATTTTGTTGCAAACATGGTTAAAACGTGTTAATGAGATGCTTTTTGAGTTTTCATGATCTTATTTGTGATTTCAATATTTGGTTTTGATTGATTCAGATTCAAGTAAGGTGAATTTGCTAAATATGCATTATGTTAATGGATACTTAGCCAAAATGGCAATTATCTAGGAATGATTTCTTGAAAATTTGAATAATCGATCTATAAGTAAGTTAATTGTTTGCATTGCTTAAAACTTACTAAGCATTGAAGCTTACTTCGTGTTCTCTTTTCCATTTCTTATAGGTTTATACTTTAGCTCGAGTTGGAAGGGCCGGAGATATCATCACACTATCGAGTCTTTATGTGAGTTGAGAAGATTGTATATCATCATGGTTTAAGGCATGTATAGGATAGACTATAAGTAGAATGATATTTCGATTTTGTATACATTATAGCCATGCGAAGATGGCTTGCTCATTTTGTTTAGAGAAGCCTTATAATTGAACTAATGTGGTGAAAGGTTTTAGTTATAACTTGATAGTAGTTAATTTGTTATTAGATATTCGGTTATGTTTTAATAGTGAGTCATTTGGAAATTTATAAGAGCTCTTATGGAAAATCAATGAGACATGTTTGCATTGTTGATAATTTATGTCTGGTAAGTATCTTTGACCTTATAGAAGTTTTGTTCAGTCAAGTAATACCTCATAACCTTATTTCAGCAATGGATACGGGTTAGGAGTGTTACAGGATATCCTTTAGGACACACGAAAGACATTATCAGTTTTTTTTCCATGCCCTTTGTACTTACTAATGCCCCCTCTAATTTCCAAGCACTGATGAATTCAGTGTTCAAGACCTTATTGAGGAAGTTTATGTTGGTCTTCTTTAATAACATTTTATCTAATTCATGTCATTTTTAGACCATTTGTTGCATCTTAAGGAGGTGTTCTACCTTTTGATGAGTCACAAACTCTTTGGTAAGAGAAGTAAATGTCGGTTTGCCTCCATTAAAATTAAGTACCTTAGTCATGTCATTTCCCAAGGGACTGTAGCCATAGACCACTCTAAAGTGGAGAGTGTAATGTCGTGGCCAAATTTACAACCAGTAAAAGAGCTTATGGGCTTCCTTGGCCTCTTGGGGTACTATAGGAGGTTCACTAGAAACTATGGAAATATAGTCAAACCTCTAATTGATCTTCTAAAAACATGAGTGGGGTTGGAAATTACAAGCTGGAGAAGCTTTTCACGCACTAAAACATGCCTTAAGCCCTACTCTTGTTCTCATGCTACTTGACTTCCACATTGAATTCTACATAGATACAGATGTAAGTAACCTGAGTGTAGGAGTTGTTCTCTAACAACAATGACATCCCATTTTCTTTTTCAGGAAGGCCCTTAGGGTGAGACACCAGGCATTTTCCATTTATAAAAAGGAAATACTGGCAGTCCTTCTTGCTGTCAAGAAGTGGCATCCCTACTTGATTGGCTGCCACTATCAAATTAGAACTGACCACTAAATTCATATTCCTTTATGATCAGCAGGCTATCACTCCTTTACAACAGATATGGGTGGGTAAGATGTTAGGTTATGATTTGATGTGATGTACAAGAAGGGTAGTAGCAATGTGGTAGGAGATGCCCTTTCCAGACAACCTTCAGGCTCAACTGGACAGTTACTTCAAATGGTTGGCAATTCAGTTATCTCTAAATTGTTAACTAGAGTGCAACACTCTTAGCAGGATAACCCTATGATGAGTAAGCTTTATCTTGACTTGCAGCAAAGATTCCCTGCTTTTGATCCTTGAGGACAAAGATCCTTTCAACCTTAGAAATATTTGTTATGGACTACTTTATTTTCTGTTAATTTTGTTAGTTAAAAGTGATGTTTAGTGTCTAAGTTTAAGTTAAATGATGAGTTTTTGTTAAGGATTCAACGGTGCATTTTGTTAAGTGTGCGGGAGTATTAGTCATTTAAGTGAAATGATGCATTTCA
The DNA here is from genome assembly GCA_025698475.1 of Gossypium anomalum. Lineage (NCBI taxonomy): Eukaryota > Viridiplantae > Streptophyta > Magnoliopsida > Malvales > Malvaceae > Gossypium > Gossypium anomalum. The sequence continues at coordinate 69,852,026 of CM046967.1, forward strand.
TGAGCACAACAATTAATATAATAGCCTTAACCAATTTTCAAATCGTTTGTAACATCCTTATTGACCTTCTAGCAGTGAAGGCAATATAGAAAAATAGTTACGAATTTAGTTATAAAACGAAAATCTTGTTGCCTTTCTTCCTCTACCCTTTGTTCTCTTCTCTCAACTCTTTCTTCTTCAATCTTCTGGAAAACAACCGTATCAAAGGCTTGGTCAGAAAAGCTAAAAATTAAAACTCGTAGGGTATAAATCTCATGTTTTGGTATTCTTTTACAAGCATGGTGTCCCTCTAGTTTTCGAAGAATTATTGAAAAGCGGGGTGAATATGTTGCTATTGACAAGGATACTCTGAGCCCCAAATCTTTCCACAAAGCCAACTAGTGACTCCTTACTTAAATAATATTGATGAGGTTATTGAATTATGAGTTGGTAATTATTCTTTCATGGTTTGAGTCTCTGAATCTGATACTTTTATTTTGCCAAATATCATATGGAACTGAGAGATCGAATAGGTGTCTAAGTCTTCTGAGTCTATAAACAACGACACTAGGACAGAGGTGGTTGATGGCAAGGAATCTGATTAAATCGATTCCTGGGATGGATCTTCGGTGAACATGGGAGAATGGGATGGCCTTGGGAACAAGGAAAAGACTCAGAATATTGATGAGGGCTTTTCTGAGGACATTAATGGTGATACTGGAGTTGGTATGGATTATTGTGTTAAGGCGGAGCATGAATAAGTTTGTCAAGAGGTGACATTGCAACTGATAGAAAGGATTAATGATGATAAGGTTGGTGGGGAGACATGTGATCTTGGGGTGGATTTTATGATTGATGACATTGGGCTTGACATTAGAGGATGTCATTTTAAGCTTTGGCTTTGTAACAATAGCAAGGGAGGTAATTTGGAAAGGATTGTTAATAAGATGGTTTGAAAACAGGATTGTGTGGACGATATTGGGGCCTTGAAATTTGTTGTGGGCTCTCCTAGGTCACACTCTCCTGTTAGTATTTTATCGGAGAATAACCCTTCTAATGTGATTGAAAATCTACATAAACAAGTTTCAAGATAACACATCAACAGTGTCGTCGGAGGAGAGAGTGCGCGGGGAGGTGAGAAATAATGAAGATTCCCCGTGTATCAACGAGGATTCATAGGTTGATGATTGTGGGTTTTCATTGAATAGGAAAGCGATGAAGCAGTTGTCTAGTATTCATAAAAAAATGGGCAAGAAAAGTGAAATCTTTATATGAAGTAGAAGAATGTAGGTTGGCTAAGCTGGGGGCAAAGAAAAAAAAAGGAAAAGATAGAAAGATGAAAAATATATTTCCCAAGCCTACCTCACCAAGAGGGAATTTCGCAAATGATTCTTTTATCTGATTCAAATTTTTGTAATCGTAAAAAGGTAATTTAGAAAGAAGCGAAGGAGGCATGGGAACTTGGGAAATTGTTGGGATTAACTGATGATCATTAGAAAGTGACAGAAGATTTAGGAATGGATGAGTTTTATTGCTAAGGTGCTGACTTGAGAGTCGATGATGATTCATTAAATTAATACCATGAAAGAAGAAGATTTATATTGATTTACGTCATGAAGTATGCTGAACTAAATTTGTTATGGAAAAAGGTTCTTTCATGGAACCAATTTATTGAGGGACAGTGGAGTATTTAAGGGTTCTTTGATGGAGAAAGCAAAGGAGTGTATGTGCTTATTTTAAAGATGATGTTCCGTGTTGGATTTGTCATTATTTTGTTTGTGTTGGTGGCTTTTTTATTGGAAAAGTGGAGTTTTGGGAAGAAGTCAAGTTAGTGATATTAGTTTGTTATGATTTTGGATGCGTATGGTCTATGTATATGCTCCTAACGTCGTTCAGGAACAAGTTTTGTCCATGGAATGAATTGTTGAGTTTGGAAGTAGTTGTCGAAGGAATTATGACATATTTTGGTGGAGGTATTTTCGCAGTCAAGAAAAAAAAGAAGATGGCTATTTTCTTTCTTGAAAATATGCAACATTCTGTCTATTTGGTATGATTAGTTTTTGGTGAATTTTTTATGGCACGAGGCATTGAGGTTGATTTGGTGTACTCCCATCAAGTTCACATTTAAGGTGCTAAGACGTTAAAGTCATTGTTGAGTTTGATGTTTTGGTTTTAGGCGAATTTTGATTATCTTATGTTCTTTGTAGGGAATACCTTTTTTTTCGTAAGAGAAAGAAAGAAAGTGAGAAATGAATATATCAACAGCTAATTAATAATTCAAAGTAAGTTAGGAATGTTATGAATATCTTATTAAGTGGATGTCCACCATGATCAAGATAAAGCTTTGATATACTTTAAAGTCTAATAGTTATTAGAATTAGATCTCTACTTCTTTTATACTTCTTATACCTATAAATAGAGACTTTGATGAAGCATTGTAAATCATCCCTTTGATCAATAAAGTACATTCTTTATTGCTTTTATATTTTCTTTGTTCTTCATTCTCTCTATCTCTCTTTATTTTATAACACGTTATCAGCATGATAATTCTCTATTTTTTTCAAAATCTTTCGAAGTCGTACCACAAATCAAATTTCTTTTCATCTTAAACTTTCTCCCTTACAACTTCATCTTCAAAATGTTGAAAGATTCAATCTCAGAATAGATTGTGATTCTTATTCCCGATCTTTGATTTACAATTGTATAAGCATGGGTAAAGAATAGATTTGGTAAGAAACTTTTATATTTCGACCATATTTTCTTTTCCAATTAAGGCATGACTATTACTAATTTTTATTTAACATAAATTTCAAATTCTGATGGTATTTGATTTTTGTCTTTCTAAGTTAAATTTTTTTATGTAAAAGATATAATTGTTGATTAGATATGTTTGTATTAATCTGGTATGTTTTTTTAAGTTTTTTTTAATTATGTTATATTATGCATAATATTTTTATGTTAAAATTTTTTTCTCGTTATTTATTCTTGAATTTGATTAAAATTATAGTGGAAAGTGTTATTAACCTACCATTGTTGATTAAAGAGAAATTTGATAGGATCTATTTAGTTTTATTAACTTGCTAATATTGAATGATTGTATTATATCTTTTAAATTGAATTTATAAATATTTTATTAAGAGCAACATAAGATTTTACAATATATATGTGGTATTGAAATTTGGTACAATGTGTATCGGATAATTTTGAAGCATCGTCAATGAAAACTTTGATTGTTTATTAAATGATTTTTACTATTAGATTATAAATGGTATTACGAAAACAAAATTGTTTTACTACTTGTAATAGTGCTTGTGATAATAGCAAGGTGATGGCGATGATGTTAAAGATCTCCAAGTATATTTTACTATGTTTTATTTATTATATAATGTTTATTATAATTGGAGAATAATCATGACAACATGAATGGATAGATTCTGAATTTAAAATCCACATATGTTTACAATGGTAATTATGAAATAAAAAAAATCAATAGAGGTGTTTAAAAGTCTGCTCTACCAGATTTGTTACATTCCTTGAAGTGAATGTAAATATAAAGAAAATAAAAGATATAATTATAGACCACTAAAAGTGGGAACATAGTAATAAATAAAAGGATAATGAGAGTTCTCAAGATAACTTTTCAAAGGGTAAAGATAACTTATGTTATCAATGTGATATGAAAGATTATTGACCACATATGTGGCGTATGCCCAAATATTTTGTTTCTGTTAATATTCTTTGAGGAAGGATATGAAAATGTAATAATGAATTCTATCATTACAGATAGAAAATAGTTATCTTATTTGGTATTGGAACAAACAAATATTATGACAATATTTGATAGTACGAAATTAGTCGAAAGCTCCAGAAGAGCTAATATATTGATATCTTGTGATGGTTAATCCATTGGTTTTAAAAGATATTTATAATGGATCTCATATTGAGATTTTGAATGAGAAAAATATTATATTTCTTATGAATAAAAGAGAGGAATGGATTATTAATTTATATTTATTTTATAATCTGTGATATTCTTTTGTCATCATCCCTATTAAAGGGTTGAAAGAAAAATATTTGACTTTGAAAGATCTACTTATGAGTAATAGAATATGATAATTTTATTATGGTTGGATGGACCTAAAGTTGCAAGTTTTTTTAAAAACAGTGAGTATAACTCTACAGTATTCAGATTAAGTTCTCAGTGAAAATTATGTGGTAAAATATTATTGATGAGACCTTGCAAGAGAGAAAACTTATGTATGAAAAGTCATTGGTTATGTACCTATTTTATACCTGGAAAATAAGATCCACTCTTAAAGTTTGCAATTAATAGATTTTTGGGCATTTGAAGATTTTGGCATATTTCCTGAAGCGAATATTGTATATAATTATTTGGAAATTATATTTATTGACTTGGTGGCGTTATAGACTTCACATTGATTTAGACATTCCGAATAGTAAATGTCACAATAGTACTTTTATTTGGATACAAATTAAAAGGAATGATAATAAAATTATTAATTTGTTACAACTTAGTACAATTGAAACACATGTTAAAGTAAACCAGACGTTTGCTAATACAAATGTGTTTACTACTTGGCGTGACAAGTTAGACCATCCTGGATCGTATATGATGTAAAAATTAATTGAGAATTCATATGGACATCTATTAAAGAACCAAAGGATTCTTTAATTTAAAGAATTCTCATTTGTTGCTTGTTCTCAATAAAAATTGGTTCTTAGAAACTCACTAGCTAAAGTTGAGATTTAATGTCTTACATTTCTGAAATGAATATGGGCCCATTCATCCACCATATGGATGGTTTTGATATTATATGATTTTGGTAGATACATCTACAAAATGATCACATGTGTTATCAACTCGCAACCTGTCATTTGCAAGATTGCTTATTTAAATGATTAATTTCAAGATATGCAACTAAAACAATTCATCTTACTAATGTTGGAGAGTTTACATCTCAATTTTTCAATGATTATTGCATGTCAATTGTATAAAAGTTGAACATCCTGTATCTTATGTTCACACACAAAATAATTTAGCTGAATTGTTTATCAAATGCCTCCAACTAATAACTAAATTATTACTTATGAGAATAAAACTTTCTATTTCAGCATGAGATTGTATTGATTTGCATGTTGTACGCATAAAGCCAATAAATTATAAATACTTCCCATTACAATTGATTTTTGGTCAAGAGCCAAATATTTCCCATCTTACAATTTTTGGATGTGCAATATATGTTCCAACTGTTCTACCACAACCGACAAAGATGGGTTATCATAAGAGATTGAGAATCTATATTTATATAAGTCTTCTTATAATATTTTTGAGCTATTAATTCGATATGTAGTTATGACATGAGTTGTCAGTTTTCCCAAACTTATGGGGAGAAAATAAAAAGCTGGATTAATAAAGTAATTGAAATGAATTATCCATGTCTAAGATCCTCATACAAAGCAACATGAATTAGAAGTTCAACATATAATTCATTTTACAAATCAACTGCCAAATTCATTAAATCTCACATACCAGTTGAAAATGCTCCAATACGAATTGATGTCATAATAGGGAAAACTGTTAGTGCAAAAGAAAGTAACCAATGCCTGAAGCGTGGAAGACCTGTCGGTTCCAAAGTTAAAAATCCTCATAAAAGAAAAAGAGCAAACATTTAAGATAGTCATATAGTGGAGGCAGGGGTTCCTGAAGAAACCCATGACATAACTAATTATAAAACTCAAGATGAGATTCAAGTACCTAAAAGTGAAAATGGAAATGATGGAAATAAAGAGATCTCGATAAGTTATGTCATTACGAGAAAAAAGATGGAATCGAAAAAAATATAGTTATCGACAACAATTTTGCTTATAATGTTGCTATTGAAATAACAAAAGAAAATGAGGATCCTAAACCTAAATCTACTAAGGAATGTAAAAATAGAAAAGATTGGCCAAAATGGAAATATGCAATTCAAGTAGAATTGAATTCACTTTCTAAACGTGAAGTTTTTGGACCTGCTTAAAGGTGTAAAGCCGGTAGGATATAAATGGGTATTTGTGCCAAAATGCAATGAAATTGATGAAGTCGTAAGATATAAAGCTCGAATTGTAACACAAGGATTTTCGCAATGGGCCGACATTGATTATGAAGAGAGATATTCTCATGTGGTAGATGCAATCACGTTTAGATATCTTATTAGTCTGGCAGTACATGAAAAACTTGACATGCATCTAATGGATGTTGTTACAACCTATTTATATGGTAGACTTGATAGTGAAATTTATATGAAAATCCCTGAAGGATTTAAAATCTTAGAAGGATATAGAGTTTCTTGAGAAAATTGCTCAATTAGATTAAAGAAAATTTATATGGCTTAAAATAATCTAGACGTATGTGGTACAATCGTCTTAGTGAATACTTGTTAAAAGACGATTACAAAAAATGATCTAATTTGTTCATGTGTCTTTATAAAAAGGTTTGGATCAAATTTTGGGATAATTGTTGATGATCTAAATATTATTGGAACTCCTGAAGAGCTTCAAAATACAATAAATTGTTTAAAAAAAGAATTTGAGATGAAAGATATTGGAAAAACAAAGTTTTATCTTGGATTACAAATCCAGCATTTAAAAGATAAAATTCATATTCATTAATCTACTTATATGGAAAAGATATTAAAGAAATTTTACATGGATAAAGCACACCCATTAAGTACTCTAATGGTTGTACGATCGTTAGATGTAAATAAAGATCAATTTCATCCTTGCAAGACTGATGAAGAATTTTTTAGTCCTGAAGTATCATATCTAAGTTCCATAGGAGCATTGATGTATCTTGCAAATAACACAAGACTTGATATGGCTTTTGCTGGAAACTTGTTAGCAAGATCTAGTTCTTCTCCAACACGTAGACATTGGAATGAAATTAAACATGTATTTAGATATTTCAGAGGGATCATTGATATGGGGTTATTTTATTCAAATAATTCAAAATCCCTATTAGTTGGCTAGGCTGATGTTGGATACTTATTAGATCCACATAAAGGTCAATCTCAAACAGGATTTTTATTTACATGTGAGGGTACTGCCATATCATGGCATTCAACAAAGCAAACATTACTTGCTGCTTCTTCAATCATGCATAAATAGTTGCAATGTATGAGGCAAGTCAAGAGTGTGTTTGGCTAAAGTTATTGGCCCAACATATCCAGAACACATGTAATTTGCCTTTACAAGAAAAGATGTCAAATATTTTATATGAAGATAATGCAATATGTATAGCTCAATTGGAGGGTGGTTACATCAAAGGTAATAGAACAAAACATATTTCACCAAAATTATTTTTCACACATATTTCACAAGTTGTACTCTTTTCCTTTAACTAATGTTTTGTCCCATTTGGTTTTCCTGGTAAAGGTTTTTAACGAGGTAGCTTGTAATAGAATCTTGTGTACTCTTTTTTCCCACAGAGATTTTCCTAATACGATTGTAACGAGGCACATTATCTACCAATGGACATCTAAGGAGGAGTATTATGAATATCTTATTAAGTGGATGTCTATCATGATCAAGATAAAGTTTTGATGTAATTTAAATTCTAATAGTTATTAGAATTAGATCTATACTTCTTTTATACTTCTTATGCCCATAAATAGAGACTTTGATGAATCATTGTGAATCATCCTTTTGATCAATAAAGTACATTCTCAATTGCTTTCATATTTTATTTGTTTTTTTTTCTCTCTATCTCTCTTTATTTTATAACAAGTAACAAATTTTATTATATTTTCAAACAATGATAAGATGTAAATTTGAGTTTTTTGTTTTGTTTTTTAATTATTCAGTTTATTATTTTTAAATAATATTTTTATTTCAATTTATTATGAGTTTATTGCTTCAACATTTTTGTTTCTAATGATGGAATTATTAATCATAGTTGGAGGTCATAATTATTAAATTTATAACGTGTAGTTAAAAGTTTTACTATATTACGATATTACGTAAATTTTTTAAGATTTATAATAAGAGAATAATACTATATTAATTGAGTATTATCTTACTTAAGTATTTTATAAGATATTAAAAACATTATAACATGGTAAACTTTATCTTAATTAATATAGGGTAAACTTTTTTTAATGAATATTATTATGATATGTATTTTATAATATATTACGATAAAGATTATAATATATTAATTTTTTTTATTCTTTATAATCTATTATCATATAATATCTTAGTTGAGTATTATCTTAATTTAGTATTATTATATTAAGATATTACGTAAACTTTTATTATATTAAGTCAAGTTTTATAGTTTTATTATATTACATAATGTTTTAAAGTTTTATAGTTTTAGTATATAATATATTTAGATTTTTTTTTGAGAAAAAATTGAAAATCACTAATGAGAAAAAGCATTAAGACAATAAGCAAACAGAGGATGTCGACAAACTAAAACCTGAGTCAACAAGCTCGTCCCATTCACCTGAACCTATCACCTACATTCCCCAATCACGCTGTCTTTAGTTACAGTGTAACACCCTATACCCGACTTGATTTACCGGATCTGAATATAGAATGTCACACCACTTAAATACTTAACAAGAATTTTTACCACTAGTGAAAACCATACTGGATGTACTTCTTATTTATTTAAAATGTTTTCTAAGTCAAAGATTTGAATGAAACATTTATTAATTATAACAGACTCTTAAAGGTAATATAAAATAGTACAACTTAAATATTTAGTGAAACAGATATATTCATGGCGTAAAAGTCTATTCGCCACATTCCCAAGAGTATCTCTCCTATGCATAATATTGCTCTTCGAAATGCCACCCGGACGCATTCCTAGCTTGGTCCCTCCTGTCTCATTGATTCAATTCCAACAACATGCATTGCAAATAAATGCTTGTATGTTCAATAAAACTTAGCAAATCTCAACCATTGTTACCTTTAAACGATGATGTTGAATTCCTTGACTTAAGAATTCTAGACTTCCTTTCAGATTTTGGAGAATACTTTTTTTATTCCTGGTAGATAACTATACGTCAACCTCTAACTCGACCACCTTGTACATGTTCCACTCAATTGGTGGATTACAGACTTCCCACCTTATAGCGGATCCCATTTCACAATCGCTTGAAGATAGAAATTGGATACATTTCCCAAAATGATATACCTACAGACACTACTCTCGATAGATTCATATACTAACTTTGATGATTATTAGAATACTAGTCATGTCATCACTTCATGTCAATCCAGACAACAAACTTGGTCCGATGAAAGTAATATTTTAGATCAATCAATAGAAATTAAGTTAACTTCAATACAAAATGGGAAAACCTCCAGATTTAGTGGACACTTACAGCACCCTTAATTACATATACGCCAAGTTCTCTTTCTGACCTAACAAGTTACTATGGCGGATTCATCAGTCAAGTACACTGTCGAGGACTTTTTCTTAAAATGCCTCCAAGGCATGCCCAGATCTCACACCAATGGCAAACTGACAACTCACCACTAGGCGTTACAAAATTCACTTGAAAAGCTTTCAAGACATTACGCCAAATAGACTTTATAGGTAACCTAGCACAAAAGCTTCCCAAATAAATTGCTACAAAGGCTTTATAGGTGACTCACCACAAAGCCTTAGTTTGGTTTGCCACTAAGGCACCACGTAAATCGTCTTGTTTAACGATATGATTTGCCTAAACTCAGCATTGCCTGAGGTTTGCCCACCGTCGCCCTCAGGACACGTAGAAACCCCAGTAGACAAATATTGTTCATCTCGAGTTTACAGTCTCGACGGATGTTATCAAGCAACACTGCGGGGTCCATTATCATATCACATATTTTTTTGACACTCCGCCTGAACCCCCTTATCGCCAACCACACTTTGTCATGAATCACTCAAATAACATAATGGACACATTTACATGGACTTCACTTATACACTTAACAGAATCATACTTATTAACACATAACTTCCCCTGCAGACTTACCACACATCATCATATTCATATAGCACATCGTACATTTCAATACATACATACAGATGCTTCAAAGAAACACACAAACATACATACATATTGTAACTCCTCAAGAAGATATGCTTATCTCTGTGGACATCAATCATGCATAGAGTCAATATAATATAACGTGTAAGGGACGAGTCTAGAGACTCAGCAGAGACCTATTTTTAACTCGGACTAGAGATTTTGTTTCAATCGTCCATCCCGATCCAGCAGTAACAGTAGCTTACAAGATCATGGAATTTCTATTAGAATTTTCATTTACAAATAATGTATTAACGTTTTAGCTACATGCACACCCATGCAGGGCCTTTCACTCACACCCAACTGTTCTTACACATTTTAACCTCCTTACTCATCAACAATTATAACATACAGGGCTATAAGACTTACCAGAAGGTTGTAATCTATTGATTAAATGATGTCTTAGCCCTATCTTAACGAAGAGGAAAACAAAATTTAGGTTAGAAAGAAGGACCCAAACATAGAATAGAAAGAGAACTATCTGGAAGGACTTCCCGCTTCACTAGATATAAACTACAAGTAATGATGCTTACCCAACCCAAATCTCATGATTTTCCCAAAAAAATCTAAGGGAAGGTAAAGAAAATCCGGCGAAGATATTCGTTACTATTTGATCAGTCCTAGAAAGGGTCTAATCAATCCAATTGACTCCAAACTAATCTCCTTATGAAGACCAACCAGAACAGTGCTCGTGTAAATCGAGCGTACTATACCTTGGTGGTGACTCGCATATGGCATGGCTTTAAGGATAATCAAATCTCCTACAACTATCTCATACACTTGATAGGCTCTTAGTGCTTAACCAAAACTCTGGGGCGTACTTTTTCTGTAACACCCCTAACCCATATTCGTCGCTGAAATAGGGTTACAGAGCATTACCAGAGTTTATAGAACAAATTCAATTAATTCATGTTATTTACTATTCATATCTGAAATCAACCATATTCAGTCATAACGTCCCCTAAATGAACCCTCGAGGTCTAGTTTATACATTAGACACAATCGAAACTATATTGGAAACTCGGAGAATTTTTTGCGGGATTCCAAAATTTTTCTTAAATACAAGGGTCACACGCTCATTTGGGTAGCCTGTGTGACTCACACGGCCAAATGACACTCCCATGTCCTAGGCTGTGTGGGCATTCGATGTAAGGTACACGGTCGTGTCCCAGCCCGTATTCATACCCGTGTAACTCTTTTACTTAGGTCAGAAGGCAAGCCACACACCCATGTGCTAGGCCATGTGAATAATTTAATTTTCAAAAATTAGGTGCAGGATTCACACGGCAAAGACACACACACGTGTGTTGGGCCGTGTGTTTCACACGGCTGAGACACATGCCCGTGTCTCTGCCCGTGTGACCAGCATTTCGTTTCTCAATTTTTAAGATGTAGGGGACACACGGCCAAACCACATGCCCGTGTGCATGGCTGTGTGTCACACACGCTTGAGACAAACGCCCTTGTGTCTACCCAGACAGACGAAAATAGGCCATTTTCTAGACCATATTTCTCACCCATTTTGTTTTCTACCTATAAAAACATTTAAGCATATTCACCAACCAATTCAAAGCATTCTAAACCAAGCCAAAATCAAGTATTACTCATGACATATCATCACTTATGTTCAAGTGTTTAAACTTACCAAAAGCCTATTTATTCTTATAAGCATACTTGATAAATTATATTAATTCGAAACCATTCATCATCACTATATAACCATTTCAACAAACATTAAAACTTTATAAGGCCTTATATAATTACATCATAATATGTTTAACACTAGCCATTCCAATAGCTAATTACAACCAAAATATTTCATCATTTGACTTGTTTTAGCTTATACATGCCATTATTCCAAAAGATAATTTATTTTATATACCGAGAAGTCCAAGAGATAGTGTGATGTAGCTCTGACCAAGTTCCAACCTTTATGAGCATCCGAGTACTATAAAATAGTGGAAAACAAAACAAAGTAAGCATTCAAGGCTTAGTAAGTTCACATAACGGGAATTTAACTTACCATACATTTACATTTAAGGTATGCATATAAAGATATATCCAAGCACTTTGGCTAATAGCCTAATACACACAACTTCATCAAACATGTTAATCACTATTCCATATAAATTTTGAATATCAAAGATGAACTCATCATATAGTAATTTTCATATACATATGCTTTCCATATCATACTTCCATATTACATGTACATTTCCATGACAAATCATTTTAAGTTCAATTTGACTATGTCAGAACTTTACCCGTTGAATTTATTTAAACTATCAATGAATACGCTCATGTAGTACACTTAAAGTGCACAAAACTAAAAACCCGTCAATTCATAACCATAGGTACCTATTAGGGCACATAATCAGGAAGCACTTTCTCAAACCATATAACAGATTGCTCATGTGAGCCATGTAACAGGAAGCTTATCTGGGCTAAATCAGGAAACTCATAAGAGTCAACCAATACAGGAAATCTTGTATCCCTCGACTTTCATTTTTTAAAACGGGATTTAACATTTTTCGGGCATTGTTGGATATGTAATCATTTCATATATTTATGAATTTTATACAATTCAGATAAACACATTCAATTCAAGCATATAAATATACATAATTTAGTTACACGAACTTACCTCAATACTTGTTTGTTTCAAGAATCTACTAATCCGACACTTTTTGTTTTCCCAGATCTAACTCAGTACTAGGTCTTTTCAGACCTATACAAACGAATTTAACGTCAATTTAATCCATTTCATATCAATTTAATTCAATTCACGTCCTAGGCAAAATTACTATTTTTCCCATATACTTTCCATAAATGATAATTTCGTCCCTAGGCTCGAAAAATGAAATTCATGCAATTTAATCCTTATTACAAGTCTAACCAAGTTTTACAAATAACATTTACAGCACATATATTTCATAAAAATTAAAATTTCACGAATTTTAGATCTTTACAATTTAGTCCTTAAATCACAATTTCATGAAATTCACTTTACAAAAGTTGTTTATCTATCAACAACCCTTCAATTTCTACCACAAATTTCAAAATTTCAACATATTTATTCATGAAAAAATTTTAATACTTTAATATCTTTACAAATTGATCCCCAAAATAGATAGATTAAGTTATTACGATCTCAGAAATATCAAAATTACTAAAAACGGGACTAGATTACTTATCCAAATAGTCAAGCACCTTTCTAAATTTTTTTTTGTAAGGATTTCAAAATACGAGCAACTATCTTGAAAATTCAAAATGTTGTGTCCAAACTTATTGGATATGACATTTGGATGTCTCAAGATAGGGACTTTCCGAAAATGATTAGCTTAGTCTCGAAGGTCTTAAAATAGTTCGTCTTAACCTATTAGATGTAATATTTTGATTCATTTAAAGTGAACCCTAATTTTCAAAATCAAAATATTGTAAAGAGGATTGCATCTTAAATTTTTGTTAAATTTTCGACATTAAAGACATTTTGATGATCAATTAGGTACCAATTTTTGGGCGTTACGAAGGTGCTAACCCTTCCTCATACTTAACCGGCTCCCGAACCCGTTCTTTTGATTTCGTAGACCAAAACTAATGATTTTAAAACTAAATGTTTTAAAGGTGATCCAATCACACCTAAAAAGATTGGTGGCGACTCCCGTTTTCGATTTTCTTAAAGTCGATTCCCAATTTTCAAAACTCGATTTAAAAATGGTCTCGACAGCTTGGCGACTCCGCTAGGGACTAATAAGAGAGTCAAGCCGTATAATTGATTACCTTTTGTCTTAATGAAGGAAATTAAAAATTTTTAAAAATTTAATCCTCTTTGCATTACATGTATGTGTTGCTGTATTTTGATACGCATTGCATTTGCATGACCGCTATGGTCACACCCTTAAGTGGGAGTGAGAAGCTATGCCTTCGTGAGGTTTTCACCTCTGTGTAGGATAGTGGACCACTTTCGGAATACATCCGTACCTATGGTTTCGTGAGATTTTCATCTCCATGTAGCCATAGGGAAATGTATTCCCCTGAACTGAACTCGATTCAAATGAGCCTACAATGGGTGAGGATCGAGGAATATGCTGGTTCGGGTACCTCAAACTTTAGAAACAAACCAAATATTAAAAAAAAAGTAATTGCCCAACTTAGTTAGGGTTAAAACTTTAGATATTACCTTTATAAATTATTGTCGAGATTTATTGATATCATATGATACTGACTTTTTCTTTTCTTTTGTTTGCATGTCATTTTGCATTTAAAAGGTATCGATTCATGGTTAGTTTCTAAGTTAGGAAGTTTTATTATGGAGAACGGACTTCTTAATAAAGTGGAAGGCAACGCTAACGCTCATACATGGACAAAGCAAACTCAGTTAGTAAAGGAAAATAGTCTAGCCATGGGATATGTGTCAGAGCTGCCAGACTACATTCGTATCAGCATCATATAGGATAATCAGCATGAGTTAAAAGAAATATGGGATCAATGGGATAACGAAGCCAAGCGGTCGTTCTATAACAACCATGAGGACTTGCAGTATTTGCTGGACTTGGGAATAGATGTGAATTGGTTTCGGGCCACCACTCAGTATTAGAATCTTGTATACAGTTGCTATACGTTTGGAAAAGCTGATATGATACCCATGGTGGAGGAACAGTCAATTTTGTGGAATTGTCCTATGATTCAAGTTGATAAAGTTTACTCAAGGGCTGACTGTACTCTAACTTTTGTGAGAAAATTGAAGAACATCATGGGGAGAGGGAGTGAGCAAAAATGGAAAGAATAGGAGAAAAAAGGGGCAGTCTTGGATTTCATGCTTCTTCCACCCCTGGTGCGTCTTAATGATTGTTTCCAATCAAAGCAGAATTGGATACGAGGAAGATTGTTCGACACCCTATGGCAAGGCATGGAACTAAAGGGCAAAAGGTAACATACTCACCAATCATTTCAAGGTGAACGGTAAGAGTACTGATGGACAATTCCACCATTACAACATTTCTCTTTCATATGAAGATGGTCGATGGTAGGAGTGTGGGAAGAAAAGTGATTGACAGAATGCATGGACCTACAAAGGTAAGTTGGATGGAAACAATTGTGCCCATGATGTTAAAAGGCTTATTTATTATAGGACCAAACAACAAGCATGAGTCTACTATGTAGCACTTATGGAAATGCAAGCCCTGATGGTCTGTCAAAATGGACGCAAAAAAAAAAGAGATTAAAGAAGTCCATATTATTTAAAGACCTGTAAAGTAGAGATTAACTATGCTGAGAAGATACCCATGTAAGCATTTCAAAATGCCTTGCGTGGACATGAATCTAAAAGTTTTCAAGAAACACTAAAGGTGCTGGATATTATTTTAAGGCAGCATGTTAAGCAGGAATGCCTACTTGTTTGCCAATCTTTCTTTCAAGATAATCAGAACAATTTTACAGATATTGGAAGAGGTGTCCATAGATGTAGGGATTATCTCATGGGTGAAGCCATAGCTCAAATTCGGGATGGTAGTAGATCATTTACGGACCATAAAGGTACAAGTTGATACATTGAGCACGAAATACAAGCTACAGTCAGATCATTGTCACGAGTTAGCTTTATTGAGTTAAAACTTTGGGCCATAGGACAAAGGCGTATTTGTAATCCATTCATATGTAAAGATATTCTTTTTCTAAATAAAGTTTTCTAAATGAAATTGAGTCGAGATCGATACCTTTTTTTTTTTCCATTCATTTGCATTACATCACATTGCATCATGTGCA
Organism: Gossypium anomalum; assembly: GCA_025698475.1. NCBI lineage: Eukaryota > Viridiplantae > Streptophyta > Magnoliopsida > Malvales > Malvaceae > Gossypium > Gossypium anomalum. The sequence continues at coordinate 69,867,850 of CM046967.1, forward strand.
TTTAAGTCCATAAAAAAGACCCTAATTAGGCAAAAAATATTTCAGAGAGTTAATCGGGGATATGGAACAAATATTGGAGGGATTGGAGCAAAGGCAAATACAGATGCAAGAGCAGTTGACCAAAATTCAACAGGATATACGTGATCAAATGTTGGAGCTCCAAAGAAATATAATTGGCCAGCTGGGACAGTTACTAGTCGAAGAGCTTGAAAAGAGGAAAAGCCCAGTGGCCAACACTGAAGATAATAATGAGGTCATTGTTTATTCCTCAAATTCTACTCCAATAGAGGTCTAGACTCAACTAGACGCACATCCGCGAGGGATACCCGTTCTGATCAAACCCCAACAACATCAGGCTGATATGTTGGCACCAGTTATTAATTCGGTAGGCTCAGGTCCTAATTCGGGGAGCAATTCAGCCAATATTGTCATTATTAGAGAAGCAAGGAAGGCTAATGTAGAGTGTCCAAAATAGTACGAAGCTCTTAAAAAACAAGGGTGGAGCTCCCGATACAATACCTCGAGGGCAATAACAAGAAAAGAAGATGAGGAGAAGCTGTTGACTATAAGACAACCGAGAATGTCAACTACTGGCCATCGGGTTCCTCAAAAGCAAGAGTCCAATCCGAGACCGAATTTTGAAAAGCTTCCTTTTACGTCAATTCCAGTGTCGTATAAGGAGCTATATCATAGATTATTTGACGCACATATAGTGTCCCCATTTTACATAGAACCGTTGCAGCCCCCATACCCCAAATGGTATGATCTGAGCGCTCAATGTGAGTATCATGTGGGATGCACAGGACACTCAATTGAGAATTGCATTGCCTTTAAATAGATGATCGAAAAACTCATCAAAATAGGTATTATAAGCTTTGATCATCCCTCTGGGGCAGAGAATTTATTACCTACTCCTTTAGATGGGGAGATGAATTCCATGATGAAAAGGGGCATGGGATCCAAGAATGCGCCAAGTTTCAGGGCTTTTGAGCAGGACTTGATGTTGGGGAATCTGAATAACGTATCCGAAGAGGAAATCAAGGAATAAAACTTGTGAGCCTTTGCACATTTGGGAATGTTTTAAACAATGGAATTGTGGAAGTGATCCTTGTATTTTAAAGATTAATTTAGAGTAATGTTTAGAACACGCTTATTGTTTTAAAGCCTAGAAACAATAAGATTTCATTTGTGAAATAGGCTCATGTTTGGACATTGTTGTTTCAATAAAACATATCTTTCATGATTAATTTGAGCAATTGTTTCCTCATTTTTTTCTTTCTTCATTCATAACATAAATAGTTATTTTTGACTTTATTTATTCCTTGTATATTCTTTTGTGCCTATCGAAAATCCCTAGATATCAATGACAGGGGCAACAATACTATAGATTCAGAGTTCCTTCTGAGTGTTACATGTGTTTAGAGGAATCTCAATATTCTAAAGATGACAGAGATTGCGATTTGTTTCTAAATTTGTTGAAAATGTTAAAGCAAGAAGAGAAATAAACTCTATCCCATGAAGAAGAGGTAAAAAATATAGCTTCAGAAGAAAGAAAAGGCTGTAAGTTGGAACAAGGCTAGCTTTGGTGGACAATAATGCTGGATACTCGGAGCTCCGCAGTTCCTTCTTTGTTTACTTCTTGATAAAGAAAATTTCTGATTTTTATGGGCTATGGAAGCAGAACAATCTGTCTGAGTATGTCATCATGACTCAGTGTATGGCGCTAGCTAAGGTGAAGGATCAGTGTTTACAAACCTACTTCTTAAATCAATGCAAAGCTTGGAGGACTGAATACCATGTTAGTAATTGAGCAAACACCTTCAATTCCAGTTGTTTCAAATATTCCAACTATTATTCTTGGAATGGATGCATTATTTAGCTCTCCTGAGCAGTCTGATATACCGTCAATAGCTGCAGTGGTTAGTTTCATAAAGTGGCTATTGATTTCCAGTTATAGAGCATCAGGTTATACACAGTCTCTGAAGCTTGAACTAATAGATTCTCTCTTCAAACTAGTTTCTGGCAAAGTGGATGAAGGTATCGTAAGGAAAGTTTTCTTAGACTTCTATACAAGTTTAGGGAAAAGGAAACCTAATCAAATTATCATATTCAGGGATGGAGTTAGCAAGTCATAGTTCAATCAAGTATTGAACATTGAGTTGGATCAAGTAATTGAGGTTTGCAAATTTCTTGATAAGAGTCGAAACCCCAAGTTTGTGGTCATTGTGGCACAAAACAAAATAAAACAAAAAAAATTTTAAAAAAAGGGGTTATCATACTAGTTTTTTTTTTTTTTGGGATCTCCTGACAATGTCTTGCCTGGAACCATTATAGACAACAAAATCTGTCATTCTAGGAACAACGACTTCTATCTTTGTGCTCATGCGGGAATGATTGGAACCACGAGACCTACTCATTATCATGATTTTCTTAGGTCAGATTGGGTTTTCGGCTGATGATCTGCAGGAGCTAGTCCATGCTATATCAAAGAAATGCCACAAACATATCTGTTGTGGCCCCCTATTCGCTGAGCTCAATTAGAGCAGTTTATAGATTTTAAAGATACTTGAGAAACATCATCAAGCCATGGTGGAATGACAACTCCGGGAGCGATTTCTATACTTCAGCTTCCCAGAATGAAAGATAATGTCAGCAGCTCCATTGAACTATATTTTTTTTTATATCTAGAGCCTCTGGATTTTACCTACTATTCGTTTTCTTTGTTTGACAAACGTCAGCCTGGATTTTTGCTGGGGCAAAAAAACTTCATGAGGGGGAACTTGTGCTACAAGAGATTCTTCCCATGCAAAGGATTTCAAAGGGAAATGGATACCAAATGGAAAGACCACAAATTCTGAAAAAGCCCCTCTAGTGATGTGAAAGATTTACCTAATACAGTGAATTCAGACTCAATTAAGGAGTATTTTGTCTGAAAATAAAGGGAAGCCAAAGTGAAAACCCGCAAAGGGCGCTTTGAGACTTATATTTCAAAAAAAAAAGGAAAAAGAAAATAAAAAGAAAAAAGAGGAAAGAAGAAAAAGAAAAATGGAGAGGCCAAGGTGAAAACCCGCAAAAGGCGCCTTGAGACCAAAGGGGTTTTGAGTTGAAAACCCGAAAGGGCAGCTCAAATTTGGAAAGTCATGTAGTGACCTTGCTATGCTAAAGTCAACAAATAGTGAAGTATGTTACAATCCGGGGCATCAACAAAGTACTTTGGTCTTCTAAACACATGTTAAACTCAAAATAGTCTTCATGGAATTTGTGTATAGAAGCCAAGCTGCGATATCTAAGGCATTTGATTTTTGTCTTGTTCACTATCTTTGAATTCTTTTTCTTCTCAAAGATAGATCCCTAGATTAATCTTCTTTGATCTTCTTTTGATAAATCATTCAAACTCTAATTTTCCTCCAAGATCAATTTATTATTCATTATTCATGAAGTGTGTTGCATTGAAATAATAATGGATGAACTAAAATATCTTCACAAACGAAATTTTGCATATTACTCTGGAAATTTCTAGATAATGCAGAGAAACTGAAACATAATAATTGTTTAAGGAATTCCCATTGAGTGAAGACTGGAGGTACTCAAGCAATTTTCTTCTTCTGTTCAAATAGTGATTAGACGATGTTGATCCTAAGAAAGGATCATTTCATAAACATCTCCAGTAACATGTGGGAATGGTACAGTGGACCAAATTGATGGAGAGGGTTCTAAACATACGAGCAAAATAGGGTTGGTGCTTCATGTGAAACAAAACGAAGCTTGAATGAATGAAGATGTCTGAAATAAAAGTCATCTTCATTGTGCATCATAGCATGTCTAATTAGGAGCATGGACTCATTTCAATCATAGCATCCTTAGGCATAGGCACATACTCATTCTACAGGTTATGTCCTCTAGGAGACAATGAAGATCAAAGATTTCAACATGGCAACCCTGTGCTTATGGGAAACAAATTGAAGATAGCAGATCTAGCCTTCAGATGTTTATACTGAAGTAGATGTAAGATGATTTGGTATTCTTGTGTTTACAAGGAACAAATCAAGGACATAGCAGATTTGACTCTCAGATGTTCACAGATATAGCAGATCTAGCCTTTAGATGTTTATACTGAAGTAGATCCAAGATGATTTGGTATTCTTGTGTTTACAAGGAACAAATCGAGGACATAGTAGATTTGACTCTCAGATATTCTCAGATATAGCAGATCTAGCCTTCAGATGTTTATACTGAAGTAGATCCAAGATGATTTAGTATTCTTGTATTTACAAGGAACAAATCGATGACATAGCAGATTTGACTCTCAGATGTTCTTAGATATAGCAGATCTAGCCTTCAGATGTTTATACTGAAGTAGATCCAAGATGATTTGGAATTCTTGTGTTTACAAGGAACAAATCGAGGACATAGCAGATTTGACCCTCAGATGTTCTCAGACATAGCAGATCTAGCCTTCAGATGTTTATACTGAAGTAGATCCAAGATGATTTGGTATTCTTATGTTTACAAGGAACAAATCAAGGACATAGCAGATTTGACTCTTAGATGTTCTTAAAAAAAAAAAGAGAACAAATCAAAGAAGCAGATCGAAGTCACCAACATGACAGTCTTGAGTTTGCAAATGAGCAGATTAAAGACCATGATCCGATAAAGCCAGACAAATTTGGTCTTTCTATGAGTCTTTGCTCGATTCCTGTTACACAGCAATGAGCAAAGAGGGCGCAGTAGAAGAGCCCAAATTGTCCCAAGCCTTAAAAAACCAAACAAAAAAAATATATTTATTTATTAAACAGTCCAGGTTCCAAAAGCCCATACCCGGTTACGACCCAATAGCCAAATCAGTACCTAAAAACTACCCAACAGGCGCACTACCCAAAACCCCAAAGTAGTCCCGTAGCCCAAATACAATAGATCCATCAGCCAAAACTTGACCCTACCTAGACCAGCCTAACTTAAACAGACCCACTCGAAGGCTCAAATACCGGGAGCCCAAATGAGTTTCAGATAGGGTTAGAAACCCTAGCTCTCCTTCTCTTCAGCACCGCATTGAAGTTCTGGAAGTTTCGAGTCATCCCAAGCGTCTCGACCTTCCGACGCATGCCGTTCCAGTAACACCATCAGCGCTGTCATTCCAGGATCCGTGATCGGTGCACTAATCAGAGGCCAAAGACTCCCTCGCTCGATTACCTGCAAAAAAGAAGAGAAAACAGCAAAGGAAAGAAGCAAAACAAGGCAAGAAACATGACAGATTTGTATACCAAATTTGTATCGGTTAACAGTGGCTATAAAGCCCGGATCTAAACATTGTAAAAAAAGGACACAGACATATATTGAATATAAAGAACATTTTTTTAGAATAGAGGTGATTCTTGTTTTTTATATTTTACTTCTTTTTTCATTTTTCAGTATCGAGGCATATTTTTTTATATATATATGCATGAAATATTTCAAAAATAAGGAAGAAAAGGGGCTACCTGTGGAACGCCCGGAGAAAGGAGGGCTTTTGGCCTTCTGACCACCGTGAGCGGTGGCGCGTGTAACGGAGTAACCGTCGGGAGTTTGGCCGGAATTCGCTAGGCCAGAGAGAAAAGGGGAGCATTTGAAAGTTTTTTTTTTAAAAGAAAGGGCTCAAAATGTTTTTTTTGATAAAATTTAACTTATATAGGACCCGTGATCCGACCCGAAGGGTCCGCGTGTTTTAAGAAAATGGGATATTTATCCCTTTGGTCCTTCCGGTTTTTTTTACCTTTTAAATTAAGTTTATTATAATTTAATTTTTGCCAATTATTTTATTTTGGTTTCAATTTGGTCTCTAAGCCTTTTAAACACGGATTGAAACGCTGCTGTTTTGGGAATAGGGTATTTTGCCCAATGAGTCCTTTCTGTTTTACGCGTGTTTTAATTAGGACCTTAATCCAGCTTTATTTTTTTCTTAAATTCGCCCTGTAATTTTATTGAATTTTAAATTCAACCCTATATATATATTTATTATATTGTTACTTATTTTATTTTTAACTTTATTTTTTTTATTGTATATAATTATTTTATTATATATTATTATATTATTATTATTTGTTATATATTATTATCATTGTACATTTTATCTATATATTATAATCATTAAAGGTTTTTTAAACTTGTATTATACCCTTATTTTTATTTATATGTTAATAATTACTTTATTTTATATTTTATTATTATACATTTTGAAGATATTACAATATTATAACTTGTATAATGTATTTCATCATTAGTTACTTATTTTACATTATTCTAAACTTATATTTATATATTGTATAATTATTTCATTATAAATATAAATTCTTTTACATATTTGATATTTTATACATCATTTTTTTAAAAAAACTAATATATCTCATATTTTTATAACTATTAGTCATATATTTTTTATTATATATTATATTTTAAATTTATTATTAAATATCACATTTTTTATATTATATACTCATTCTATTTATTTATTGTTTATATTATACATATCTTTAAAAAACTTATGTTTTATTATTATACAATATTTGTTTTTACTTTAGAATTAATTTATTATTGTTATGTTATGTATTTTATATGTTATGTAATATTTTTTTATATAATTTATTTATGCATATTTTTACATTTATATGTTATATTATATGCATCATTTCATTTATTAATCCATTCATGTGTACATTAAATTATTGGATTGTATATTTTATATTTTATGTAGATTCTATTTATCCATTTTCTATGCATAGCATTTATTTTTATTCATACATATTTTACACATTAATATTTACCATTTTTTATTTAATGTTTCATTCATAATATATATTGTATAATTAGTACGTTTATTATGTTTTATTTTGGGTATATTCTTATTTGCTTAGCATGATTATTTTTATTATTCTATTTCGCCCTCTATATAGTGATTATATTTGTATAAAGTGTTATAATATTTTGTAATATACGTTATTTAAATGTCTATGTTTTGTCATACAGAATTGTCATTCCAAGAGGTCATTTAAAACAATATTTAAAATTTTTATAAAAATAAAAGCAATGCTTGATGTTTGGAAACTTCGAGAAAGGTAGTCCCCTAACTTACTGGGTTGCCACTTTTCTCGTTGAGTTCAAATAGTCAAGCACCTTTCTAAATTTTTTTTGTAAGGATTTCAAAATACGAGCAACTATCTTGAAAATTCAAAACGTTGTCTCCAAACTTACTGGATATGACATTTGGATGTCTCAAGATAGGGACTTTCAGAAAATGATTAGCTTAGTCTCGAAGGTCTTAAAATAGTACGTCCTAACCTATTGGATGTAATATTTTGATTCATTCAAAGTGAACCCTAATTTTCAAAATCAAAATATTGTAAAGAGGATTGCATCTTAAATTTTTGTTAAATTTCCGACATTAAAGACATTTTGATGATCAATTAGGTACCAATTTTTGGGCGTTACGAAGGTGCTAACCCTTCCTCGTACATAATCGGCTCCCGAACCCGTTCTTTTGATTTCGTAGACCAAAACTAATGATTTTAAAGCTAAATGTTTTAAAGGTGATCCAATCACACATAAAAAGATTGGTGGCGACTCCCGTTTTCATTTTTCTTAAAGTTGATTCCCATTTTCCAAAACTCGATTTAAAAATGGTCTCGACACAAATATCCCATTCTTTGACTTTGTTTCATAATAGCTATTCGGTCACCACATATATACCATTCAATTCACATTCGACTTTATACAAACAAGTACAATAAAATTGTATACACATATTACACACTTTCACATCATTCACATTTTTACAATTTAATCCCTATTTCAAAATAACACAAATTACTCAAAATTTCATCAAACCCATGTTAGGCCGAATTTACCTTAGGTCTCTAGCAACCCATTTCTTTTATTTATTTCATGTTTTGACCCCTCAATTTACAAATTTCTAAATTTAGTCCTTAATACACATTTTTATCAAAAAAATCACCTAATTAAACATGAAAATCAAACATCAAAGATTTATTATTCATCATCAAACAACAATTTCATCACATAATAAACAATGGAAAATCTCAAATTCTTCATTAAATCCAAAAATTAAGGCATGGGTTTACTAGTACTCAAAGCAACGATCTCAAAAACGTAAAAATTATAAAAAAAAACCGAGTAAAACACATACCGTAATTAAGCTTTCAAAGTTCCGAATATTCAAAGCTTCCAAACTCATCTTTTTCTTTTCACATTCGGCTATGGAGAAAGATGATAGCATAAAAAGACAAAAACACATGGCTTTTGATTTATTTAATTAAACTTTTTTTTAACATTTTACCATTTTACCATTAAAATAAATTCATATATACACAAATGCCAAACCAAATATCATCCACTATCTTATAAATGGGCGATTTACCATTTAAGGCCATCATATTAAAAAGCCAATTGACAACTTTAACTAATAGCATACAACTTTTACGTTTTACGCGATTTAGTCCTTTTTATTAAATCAAGCACACAACGATAAAATTTTCGTACGAAAATTTCACACATATCAATTCACATACGTTAAACACAGAAAATAATATTAAAATATTTTTTACTCGAATTCGTGGTCCCGAAACCACTATTCTTACTAGGGTCTAAACTAGGATGTTACAGTGAAGATGGACTCTAAGGGGAGTGTTCAAGAGAGAAAATTAAGGAAAGGATCAAGGGGTTATCAGGGAGAAAAACGTGGAGATAAGAGGAGGGACTAATGGAGCTGAATGGGGAACTGAGGGCCAAGCCATTCGGCTATAGGACTATAAATAAGTGTCAAATGCAAGGTTCTCAGGCTAATGCCAAATTTTCTTCACCCTATTACCGAAAACCCTTTTCTCTAAAAGTTGAAAACCCTCTTCTTTTCTTTCTTTTTCCTTCTTCCTTGTGCCAAATTCTATTCTTCCTCTACCTCATTGCTGACTTGTCTTTCTTTTTCCTTGGAGCCAAATAACTCTCTTTTGCCATACAAAATCGCAAAGGGCCGAACTTCTTTGGCCGAATACCCTTGGTGCAATCACTACTCCTTCTACTTCGGTCAAATCTAGTGTAAGTGTTGTTCTTCCAATTGGTTTTGCTAAGAATCTATTACGTTGTTCTTTCCTCACTTTTTATAATCGACTGTGGTAGGGAATTAGTATCGAATCTCAGATTTTAGCTCTCTGCCGAAATTGCTCTTTAGGTGTTTGTGATTTTGGTAAGTATTCCTCTCCCATTGGCTAAGGTGGCCGAATGTTCATAGCTAAGGTAAGGGGACTTGTGTTGGATACGAGTCACCTATTATTCTGTTTTAATAGTTAAGATTGGTGCAGATCTAGGAGTTGATCGTGGTTAAGGATTTAAGAAGGGGCTATTATACTTATCATGCAAGGTTTGGGGCTAAGAAGATCGCATCACGCTTGCTTACCAGGTGTGTACATACACTGCACACACACTATGAATCGGCAAAAGCCGAAATGCCGAAACGCTAAAATGCCGAAAAGTCGAAAGAGTGGCTACGGTAGTCTTGCGAGTGCGCAAATACTCGTAAGGGGGAGACCGATAGGTTACTTAAGGCCCATAGGCAATTCCATGGACTTGGGCTGTGAATAGGCCAAGTGGGCCGAAATGGGCTAAATGGGCCCGATGGGCTGTTGGGCCCATAATAGGCAAAATTTGATAAGCGATGCTATGTGATAGGAAATTTTTATGTGAGCATGAATATAATGTGATTTGGACCGGATGGGCCATATAAATGAGATTGGGCCGAATGGGCCATATGAATGTGAATTGGGCCTGATGGGCCATATGAATGTGAATTGGGCTTGATGGGCCATAAGTATGAGATTGGGCCAAGTGGGCCATATGCATGTATGTAGGGGTTTTGGGCCTAGCATATGATAACCACATAAAACTTAATTAATATGTTGCGACCGTGGACAAGTCATAGAGTTAAGGTGTGGCAACGGGTATATGCATGTCTAATATTGGATCTAGGGAGAGCTTGGTACTTAAGCAGTCTTAATGACTCACCTCCTCTTCCCTGGAATCCTACCTGGAGCATAGTGTTTGTTCATCTTAGCTCATGAGATTTGTTAACGGGCCAAGGTAAGGAAAAACCCGTAATAAAAAAATTACCGAAATGCCCTTAGGGTCGAAAATGACTAAAATACCCCTAAGTGTTATGTGTAAGATTTATGATCGCTACATGCATTTATATGTATTCATATGATATCCTGTTTAGGTTGTATATGGGTTGGGAATTATGAAACAGAGGGAGTATATAAGGGTCACATGGTTGTTTGACAACCGTTGGTCCACCGACTGCTTTTAAGTCCAATATGTGATTGGCAGCTAGCTGCAACTTGGGTAGTTCCGCAACCAGGCTACTATTGATGTGTATCGGTTGGGTGGGTCGATATTTATATCCCCACAGGTTGTGAAAAGGGGGACAGAGCAGAAGTGTACCGGTTGGATTATTGGGGTGGGTTGCACTGCATTGTATTGCATGCTTGATGTGTGATGACTTTTGAATGCTTGTTTCCGTCGAGGGTTGCACACACTGAGTTTGCAAAAACTCACCCCCTCTTTTATTTTATTTTCAGGTGATGCTCATTAGAGGGTTCGATGTTTGGAGGGACTCTGGGTGGCCAGCTAGCAAAATAATTTGGACTTGTTTTTCTTTTTAAAGCTTATCAGGTTCTATGTTATTAAGTACTTTTCAAATCAGTTTGTAATAGGGCTTCCACTTTATTATTATTTGGATTACTATTTTTTCATGTGATGTAATTATAAAAAGTTGAACACGGTTTTTTAAACTATAGTATGACTTTTCTACGTTTCCGCTACTACCTTTTAAAATGACATGTTTTCATAAAATCATACATTTTAAACAAGTGATTGAAAGGAGTTTTTTTTAGGATATAGAAGGGTTTTCAATGAAAACACGGTTTTCACTAAAACACTTCAATGTGATGCACCAGATTCGGCCATAACGTCCAGGCCAAGTTTAGGGTGTTACATTACTACTGCATCATGCTGAGTTAACCAATCCATACCCAAAATTACATTAAATGGCAACAACATTAAATCAGCCGAGAAACAATAACCCCGTACCATTAACGGACAATTTTTACAAACTTTATCCACCATCACATATTGGCCCAAGGGGTTTGAAACTTTAACCACGAATTCAATGGAGTTAATAGGTAAATTTTTAATAGACATTAAATCCATGCATATGCATGAATGTATTGAACCAGGATCAATCAAAGCAGTGATATCAGTATCAAGAAGAGAAAAAGTACCAGTAATGATGTCTGGTGTAGAGGCATCCTCTCTTGCACGGATAGCATATGTCCTAGCTGGTGCTCGTGCTTCAGATTTAACTGTTGAATCTTGTGTAGCACCTCGGCTACCACTGACATTGCTAGGATGAAGGGGTGGTCTTGTAACAGCCCGAATTTGCACCTATTCGAAACAGTGGTTTTGGCACCACTAAACTGTGGTTGGAGACATTATTTTTGATATTATTTTATGTGTTGTGGCATGATTATATGAGGGTATGAAAATTTTGGTGAATTAATTTTAGTGATTGCATGCTTAATTGGGAAAAAGGACTAAATCGCATAAAGGGTAAAATTTCTATTTTACTTGATAGACATACCAAATAGCTAGAGAGCCATAATTGGAGGTCTTTAAAGGGCAATTAGACCCCCTCCAAGAGGCATGGCCGGCCATAGGGACAAGGAAATCAATGGGTCAAATGGTTAGGTAATTTGGAGACCTAATTTTGACTAGAATAAAAATAAAACATCTTTTTTCTACAATCTTCTCCACTGAAAATTCAGCCATTGTAGGGGGTTTTTAAGCTTCAAAAATTTCAGCCACTCTCTACTCTTGCAAGTAAGTGACTTTGATGGCTTTTCTTGAAAATTTTTACATTTTTAGAACCCTTGTAGCATGAGCTTTCAAATGAGGGGACTATTTTGCAAAATGGTTAAAAGTATAGGGTTTTTCCATGATAGTAGACATGTTTTCTAAAATTTTATGGAAGAAAATGAACCATGGTTGTGATATAAACAACTTTTGTGAAGAGATTTCTCATGAAAACCCTAAAACGAACCATTTTGCATAAGTTGTAAAATAGGTGATAAAGGTGTGAAGTATTGAGAATTTTGGACTGCTTCTAGTGTAAAATGTAATCGACTAGGCTTAAGATATGAAGAAATTTGATAAAAATCGATTTTCAGACCTAGGGGTAAAATGGTCATTTTTCCCAATTTTAAATTGTTGAGTATCTAGATTAATAAAATGATTAAATTTGTGAATTTTTATCATTTTAGATCAAGCACTACAAAATTCGGGCCTAGACTGGGGAAAAGCGAAGCAGGTGGAGTAAGCCGAGCTAGTCGTCTACATTTTGCAATCCAAGGTAAGTTGTATGTAAATAATACAACTACATTGTTATTATATCTGCTTGAATTGAGATAGCATGAATTTTTTGTTTGTGGAAATAATCATGTATGATGAATATTGAAATAGTAGGAGTCCCGTTTGAACCTTAGGAAATAAATCAGATATTCAGGCCATGACATTCGAGATAATTGTGTGCTAGTATAAGACATGTCTGGGACATGCGTCAGCCACATTATGAGATCCAGTGTAAGACCATGTCTGGGACATGGCATCAGCATTGAGACGAGAGCTAGTTTAAGACATGTTTGGGACATGCATCGACCTCGAGATGTAAGCCAGTGTAAGACATGTCTGGGACATGCATCAGCTACATGATATGTCAGTGTAAGACCATGCCTGGGAAATGGCATCGACCTAATGTAAGAACCAGTGTAAGACCTTGTCTGGGACATGGCATCGGTATTAAACCCTATGTTTGAGGCTTAGTGACTATCCGATAGTATTTCAAATGGTTCAACGGTGAGAGTTATAGTTTAAGTTAACCGAGAAAAGTATAACTACGTTGTGTGTGATACAGTTACCTAAATGAAATGCATGAGATGTGAGCTTAGTATATGCTATGTGAATTGTGTTGGGATAGTGATGAGTAAGTTGTACTTATGCCTATTTTAGTGTTATGAGCATGATAATGAATGGTAAAATTGTCGTTATATTTATTTTCATGCAACTTACTAAGCTTTACGCTTACCCTATTTCTTTCTATTTTCTTATAGTGCTGCCTAATTAGCTCGTGGATCAACGGATGTCAGAGGCATCGATCACACTATTAATCGAAGCACTTGGTATAGTTAGATCTTTTTATTTTGATTATGGCATGTATAGGACCCTGACTTTAGAATTTTGTGTCAGTGTTAATTGGCCAAATGTGTTGGCTTACTTTAGCATTTTGATTCATTTTGTATAAGGCTACAGAAATGGCTAAAAATGAAAGTTGTTATAAGAATACAAGAGGTTATCTCATGAGTGAGTAATTTGTCGGTTGTTTTAGTAAATATGAAATGTGTAAGGGCCTTAGATGTGGTTGTTGAATTGAGAAATCATGTTATGATGATCTTTAGCATGATGGGTGTTGTCATGTTGTGTTTCAGGGTGGCAAAGGGCTTGGTAAATAATCCTATGTTATTCACACAGGTAGACACATGGGCGTGTGTCTCGACCGTGTGTGACACACGGCCAGCCCCATGGGCATGTTATCCAGCCGTGTGTCCCCTGCACGTAAAAAATTCAAGTCTGTATGCATAGTAGTAAACACACGGGCAGAGACACGGCCGTGTGTCTCATCCATGTGAACTACACGGCCTAGCACACGGGCGTATGCCTTGGCCGTGTGACCCTTAAGGGTTACTGACATCAGAAACAGAATGTCAAGATTTTTAGACACGGGCGTGTCATGGCCGTGTGAGAGACACGGACCATAGACATGGGTGTGTCAGGCCGTGTAAAAACCTCTGTAGGTTTGACTTTAGAATTTAATTCACATGGGCGTGGGACATTGGCGTGTCCCTGGAGGCTTAGGCCGTGTGGGTCACACGGGCCATCAGAACGGCTGTGTCATAATGAACACACGGGCGTGTTGCCCTTCCACACAGGCATGTGCCCTGTTTCAAGGGTTATTTTTCTAAAGTCGGTTAGGGACCCGAGCAAGTCCCGAGTGGTTTCCAATGGACATTTGAGGCATTGTAGGCTTATGTTAAGGAGTTTAGTTAAAGTTTTAAATTTGATCAAGTTTAGATGACTCGAAAATGCTGAAAAGCATGTGTTTCAGTGTGGTAACGCCTCGTATTCTGCCTCAGCATAGGACTCGGGTGTGGGGTGTTATATTTAGTGGTATCAGAGCTATGATTTAGTCAGTTCTAGGACTAACCTAGCATGAGTACAAGTCTAGCTATACATGCCATAGTTGTATATTGACAGTGTGACGACTCCTGACGATTATAAATTATGTTTTTCATATAGTAAATGGATCTTGACATAGCTACGACAAATGATGTGGAAAGTAATGTGCTAGCTCCCACTAAAGGGACTGCGCCAATTGATAGTGGGCCCGTGACGATGAGTCAGGGCGGAAGAGCTAGACATGGACCCGAGCCGATCCCGAGTGGTTTCCAGTGGACATTTGAGGCCTCGTAGGCCTATGTTAAGGAGTTTAGTTAAAGTTTTAAATTTGATCAAGTTTAGATGACTCGAAAATGTTGAAAAGCATGTGTTTAAGTATGGTAACGCCTCGTATTCTGTCTTGACGTAGGACTCGGGTGTGAGGTGTTACAGGTATACTTCTAGAGCCGGGTTACTTAGCTTCAAAGTCTGAACAATATCTTTTTCAAGACTTCCTGGACAATCTTTAAGATAGTGGTCGAGAGAACCACATCTAAAGTAGGTTCCGCTTCTCATACAACACTCCCAAAAATAAAATTTATTACAATGTTTACTTTTAGGTTTTGGATTATTGACACTTTCAGCACTTGCTATTGATAGAGATGAAGATCTCAGATTAGAGCATTGACAGCCTCGGTCTTTTCCAGAATACCAAACAGATGAGACAGAACGATCATGATATTTCTTTGATTTCTTTGAAGCTGATGATTGTGGCCTGCCCATAAATCTTTTACTCGCAGTTCGAGCTTCCATTTCTACTTGTCTCTTTTCTTTATTTAGTTCTTAGGCTTTATGTGCTCAGTCAGCCAGTACAACAAATTCTTTTAATTCTAGAATCCCAACTAATAAATTGATGTCGTCATTCAGTTCCTCTTCAAAACGTTTACACATGGCAACTTCAATCGAAATACATTCTTTGGCATATTTGTTTAACCGAAAAAATTCTCGTTTATACTCAGACATAGTCATATTTCATTATTTAAGCTCTAAAAATTCCTTCTTTTTCTGATAAAGAAATCTTTGGCTAATGTACTTCTTTTTTAACTTTGTTTGAAAAAATTCCTATGTAATATTTTCCATCGGTACAATAGAAATTATGGTATTTCACCACTGGTAGGCTGAGTCTTTTATTTGAGATACAAAACATTTCAAGCATTCTTCAAGTGTGCAAGACAATTCATCTAGAACCCTGATAGTAATTTTTAACCAAAATTTAGCCCTTTCCGGATAATCATCAGCTATTGCTCTAAATTCTTCTACCCCATATTTACAGATTTTCTCTACTGGAGGCTTACCAGTTCTAACAGGTTCGACACCATGTGGCATCTCTAGAACCGATTGAGGAGCAGAAGAAGGAGGTTGTTGTATAGCAGGATTTATTCTTAAATATTCAGTGAACCACTCATTCATCATTTGAACGAAGGCTTCTTTTGCCTCCTCACTTCGGCCCTCAGATACAGGCCTTCTAGTACTACTAGATGCAGCTCTTTGAACTAAAGCTGGAGCATTACTCTCAGCTTCTTCGAATTCAACTTTAGCTCGCTTAGACGACATTACTATTTGAAAAACATATTTAAAATGGTTAGGAGATATCTCACTATCACAAAATCATATATTATGGCATATATAGCTAAACTCGTACTTGCTATGTTAGTTTGAGAATCAACTAAACCGTAGCTCTAATACCAATAAATGTAGCACCTTTAACCCATATCCGTCGCCGAAACAAGGTTATAGAGCATTACCAGAGTTTACAGAACAAATACAATTAATTTATGTTATTTACTATTCATATCCAAAATCAATCATATTCAATCATATTGACCCTTAAATAAACCCTCGAGGTCCAATTTATGCATTAGAAAGAAGTCGGGACTATATTGGAAACTCAGATAATTTTTCGCGAAATTCCAAAATTTTTCTTAAATACAAAGGTCACAAGCCCGTGTGAGTAGACCATGTGATTCACACGGCCAAAGGACACACCCGTGTCCTAGGCCGTGTGGCCATTTGATGTAAGGCACACGATCATGTCCCAGCTCGTGTTCATACCCGTGTAACTCTCTGAATTAGGTCACACGACCAGCCACACCCCTGTGTGCTAGGCCGTGTGGACAATTTAATTTTCAAAAATTAGGTGTAGGATTCAAAAGGCAAAGACACACGCCCGTGTGTTGGGTCATGTGTTTCACACAGCTGAGACACACACCCGTGGCACTACCGTGTGACCAATTTTGAGCATTCTGTTTCTCAATTTTTAAGATGCAGGGGACACACGGCCAAACAACACGCCCGTGCGCATGGCCGTGTATCACACACGGTTGAAACACATGCCCGTGTGTTTACCTGTCTGGACGAAAATAGGCCATTTTCTAGACCATATTTCTCACCCATTTTGTTTTCCACCTGCAAAAACATTTAAGCATATTCACCAACCAATTCAAAGCATTCTAAACCAAGCCAAAATCAAGTATTATTCAAGACATATCATCACTTATGTTCAAGTGTTTAAACTTACCAAAAGGCTATTTATTCTTATAAGCATACTTGATAAATTATATTAATTCGAAACCATTCATCATCACCATATAACCATTTCAACACACATTAAGACTTGATAAAGCCTTATATAATTACATCATAATATGTTTAACACTAGCCATTCAAATGGCCAATTACAACCAAAATATTTCATCATTTGACTTGTTTTAGCCTATACATGCCATTATACCAAAAGTTAATATATTTTATATACCAAGAAGTCCAAGATATAGTGTGATGTAGCTCCAACCAAGTTCCAATCTTTACAAGCCTCCAAGCACTATAAAACAAAGGAAAATAAAATAAAGTAAGCATTCAATGCTTACTAAGTTCACATTACGGGACTTACCATACATTTACATTTAAGTCTTTTATTTTTTATTTTTCCAATTTTATCCTTTTCTTTTTCTAATTTTCCATGGATCCATCATAAATATCTATGAACCTTTCTTAATAGTCTATTTACCATATAAGGACCTCAATTTTTGAACTCCATGGCTATTTGATCCTTCTAGCTACTAGAATTCAATTTTTTCATATCATGCAATTTGGTCATTTCTATAATTAAACACAAAATTGGTAAATTTTTTTATCAAAATTTTCATACGTTATTCATATCATAATGCATTCCATGCAATAATATTAAAATAAATTTTTTTTCTGACTCAAACTTATGGTCCCAAAACCATTGTTCTGATTTCACTAAAAACTGGCTGTTACATTTTCTTAGGTGTACTCTTTCCTCACTTCAAGATACCGTTTAACTAAATCCTTAGATACCACTAACAGATGTATACTTTAATGCTAGTATGCACAAATACTCTAACTTACCAGCAAGTCAACAGGGTGGCGGGTTATACTACCACAGTGCCAAAACAATTTACAACATACTCACTCACCTTTTTGGGTCCACCATTTTTAGGATGTGACAAGCAGACTAAACATTCTCATTAAAAGAAACAATGGCAAAGCCATCTCATTCTATGTGGTTTGCATATAATAAAGTCACTCAAGCTAAGGAATGAGCCGCCTTGTTGGCACACCGACGATTCCAGTAGAAAGATAGGTGTTGAAATTGATTCTTCATCGGTAAAAATTAATGTAACAACACACCTATTTCAAAAAGATCAGATGATGGGCATGACAAAGCCAAAATTTCAAGCAAGAGATCTGACTCAACTATAACATTATCCAAGGCCAAATATTTTAACCATGACAAGGCCTCCCTGATGGAAAAAGCTTCAGCATTAGAAGGACTAAAACGAGCATTAATAAAATTAGAAAAACTTTTAAGCACACTGCCCGTAGAGTTCTGAACTACGGTCACATACCCAGTAGCCTCCTCTTACTCAAAACAAGTAGAATCTACATTACATTTTAGTAGACCACCTTCCAAATGTGCCTAACTAGCCCTTTCTTGACCACGAGTTACTTCGTTCCGGACACCACTCTCATCAACTGTAGCAAACACCCCCATCAGCCACTGCCATCAGGTTCGAAAAGTATCGACAACTTGAACAACTGATGTCGAGATCACATTTTCCCCTTTCTAAACAAAATAATTGCAATTAGACCATATCATCCGCAAATAGTAGATGAGACACATTTTTTCCTTAACGATAAACAAAAACCCTTTGGATAGCTCTTTGCATTTCTGCATTACGGAGTAAAAAGCTAAGCCCTTTAGTACAAAGAATAAAAAAATAGGGACAAATCAGATCACCTTAACAAGGCCCTCACTTAGGACGGACCGATCCTACCTTCCACCCTCCCCTTCAATTCAAAAAAATGAAATAGGTCTCAATTGTGACACAAAGCATTACCCAATTAATCCAAACTTCATCAAATCCCATCTTACGCATAGTAAACTGTAAAAATTCTAGTCTACTCAATCATAAGCCTTACTTATATCAATTTTCAAAGCTACATCCCCCAATTTCTGTAACAACCCAATTTTTAGTGAAATCGGAACAGTGGTTTCGGGACCACAAATTTGAATCAAAAATAAAATTTATTTTAATTTTATTACATGGTCCATATTATGTTAGAAATGTCATGTGAAAATTCTAATAAGAAAATTTTATCAATTTAGTGCTTAATTACGGGATGGACTAAATCGCATAAAATGTAAAAGTTGAATTCTAGTAGCTAGAAGGATTAAATAGCTATGGAATTCAAAATTTGAGGTCCTTATACGGTAATTAGACCATAAAAGAAAAATATGTAGATATTTTGGTGACTCATCCATGGAAATTTAGAAAAAGGGCAAGACTAAATTGGATATTAACTTAATTTAATTAATTAAAAAATGATAAAAGAATTATCATGTTATTTTCTCATCATCTTCCCAAAAAATACATTGAAACCCTAGGAGCTTAATTGAGTAAGTTTCCTTGTCCCATTTTTAGTAATTTTGATATTTTTAAAACCGGGATAGCTTAATCTATCTATTTGGAGGATCAATTTGAAAAGTTATAAAGGTATGGAAATTGGGTCGTGGATGAATATGCTGAAAATTTAAACTTTATGGTAGAAAATGAAAGGTTTTTGATAGATGAACAACTTTTACAAAGTGGTTTTTGATAAAAACATGATTTAGGGACTAAAATGTAAAGTTGTGAAAATTGATGAAAAATTTTGAAATTTATAGAAAATATGTGCTGTAAATTTTATGTTTAAATTTTGGTTAGGTTTGGAATAGGGAGTAAATTGCATGAATTTCATTTTCCGAGCCTAGGGACGAAATTAGAATTTATGGAAAAGTTAAGGGCAAAATAGTAATTTTTCCTAGGACGTAAATTGAGTCCAAATGAATATGAAATGTGTGAAATTGATGATTAAAGTTATTTATATAGATCCAGACAACACAAATTCGATGTTAGGTCAAGGAAAAGAAAAGGTTTCAAATTAGTAGATTTTATACGCGAACCAGTGTCGAGGTAAGTTCGTTTAACTTAATCGAGCATGTAAATATGTTAACTTGAATGTTATGATTTATAGTTATGTGAATATTATAAATGTGTGAAATGATTACATGTTTGAAAATGTCAAAAAAAGGGTAATGTCTTGTTTGAATATTGAATTCTGATAAATATATGTGCTTTCCCGAAATGAATGAGGTCCTGCATTTATTGTTGGCGGGATTTAGCTCAGACGAGTAATCCTATTGATCTCATTATAGAATGGATTTAGCCCGAATAGGTAATCCTAATATAATCTCTCTCAAGCATATTGTAACGCCCCAAAAATCCCGAAACTCAAAAATCCCGAAATCCTGAAATTTCTTTGTTTTCAATTTTGATAAAAATTGTGTTTTATGTTTCTAGCCATGTGATAATTATAGTAGGTCTTAATTAAGGTTTGAGCTCGAACATAGAAATAAATGAAATTATAGTTTAATTATTAAAAGAATCAAGGTTGGCAAGTAGTTGGGCTTTTAAATAAAAATAGGGGAAAATAGCATCAAAAAGCCTTGTGGAGGAGTGGCTAAGTGACGCCAGTTAGAAAGCAGGGAGGTGGCATTAGTAGCTAGCAAAGAGATCCAAGGTTCGAATCCTAGATTAGTATTTTTAAAAGTTTAATTTTGGCGTTCTAAAAGGATGGTAGTGGCGTGAAAGAGGACTCCAAGGGAAGTGTTCAGGAGAGAAAATTAAGGAAAAGATCAAGGGGTTATCAGGGAGAAAACGAGGAGATGAGAAGGGATAAGTGATGAAGCCGAATTGGGAATTGGGCATGGAAAATACAGCTATAAGGGCTACAAATAGGGGCCAAATACAGGGTTGCTAGGCTACTGCCGAAATTCTTCTTCACCTTGTTGCCAGAAACCCCTTTCTCCAAAAGCTGAAAACCCTTTTCTTTTTAAGATCCAAAAAGTCAAAAACCCTTTTGTTTTTCTCTCTTTCTTCCTACCGATTTCTATTCTTCTCTACACAATTTTCTTTGTTTCACTTAGTCGATTTCTTCTTCTACTCTTCTTCTTTAATCTGTACCAAATAAACCTTATTCACCATACTAAATTTGAAAAGCCAAAAAGCCGAATCTCTCAAGGGCTGAATACTCTTTGACCAAATCTAGTGGAATTAGTGTCAGATCTCGGTTTTGGATTCCTGCCGATTTGCTCTTCAGATCTGAGAAATACGTATGTTTAGTGATCAAAGTAAAAGTTAGTAAACGCTTGGCGTTCAAGTAAGGTTGAGGTGAGATTCTGGCTTTTGGTAAAGTATTCGATAAGTATGTAAGATTAATCTTTGAGTGATATCGATTGTAGGTTTGGGCTAAGGAGATCGCATCACGCTTGCTTACCAGGTGTGTACATACACTGCACACACACTATGAATCGGCAAAAGTCGAAATGCTCAAATACCGAAAAGCTGAAAGTTTGGCTACGGTGGTCTTGCGAGTGCGCGAACATTCATAAGGGAGAGACCGATAGGTTTCCTGAGACCCATGGGTGATTCCGTGGACTTGGGTTGTGATTTGGCCATACAGGTCTGAATGGGCTAAATAGGCCCGATGGGCTGTTGGGCCCACAATAGGCAAAAACTGAATATTGATGCTATGTAATAGGAATTTGTATGTGAGCATGAATATGAATGTGACTGGGCCTAACGGGACATATAAATGTGATTTGGGCCTAATGGGCCATATACAAGTGATTTGGGCCTAATGGGGCTTTCAAGGAGTTTAATGCTATAAATTAAATTCGCATGGTGTTAAGTTTTAAAATTCAAGAATTTAGGGATTGTTAATAAATTATATGTATATTTGGATAGATTTGGAAATGGTAAATTCAAGGATTAAATTGTAAATTAATTGAAAGTATGAGTTGTTTTGGACATTATGGAATAATCGGTTGAAATGGGATTTTCTTGATTTTAATTAAATAACATGACTTATAATCGAGGATTTAATTGTATTGAGGGTAAATGTTGAGTGCAAATAAGTAAAAATGTAATTAAATGGTAGAATGGTTTGAATTTGAACTTGATATGGTGTTTCAATTAGTTAATAGATTAATTTTATTATGTTTTGATCATGAAACGAATAGATCAGCTGTAAATCAGAGAAAAGAGAAGGTTGCGAAATAATCGTCTTTGATTTTAGGTAATCTCGTAGTCCCTGAACTCGAACTTTATAAATTGTTTTAATTGACATAATTACTACTTGATGTCTTATTATATCTTTAATGTATTTTTTAATCCAATTGAATAGAGATTTATGGAATGTGGCATTATGGAATAAATTAATGCATGATTACTAGGTAATTGGATTGGAAGTGTTATTAAATTATGAAATGTGATATTGAGTTATGAAAAGTGAAATTTTGGACTTGCAAATGAGTAATTGACAACGTCGATTCGTTCAACTAGCGCTAGGCGCAAATACCGTTGGTTTATCCAACTAGAGCATGGCTCACTAATTATTTCGTTGATTTATCCGACTAGTGCTAGGCGCAACTTTCGTCAATTAATCTAACTAGTGCTGGGCACACATTCGTCAGTTTATCCGAATAGCGCTGGGTGCAACTTTCGTCAATTTATCTGACTAGTGCTGGGCACACATTCATTGGTTTATCCAACTAGTGTTGGGCGCAATTATTGTTGGTTTATCCAACTAGATTTGGGCTCACTAATTATTTTGTCGGTGTATCCGACTAGCACAGGGCGCAAACTCTTTCGTGTATTATTCGCTAGGCACTGGGTGTCGTTTATCAACTGGACTATACAGTAAGGTTTTATAAATCATCTAAGAAGGATGGTTATAGGTATTACTAAAGAAGATTATATTTACTCATGTATACACATTTATTCATTAGAAGATATGATATACTCTTGAGTTAGATTATTAAATTTGTGAAATAAATTCAAATGCTTTAAATATACTTATAGTTATTCAAATAAGCGAAGTTTGCTTAATGTGGATTGGTTTGTGCCATAATATAAGTAAATTGTTGATTGATCTATGCAAAGCTATTTATATAACAAGTGATATGAATTGAGATTATGTCTAAACCAAGTAAATGTGAATACTTGTGAAATTTGAGTATAGGATGAAATAATGTGATAAAATGCATGAAATTGAAATGGTGATATCTTGTAACTACATGTTTAGGTAGTAGTATGATGATATAATTCAATTTGAGCATTCATGTATCATATCATGTTTTAAAATGTTCGGATTATAGAAATATCACTGAGTTTTACTCAGCATGCGGTCGTTTTCCTTGCGTAGGTTAGGTACTCTCTTTTGATCGTCGACTCAGCATCCAACAACAATCCCGATCTCAAGTGTAGTGATGTTTAATTTTGTAATGGCATGCACCTAGGATGTCTTTGGTTGTTAGTTTTTTTGTGAATATGATGTAAATTGAGTTATAAGTATATGTTTATTTTTGAAGCTAAATGTTAGTATGTGTTTTGACCAAAGGCTTGATATGTGTATGAAATTTAAAGCTTGATGTCTTATGTAACACCCCTTACCCGAGTTCAATGCCGAAACAGGAATACGAGGTGTTACCGAACTTAAACACATACAAACATGCATTTCTTAGTTATGAAATTTCACCCCAATTTAAATCTTTTCACAATACCTTAATGTCCCTACTATGGGCCTATGAGACCCTGAACACACCTTGGAATTGATTCGAGACTAATCTGTGCACTCTAAAAAAACATTGCAAAATTTCACGCAGACAGGGGTACACGCTCGTGTGGAAGGGCAACACGCCCGTGTCCCTAGCTCGTGCGAATTTATTTTTCGATTCGAACCTATAAGGGTTTTGACACGGCTTGGCACACGCCCGTGTCCATGACCCGTGTCTCCCACACGGCCATGACATGTTCGTGTCTCAGCCCGTGTGCAAAAACCTTGACATTTTGTTTCTGACGTCAGTAACCCCTTAAGAGCACACGGCCATGGTACACGCCCGTGTACTAGGCTATGTCCTCCACACGGCCGGGACACACAATTATGTCTCCGCTCGTGTGGTTACTATTGGGCATTTTGTTTTGCCAAAATTAGGTGCAGAGGACACATGGCCTGACTACACACCCATAGGGTAAGCCATGTGTCACACACGGCCGTGTGTCTGCTCGAGTGGAAAAAAATAAGGTTATTTACCAAGCATTTTTGCCACCCTTACTTGCACCGACCTACACAATATTAACCAAAACCAATCCCAGCATGATACATATAGCCAAATCAACCACAACCATGAGAAATTTGCATCAAATGCATTTAATAATAATCAATATTAGCCAACATTAATGGCCTATACAAAATAAATATCACATCCATCATATAAGACAACACTTGTGGCTAAACTAACAAGACACTAAACAAAAGATTCAAGTCCCTATACATGCACAATCAAAACGTTTAAACTAGCTATACCAAAATCTTTAGGTGATAGTGTGATCGATGCCTCCGACGTCCCTTGATCCCTGATACTAGCTTGGCGGCACTATAAGAAAATGGAAAGGAGAGGGAGTAAGCATAAAGCTTAGTAAGTTGCATATAAATAAGTAACAACATCAACCATGCATATTATAGATCAACACAACATTCTTGAGCGAACATGGTTAAATATCACTACATGCTTATATATCACAAATATAAACCAAAGATTTCAATATTGTCCCAAAATCATTTCATAGCTAGATTCATATCTCATGAATTCCGAATAAGAACCTGTACCACTCATAACATGATTATATCATTTCATATATTACCATAAGCTTTAAAATAATCCCGTGAAACCAATTGGAATACTAAATGATATCTAACAAGCTTTACACAAGAGGGTGAATTGTCGATGTCATGTCCCAGACATGGTCTTACACTAGCTCTCCTCTCAATGCCGATGCCATGTCCTAGACATAGTCTTATACTAGCACACATATCAATTCTGATGCCATGTCCCAGACATGGTCTTACACTAGCACACATATCAATGCCGATGCCATGTCCCAGACATGGTTTTACACTGGCACATGTATCACCCAAATGTCACGGCATGGATATCCAATCTATTCCTAGGTTCAATTGGGACTCCACTACATTAAATTTCTTCTTGCATTATTCATAAGCAATTTTAACCATATTACGCAAAATTAATCATTCAACACATAATGACGAATAAATTGCCTTATTTACGTGCAACTTACCTCGGTATTCAAAAAGTGGATGACTAATTGGATTTAGTTTACTTACTTAGCCTTCCCCCTGTCTAGGCCTGAATTTTGTATTTCTTGATCTAACGTGATAAAAATTAACTAATTTAATCATCATATTAATCAACGCATTTCATAATTCATATTTTGGCAAAACGACCATTTTGCCCCTAGACTTTCACAAAATTACTATTTTACCCCTAGGCTCGTAAATCGATTTTTATCAAATTTCCTCATTAACCAAGCATAGCCGAAACTACTTTAAGCCTATAGCATCTCACAATTTCAATTGTTTCACACATTTACCACATAATTTATAAGTTATGCAAAACGGTCCCTAGTTAGGGTTTTCATGAAAACTACTTCACAAAAGTTGTTTATTTAAAAACCATATCTCATTTTCTTCTATAAAATTTCTACAACCAACATAATTAATCTATGGGAAAACCCTAGACTCTTAACCATTTTGCAAAATAGTCCCCTCATTAGTTAGCTTATGCTACAAGGGTCCCAAAAGTACAAAAATTATCAAGAAAAGTCATCAAAATCACTTACTTACGAGAGAACTTAATGGCTCAAAATTTCAAGCTTTCAAGACCCCTTTCTTGCTAAAAATTTCGCTAGAGAAGAGAAGAAGAGAAAAAGATGATAGCTAGCCTTTAGGTTTATTATTTATTTATCAATTAAGTCAACTACCTTTTGACCATCCCATGAATTAAGGCTCCATGTCTAGCCACTAACATTTTATTTGTCTATTTACTCAAAAAGGACCTCTAATTTAATGCTCCATAGCTATTTGACACCTTTAGTTAGTAGAACAGAACTTTCGCACTTTATGCGATTTAGTCCTTTTCTGCAATTAGGCATGCAATCGCTAAAATTATTTCATCAAAATTTTTATGCACTCATATAATCATTCTATAACACATAAAATAATATTAAAAAATAATTTCTCTGACCTTGGGTTAGTGGTTCCGAAACCGCTACTCCGACTAGGCCCAAAATTGGGCTGTTACATCTTAAGTAGCTTTATGTTAAACTAAATTGAGTGATTTTGGAATACTTTAACCTTTGATTTGGATGATGTATTGTTAATGTGTTTTGATGACAAAAAATGTGGTACCAATGAGGGTACATTGGTTAGGCACTTAGGATGCTTGTTTTGGCATGTTTTGAGTATATTTAATCGTATTTTGAATAGGTTAAATTATTCGTATATGAATTACTTAAGGCCCAAGTAAGCTTGAAATGCTAAACTTGTTGTTTAATGTACATTTTAGGTTCACACGGCCAGAGACATAGGTGTGTGACTCAGCCATGTAAGACACACGGCTTGGCAACATGGTCGCGTGTCACCTGTTGAATGCTTAAAGTGCAAATTAGTGAGTTGCACAGGTGAGGACACGGGCTGGGATATGGCCCTGTGTCCCTAGTTCGAAGGTTACACGGCCTAAGACACGGGCGTGAGTCTCAGCCATGTGAGGTTTTCAGTTTTTGTATCGCTTTCCTAAACTTTTCAAATTGTTTCCAGTTGGTCCTGATTCACTTATAAGATATTTTTGTTGAGTCTCTAGGGCTTGACTTAGGGACAATATGCATGCTTATGAATGGTTTATGATAATTAAGTTACTAAACGATTTATGTTGCAAAGTTTTCGGTTGATTGGTAATACTCTGTAACCCTAATCTGGCGATAGATACGGGTCAGAGATGTTACAACTTATGTTCCGTCATAAACTTGTCAAATCGCTTGTACCACTGACTCATGGATTTCTTTAATTTGTATAACAATTTTTTAAGTTTACCACTAAATTATTTTTTTCCAAAAACCTTGAATCCTCCTATTTTAGTCATATAGATTTCCTTTTCCAAGTCTCCATGTAAAAAAAATACTTTTTTATATCCAACTAAACTAGTTCCAAATGCAACTGTGCCACCAAAGACAATAAATTTCTAATGGAGGAATGCTTCAAAACTAAAGAAAATACCTCATTTTAATCAATTCCCTCCTTCTGAGCATAGCCTTTTTAAACCAATCTTACTTTTCAGTGAACATTATCTTGGCCAGGAAATCTTTCTTTCTTTGCAAACACCCATTTGTGTCCAATTGTAGACTAACAAGTTTCCTAGCCTAATTTTTATGAAGGGACTGCGTTTTTTCATTCATAGAAATCCTCCACTTTTTGTCTTCTAAACTCTAACTTTCTTTATTAAAAGTGGTAGGAATGTCATCAACTACAACTGAGAATGTCTAAGCCACCATATCAGCAAAGTGAGCGAACTATATAATTATTCTCCTTGTTTATTAGTTGAAATTTATTCAAGTTTATGTGAAAGTTCTTAGGTCTAAACCTCCTCTTCACTAGAGCCTCCTTCCACTGGATCCTCCCTACTAAAGTCCCATTCTATCATAGAAGAATCATTAACTTCTCCATTTGCTAGAATCTTCACTCTTTCAAACTCCACTTGCTTATGAGTATCATTTGATTACTCCTTTTTTACCTTTGAAAACATGGTAGATTCACCAAAGTTGTCATCCTTGCCGAATATAAATTTATTTCTTTCTAGACACCATAGGCAAAAACCCTTTATGCAAGAAGTGATCCTTAAGAACATTACTTTTTTTTCTTTTGGATCCAAATTTAATTCCTTAACATGATAATATGCAGAGGAACCAAACAAATGTAAAGAATCATAATACGTACCAAGCTTCCCACTCTATTTCTCTAATGATGTTTTTCCCTTAATTGCAATAGATAATAGGTGATTAATGAGATGTCATGCATATCTTATAGCCTCAGCCCAAAACTCTCTACCTAATTCAGCATTGTATAACATACATCAAACTTTCTCCAGTAACATTTGATTTATACGTTCTGCTACCTCGTTCAATTGTGGTTTAGATTTGACAGTGAAGTGTCTGATGATGCCCTCATCTTTAAAAATCTTTGCAAATGGATCACTTTTATACTCGCCTGTTTTTTCTTCATGTGAAGCTTATTCTGACTGTTTTTCTTCAAAAAGAAATTCTTCTAATGCCAACCACAACTTTTTTGCAAAAGTCTCCTTTGAGAAAGCATACCTATACTCTCGAGAAAAGCACAATCGAATTGTACCACATGGCAAAATATTGATAATCGTCCAATCTTTCTCTTTCACATCATCTAATTTCTTTTCATAAATGGCAATGTCTAGACCTTGCTTAAAGTAAACATTTAGAACCTCACTTTTCCACATACCAAAATGACTTGTGTCATTAAATATCTCCATACCAATCTCTTATTTGCAACTATCGGTCTCGCCCACAGGGACGATGTTGTAGATGTGGATCCTCTTAGATTATCAACCATTTCAGCCATAATCTTTCAGTATGCCTGAGGAAATCTTTTTTGATGTGGAAGATCTGTTTAAACTAGAACCATAGAGCATACTTCAAATAACCTTCTAATCTAATACCACTTGTTGTGTGAATATACTAAAAAAGAATAAATTACTGTACTAGAAAACCACACTAAATTTAATTCCTAGGAAATATTGGAGGAGTCATAAACGATCCTACTTAAAACCCAACCTCCTAGACAAAATCTCACTACAGTGTAATTTAATAGCACAATATATCACAACATATACCCTACAAAATATTGAAAGATAAATGAAAATAATAAAAAAATAAAAAAATTAACGAGGTTTGACAAATTACGCCAATATCCTTGGACACTACCAAATATATTTCACTACAAAAGATCCAAGTGAAAAATTACAAATAAGAAGAGAAAATTTGCCTTATGAAAAAATGACAAATTTTGGGATGGTTCAAAGGTGGAGAAACAACCCCTATTATAGTAGTACAAACTTTCACAACCTTGTATTTTTTAGATCTGGGTGTAACACCCCTCACCCGTATTCAACGTCGAAATAGGGTTACGGAGCTTTACAGGACTTATAACACATTCAAACATACATTTCATATAAAAACATTCAAATCACATACATTTCATTCACAGCCAATCATTTTGTCCCTGTTACGAGCCTACGACGCCCTAAACATACATTCAGAATAATTTGGGACTAAATAGATAACTTTGGAAACTTTCACGAAACCTTGAAATTTTTTCTAAAAAATAGGGAACACACGCCCGTGTGGTCCTCCCGTGTGTTTCACATGGCCGTTAGACACGCTCGTGTCCAACCCCGTGTAACTCTCTGACTTGGGTCACACGGCCAACACACACACCATGTGACTAACCCGTGTGCCCTAAAATGGCCAAACACGCCCGTATACTAGGCTGTATGCTAGGCCGTGCCAAAAATGTAGGCTATACTAACTTATGCCACACTACCAAGTCACACACCCGCGTGTGAGGCTGTATGGAGAATACTGACTTGGTTTCTAAAACCACACCAGGAAATACATGACTATGCAATATAACCATGTGTCGCACACGACTGAGACACACGCCTGTGTCTATGCCCGTGTGGACAAAAATAGGCTATTTACCAAGCCAATTTGTCACCCTAAAAAAAACATGTACCTTAACCACAATTCGAAGGCACCAACACATGGCATAATAGGCATTAAATCAATCTCATATCAAGCATATTCCATACCATTTCAATACCCATCAATACAAATCACAATCTACCACAATATGCCATCTAATTTTATACCTAATTTACATATACAATTCAATTAACTATACATTCCCAAATATGCATCTTGTAGCCTAGTTTCACAAACAAAGTAATGTCTAAAAATTCATCCACAACCATCAACCAACTCATTACACAAGACATAAACATATATATATACATGTTTCAACCATACCAAAATAACCGCAAATAAGCCATTACTCAAGGCTATATATATATACAAACCAATTCAATTGGCCAAAATAATTACCAAAACATAACCAACATGACATAAACGCCCTATACATGCCATAAACATAAAATACCAAAGTTCATAGGTACCAAGAGATAGGTGGATAGTGAGAAGCGAACTCTGGCGATCCCCAAATCCAAGCTAGTTTTGTAATCACTATAAAACATAGAATAATAAACAAAGTAAGCTTTATTGGTTAGTAACCTCGTATGAAATAAACTCAATATAACCATAAGCAAATAATTCAACAATTGATTATAAATACATGTATTCATCACAATTTCCAAACCTTTCAATTACTCATTCACAAAACAACATATTTTCTTCATCATTTTCTCGATTCAAAGCTAATATGATTTATACACATACCTGTACCATCTCGTACCAATTTTATTCCCAAACTCATCATTCATTTACCCGTCGAACCATTCGAAATAGAAGTCAAATACTAAGAAGTACCGCACACTAAGTACCTATATCATGGCCCGAAGCCAAATCAAGGTAACTTATATCCAAAGTACTAATATCATGGCCCGAAGCCAAATCGGTATAATTCGCACCCGAAATGCTAATATCATGGCCCGAAACCAACTCAATGTCTCTCCTAATGACATGTCACTAGTATCCTAAACTATTCCTAAGGTTCAACTGGGATTTCAAATGCCAAATTACCATCGAGTCATTGTCAAACTTATCCGAAGTCTTGTATTCACAACTTATACAATATCAAAGCATTTAAAATACACTTATAATTAAATTTATCACGTACGAACTTACATCAGATGTGAAAATGACGAAATAAGTCGATTAGTCAAAAACTTTAGTTTTCCTTCGATCTAGATCCGAATTCCACTTTTCTTGATCTAAATATATTCAAAATTAACTCAATAATCTCTCTATTCAATTTAATCAAATACTCATTTAAGCACATTTACACAATTGTCCCTAATGTTTCACCACATTTACAATTTAGTCCTTATTCCATAAAATCACAAATTAATGAAATTCAAAATAAACCATATTAGTCGAATCACTATTATGCCCCTACCAGCCCATATTTTTCATTTATTTCACATTTTAACCATAAAGTTTCAACATTTCTCAATTTAATCCCTATTTTGCATTTTCATTAAAAATCACTTAACAAAACTTGTATATCTATCAACAATCATTCATAATCTATCAAGAAACTTCAAAACACATGCTATTTCATCAATGGAAACATCTAAAACCTTTAACAGTTTTGCAAAATAGTCCTTGGGCTAGCTAGACCTAGTTGCAACGATCTCAAAAACATAAAAATCATTAAAAACTGAACAAAAATCGTACCTTAATTAGCTATTAAAGCTTGGCCGGATGAACGAGATAAACATGGTGTTCTTTGCCCTAAATTCGATTGAAGCATGAAGAAATGAAAATGATATCTTTTTTTCTTTTGTTTTATTAACCTTAATTACTAAATTACATAAATAACCTTATTTTATTATCATATTAAACATCCATTTTAAGCCCATAAATGTCCACCCATAATTGAAATGGTCTATTTACCACTTAAGGACCTTAACTTTAAGTTTCTATAGATATTAGACACTTTTAACTAATAAAAAAGAACTTTTGCACTTTACACGATTTAGTCCTTTTACCGAATTGAGCATTCAAACGATAAAATTTCTAAATAAAACTTTCACACAATCATATATTCATTCTATAGACCTTAAAATAATAATAAAATAAATATTTTAACCTTGAATTTGTGGTCCCAAAACCACTGTTCTGATTTGACTAAAAACGGGCAGTTACAGGTCTCCCCCTTAGGGATTTTTGTCCCCGAAAATCTTACCAACAAAAAGTTTAGGGTACTGTGTCCTCATAGCTTCCTCAGGTTCCCACGTAGCCTCTTCGGTACCATGCCTTTGCCAAAGTACTTTCACGAGAGCTATGCTTTTATTTCTCAACTATTTAACCTCACATGCTAGAATTCTAATCGGTTCTTCGTTGCACGTCATATCAGGTTGAATTTCAATCTCTGTAGGAGAAATTATATGCCATAGATCTGATCGATATTGATGAAACATCGACACATGAAAAACATCGTGGATCTTTTCAAATTCACACGGTAATGCTAGCAGATATGCCATTAGCCCTATTCTTTCAATGATCTCATACAGCCCAATGAATTACGGACTCAAATTACCTTTGCGACCAAATCTAAGTATTTTCTTCCACGGAGACACTTTCAGAAACACTTTATCATCAATTTGAAATTCAATATCTTTTTGTCTCAAATCTGCATACGATTTCTGTCGGTCTAAAGCTGCTTTCAAACAATCGCGAATTACTTTCACTTTTTCTTCAGTTTCTCTGATCAAATCGACCCCGTGAATCTTTTTTTCACTCAACTCTGTCCAGTACAACAGAGTTCGGCATTTGCAACCATAAAAAGCTTAATATGGTGCCATCTTTATGCTCGATTCAAAGCTATTGTTATATGCAAATTCAACCAATGGAAAATGTCTCTCCCAGTTGCCTTCGAACTCTAAAACACAACATTGAAGCATATCTTTGAGAACCTAAATTACTCTCTTAGACTGTCCATCAGTTTGCGAATGAAAACCTGTACTAAAATTTAATCTCGTACCTAGAGCTACTTTCAATTTCTTTTAAAATTACGATGTAAACCTCGGATTTCTATCAGAAATAATCAAAACTTGCACCTCGTGCAATCTAACAATTTCATAAATGTACAATTCAGCTAATCTATCAAGCGAATAATCAGTACGTATCGAAATGAAATGCGTAGCTTTTGTTAATCAATCAACGACAACCCAAATAGCATCTTTCTTTTGGAATCAGGGGTAATCCCGATTCTAAATCCATCACAACTCTATCTCATTTCCACTAAGGTATCATTACTGGCTGTAGTAGACCCAAAGGCACTTGATGTTCAACTTTTAGTCACTGATAGATTAAACATCTCGAAACAAACTCTGAAATATATCGTTAACAAACTCTAAAATATCTCGTTTCATGCCTGACCACCAATACAATTGTTTCAAATCATCATACATCTTAGTACTTCCAGGATGAATAGATAAGCAACCACTATGTGCCTCTTGTAAAATTTTTTGAATCAACTCTAGATTTTTAGATACGCAGATTCTATCTCGAAACATCAAACAATCATCCAATCCGATTTGATACCCTGAATCACTAGTCAACTCGCATTGCACTATTTTAGCTTGAAATTCACTATCACATTTCTGAGCTTCACAAATTTGCTGAAGAAATACTGGTTTAGCCTTTAACTCAGCTAAAATCAAACCATTATCAGATAATGTCAACTGTGTATTCATTTCTCTCAAACGAAACAACAATTTTCTACTCAAAGCATCTGCAACTACATTCGCTTTTCCCAGGTAATAATCAATCAATAACTCATAATCTTTCAATAGCTCGAGCCATCTGCGTTGTCGTAAATTCAGATCTTTCTGAGTCGTAATATACTTTAAGCTTTCATGATCAGCAAAGATGTGGCATTTTTCACTGTACAAATGACGACGCCGAATTTTCAATGCAAAAACTATAGCAGCCAACTTTAAATCGTGCGTCGAATAGTTCCTTTCATGTGGCTTCAACTGCCTCGAGCTATAACTTTTCCTTCTTGCATCAAAACGCAACCCAAACCATTTAATGACACGTTGCTATAAACCACGAATTCTTTACCCAACTCAGGTTGAACCAAAATTGGTGCTTCGGTTAGAAATGCTTTCAACTGCTTGAAACTCTGTTGACATTTCTCGGACCACTCGAACCTTACATATTTCTGTAATAATCTGGTCATCAGTGTAGCAATCATCGAGAACCCTTTTAAAAAATACCGATAATAACCAGCTAATCCCAAAAAATTCTAACTTCGGATACATTCCTCGGTGGTTTCCAATCAAAAACTGCTGAAATCTTGCTCGGATCAACTCATATGCCTTCCGCTAAAACATTAAGTCCCAAAAATCCGACTTCTAAGAGCCAAAATTTACATTTCCTAAATTTAGCATACAGTTGCTTATCTCTTAAGGTTTGCAATACAATCTTCAAATGCTCAGCATGCTCAGACTTATCTCAAGAATAGAATCAGAATGTTGTCAATGAACACAATAACAAATCTATCTAAATACAGTCTAAAGATTCGATGCATCAAATCCATAAAGACTGCAAGGGCATTAGTCAATCTGAAAGGCATAACAAGGAATACATAATGTTCGTACCTCGTTCTGAATGCAATTTTTGGCACATCTGAATCTTTCACTCTCAATTGATAATAACTAGATCTCAAATCAACTTTCGAAAACATTGTTGCTTCTTTCAACTGACCAAACAAATCGTCTATTCTCGGCAACGGATACTTGTTCTTTATCGTCACCTTGTTGAGCTGCCGATAGTCAATACACATTCTTATTAACCCGTCTTTCTTCTTTACAAAAAATACTGGTGCACCTCATGTAACCCAACCCGCCATCGAAATAGGGTTTCAAAGCATTATCAAAATATTCAGAACATTTTTCCATTAAACTACATAAATTACTATTCATTTATCGACATCATCCATAACATCCCTTGATCAGGCCCTCGAGGCCCAATACAAGCATTAGAATTGAATTAGGACTTAATTCTGACCTCTAAGAATTTTTTGCGAAATTACAAAATTTTCCCAAGGTGCAAGGCTCACACGCCCATGTGGTCCAAGGAACACGCCATTCCTAATTATACTTAATCTTACTAAAATAAACTATTACTGGCCATTCCAATGGCTGGGTTACAAAACACCATTTTCAAGCCACTATTAGCCAAGTTGTCCTACACATGCCATTATACTAAAATGATTTCACTAAATATACCCAAAATGCTAGTTGATAGTGTGACGATGCTCCAATGATCTTCCAACCGTTACGAGCTTCTAAGCACTATAAAGCAAGGGAAAATAAAACGGAATAAGCATTACATGCTTAGTAAGTTCGTATAATAGAAACTAAACTTACTAATCTTGTTTATTAAAATCTAGGCATACAATGTTATGTTTCCATCCATTTGGCTAAATTGCCTAATCGCATACATTCCATCAAACATGTTAGTCACCAAAATATTCATATCAATCAAGTAACATAGATGAGTTCATCAAGCAATGTTCTTTCAAGTCATTACTAATTCATCTCAAAGTACTTGTGCCATGTCAAGAGTTTTATGTCCGTTGAATCATTGAATTCCGATGGACGCTTAAGTAGTGCACTCGAAGTGTACGATTCGATAATCTGTCAATTTCTTATTCAGGATACCCATTAGGGCACTTAACCAAGAAACATTCTCTCAAGCCACCCATCATATAACAAGATTACCAATCCAGGCTAAATCTCATATATAACGTAAACTCAGAGGAGCTCGATTAAGATTACCAGTCTAGGCTAAAACCTAATCATAACGTATGCTCGAGAGATATTATATCAGGATTACTTGTCCGGGCTAAATTATTTATATAACAAGGTCATTGGGATTACTCATCCGAGCTAAATCTCGCCTGTAACAAATACAGGACCCTATTTGTTTCGGGAAAGCACAAACAATCATCGGAATGTAACATCAAATCGGGACTTAACCCTTTTTGCACCATTTTCAAGCATGAATCAAATTTCCCATGATAGCATTCAAGTAATGTGCATCAATATAAATCAAATTCCATACAACACAACATTCAATTAAACATATTTACATGCCGAATTCAGTTACACGAACTTACCTCAACACTTGTTCGCGTAAAAGTCTAGTAATCCGAAATCTTTTCTTTTCCTCGATCTAACCTCGAATTAGTGTTGTCCGGATATATATAAATGAATTTAACCATCAATTTCACACATTTCATATCTAAATGGACGCAATTTATGTCCTAGGAAAAATTACCATTTTGCCCCTAACTTTTCCATAAATTCTGATTTGTCCCTAGGCCCGGAAAATGAAACTTGTGCAAATTACTCCCAATTCCAAGCCTAACCAAAGCCCCATTACAAATTTTCCAACACATGTATTCATAGAATTTCAAAAAATTTCATCAAATTTTACAACTTTTCATTTTAGTCCCTAAATCATGTTTTCATCAAAAATCACTTTCTAAAAGCTATTTATCTATCAATAATATTTCATTTTCTACCATAAATTTCTAATTTCCAGCATAATACATCCATGACTCATTTTCATAACTTGATAACTTTTTAAATTAATCTCTCAAATAAAGAGATTAAGCTATCACGGTTTCAAAAATACCAAAATTACTAAAAACGGGACAAGAGAACTTACCCAATTAGGCTTTGAAAGTTTCCCCTCTCTCTCTTAGGGTTTTCATAAAATTTTAGGTTAAAGATAACAATAATAAGATGATATTTTCTTTTATCAACTTTTAATTAATTAAGTATTTTAGTATTTCCAATTTTGTCCTTGCACTTTTTCCATAATTCCATGGATGAGTCCCCAAGAAAAATCTACATACTTTTCTTAATGGTTTAATTACCATATAAGGACCTTAAGTTTTGAATTCCATAGCTATTTGATCCTTATAGCTACTAGAATTCAACTTACATATTTTATGCGATTTAGCCTTCTCGTAATTAAGCACTTAATCAATAAAATTTTCATATCAAATTTTCACACGACATGTTTACCATATTACGAACCATATAATAAAATAAAAATAAATTATATTTTTCAGTAGGATTTGTGGTCCTGAAACCACTGTTCCAATTTCACTAAAAAATGGGTTATTACAACTCTCCACCTTTAGGGATTTTTGCCCTCGAAAATTTTACCAATAAAAAGATTCGGGTATTGCTTCCTCATTGTATCCTCCGGCTTCCAGGTAGCCTCTTTTATACCGTGTCGTTGCCAAAAACTTTTACTAAAGCTACCGTTTTTATTTCTTAACTCTTTTGTTTCCCGAGCTAAGATTTTGATTAGTTCTTCACCATATGTCATACCAAGCTGGATTTCTACCTCTATCGGAGAGATAACATGTGAAGGATCAAATTGATACTACTGTAGCAGAGACACATGAAAAACATTATGAATCTAATCAAGCTCTGGTGGTAAAGCTAATCGATATGCAACTGGTCCAATTCTTTCTGTTATCTCATATGGTCCAATGAACCGTGGACTCAAGTTTACTTTGCGTCCAACCTGAAGAACTTTCTTCCAAGGTGACACTTTCAAGAATACTTTTTCACCAACTTGAAATTCTATTTCTTTTAGTTTCAAATCAGTGTAGGACTTTTGACGATCAGAGGCTGCTTCCAAACTGTCCCAAATTACTTTCACTTTGTCCTCAGTCTCTCAGACCAAGTCAACTCCATGTAACTTTTTCTCACCCAGTTCTATCCATTACAATGGAGTTCTACATTTGAGTCCATACAAGGCTTCATACGGTGCCATTTTAATACTAGACTGATAACTGTTATTATAAGCAAATTCTACCAAAGGCAAATACCTTTCCCAGTTACCTTCAAACTCAAGTACACAACACCGAAGCATATCCTCCAAGATTTGTATTACCCATTCAGATTGACCATCAGTCTGGGGATGAGATGAAGTACTAAAGTGTAACTGAGTACCCAAAGCTTCTTGCAATTTGCTCCAGAATTGAGATACAAACTGAGGATCTCTATCTGAAATAATGGAGACAGGCACTCCATGCAATCTGACAATCTCAGAAACATATAATTCAGCCAATCTATCCAAGGAATAATCCATGCATACCGAAAAAACGTGTGCAAACTTTGTCAACAGATCAACACTTACCAAAATAGCATCTTTCTTCCTTTGAAACTGGGGTAATCTCGTTATAAAGTCCATGGTAATTCTTTCTCATTTCCATTCTAGTATTGTAACTGGCTGTAATAGTCCAAAAGGCAACTAATGTTCAGCTTTTACTTGCTGACATATCAAACACTTAGATATAAATTCAGAAATACCTTGTTTCATTCCCGGCCACTAGCATATCTTTTTCAAATCATTATACATTTTATTACTACCGGGATGTACAGACATGTTGCCTTTGTGAGCTTTATTCAAAATCTTCTGTACTAACTTTGAACCTTTTGATACACATACTCTGCCCCTGAATAACAAACAACCATCAGTCCCGATCTAAAATTTTGAGTCAGGAGTCGATTCACTTTGTATCTGTTTTGCTTGCAACTTACTATCATTTTTCTGAGCTTCAAAAATCTGTTGCAAAAACATTGGTCTAGCTTTTAAATCAGACTATGATTATCAGGCAATGATAATCGGGTATTCATAGCTCGCAGGGTATACAAGAATTTTCTGCTCAAAGCATCCGCCACTACATTGGCTTTTCCCGGATGGTAGTCAATAATAGGATCATAATTTTTCAATAACTCAAGCCATCTGCACCGTCTCAAATTCAAATCTTTCTGTGACATCAAGTATTTTAGAATTTTGTGATTAGTGAATATGTGACATTTTTCACCAAATAAGTAATGCCACTAGATTTCAGTGTAAACACTATGGCTGCCAATTCAAGATCGTGTGCCGGGTAGTTATTTTCATGTGGCTTTAGCTATCGTGAAGCATAGGCTACTACCTTACCAACTTGCATCAAAACATAGCCTAAACCATTTAATGACGTATCACTGTAAATTGTAAATTCCTTACCCAATTCAGGCTGGATTAACACAAGTCGTTCTGTCAATAAAGCCTTTAATCTGTCAAAGCTCTACTGGCATTTCTCAATCCATTCAAATTTCACATTTTTCTATAACAAACAAGTCATCAGAGAAGCTATCATTGAAATTTTTTTTTACAAATCTCTGATAATAACCAGCTTGTCCCAAAAAACTTTTAACTTTAGACATATTTTTCGGTGGCTTCCAATTAACAATGGCTAAAATTTTATTTGAGCCTTCCCTAACACCTTCAGTAGACACAATATGCCCAAGGAAACTAACTTCTCGTAGCCAAAATTCACATATACTGAATTCGGTGTACAATTATTTCTCTTACAGAGTTTGTAACACGATTATCAAATGTTCAGCATGTTCATTTTCATCTCGGGAGTAAACCAAAATATCATCTATAAACACCACCACAAACTTGTTCAAATACGAGCAAAAAATTTTGTTCATCAAATTCATAAACATTGCAGGTGCATTTGTCAAGCCTAATGGCATTACAAGAAACTCATAGTATCCATACATGGTTCTAAAAGTTGTCTTTGATGTCTTTGATACATCCGATTCTTTTACCCATAGTTGATAGTAACTAGAATGGAGATCAATCTTCAAAAATATAGTAGCACAGTTTAACTGGTCAAACAAGTTATCGATCTGAGGCAATGGACACTTGTTCTTTATTGTAACTTTATTGAGCTGTTTGTAATCAATACGCAGCCTCAACGATCCATCCTTCTTCTTTACAAATAGAACTGACACAGCCCAAGGTGAGAAACTAGGTCGAACAAAACCTTTGTCGATCAATTTTTACAACTATACTTTTAGCTCTTTCAATTCAGTAGTAACCATCTTGTAAGGTGTTATGGATATAGGTGTTGTACCCGGAACAAGATCTATAGAGAATTCCACTTCTCTATCCGGTGGTAAACCAGGTAATTCCTTTAGGAATACATCAGGAAATTCACTTACAATGGGTACTGACTGAACCTTTGTCTCAGATACTTTGGTATCCATCACATACACAAGATAGGCAACATACACCTTTCTAAGATATTTCTGTACTGATATTGCTCAAATCACATTAGGTAACCCATCCAGTTTATCAGATTCAACATGAAGTAATTCACCGTTCTCACATTTCAATACAATATATTTCTATTTACAGTTTACCACTGCATCATATCAGGTTAACCAATCCATTCCCAAGACCACATCAATTTTATCAAATGGCAATAACATCAAGTCAGCCGAAAAGTAATAACCTTTTACTGTCAATGAACAATCCTTACAAACTTTATCTATCATAACACACTGGCCCAGGGGGTTTGAAACTTTAACAATAAATTCAGTGAATTCAACAGGTAAATTTTAACAGACACTAAGTTTGTGCATATGTATGAATGTGTGGAACTAGGATCAATTAATATAGTAATATCAGTGTCAAGTAGGGAAAATCTACCAGTAATGACGTTTAGTGCAGAGGCATCTTCTCTTGCACGAGTAGCATATGTTCTTGCCAGTGCTCGTGCCTCAATCTAACTGTAGTATCCATGGTAGTACCTCGACTACTACCAATATTACAGGGATGGCGGGGTGGTCTGCCCCTTGAGACAGGATTACCCGGCTTTGGAGCTGGTTCTATCTCATTTTCAACTCTTTCGGGACAATCCCTGAGAAAATGGTCAAGTGAACCACATCCGAAATAAGCTCCACTTCTAGACTGACATTCACTATGATAAAATTTGTTACAATGTTTACATTTTGGTTTGAGATTACCGACTCTACCCACACTGGTCACAGATTGAGATGAAGACCTCAGGTGAGAACGTTGAGAGCCCCGCTCTCTTCCAGAATATCCCGTAGAGGTGGTCACACGATCATAATACTTCTTTAACTTCTTTGAAGCAAATGATTGTGACTTACTCATAGTTCTTTTTCCAGAAACCAGAGCCTCTCTTTCAGCTTAATTTTTTCTTAATCAGTTCATCAATTTTGTGTGCTCAGTCGGCTAATGCCGTAAATTCCCTTATTTCAAGAATATCAATCAACAACTTGATATCTTCATTTAGGCCCTCTTCAAAATGTTTACACATTTCAGCCTCGATTAAAACCCATTCTCTGGCATACTTACTCAATCGAACAAATTCCTGTTTATATTCAGATACGGTCATGTTTCCTTATTTGAGCTCTAGAAATTCTTTCTTTTTCTGATCCATGAACCTCTGACTCACATACTTCTTTCTGAATTCAGCTTGGAAGAATTCTCATGTGACATTCTCCCTCGGTACTACTGAAGTTATGGTATTCCACCAAATGATAAGTTGTATCTTTTAGTAGAGATACCGCACATTTCAGACATTTAGCAGGTGTGCAGGATAGTTCGTCAAAAACCCAGATAGTATTTTCTAACCAAAACTCATCCCTTTTTGGATCATCATCTGCGGTAGCTCTAAATTCTTTCGCCCCATGCTTGCGAATTTTATCTATCGGAGGCTTACCAATTCTAACAAGTTCGACACCCTATGGTACTTTAAGAATCAGTTAGGGAGCAGGAAGGGGAGGTCATTGTATAGCAGGGTTTGCTCTCAGGTACTAGGTAAACCATTCGTTCATCATTTGAAAGAAGGCTTGTTTTGCGTCCATACTTTGGCTCTCAAACACGGGCCTTTCACTACCAGGGTAGATGCAACTCTTTGTACTTAAGCTGAAGTATTGCTCTCAGCTTCCTCAGATCCAACTCTGGCTCGCTTGGATGACATTACTATATGAAAAACACATTTAAAATGATCAGGAGTCATCACCTTATCACAATTTATATAATGGCATGTATAGATACACTCATGTTCACTACGTAAAATCTAAGAATCAGCTAGATCGTAGCTCTGATACCACTAAATGTAACACCCCTAACCTATGCCCATCACCAAAACAGGGTTCCGGAGCATTACCAAAACATTCAGAATAATTTTCTATTAAACTACATAAATTACTATTCATTTATCGATATCATCAATAACGACCCCTGATCGAGCCCTCGAGGCCCAATACGAGCATTAGAATCGAATCGGGACATAATCGGGACCTCTAAGAATTTTTCACTAAATTACAAAATTTTTCCAAGGGGCAGGGCTCACACGCCCGTGTGACCCTGG
Source organism: Gossypium anomalum (assembly GCA_025698475.1). Classification (NCBI taxonomy): domain Eukaryota; kingdom Viridiplantae; phylum Streptophyta; class Magnoliopsida; order Malvales; family Malvaceae; genus Gossypium; species Gossypium anomalum. The sequence continues at coordinate 69,909,682 of CM046967.1, forward strand.
GACACGCCCGTGTTGGAGGCCGTGTTCGACCCCTTGTAACTCTCTGACTTGCACACACGGCCAGGCCACACGTGTAATAGCCCATTTTTAGGTCAAATCAGAACAGTGGTTTCAGGACCACAAATCTAAAGTAGAAATGTTAATTTTATTATTACTTTAAGGTTTACAGTATGATTGAATGATTGTGTGAAAATTTCTTTAAGAAATTTTATCGATAGAGTGTCCAATTTGACTAATAGGACTAAATTGCAATAGGTGCAAAATATGTCTTCTAGAAGCTAGAGGTGTCTAATTCCTATGGAATTTTAAATTGCAGGTCTTTAAATGGTAATTAGACCATTATACTTTACGTTGGACAAAAATTGACATGGTTGTGTGAAATTTCAAAGTTTGGCATTAAGGGCATTTTGGCCATTTCGTTAATAAAAATAAATTAACTTATAAAAAGACGTCATCTTCTCTAATTTAGTCCCCCATAGCCGAATTTCTCAAGCAACCACAGTTAGGGTTTTTGGCCAAGCTTCCATGCTCAATCGTAAGTTCGTCTTTGTCCCGTTTTTAATTATTTTTACGTTTTTATGAATGTTGTAAATTGATTTAGCTATTCTAGGGACTAATTTGAAAGAAAATTAAAGTCTAAAACTTTACCCATGTTGAATATTTGTGTATTTTTATGTTTAATGGTAGAAAATGCATGTTTGGCGTTAGATAAACAACATTTACCAAGTGATTTTTGATGAAAATGTCAAATAGGGACCTATTTGTAAAATTTGTAAAATGTGAATAACTTAAAAATGTGGGCTACTATGAGCAAGGAATAGGTTCGGCTAGGCTTGGGTGTGATGAAATTGAATGAAAATCATATTACGAGCCTAGGGACTAAAATGTAAAACGTTGAAAAGTTAGGGAAAAATGTAATTTTTGCCATAAGGTGTTTTTTAGATTAAATTGAATAATGTGATGATTGAATGAGTTAAATATGGTATTATAGATCAAGAAAGACGAGGATCTGACCTAGACCGGGGAAGAACAAGGTTGTGGACTAAATCAAACTATAAGCCATTTTGTATCGAGGTAAGTTCGTATGTCAAAAATAAGCTTTAGAATAATTGTACTTAAATGCTTTAATACTGCATGATTGCATGTTTGATTATATGAATGAGTATAATCCTCCAAACGAGTTAGACGATGATTCGGCAAGTAAAGAGTCCCGTTGAACCTTAGGAATAGATTAGGATACAAGTGACATGTCACTAGGGTCATTATGTGTTATGTGATTATGTGATCCCGGTGCTGGTCTTGTATGTCCTACCAGTGGTTGAGTATACTGGCATATGTTACGGATACTTGACAGCTTATGTGAGTAGAACCGCGTAGCTACGACTTGATTGATAGCTTGTGTGAGCAGGCCCATCGATAGCTCAAGAGCGAGCGATTATGTGATATGAGATTGAGGTAGCATTCGCTACGTATGTGGCACTTAGTGTGGAAACTTCCCGAGTATCTGACATTATTATTCCGATTGGTTCACGGGTATGTCAAAGATGAGAATCTATGTAAGTTCATTTCGAGATGGTTCAGGTATGTATGTAAAGCTCATGTTTATTAAATGCTTGAAAATATGAAAATGAGGTAATTTTTGTGATGGAATGAATTATGAAACTATGGTAAATTTACATTTAATTATGTTATATTATTTGAATGTTATATGCATGGTAAGGTTGCTTATTTCTTGCATAAGAGCTTACTAAGCTATATAGCTTACTCCGTTTATTTTCCATGTTCTATAGTGTCGCCAAGCTAGCTCGGATCGGAGATTGTCGGAGTTTCGAACCACACTATCAATGTAACAGCCCGATTTTGAGCCTAGCCGAAACAGTGGTTTTGGGACCACTAACCCAAGGTTAAAGAAATTAATTTTGATATTATTTTATTTGTTGTGGCATTATTATATGAGTGCATGAAAATTTTGGCAAAGTAATTTTAGCATTTGTGAGCTTAATCGCGAAAAAGGATTAAATCGCATAAAGTGCAAAAGTCCTATTTTGATAGCTAAGGGTGTCAAATAGCTAGAGAATTTAAATTAGAGGTCTTTAAAGGGAAAATAAACCCTAGTAAAGTGCTTGGCCGACCATGCGACAAGGATATTAAAATAGTCAAATATTAGGTGAAGTTTGTTGACTTTTTTGACCAAAAAGAAATAAAATAAAAGAGAGATGATATCATCCCTTTTCACCATTTCTTCTCCACCAAAAATTCAGCCATTGTAGGGGTTTGAAAGCTTGAAAATTTTAGCAACTTGTAACCCTTTCAAGTAAGTGATTTTGATGATTTTTGTATTTTTAGAACCCTTATTGCATGAGTTTCCAAATGAGGGGACTATTTTGCAAAATGGTTAAAAGTCTAGGGTTTTACCATGAGAGTGTTCATGTTGTTCTAAAATTTTATGGAAGAAAATGAATCATGGTTGTGAAATAAATAATTTTTGTGTAAGGACCTCTCATGAAAACTCTATTAGGACCATTTTGTAAAGTTTGTAAAATAGATAGTAATGTTGTGAAATATTGGGAATTTGGGGTTGTCCTAAGAGTAATAAATGGTCAGTTAGTCTTGTCTAATAAGGAAATTCGATAAAAATCAATTTTTGGGTCTAGGGGTAAAGGTCATTTTGTGAAAGCCTAGGGGCAAAATGGTTATTTTGCCAAATTATGAATTTTGAGTACCTAGATCGATAAAATAATTAAACTTGTGATTTTTTATCATTTTAGATCAAGAATTACACAATCCAGGCCTAGACTAGGGAAAAACAAAGCTAGCGGATTAAAACCGACTAGTCACCTACTTTTTGATTACTGAGGTAAGTTGTATGTTAATAATGCAACTATATCTTTATGATGTACAATTTTATTGATATGGCGTAAATTGCTTTGATTTTGAGTATGACAATACATGCTAAGAAATTAACATAGTAGGAACTTTCATTGAACATTTGGAATAAACTTGGATATTGGTACCTTGATATTGGGTGATATGTGTGCAGAGTAAGACATGTTTGGGACATGCATCAGCTACAATATGGAGCCAGTGTAAGACATGTCTGGGACATGCATCGGCCTCGAGATATTTAAGCTAGTGTAAGACATTTGTAGGACATGCATCAGCGTTGAGACGAGAGCTAGTGTAAGATATTTCTGGGACATGTATCAGCCTCGCGATAGACAAGCTAGTGTAAGACCTGTCTGGGACATGGCGCCAGCTTGTTGTGTGTCAGTGTAAGACCTATCTGGGACATGCCATCGACATCGATAGATAATAGCCAGTGCAAGACCTGTCTGGGACATGGCATCGGTCTCGCTATAAGAAAGCCAGTGTAAGACCATATCTGAGACATGGCATCGGCATCTTAACCCATGTTAGGGTTAGTGAGTATCCGGTAGTATTCCAAATGGTTCAACAAAAGGGTTATGATATATATCGAAATGAGAAAAGTTATGATTATGTGATGAGTGGTACAGGTACCTAATTTAATTGTATGAGATATGGGCTCAATGTATGCTATATGAGTTGTATAGGATGGTGATGAGTAAGTTGTACTTACGTTTATTTAAGGTATTCATGAATAAGTTATGAAATTTTATGAGCATATTGCTTTATGATAAGTAGTTGTTGTTTATTTTCATGTAACTTACTAAGCTTTATGCTTACCCTATTTCCTTTCCATTTTCTTATAGTGCCGCCAAAGTAGCTCGAGGATCATCGCTTATGTCGGAGAAGCCAGCCACACTATCATCTAAAGCACTTGGTATAATTAGATCTTTTATTTTGATTATGGCATGTAAAGGATCTTAGCTTTTGAGTTTTGTGTCATTGTTAATTGGCCAAATGTCATGGCTTACTTTAGTATTTGATTTATTTTGTATAAGGCCATGAAAAATGGCTAATATTAAAAATTATTATATAAATGCAAGATAGTCTTTCTTGAATGTGAAATTGTTGGCATGTTTGAGTATATAAAATGTATATAAGCCTTAGCTATGGTCGTTTGGTTGAGAAGTCATATTAAGTCAGACTTTGGTATGTTAGATTGTGTTTCAGGGTGGCAAAGGGCTTGGTAAATAGCCGTATATTGTCCACACAGGTAGACACACAGGCGTGTGTCACACACGGCCAGCCCTATGGGTGTGTTGTCTGGACGTGTGTCCCCTGCACGTAAAAATTGCAAGTTAGTATGCATGGTAGTAAACACACGGGCAGAGACACGGTCGTATATCTCAGCCGTGTGGAGGACACGGCCTCTGGCCACGGGCATGTGCCTTGGCCTTGTACCCTTAATTGGGTGTTGATGTTAGAAACAGAATGTCAAGGTTTTTAGAAACGGCCTAAGACACGAACGTGTCTTGGCCGTGTGAGGGACACGGGCGTGTGTCAGGCCGTATGAAAACCCATGTCGATTCGAAATTGGAATTTAATTCACACGAGTTTGGGACACAGGAGTGTTCCCTTGTGCTTAGGTCATGTGAACCACACGGGCCATCAACACGGCCATGTTATGATATCCACACAGGCGTGTTGCCCTTCAGCACGGGCGTGTGTCCTGTTTCAAAAATCATTTTTATATAATTGGTTAAAGGACCCGAGCTGGTCCTGAGTGATTTCCAATGGATGTTTGGGGTCTCGTAAGCCCATGTTAAAGAAGTTTAGACATAGTTCGAAAAAGTTTTAAATTTGAGCAAGTCTTAGTGACTTGGAACGTTGTATGCATGTGTTTAAGTGTGGTAACGCCTCGTATTCTGTCCAGGCGTAGGGCTCGGGTGTGGGGGTTATAATCAAACACTCATTTTTGGGTATTAATGATCTTAGTACTTTGAAAGTATGGCATATATAGGGACTTGGTCATTTTGTTATATGAGTCATTATGATTTTAGCCAATGTATTGGCTTGTAATTTGTCAAAGGCTTGTTTTGATATTTGGCCATGTAAATTGGCTTATTTTGGCTAACATGGTTATAAGCCTAAGTATATTCATATATATACCAATTTCTTTGGTGATATGGTCATGGTATGCTTGGTGAATGATGGAATGTTATCCATAGCATGAATGTGAAATTTGCATGATTGATTTAGGACATAATAAATGTTGTAAGAATGATAGATGTTACTATTGTATTGGCATGTGTTGGTCATAATTTGTGGGTGTTTTGGTTGCCTAAGTATATTATGTTTTGTGCCATTGAGCGGGTGTATTTGTATGTGTGAATAAGGGTGGCAAATGGCTTGGTAAATAGCCTTTATTTTGTCCACACAGATAGACACATAGGCCTGTGTCTAGGCCATGTGTGACACACAGTCTACCCCATAGGCATGTATTCTGGTCGTGTGTCCCTTACGCCTTAATTTTGAGAAACAGAATGCTCATAATTAAGCACACAGGCAGAGACAGGGGCGTGTGTCTCAGTCGTGTGGATGACACGGCCTCAAGCACGGGCGTGTGCCCTGGGTGTGTGAAGTCTGCACCTATTTTATGAAAATTAATTTTCCACACGGCCTAGTGCATGAGCATGTGACTTAGCCGTGTGATCTCAAATTGTTCATGGGTTATAGTTAAAGAGTTACACGGGGTTGGGACACGGTCGTGTGTGACCACACGACCTGATCACACTGGCGTATCCTATATCCATATGGGCGTATGACCCCTGTTTAGGGGAAAAATTTTCTAAGTTTTGTAAAAATTTCTAAAGTCCTCGGTTTAGTCCCGGACCACTCCCAAAGCACGTTTAGGGCCTTGTAGGCTCGTACTAGGGACTTAATGATTGACTATGAATGGTTTTAATTTAGATGAAAATTTACGACTCGATTTGTATGATTGTTTGTGATGTAAGTCTGTTAATGCCTCAGACCCTATTTCGGCGTTGAATACGGGTAAGGGGTGTTACATTTAGTGGTATCAAAGCTATGGTTTAGTCAATTCTCAGACTAACGTAGCATGTGTAAGAGTCTAGCTATACATGCCATAAATAATTTTTGATAGTGTGATGACTCCTGACAAGTTAAATTGTGATTTCCTCCAGTAAATGAATCCCGACCAAGAAGTGGTTGATGACGTTGAGAGTAATGCGCCGGCTCCCGCCCAAGGGACCGCGCCATCTGAAAGTAGACCTGGGACAATTAGTCAAGGAAGAGAGGCTAGGGAAGCCTTCTTATAAAGGATAAACAAGTGGTTTGCCGAGTTTGTTCGGACAAATCCAGCTGCTTAACATCCTCCACCCCACCTAACCCTCAACTGGTTCCCGTAGCCCCCCAAGGTGTGGAATTGTTAAGATTAAACAAGCCTTCAGCCAATAAGATTTGAAAGCAAGGGGCTGAAGAATTTAGAGTAAATGTTGATGATCTTCTTGAGAGAGCAGAATTCTGGCTTAAGAACTTTATCCGCGTATTTGATGAGCTTTCTTGCACCCCGAATGAGTGCTTGAAATGTGCTATATCACTTTTGAGGGATACAACATATCAGTGGTGGAACACTCTTATATCTGTGGTACCAAGGGAAAGAGTTACTTAAGATTTCTTCCAAGAGGAATTCAGAAAGAAGTACATCAGACAGCAATTTATTGATCAGAAATGCAAAGAGTTCTTGGATTTGAAATAAGGTCGAATGACTGTGATTGAATACGAACGAGAGTTTGTTAGACTCAGTAAGTATGCTTGGGAATGTGTTTCAACAGAGGCTATAATGTGTAAGAGATTCGAAGATGGGCTAAATGAGGACATCAGACTGTTAGTTGGGATTTTAAAGTTGAAAGAATTTTTTGTGCCAGTCGAACTAGCTTGCAAAGCCGAAGGGTTAAGTAAGGAAAAGAGAAAAGTTGAGTTTGAGCCTAGAGATTCGAGAAAGAGGCCAATGAATAAGCCGTTTCAATCTTCGTCAAAGAAATCGAGAGATTTGTATGCTCACTCCAATGCTTCAGCCGGGTATCCCAATAGAGATCCTGGGAAACAATATTCGGGTTCTAAGGCCAAAACTACATCCATAGCGAGCTTTGGTAATGCTAGATGTTACATTGTATTAGCATGTGCTGGTCATAATTGTGGGTGTTTTGGTTGCCCAAGTATATTATGTTTTGTGCCATTGAGCTGATGTATGTGTATGTGTGAATAAGGGTGGCAAATGGCTTGGTAAATAGCCTTTATTTTGTCTACACGAGTAGACATACGGGCATGTGTCTAGGCCGTGTGTGACACACGGTCTGCCCCATACGCATGTGTTCTGGCCGTGTGTCCCCTGCACCTTAATTTTGAGTAAGAGAATGCTCAGAATTGAGCACACGGGTAGAGACACGGGCATGTGTCTCAGCCATGTGGATGACAAGGCCTCAGGCACGGGCATGTGTCCTGGGCGTGTGAAGCCTGCACCTATTTTATGAAAATTAATTTTCCACACGGCCTAGCACACGAGCGTGTGACTTGGCCGTGTGATCTCAAATTGTTCATGGGTTACAAGTCAGAAAGTTACATGGGGTTGGGACATGGGCGTATGTGACCACACGGCCTGACCACACAAGCGTGTGACCCCTGTTTAGTGGAAAAATTTTCTATGTTTTGTAAAAATTTCTAAAGTTCTTGGTTTAGTCTCGAACCACTCCCAAAGCATGTTTAGGGCCTTGTAAGCTCGTACTACAGACTTTACGATTGAATGTGAATGGTTTTAATTTGGATGCAAATTTATGACTCGATTGTATGATTGTTTGTGATGTAAGTCTGAAAATACCTCAGACCCTATTTCGGCATTGAATACTGGTAAGAGGTGTTACAACACGCCCGCGTGCTAGGTCGTGTGGTTAGTTAATTCAATTCGAAATTAGTTGCAGGTTTCATTCGGCCAAGACACACACCCGTGTTCTAGGCCGTGTAGCACACACGACAAAGGCACACGCCCGTGTCTCTACCTGTGTGCCCAATTTTGAGCATTCTGTTTCTCAAAATTAAGGTGTACGGGACACACGGCCTAACCACATGCCCGTGTTACCAGGCCATGTGTCACAGACGGTCTAAACACACACCCGTGTGTCTGCCCATGTGAACAAAATGAAGCCATTTCTAGCTCCATTTCTCACCCAAATTTGTCACCCAATACCTGCACTTGAAACACACATCCAAAACCAACCAATTCAAGCATTCAAATTGGGCAATCCTCATCATTCAGCATGTAAGCTTACCTTGGAATAACTTAGGCATTAACATCAATTGATCACATATACATAACTTATCACATATGAATAAAACATCATAATTTACTTAATCTTACTAATAAACCATTACTAACCACTCCAATGGCTAGGTTACAAAACATTATTTTCAAGCCACTATTAGCCAAGTTGTCCTATAAATGCCATTATACCAAAATGATTTCACTAAATATACCCAAAATGCTAGTTGATAGTGTGATGATGCTCCAATTATCTTCCAACCTTCACGACTTCCGAGCACTATAAAACAAGGGAAAATAAAATGGAGTAAGCATTACATGCTTAGCAAGTTCGTAAACAGAAACTAAACTTATCAATCTTATTTATTAAAATCTAGGCATACAATGTTATGTTTCCATCCATTTGGCTAAATTGCCTAATCACATACATTCCATCAAACATGTTAGTCACCAAAATATTCATATCAATCAAGTAACATAGATGATCTCATCAAGAAATGTTCATTCAAGTCAGTATCAATTCATCTCAAAGTACTTGTGTCATGTCAAAAGTTTTATGTCCGCTGAATCATTGAATTCCGATGGATGCTTAACTAGTACACTCAAAGTGTACGATTCGATAATCCGTCAATTTCTTATTCAGGGTACCCATTAGGGCACTTAACCAAGAAACATTCTCTTGAGCCACCCATCATATAACAAGATTACTAGTCTAGGCTAAATCCCTTATATAACGTAAGCTTAGAAGAGCTCGATTAAGATTACCAGTCCAGGCTAAACCCTAATCATAACGTATGTTTGAGAGATATTATATTGGGATTACCTGTCAGGGCTAAATCCTTTATATAACAAGGTCATTGGGATTACTCATCCGAGCTAAATCCCATCCGCAGCAAATGCAGGACCCTATTTGTTTCAGGAAAGCGCAAACAATCATCAGAATTCAACATCCAATAGGGACGTAACCCCTTTTTCACCATTTTCAAGCATGAATCAAATTTCTCATGAAGCATTCAAGTAATGTACATCAATATAAATCACGTTCCATATGAAAAAACATTCAATTAAACATATTTACATGTCGGATTATGTTACACGAACGTACCTCGACACTTGTTCGCGTAAAAGTCTACTAATCTGAAATCTTTTCTTTTCCTCGATCTAACCTCAAATTAGTGTTATCTGAATCTATATAAATGAATTTAACCATCTATTTCACACATTTCATAACTAAATGGACTCAATTTATGTCTTAGGCAGAATTATCATTTTGCCACTAACTTTTCCATAAATTTTGACTGTCCCTACTCCCAGAAAATAAAACTTTTGCAAATTACTCCCTATTCCAAGCCTAACCAAAGCCCCATTACAAATTTTCCAGCACCTATATTCAAAGAATTTTATAATTATTTATCAAAATTTACAACTTTTCATTTTAGTCCCCAAATCATGTTTTCATCAAAAATCACTTTGTAAAAGTTGTTTATCTATCAATAATCTTTCATTTTCTACCATAAATTTCTAATTTCCAGCATGATACATCCATGACCCATTTTCATACCTTGACAACTTTTCAAATTAATCCCTCAAATAAAGAGATTAAGCTATCCTGGTTTCAAAAATACCAAAATTACTAAAAACGAGTCAAGAGAACTTACCCAATTAGGCTTTGAAAGTTACCTCTCTCTCCCCTAGGGTTTCCATAAAATTTTAGTTTGAAGATTAAAATAATAAGATGATATTTTCTTTTATCATCTTTTAATTAATTAAGTATTTTAGTATTTCCAATTTAGTCCTTACCCTTTTTCCATAATTCCATGGATGAGTCACCAAGAAAAGTCTACATACTTTTCTTAATGGTCTAATTACCATATAAGGACCTTAAGTTTTTAATTCCATAGCTATTTGATCCTTATAGCTACTAGAATTCAACTTTCGCATTTTATGCGATTTAGTCCTTCTTGTAATTAAACACTTAATCGATAAAATTTTCATATCAAAATTTTCCCACGGCATGTCTACCATATTACGGACCATTTAATAAAATAAAAATAAATCATATTTTTTGGTCAAATTTGTGGTCCCAAAACCACTGTTTCGATTTCACTGAAAAATGGGTTGTTACACCCCAGGGTGAAAAGCTCGGTCGGTCAAAACCTCTATCTAATAACTCTTGTAATTGAGATTTCAACTCTTTCAATTCCATTGGAGCCATTCTGTACGGAGCTATAGATATCGGCGATGTTTCCGGTACCGGTTCAATTGCAAAGTCTACCTCTCTGGCCGGTGGAAACCCCGGTAATTCTTCTGGAAACAAATCTGAAAACTCACATACTATCGGCACTGATTCAATCTTTGACTTAGGCATTTTTTTGTCTAAAACATAAGTGAGATAAGCTTCGCAACCTTTTCTCACATATCTCTGAGCTGTCATAGGCGAAATCACAGCAGGTAATCCACTCGACTCATCTGATTCAATTCAAAAAATTTCACCATTCTAACATTTTAGTTAAATAATCTTTCATCAAAAATTTACAACGGAATCGTGCAGAGTCAACCAATCCATACCCAGAATCACATCGAACTCATCAAAATGTAAAAGCATCAAGTCAGCCGAAAAACAGTAACCCCGAATCATTAAAGGACAGTTCTTACAAACTTTATCAACTATAACATACTTGCTTAAGGGGTTTGATACTTTAATCACAAATTCAGAAGACTCAATAGGCAAACTCTTACTAAACACTAAATTCATACAGATACACGAATGAGTCGATCTAGGATCAATCAATGCAATCATATTAATGTCGTAAAGAGAGAATGTACCGGTAATAACATCAAGGGACAACGCCTCTTCGCGAGCACGAATAGCCTAGGCCTCAGATCTCACAGCTGAGTCCTTTTTCACTCTTTTTCCACTAGACACATTTCCCACATTCCTTAGTGGTCTACCTCTCGCAGTCGTGTTGCTCAAATTGCATTCTGAAATTTATCTTTCTCAGACAACTCTGAGCAATCTTGAATAAATTGATCTGGCGAACCACATTTGAAAAAAGCTTTATTACTCTTATCCCAACACTCTCCAAAATGTCGTCTCCTTCACCGTTGAGACTTAGGTTTATTGTTTGTCACACTGCCAACGTTTAAGACGGAAGTTGCTTAAGCGTTAGGACTCATATGTTGATTTCCATGATCCTTATTTTGGTATCCCACTCATGCATTCGATCGACTATACAAATCTTAGGATTTCTTTGATGAAAAATGATAATGTTTATTTATCAGCCTTTTTCTCGAATGCCTAGCCTCTGAATCAGCTTTTCTCTTATCTACGTTAAAGTCTTCGGCTTTGCAAGCCCGGCCAACTAACACAACAAATTCTTTCAAATCTAAAATTCCAACGAGAAGTTTACTATCCTCGTTCAACCCGTCAACAAACCGCTTACACATGATTTCCTAGTAGAAACATACTACCGAACATACTTGCTTAATTGTACAAATTCTCTTTCGTACTCGGTTACAGTCATACGGCCCTGTTTTAGTTCTGAAACTCTTTATGCTTTTGATCTAAAAACTGTTGACTTATGTATTTCTTCTAGAACTCGGTTTGAAGAACTCTCAAGTAACCCGTTCTCTAGGTACCACAAATACTAGAGTATTCCACCACTGGTATGCAGAATCCCTCAACAGTGATACAGCACATTTTAAACACTCAACCTATGTGCAAGAAAGCTCATCAATCGAATCGCATTTTCAACCCAAAACTCAGCTCTATCAGGATCATCGTTAACAATAGCTCTGAACTCTTCAGCGTCCTACTTTCTAATTCTATCAATAGGTGGCTTATTTAATCGTAGAGGTTCCAAACCTTGAGGAACTACGGGAACCGGTTGAGGAACAAGAGGGGGTGGAGTTTGTTGAACAGCCAGGTTCTTTCGGACATATTGTGTGAACCACTCATTCATCATTTGGAAAAAGGCTTATTTATCCTCTCCTCCGAGACTACTCAACACAGGTCTAGAATTTGACGGCGCTGTCCGTGTAACACCCCTTACCCGTACCCGCGACCGGGATAGGATACGAGGCATTACCGGACACATACACAGTCATTCACTCAAAATCAGGCTATAAAATTTTTCTTTTAAATCAATTTCATTCATACATACACAAGTTGATCCAAATATGGACCTACAAGGTCCAAAATATACATTAAGAACACTCCGAGACTAAATCGAGAACTTAAGAAAATTTTGGGAAAATTTCTAGGTTTAAGCCACACACACCCGTGTTGAGGCAATGCACACGCCTGTGTGCTTGGGACACGCCAGTATCCCTTACCCGTGTGGAATTATTTGAATTTATTTTTCAAGTTCGAACCTACAGGGGTTTTCACACAGCCGAGCACACGCCCGTGCCTCTGACTCGTGTCCCTCACACGACCTAGACATGCCCGTGTCATCGCTCGTGTTCAAAAACCTAGACATTCTGTTTATGACGTCATCATATATTTAGGAGCACACGGCCAAGACACACGCCCATGTGCTAGGCCGTGCCCTCTACACGGTTGAGACACACGGCCATGTCTCCACCCATGTGTTTACTACCATGCATACTGACTTGCAAAATTAAGGTACAGGGGACACACGGCCACATGACATGCCTATGGGGCAGACTGTGTGTCACATATGGTCTAGACACATGCCTGTGTGTCTACCCGTGTGGACCATTTAAAGGCTATTTTCAAAGTCAATAGTCACCCTCAAACATTTATACATTCAAACATACTTTATAACATGCAACATGACATATTTAGGCATTCAATTATTCCACACTATAACACTCTCACATCTTTATAAAGTCACCCTATTGCTCAATTATTTTATTACACCATTTAAGGCATTGCACACCAATTTCAGGCAGTATTAAACTTGTTTCCATAACTTCAATTTCTTGTATTCATATCTATAGGTTAATTTAAGTCATTAATTCATCTCTTATCCTTTAGCATCTAATCCATGCTTTATCATACATTCACCAACACGTGCATGCATGGATGGTTAGATTACAATCCAAATGATCAAAAATGGCCATATCACATGGCAAAATACAAAATGAATCATCACTATCATAGGCCTTTACAATTTGCCCAATTAGCATGACACATATCACAAAATGACCAAGTCCCATATACATGCCATACTCAAAATGATAATTTCACTATACCCAATAATCTTTTGATAGTGTGATCGAATACTCTAATAGCTTTCAATCCCTAGGCTAGCTTGGCGGAACTATAAAGGATGGAAAGAAAGAGGGTAAGCATTAAAGCTTAGTAAGTCTACATGCAAATAATATGCAATGATAGTAAACAATTAACATACAAAGTCATAGTAACACATATATAAGGATTATTCATCATTTAAATATTTTAACTTACTTATCATATGTACACATATACTTTCTTTATCAAGACTTTATTCATAGTTTTAATGTACATACCTGCACTTATCGTAGTATATCGTATAATCATACCTCTTTAACATGCCCTCCTTAGGATTTTCATTCATATCCATTGGATTACCTGTTGAACACTCGGAATACTATTGGATACGCTTAAAACTTGCACATAAGTGCCACATATACATAAGTAGCTAAAGCTACCTCATGACATGTAATACATCCATAATGAACTCGGACCAACTCAACGAGCTCGGATGTTACACGTATCGCATCCATTATGAACTCAGACCAACTCAACAAGCTCAGATGCCTCATACATATTCACGAACCCGGACCAACTCAACGAGCTCAAATTTCTAATTTCCTAGTGACATGTCACTTGTATCCTAAACTATTCTTAAGGTTCAAATAGGGTTTTTCTCTTTGCACATGGCATCTCTATCGTACATGCTCGTAACGTCGTAGATAACGACCATAATATTATTCATGTTCTCATAACCATCAATAAGCATATTATTTATCATCACAATATATTAAAGCATTAAAAACATATTACCACACCACATTATTTGCATATGTACTTACCTCGGTACAAAAATGATGATAATCGAGCCTAATCGTCGTATACTTTCTTCTTCCCTAGATCAAGACCCGGTTCACGTTTTTCTTGATCAATAATACCAATTTTAACTTATTTATTATTCACATTATTCAAATGGGTCCATAAATCATGGTTTTGCAAATTTACATTTTGACCATTAAACTTTTACATATTTATGATTTAGTCCCTAGGCTCGTAAAATGAAATGCATGCATTTTCTTGGTTACCCAAGCCTAGTAGAACTTTTACTATGCTCATATCAGCCCATATTTTCTTTTATTTCACCTTACTACTACTCACTTTTACACTTTTACAACCAAGTCCATTGTTAAGGTGTTTTCACTAAGAATCACCAAGTAAAAGATGTTTATCATACCTTAAACATTCATATTCCTCCATTAATCATCAAAATACATGCATATTGTACATGTGTCAAATTTCATACATAAACCCTAGCTCAAAAATATAGCTAGAAATGGGTAGATCATGCTTCAAAGACTTCAAAAATACAAAGAACATTAAAAACGGGGCTAGAAAGTACTTACAATCAAGCTTGGAAATGTTGAACAAAACCCTAGCTATGCCTATTGAGAATTTCGGCTATCACATGGAGAAGATGGACACATTTTTTCTTTGATTTTCCCTTTTTATTCTTTTAATTACCAAATGACCAAAATGCCCTTAGGGTTTTTCTTTCAAATTTTTCCTGTGCATGTCCATTTTTGTCCAAAATTATAGAAATTGGTCAAATTTCTAATTAGGACCCTCTAATTCATAATCTAAAGCAATTTAATGCTTAAAGCTTCTAGAATAAATTTTTTCACTTTATTCAATTTGGTCCCTAAAATTCAATTAGACATTTTATGCTTAGAATTTCTTCATGAAACTTTCACACAAGCATGCATTCATAACATAAAACTCATAAGAATCATATGATCATTATTTCTATCTCAAATTTGTGGTCTCGAAACTACTATTTCGACTAGACCCCAATTCGAGATGTTACAGTCGCTTGAGCTGGAGCTAGCGTATTACTTTCAACCTCATCAGCTATAGCTGGATTGGGATCCACTTACTATAGAAAACACATTTTAAAATGTCAGGAGTCATCACACTATCATAGTTTATATATGGCATGTATAGCTAGACTCTCACATACGCTACGTTAGTCCTAAAATCGACTAAATCGTAGCTTTGATACCAATAAATGTAACACCCCTCACCTGTATTCAACGCCAGAATAGGATTACGGAGCATTACAAGACTTATAACACATTCAAACATACATTTCATATAAAAATATTCAAATCACATACATTTCCTTCACAGCCAATTATTTTGTCCTTATTACGAGCCTACGAGGCCCTAAACAAACACTTAGAGTGATTTGGGGCTAAATCGACAACTTTGGAAACTTTCATGAAACCCTAAATTTTTTTCTCAAAACAGGGGACACACACCCGTGTGGTCTGCTCGTATGCCTCATACAGCCACTAGACACGCCCGTGTCACAAGCCGTGTGGACATTTGAAATGGGAGCACATAGAAGTGTCCCATCCCGTGTCTAGCCCCGTGTAACTCTCTGACTTGGGTCACACGACCAACACACACGCTTGTATGACTAACTAAAATAGCCAAACACGCCCGTGTACCAAGCCGTGTGCTAGGCCGTGCCAAAAAACTAGGGTATACTGATTTATGCCACACTGCCAAGTCACACGCCCGTGTGTGAGGCCGTGTGGAGCATACTAACTTAGTTTCTAAAACCACACAAGGGGACACACGGCCCTGCAATATAACCGTGTGTCACACACAGCTAACACACAAGCCCGTGTCTCTGCCCGTGTAGGCAAAAATAGGCTATTTACCAAGCCAGTTTGCCATCCTAAAAAAAACATGTACCTACACCACAATTCAAAGGCACCAACACAAGGCATAATAGGCATTAAATCAATCTTATATCAAGCATATTCCATACTATTTCATTACCCATCAATACAAATCACAATCTACCACAATATGCCATCTAATTTTATACCTAATTCACATATACAATTCAATTAACTATACATTCCCAATTATGCATCTTTTAGCCTAGTTTCACAAACAAAGCAATATCCAAAAATTCATTCACAACCATCAACCAACTCATTACATAAGACATAAATGTATATATATACTTGTTTCAACCATACCAAAATAACCCCAAATAAACCATTACTCAAGGCTATATGTATATAAACCAATTCAATTGGCCAAAAGCATTACCAAAGCATAACCAACGTGACATAAAGACCCCATACATGCCATATACTTAAAATACCAAAGTTCATAGATACCAAGAGATAGGTGGATAGTGTAAAGCGAACTTCGACGATCTTCGAATCCGAGCTAGTTTTGTAATCACTATAAAATATAGAATAAACAAAGTAAGCTTTATAGCTTAGTAAGCTCGTATGAAATAAACTCAACATAACCATAAACACATAATTCAACAATTGCTTATAAATACATGTATTCATATAAATTTCCAAACCTTTCAAATACTCATTCACAAAACAACATATTTTCTTCACCATTTTCTCAATTCAAAGCTAATATAATTTATACACATACCTGTACCATCTCGTACCAATTTTATTCCCAAACTCATCATTCATTTACCCGTTGAACCATTCAGAATAGAAGTCAGATACTCAGGAGCATCGCACACTAAGTACCTATACCATGGCCTGAAGCCAAATCAAGGTAACTTATATCCAAAGTACTGATATCATGGCCCGATGCCAAATCAGCCGATATTCATGGCCCGAAGCCAAATCGGTATAACTCACACCTGAAATGCTAATATCATGGCCTGAAGCCAAATCAATGTCTCTTCTAATGACATGTCACTAGTATCCTAAACTATTCCTAAGATTCAATTGGGATTTCGAATGCCAAATTACCATCGACTCATTGTCGAACTTATCCGAAGTCTCGTATTCAGAACTTATACAATATCAAATCATTTAAAATACACTTATAATGAAATTTATCACATACGAACTTATCTCGAATGTGAAAATGATGGAATAAGTCAATTAGTCGCTAACTTTTGTTTTCCCTCGATTTAGATCCGAAATCCGCTTTTCTTGATCTAAATGTATTCAAAATTAACTCATTAATAATCTCTCTATTCAATTTAATCCAAAATACTCATTTAAGCACATTTGCACATTAGTCCCTATCGTTTCACCACTTTTACAATTTAGTCCTTATTCCATAAAATCACAAACTAATGAAATTCAAAATAAACCCAGGCTAGCCGAATTACTATTATGCCCCTAACAGCCCATATTTTTCATTTATTTCACATTTTAACAAAAAAGTTTCAACATTTCTCAATTTAATCCCCATTTTGCATTTTTACTAAAAATCAATTAACAAACCTTGTATATCGATCAACAAGCAAGTAACAACCAAATTTTAAGGCAAGTTAGAATAGTGGTTTTGGGACCACAAATCTGACATAGAAAATTTTAATTTTATTACATTTTTATGGTCTACAATTTCACGGAATGATTTCGTGAAAATTTCGTTCGAAAATTTTGACGTTTGGGCACTCAATTTAGTAAAAAGGACTAAATTGTAAAAAGTGCAAAAGTTGAGTTCTACATGTTAAAGGTGTCCAATTGCTATGGGACTTTTCCTTATATGATAATTACACCATTTGTTAAGTTAGTGGACAAAAATGGAAATATAGAGATAAAATTTTAAAGTTTGGCAAAAAGGGCATTTTGGTCATTTGGTAAATAAAAGAATAAAAAGGGAAAATAAAGTCCGTCTTCTCCAAACCTTGACCAAAAATTTGGAGACACCATAGCTGGGGTTTTCTTCAACTTTAAAGCTTGATTGTAAGTACATCCTAGCCCCGTTTTTAATGCTCTTTACATTTTTGAAGTCGTATTCACCCGCTCTTTCCATTTCTACCATTGTTTTGAAGTAAGGTTCAAGTTTAAAAATTTACCCATGTGTGACATTCATGTGTTTTTATGTTTAATGGTAGAAAATGAAAGTTTGATGGGTAATAAACAACTTTTACTAACTGATTTTTCATGAAAATACCTAAAAAGGACCTATTTGTAAAAAGATGTAAAATTAGTAGTAAAAATTTGATTTGATGAAAAATTTGGGCTTATATGAGAATTTATATGGTTTGGCTAGGCTTGGGTAACAAAGAAATTGAATACATTTAATTTTACAAGCCTAGGGAATAATTTGTAAAAGTGTGAAACTTTAGGGGCAAAAAGGTAATTTTTTCATAATTTGATGTTGGGACTGATTTGAGTAATTTGAATATTAAATAAGTTAAATTTTCTATTATAGATCAAGGAAAACGAAGTTCAGACCTTGATCGGGGAAAGAATAATGTGTTTGACAATTAGATCCTTTTCTACTATTTTTGTACCAAGGTAAGTTCGTGTGTAAATAATGCATTATTATTTATGCTTTAATTATATTATTATAATATGAATTGTGATTTACTCTTTGAATGAGTTCGACAAAGCTTGACAAGTGAGAAAATCTCGATTAAACCTTAGAAATAGTTAGGATACAAATGTCATGACATTAGGGTTAGTTGAGATTACGTGTAAGACCATATCTGGGATATGGCATCGATATAAAACTTCGTGTGAGACCATAGCTGGGCTATTGGCATCAATTTGAGATCCCATGTAAGACCATATCTGGGATATGGCATTGGTATGGTACTATATGTATGAGATATCCTGAGTATCCTTTAGTATTCCAAGTGGTTCAACGGGAAACTTAATGGCAATGTTTAAGTTGTGAAAGACTATTGTATCTTGTGAAAGACTATGGTAAGTTGCAAGTTGGTACAGGTATGCACATAAAACCCATGCTTAATGAGCTCGATATGTGATGAACCCTCGATGTGGTATGATTGAGTAAGTTATGATGTTAAGGTTTTAATAACATTTATGTTAAGTTTGATTACGAAATTTTACAATGATATTTATTTTAATTTACTTCATGTTAAATTTATGTTAAAGTGTGTACGATGCCTATTATTTGCATAGGAACTTACTCAACTCTAAAGCTAAAGCTTACTCCCCTTTCTTTTTTCCTTGTCTTATAGTGTCACCAAGCCAGCTCGGGGATCGAAGGCGGTGGGAGATCCATTCACACTATCAAATTATAATTTTGGCTACTTATGATTACAATATTTTGAGCTATGGCATGTATAGGGACTAGGTCTTTTTGTTATGTGTCATAGTTGATTTGGCCCAAAGTGTTGGCTTATGTTATTTGATAATTCATTTTGTAAATAGCCATTGAAATTGGCTAATATTGATTAAGTATATATATGCATAAGAAGATGTCTTTCATGAATGTGGATTTTACATGGTTTATGATGATAAGTATGAGATGTTGTATGTGATAGGAAATAGCATGTAATTGGTGTGTAGATGACTTGGCTGTGGCTGAATTGGTTGTATGTGTATACTTGGATTTGTGTTGCTTGTTGTTGTGTAGGTTGGTGCAAGTAAGGGTGGCAAAATGGCTTGGTAAATATCCTCATTTTTGTCCACACAGGTAGACACATGGGCGTGTGTCTAGGTCGTGTGTGACACACGGCTTGTCCCATAGGTGTGTGATCCGGCCGTGTGTCCCCTGTATTTTGAATTTTAGCTTTGAATTGGCCACACAGGAAGAGACATGGCCGTGTATCTCAACCGTGTGAAGGGCATGGCCTAGGCACATGGGCGTCGGCCCAGGGCGTGTGAAGTTTACAGCTATTTTATGAAAAATTATGAAAATTAAATCGCCCACACGGCCTAAGCACACGGGCATGTGACTTGGCTGTGTGACTTCAATTTCTTGATGACGTCATAAACAGAGAGTTACATAGGTTAGGGACACGGGCGTGTGTGATCACACGGCCTACCCACACGGGTATGTCCCAAGCCACACTGGCGTGTGACCCCTGTTCTGCTAAAAATTTTTTAAGTGTTGTAAAATTTTCTAAAGTTCTTGACTTAGTCCCGAATCACTTCCAAAGCATGTTTTGGGCCTCGTAGGCTCGTGTTAGGGACTTTATGCTCGATTTCAAAAAGTTTTAATTTGGACAAAAATTTATGACTCGGAAATGTATGTTTACTTGTGTTTAAGTCCGGTAATGCCTCGTACCCTGTTCCAGCGTCGAACACAGGTAAGAGGTGTTACAAAGCATTCATAATCTATCAAGAAAATTCAAAACACATGCTATTTCATTAATGGAAATATCTAAAATCTTCAACAGTTTTGCAAAATAGTCCCTGGGCTAGCTAGACCTAGTTGCAACGATCTCAAAAACATAGAAATCATTAAAAACGGAACAAAAATCGTACCTTAATTAGCTATTAAAGCTTGGCTGAATGAAGGAGATAAAAATGGTGTTCTTTGCACTAAATTCGGTTGAAGCATGAAGAAATAAAAGATGATATCTTTGTTTCTTTTGTTTTATTAATCTTAATTAATAAATTACATAAATAACCTTATTTTATAATCATATTAAACATCCATTTAAGCCCATAAATGTCCACCCACAATTTAAATGGTCTATTTACCACTTAAGGACCTTAACTTTAAGGTTCTATAGCTATTAGACACTTTTAACTAATAAAACAGCACTTTTGCACTTTACGCGATTTAGTCCTTTTTACCAAATTTAGCATTCAAACGATAAAATTTCTAGAGAAAAATTTCACACAATCATATATTCATCCTTCAGACCTTAAAATAATAATAAAATAAATATTTTAACGTCAAATTTGTGGTCCCAAAACCACTGTTTCGATTTGACTAAAAACGGGTTGTTACACTGGGATTGTGTTATTTCAGTATGTATTAATTTGGAAATACCAATGAGTGTTGTGCATATATTTTTGACTTATAACAATGAACGTTGGGCGAATATTACTTTGAACGTACCAATGAGAACTGGGTGCATTTTATAGTGGTGTGTTGGTGGTTTAATTCGTGTATCCAATCTTAAGTCTGTATCCAATTTATAGTGGCAATAGTATAACTATAATATGATATAAAATATAGAAAAGAAATATGAATAAACTATGAAAATGGAATACAATTTATTTGATTTATGATATTGTTTATAAAGCTAGAAGAGTATTTGAAAGGCCATGTAAGATTATAAGTTAAGAGCCCGAGGAAAATTGATACATGACCATATGAGGTATATTCGATAAGCATGTAAAATACCGTGCATATTAAGAATTAAAGGCCCTAAGGGCTCTATGATATTGTGAATACGAATTAAATAATTTGATATGTGAAATTCAAATGAAAAGCCCACTGGGTGAATTAATAAGATACTTTATGAAACATGAACTATGATAATCTTGTGATTATTTAAGAAAATGAGACTATGGAATATTGATTTTTACTTTGCGAATTTCACATGGTAATATATTATAATTAATTAATATTATACTTATGTATTAAATGTGCTTATGCAATGAAATCAAATTATGATAAGCACCAATGAGCTTATTTGATCAACATGTGGAATTGTTTATTTTCCATGCGTAGGTAGCTATGGGTGTGATTTGATTGTGAGTCTGAAAGCATCTGAATATTTAATCCTCAACTCAGTATGTGGAATTTTTTTTGTTTGTTTTAAACTTAGTTGTAAAAAGGCATGTACCTAAATTAGTAAGGTGAATTACAAGTCTTAGTTGATATTTTGATATATGGTATGTTTTGGTCATTTTGGACCCCTAAAGTGTAACTTGATGAATCACAATGTGTGATTAATGAACTAGTGATACGAGTGTCAAGGCTCAATTTCAAGCCCATAGATGTGATGGGCTTACACTACCTCAAAGCCTAGCAACAAAGTCAAAGCTCAAGCAAATCAAACCAATATTCGATTAAAGCTAGTATGTGAGTATGATTCTTTTTTAGGAAACAAGGAATGATACATGCACGGCATGGGGGAAATGTATTAAAGTCAATTCAACCAAGATGTCAACTTTCAAGTTAAAAAGATTAGTCAACTTGCAACAATTTTTTGGATAGGATCCAAGAATTTCTGGATTAAGATGTATTCATAGCATTCGAAGATCTATCTCTAAGATTCGAAACACACTTTGAATCACTCAATTTTGAGTTCAGGAACTCAATCTATAATCAGTTTAGTGAAGATTGTCACATCCCAAAAACCAGGTTAGAAGAAATTGGGTTAGTGAAACCAAGAGTTGCCATGCTCTAAATTTTGAGTTAAGATTGTGAAAATTATGTAAATTTAAGTATCTGCTTCAGTGCTTTAGTGCTTTGGATGTGTGTGTTCGAGGTCATAGGTTCAAATCTTACTCTTGGAATTTTTTTTGGTATTTTTGTCTTGACTTCTACTCCTGATCATCTGGCATATGTAATATTTTCACTCAACTTATGATAAGAATAAGTTTGTTGGTTCAATGGTAAGGTGTTTGTTAGCTTACCCTAAGGTCTTGTGTTCAAATCCTGTGTGTCCAAAGTGGAGATGATTTTTGTTTTGAGTTTAAAAAAAAAGGCTAATGTGGTTAATATGTGGAAGTTAGTGGGGTAGTTTTCAAAGTTAGTGATGAGGGATTTCCTCCCCATTTTCCTCACATGTCTCCCACTCTCTCTTATTCTCCCTCGTTTGTCATCTATTTGTTTCTTTTGTCCCATTTTTCCATTTTTTTGTTTCTTTCTTTCTTCCTTTTCACTTTGGTTTTTCTTGTTATGGCAACTGTGAGTTTTTTTGCCACTTTTTTCTCTGTTGTTCTCTTTTCTTACTTGTTCTATTTCCTAATTCTTCTCTCAAATAGTCCATTTCCATTCTCTTTGAAGACGTCTTTTGTAAGGTACTACAGTTGTTTATTCCATCTGTTGTCGACTCTTCCTCTACTTTTTGTTCTTCTATTGGAGAAGTTTGTAGGTATTCAGCGTTTCTTCGACGAGTTCAGGGATTTTTGAAGCAGTTGTTCCATTTGAGTGAGTAATTGAGTGCTTTGAAGGGGGCTAAGTCATGGTGTTAGGATCTCTTATTTGATGGTTTTGATCAAATTGATAAATTAATTGTTGATGTTTAAAGCTAATTGGTTCATTTTAATTGTTATTTTAGGGTCTGGAGGTGTATCGCATCATCGTGTTTCAGAATAGTAAGGTGTGTAACCAAAACCCAAGAAAACAATTATCCACAAAAGTTGAAAGTTAAGGTTGTTGGCGCCACACAGGCATGTGTAGGCTGTTTGGGCAACACGGGCTAGCTAATTGGGCTGTGTGGGCTACAAGAGTGTGTTTTCACTTAGGCTCGTTTGACTCTGAAATCTATAATTAAACTTTCTGTAGGGCCCATATTGCTTAATTAAGGCTTGAAAACGAGGTATCTGTTAATCTGGTTCTATGTATGATGTTTTTAAAATATGTAAAATATATTTGCATGATCCGATACTGTTAGTTTTGATGGTATGTTTTGATTCACTATGTCTGTATATGTGTGTATGATATGCAATTGTGTAATTTAGTATTTTTGAATTAGCTATATGACTATGCATTTGACATTGTGGCTATTTTGGTTATGGTTATTTGTATTTCTAATACATCTGTCTGCAAAGCATGAAATCACATGCTTAGTGGTTTCTGTTAAGAATATGAAAACCTGTTCGACATGTTTATCATTCTGTTCAGTTTATGCATGCCATTTCACATTGCATTGGGTTAGGATATTATGGTACGAAAGAAGTTCTGGCAGTTTAATGATTTGCATTATTTGGTGGTTTATCCACATTTTCTGTTCTGGCAGCTAGGCTGCAACATAGTAGCTTGACCACATATATGATCTGGTAGTTTTAATTGCAACTTTTAGTGGCATTGTCCAAGATTATCCGTTGGTGTGATTTTGGATGGACGAGTTCTGGGGAACTCTATTTTTGTGTGTATAAAAGTTGGGTAGGAAGTTTTCTAGAAAATTTGCATTATGTTTTTTGAAAAATACTACATTGGCATATTCATGCATCATCGGTTCTATTTAATTGATCAATATGAAATTCTCTATCATACTCTGGTTTGTATATTGTGATTGTGTGTTTCATATTCGAGTTTCGTTATACACTAGGCTTTGTAGCTCAACCTTTTGTTTTATTTCTGACATTCCAGGTCGTCACTAAAATTTAGCATCGGACGGCATGCGAGGGCTTAGATTGTTTTCAGTTTATTTATTTGAATGTTTACATTTTAATTATTTTGGTTTGGAAACTTGTTCAAACTTTTGTTTTTGGTTTTTGTTTTGTTGTTTGTCTTCGTGTGTTTTAACATGACACTGTGAAACCACATGGGTTAACAACTAAAAATTTGGTTTTCAAAATTAAAACTCTATAAATATTCCGCTGAAAATTTAAGTGACCTTTTAAGTGTTTTTCTGAAAATAATCAAATAGTTTTAACGTTTGTTTACCTTCAAGCTAGAAAGGGTTTTGCCAAAAATAATTACTTTCAAAACCCAGCTTTGCATTCAAATTTTGGGTTTGAAACAAGTGATTTCCTACTTAAGTATTTCCATACATTTGTAAGAGAGTGTTGCCAAATTTTACGTATTTCTAAACGCACCCTAAGTTTAACTGAGACAAAAGTTTTTAAACAAGTTGATGTAATTCCTCCAGATTTAGCCGTAACATTTAGGTCAGGTTTGGGGTGTTACAAAGACTACACGAGTAGAATCTCTGGACGGGATTTGATATGATCGCGTCCCTGAGTGCACCAAGTTCGAGCAAGGATTCAATGGTGCTGCCCCAAGGACCAATCACGCGAGCTCGAGCTAAACAATTCAAAGAGGTCATTTCGGCCTTAATTATCTAGTTGTGGGACGAGACTTTGGTTGGAGGAATAGAACGAGTTGGGACCAGCTCAATAAAGTTTCCTTGCAATATATTGCAAACCGATTTCAGCTCAATTCCAGCTCTTTAAACCGTTCCAACTAAATTGAACTTTTTTTATTTTTTTTATTTTTTTTATTTTTCAGCATTGCGTTTAGTTGCATTTAAATCCTTGCATTTAAGCATCTTAGTTTAATAATGAGTTGATGGTCATTAATTCAATTCATCTTAGTTTAATTAATTGAGTTTTTTATGAACTTGATTTAATAGATGCTTCTTTAAATAACTAGTTACTAGGGTAATTTATTGATGCATGAGTTAAAGTTCATTTAATAATGCTTCTGTTAATTAAACTAGTAGCTGGAATAAATGATGCATAAGTGTTAGTTCATTTATTTAAGTTAGTTGTTAATTTGTTTTAAGTTTAATAAATGAATAAATGTGACGGTTTCATGTGTTAATTGCGGTGACTTTTCAGCTCCCATCTATTATTATTAAAGGTCATTATGCATTCAATAAAGTGACCTTTCAAGTAATTTCGGTTACAAAGAGAGAGCTGTTACAAAGAAGATTTAACACATCATTTAAAAGAGTTTAAAGAGTGGATTATTGCTTCTTTAAATTTGGCAACAAAGCTCTTCAACTTCTAACCGCTTTGCTACTTCAAAAGAATTAATTCAAGCATTCAAAACACCATTAAGGTGTTTGGTGACTATTCGGTTAACCAAAGGACACTTCAAAAGTCACTTTTCAAGCATTCAAGGTCAATTATGTAGCTGAATTGAAGTGAATTAAATGGTGGAGTTATTTGGTTCAAGAATTCCAAGAGACTTGAGCTTTATTTCAGCTTTTAAGATGAATACTTGTGACCATTCAGCTAGCCTTTTCCTAGCCTTACAAATATGTGTGTAATCATATTTTTAAGGGGACTTTTTGAAATATTTTTGTTAATGATATACTGCCAAATTTGTGAGGCAAACTTTTCTCTGTTTTCGTTCAAAGATTTGTTGGCCACCTAGTGTTCTAGTTGTGTCATCCATTTTCTTTGTTGAAAACTGAACTTATCGCTATTCGTAGTGTGGCGTTCAAACATACCGAGGTTCTTATCTTGCTAGATAGTGGGTCGGGGTCACCTTAACCACTCTTAAACTGAACTAAAGGGCTTATAAACAACGGGTCATTACCAAATCGGTATTGGTTCTTGTTTGCACTTTTGGTTCAATCCATTTTCTTTTCTTACCATTTCGAACTAAAATAAATTCCTTCTTTCACATCCTACCCTTTTTCATACCATATTCTTAAACCAACTACTAAATTGTCAAACAACTTCATTCCGTACCAATTTCACTAAACTAAATTGTCAATTTCTTCTCGTAGACGATCGGGCATTTTTCAGAAAAAAAATTGAAATTTGAACATTGTTTTACCTCTTCTCTATTTTTTGATCCTGAAACTTTTACCCTCTCATCCATTTCCATCCTTGACCTTTTCGCCACACTATACCTGAATTATTTTCTTTCTTGTAAGCCTACCCAGTTTTAAATCACATCATCCCTTGTTACCCATTTGAAACCGACCACCTAGACTAAGGTTAAGCCTTGGCGAATGTGCTTATGAAATCACGAGAAAGGTAAAGAGAGGTAAAAGGCACGAGAGTTGTGAGTGCAATAGAGTGGAAATAAAAGCTTATTCTCGAGCGTAAACACGAGCGTGAGTGAAATTCCTCTTTCTTTCCGAGTGATCGTGAGGTTTTGTGCGAGGTTCCTTACTAAATTCACTATCACAAGAAGTTGATCCTAACATGGAAGATTATCCCGCACGACAACCTATTCGCAACGTTCCTGATTTGAACATGCAAGCTCTATTACGAGAGATGGAAAGACTCTTAGACCGAAGATTAAATCCTCTAGAAGATAGCTTATTCTAAGTCAAAGCGAGAGAGCAACGTGAAAGACCTCCTGAAGTAGTCCAACCTAGACGAGAGAGACCAAACCAACAACGAGAAAGACAAAGAGTTCAAGATGATGATGTAAACGATCCTAGTGATCTTGAAAGCAATCAAGAGTCAAATGCAAATAATCACCGGAGGGAACCACGACATCAAGATCGGAGACGTGAAGATGATGATCTTAAGAACATCAAGCTTTCAATACCACTGTTCCAAGGTAGATCAGATCCGGAAGCCTATCTTGAGTGGGAAAAGAAAATCGAGTTGGTGTTTGATTGTCACAACTACTCTGAAAACAAAAAGGTGAAATTAGCAGCAATCGAATTCTCGGATTATGCCATGATCTGGTGGGATCAACCAACTACTAGTCGAAGACGTAACGGAGAACGACCAATCTCTACATGGACCGAGATAAAGGCAGTTCTGAGGCGACTATTTATCCCTTCTTACTATCATCGGGAGTTGCACCAAAAACTTCAAAATCTTACACAATGGACAAAAAGCGTCAAAGACTACTGCAAGGAGATAGAAATTACGACGATTCGGGCAGATGTCCAAGAGGATTCCGAAGCAACAATGGCAGCTGGATTAAACTGAGACATAGCGAATGTCGTTGAGCTTCAACAATACCTTAAAGTGGTGGACATGGTTCATATGGCCATCAAGGTATAAAAGCAACTCAAGCGTAAAGGACCAAGCCGAGGTTTTTCCACTTCTAACACATCCAAGTGGGGCCAAACCTCGAGTAAAGGTTCTCCAACATTTTGGGGAAAGGATACCATAGCACCTCCGAAAACCAACAAGCCTAACACCAAAGTAAATAAAGGCAAGGCACCTGAGGTTTCTTTCAATCCAAATCGAGATGTCAAATGCTTCAAATGTCTCGGGAGAGGTCACAGAGCCAGCCAGTGCCCAAATCGGAGGGCCATGGTGATTCGAGCCGATGGTGAAATTGAGACGAAAGATGAAGAAGAAAAGGAGTCTGAATCGGCTTCTAAAGCTGAAGAGGACTTGGAACAACCCGTAGAAGGCGAACTACTCGTTTTCAAAAGGAGTCTTAGTCTCCAAAGCATGGATAACGAGCTACAATGGGAGAACATATTTCATACCCGATGTCAAGTAGGAGGAAAATTTTGTTGTGTCATCATTGACGGCGGCAGTTGTACAAACATAGCAAGTACGATAATGGTTGAAAAGCTTGGTTTGCCAACTACCAAGCATCCGAGCCCTTATAAACTTCAGTGGCTCAATGACGGCGGAGAACTTAAAGTGACCAAGCAAGTACTCATTTCTTTCACCATTGGAAAGTATTCGGACGAAGTATTATGTGACGTTGTTCCGATGCACGTGGGCTATCTACTCTTTGGTTGTCCGTGGTAGTTTGATCGACGAGTGCTACAAGATGGGTATACCAATCGGTATACTTTCAAGTTTATAGGAAAGAATGTTACGTTGGCACCGTTAACTCCTAAACAAGTTTACGATGACCAATTGAAGTTGAAGGCATCCGTTGAACAAATGAGAGAGAAAGAAAAAGAAGATTGTAAAAAAATAAAATAAGAAAAAAAATAAGAAAAAGAAAACAAAAAAGAGCAAAAAGAAAATCAGCAAAGAAAAAGAAGAAAAAGAAAAGGAAATTAAAAAAATGAGTGTCTTTTCAAAAGTTAGTGATATTCGAAAAGCGTTAGTAATGAATCGCCTGTTCTTGTACTCATGTACAAGGAAACCTTGTTTTCTACTAACGAATTACCCGACACCACGCTTCTTTCTGCTTTTGTCTTTGTTGCGATTTTAAAGATATTTTTTGGAGGAAGTCCCGAATGGTTTACCACCACTTCGTGGAATTGAACATCAAATAGATTTTGTGCCAGGAGCTACTATTCCAAATCGTCCCGCTTATCGAGCCAATCTGGAAAAGACTAAAAAAAATTACAGTGGCAAGTCAATGATCTGTTGAAAAAAGGCTATGTTCACGAGAGCCTTAGTCCTTGTGCTGTACCTGTTTTGTTAGTACCGAAAAAAGACAGAACATGGCGAATGAGCGTAGATTGCCAAGCCGTAAACAAGATCACCATCAAATACCGTCATCCAATTCCTCGCCTAGACGACATGCTTGATGAACTCAGCGGAGCCAAAGTATTTTCAAAAATTGACTTTAAAAGTGGCTACCACCAGATTAGGATACGAGAAGGAGACGAGTGGAAAACAGCATTCAAAACCAAGCATGGGCTGTATGAATGGTTGGTCATGCCATTTGGCCTAACCAACGCCCCCAGCACTTTCATGAGGTTAATGAACTATATGTTAAGGTCCTTTATTGGTAAGTTTTGTGTTGTTTATTTCGACGATATATTGGTATATAGCAAGTCGATTGAAGACCATGTAAGGCACCTTAAATCTATCTTGGAAGTTTTACGTAAAGAAACATTATATGCTAACCTCAAAAAGTGTTCTTTCTGTTCTGATAAAGTTGTCTTTTTAAGATTTGTGGTTAGCGCGGAAGGTCTCGAAGTAGACCGAGAAAAGATCAAGGCCATTAAAAATTGGCCAAGGCCAACGAGTATCACGCAAGTCTGGAGTTTTCATGGCCTAGCGAGTTTCTATCGACGTTTCGTTCCTAATTTCAACACCATTGCTGCCCCTCTTACGAGCGTCATTAAAAAGAACTCTACTTTCTATTGGAATGATGAGCAAGAAAAGTCGTTTGTTAAAATTAAGGATTTCATACTAACGCTCATTTACTTGCTCTTCCAGATTTCTCGAAGACCTTCAAGGTTGAGTGTGATGCCTCGGGCGTTGGAATCAGTGCTGTTTTGACACAAGAAGGATGACCTGTAGCCTATTTTAGTGAAAAGATTAGTGGAGCTGTACTCAACTATCCAGTATATGATAAAGAGATGTACGCGCTCATACCAGCCCTTGAGACGTTGCAACATTATTTATGGCCAAAGGAGTTTGTTATACACTCCGATCATGAAGCTTTAAAGCACATAAAAGGTCAGCACAAATTGAATTGACGTCACGCAAAATGGGTGGAGTTTCTTGAATCGTTTCCCTATGTTATAAAATACAAAAAAGGTAAAGCTAACATAGTGGCTGATGTGCTTTCGAGAAGGTACACTCTATTGTCATATTTAGACTCCAAAATTCTTGGATTTACTTTGTTAAAAGACTCTTACGCTAGCGATTCTAATTTTGGTGAGATCTTTGCTGCGTGCGAGAATGGTGCGTTTGAAAACTTTTACAGGTATGAAGGCTTTCTTTTTAAAGAAGGTAAACTTTGCATTTCTTGTGGCTCTATTAGAGATTTGTTAGTGCATAAGGCCCATTGTGGCGGACTTATGGGACACTTTGGAGTCAACAAGACGCTTGCAACCCTTCAAGAACACTTCTATTGGCCGCGAATGCGCAAATATGTGGAACAAGTTTGCAAGAGGTGTATAGCTTGTAAAAAGGCTAAATCGAAGGTTCAGCCACATGGCTTATATACGCCATTACCTATTCCTGAAGCTCCATGGGTCGATATCTCCATGGACTTCGTTCTTGGACTACCGCGTACAAAAACGGGGAAGGATTCTATCTTTGTGGTTGTCGATCGTTTTTCAAAAATGTCTCATTTTATTGCTTGCACTAAAACTGATGACGTTGTTCATGTTGCAAATCTGTTTTTCAGAGACATCATTCGACTTCATGGTATTCCTAGGATTATTGTATCGGATCGTGATGTAAAATTTTTGAGCCACTTTTGGAGATCTTTGTGGGGAAAATTAGGAACCAAACTATTATTCTCAACCACCAGCCACCCACAAACCGATGGCTAAACAGAAGTCGTCAATAGGGTATTGTCCACATTACTTCGGGCCATCATTCGTAAAAACTTGAAGTCTTGGGAAGATTGCCTACCACATATCGAATTTGCCTACAACCACTCCGTTCGTTCTGCTACCAAATTTTTGCCTTTTGAAATTCTATACGGTTTCAATCCATTGACACCTTTAGATTTAATATATTTGCCTACTGATCGATTGATTCATGCAAATGCAAAGAAAAAGGCTGACTTTGTTAAAGAATTACATCAAAAGGTGCGAGCTAACATTGAGGCAAAAACTGAGTCTTACGTGCGTAACGCTAACAAAGGACGAAAACGAGTGGTCTTTGAACCCGGAGAGTGGGTTTGGGTTCACATGCGTAAGGAGCATTTTTTGGCTCAACGAAAATCAAAATTGTTGCCTCGCGGAGATGGTCCTTTTTAAATTCTTGAGCGCATAAATGAAAATTCTTATAAACTCGATTTGCCTGGTGAATTTAATGTTAGTGCAACTTTTAATGTGTTAGATTTGACCCCATTTGACGCAGATTTTGACTTGAGGACAAGTCATTTTGAAGAAGAGGGGAATGATATGATCGCGTCCCGGAGTGCACCAAGTTTGAGCAAGGATTCAATGGTGCTGCCCCAATGACCAATCACGCGAGCTCGAGCTAAACAATTCAAAGAGGCCATTTCAGCCTTAATTATCCAATTGTGGGACGAGACTTTGGTTGGAGGAATAGAATGAGTTGGGACCAGCTCAATAAAGTTTCCTTGCAATATATTGCAAACCGATTTCAGCTCAATTCCAACTCTTTAAACCGTTCCAACTAAATTGAACTTTTTTTATTTTTTTATTTTTTTTATTTTTCAGCATTGCATTTAGTTGCATTTAAATCCTTACATTTAAGCATCTTAGTTTAATAATGAGTTGATGATCATTAATTCAATTCATCTTAGTTTAATTAATTGAGTTTTTTATGAACTTGATTTAATAGATGCTTCTTTAAATAACTAGTTACTAGGATAATTTATTGATGCATGAGTTAAAGTTCATTTAATAATGCTTCTATTAATTAAACTAGTTGCTGGAATAAATGATGCATAAGTATTAGTTCATTTATTTAAGTTAGTTGTTAATTTGTTTTAAGTTTAATAAATGAATAAATGTGACGTTACATGTGTTAATTGCAGGTGACTTTTCAGCTCCCATCTATCATTATTAAAGGTCATTATGCATTCAATAAAGTGACCTTTCAAGAAATTTCAGTTACAAAAGAGAGGGCTGTTACAAAGAAGATTTAACACATCATTTAAAAGAGTTTAAAGAGTGGATTATTGCTTCTTTAAATTTGGCAGCAAGCTCTTCAACTTCTAACCGTTTTGCTACTTTAAAAGAATTAATTCAAGCATTCAAAACACCATTAAGGTGCTGGTGACTATTCGGTTAACCAAAGGACACTTCAAGAGTCACTTTTCAAGCATTCAAGGTCAATTATGTAGCTGAATTGAAGTGAATTAAATGGTGGAGTTATTTGGTTCAAGAATTCCAAGAGACTTGAGCTTTATTCCAGCTTTTAAGATGAATACTTGTGACCATTCAGCTAGCCTTTTCCTAGCCTTATAAATATGTGTGTAATCAGCTTTTTGAGGGGACTTTTTGAAATATTTTTGTTAATGATATACTGCCAAATTTTTGAGGCAAACTTTTCTCTGTTTTCGTTCAAAGATTTGTTGGCTATCTAGTGTTCTAGTTGTGTCATCCATTTTCTTTGTTGAAAACCGAACTTATCACTATTCGTAGTGTGGCGTTCAAACATACCGAGGTTCCTATCTTGCTAGATAGTGGGTCGAGGTCACCTTAACCACTCTTAAACCGAACTAAAGGGCTTATAAGCAATGGGTCATTACAAAATCGGTATTGTTTCTTATTTGCACTTTTGATTCAATCCATTTTCTTTTTTTACCATTTCGAACTAAAATAAATTCCTTCTTTCACATCCTACCCTTTTTCATACCATATTCTTAACCCAACTACTAAGTTGTCAAACAACTTCATTCCATACCAATTTCACTAAACTAAATTGTCAATTGCTTCTCGTAGACGATCGGGCATTTTTCATACAACTCGACTCATGCCGAGGCGGATCGTATCAGGATTATTATCGAAATTATGAGTTTTGAGCTTTTAATTTTAGTTTAAATCATATTAGGTTCAGGTTTTAGGGTTAATTTTTATTATATATGAGTCCAATATTATATTTATCAGCCCTTATTATTTTATTACTATTTTATTTCAAAAATTTGATAATTATTAAATATTTTAAGTTATTTAGGAGTTTTATGTTAACAAGAAAGTTTAGTTTAAAATTACTTCTTGTTTAGCTTAATTAGAGTTCTAATATACTTGAGAGTTTTATTTAAAATTATTTAGCTAGCCTATATAAAGGTCTTTGCATTGTACATAAAACAATCAATTCATTATTATTAAACAACTTCTCGTTTGAGTTAATAAATTCTCTTTGAGTTTTTCTTTTCAAGACTTTTCTTGGGTTTTCTTTTAGAAGAGTTTCTAACAATTTTTGGTGATCATCTTCAAACTTTTTGTAACACCCCTTACCCGTATTCAACGCCGGAACAGGGTTCAAGGCGTTACAGGACTTACCACAAACAATCATACAATTCCAAGCCATAAATTTGTGTCCAAATTAAAACCATGGACATTCAATCATAAAGTCCCTAATATGAGCCTATGAGGCCCAAAACATGCTTTGGGGTGGTCCGGGACTAAACCGAAAACTTTATAAATTTTTTTACAAACCTAGAAAATTTTTCCACTAAACAGGGGTCACACGCCCATGTGGATATGGGACACACCCATGTGGTCAGGCCGTGTGGTCACACACGCCCGTGTCTCGACCCCGTGTAACTCTCTGATTTGTAACTCATGAACAAATTGGGATCACACGCCCGTGTGTTAGGCCATGTGGAAAATTAATTTTCATAAAATAGGTGCAGATTTCACACGGCCAGGGCACACGCCCGTGTTCGAGGCTGTGCCATCCACACGGTTGAGACACGTGCCCGTGTCTCTGCCTGTGTGCTCAATTCTGAGCATTTTGTTTCTCAAAATTAAGGTGCAGGGGACACACGGCCAAAACATATGCCCATGGGGCAGACCGTGTGTCACACATGGCCTAGACACACGCCCGTGTGTCTACCCGTGTGGAACAAATAAAGGCTATTTACTCAGCCATTTGCCACCCTTATTAGCATAAACCTTGCCACAACTTTGATTTCATATAACATAGCATATTTAGACAACCAAACATCCACAATCAAGACTAATACATATCAATGCAATACCATCCACTATCATGCTCACAACATTTATTATGTCCCAAAATCAATCATGCAAATTTCACATTCATTAGGCCTCAATTAACTACTTTCATGACACCTATTTGTGCATAAGATAATCATCTCACCAATAAATTACATTTCCAACATGACACATTCATGCTACGAATCACATTCCATCATACACCAAACGTACCGTGACCATAACACCAAAGATATTGGCACATATATGAATATACTTAAGTTTACAACCATGTTAGTTAAAATGAGCCACTTAGCATGGGAAAGTACCAAATCAACCAATAGCTATTACAAGACAATACATTTGGCCAATCATAATGACACATATAAAAAAATGACCAAGTCCCTATACATGCCATACTTTCAAATTGCTAAGATCATCAAATAACCAAAATAACAGTTTTGATAGTGTAAGGTGAATCTTCGACGATCTCTGATCCGAGCTAGCTTGGCGAGACTATAAAACATAGAAAATAAACGGAGTAAGCTATATAGCTTAGTAAACCCGTTTGCAAGAAATAAGCTAACCTTACCATACATATAACATTTAAATAATATAACATGATGAAATGTAACTTTTCCATAGTTTCATGATCATAACTTATTCCATCACGATACTTACTTCATATTCATCATTTCAAGCATTTAATAGATATAAGCTTCATGTACAGACCTGTACCATCTCAAAATGAATTTACACGTAATCTCATTTTTGACATACCCATAAACCACTCGGAATAACAATGTCAAATACTCAGGAATTTTGCACACTAAGTGTCACATATGTAGCCAAAGCTACCTGAATCTCATATCACATAGTTGCTCGCTTTCGAGCTATCGACGGGCTTGCTCACACATGCTGTCAGTCAAGATGTAGCTACACGGTGCTGCTCGCACAAGTTGTCAAGTATCTACAATATATGCCGGTATACTTAGCCACCAGTAGGATGTACAAGACCAGCACCCCGATCACAAAATCACATAACACATAATGACCTAATGACATGTCACTTGTATCTTACCCTATTCCTAAGGTTCAAATGGGATTTCTTGCTTGTTGATTCTTCGTTGAACTCGTTCGTAGTGTTATACTCATTCAAATAATTAAATATACAATTCATGCAATATTAAAGCATTTAAATGCAATTATTTTAAAGCTTATTTTTAACATACGAACTTACCTCGGTACAAAATGGCTAATAGTTCAATTTAGTCTACAACCTTATTTTTTCCCCAATCCAGGTCAAAACCTTGTCTTTCTTGATCTATAATACCACATTTAACTCATTCAATCATCAAATTATTCAATTTAATCCCAAAAACACCTTATGGAAAAAATTACATTTTTGCCCCTAACTTTTTACATTTTAGTCCCTAGGCTCGTAAAATGATTTTCATTCAATTTCATCACACCCAAGCCTAGTCAAACATATTTCTTGATCATAACAGCCCACATTTTTCATTTATTCACATTTTTACACATATTCTACAACTTTTACAAATAGGTCCCTATTTGACATTTTCTTCAAAAATCACTTTGTAAATGTTGTTTATCTAACACCAAACATACATTTTCTACCATTAAACATCAAAATACACAAATATTCAACATGGGTAAAATTTTAGACTTTGATTTTCTTTTAAATTAGTCCTTGAAATAGCTAGATTAGGTTGAGACAACTTCAAAAACATAAAAATCATTAAAAATGGGACAAAGACGAACTTACAATCGAGCTTGGAAGCTTGGCCAAAACCCTAGCTATGGAGACTCTGCAATTTTCAGCACAAGAAGGATGAAATTGAGAAGATGACATCTTTTATTTGTTTTATTTTGTCTTTATTAGCCAAATGACCAAAATGCCCTTAATGCCAAACTTTGAAATTTCACCTAGCCATGTCCATTTTTGTCCAACTTAAAGTATAATGGTCTAATTACCATTTAATAACCTCCAATTTAAAATTTCATAACAATTAGATACCTTTAGCTTCTAGAACACATATTTTCTACCTATTGCAATTTAGTCTTATTAGTCAAATTGGACACTTTATCGATAAAATTTCTTAACGAAATTTTCTCACAATCATGCAATCATACTGTAGACCTTAAAGAAATAATAAAATTAACATTTCTACTTCAGATTTGTGGTCCCAAAACCATTGTTTTGATTTTACCCAAAAATAGGTTGTTACACTTTTTCTTATCAAGTTTTCGTTTTTAGAAGAGAAATTAGAGTCGTTTGAAGGAGGTTGTGAATTCTTGTTATTTCTAAGGCTCTTTAGGACTTCTACACGCCACGTTCCATCTTTTCCATCTATCTTTTTTATTTTCTTCTTTATTGTTCTAATATTTGATTTATTGTTCTATTTTATTTATCTTAGTTATTTATTTTAATAGTTTTGTTTAATTTTTTATCTAACTTGGATTTGTTTGTGTTTAAGATTGTGTCAAAATCCAAGTTTCTTTTCGAACATCTAAAGCCCTAAGTCAAATTTGTGACTTAGACAAACTTGCAATCTTGTTACACACTCATCTGTATCAACTAGTATGTATGTTCATAGGTATTAAATCACTTAATTAACTAGGTTAAGGTATAATACATTGAATGTTATATTATGGAACGTCATATATATTTTCAATTATTCAATGTCTATAAGCTTAAATATTCCATAACTGGACTAAGATAGTTTAAGTTGCTCGACAACGTAATGTGCCATCACGCATTTGGATCAGATGGTTGGGTGTGGGGGGTCACACTTAAAGTTTATTTTTAACAAGTTTTTGCGGATTGGACTTTCAACACGGTGCAACTTCAGCATTTTGGCCATAACTTGATCTAAATAACTTTTTTTGGCCCATAACATATCGATTTGAAGAGAATTGAAAGATCTAGCCAAAGTTATTTCACAACTTGAGCCCAAAAAGCCTTAGGAAAGTGCCCAAAAATGGCTTGGAAGTTTGATGCAAAAAATACCAAAAAAAAAAAAAACCTAAATTTTTTTTGTATTTTTAAAAGTACTTTTATATTTTCTCCATTATATTATTTTCCCCTATAAATAGACATTATTAGATAAAGACCAGGGATATACCTAAATATCAACCTTAGTATATATTTTTTTTTCATTTTTTTTTCTCTATGAATTTCTAAACTCACTTTTCAAGTCAAATGATTATCGAAGTTTGATTAAAAAAATTTCAAGACTTAATTTGTGCTTAATTCTTCTTTGTTCTTTAGTATCCGTAAATCTTCAGGTTGAATTACAATTCGTTAAATATGTAGTCAGTATTTGATAACTTAGAAAGATTAGCTTGTCAATTAGAATAATTAAATCTATAATTGTTTAATTCATTTTAATATTAGTGACAAACTGCAAAATTGTTTCTATCTTAGTTTATGATTATGTGGTATGGATGTGTTATCTAGTTTAAATAAAACCTGTTGTAAGTTTGTTTGTTAGAATTCGACCTCTCTTGTTCTTAATGTTGCTAGTAAGTTAAAATCTTGTGAGTTGAGTTACAAGGTTATTTATTGGTTAGAGAAATAATTCCAAATGCACTGCCTCTTGGTTACCGAACAAGTAAGGAGAGATTGGTTACCCAATACTGAGTCAACAACTATAAATAATTTATTAAAGGTGTTGAAGATATCCTTGCATCGATGATTGAACTTATGAATCAAACGGATTTTTTACCTTTAACTAGAGTTTTTCCTATTGATTTTCCAAAACTTTTAATTGTTTCTTTCTTCATTAAGTTTTAATTTAAATTTAGTTTTTTATTTTCTAAAATTCCTCTTATATTTCACTTTATATTTCAATTGTTTTTATTTTAGAAATAGAATTATCACCGATCATTGTGGATACACCTCTAGTTGTTGCTATTACTAGTTTATATTTTTAAGTAGATCTTTATTTTTGTAAGTCGTGATAGCCTAACAATTTGTTGTTACATTTTTGTAAATTATTCACCAATGGTATTATTTTAAGATAAAAAATTAAATATATAAAAATAATTAATCTATTTCTTAAAACAATTATTATAAAAATAACTTTAACTTTTGTAATGCAACTTATGAAATATTATACACATTAGTGAAGGCATTTGTAATTGTTGTTAATGATATCCCGTCATGAGAGAATTAATTTCTGTGACGACTTCTTTTTAGTACAATTTTCTTTAGAGTTGAAAATATTGGACTCAAAAGAAAAAGATATTGTGACCATTTAATTTTGGAATAAAAAATTATTGGTGTGACCATCTAATTTTGCCACTAATGTTTATTATTTTAGTGTAAAAAAGCTGATCATAAAAAAATTGAATAGTTGTGGAACCCAAAGTTTTGGCATATTGGACTAATGTTCACCTTCTTCAAGAATAGACTAATTCAAATTTCCATCGTACCAATTTTTGAATAACTGTGACCATTTAATTTTGACACAAGTGATTATGATTTTAGTGTCAATAATTTGGTCCCAAGAAAATTGAATAATTGTGACCATTTAATTTCATCCCTAATTATTTACAACTTTAGTGCCGATAATTTAGTCATAACAAAATTGAATAATTGTGACCATCAAAATAATTGTATCGGACCTCCACTTTTGACAAAGAAACAGATCTAGCTAGAATTTTTCCCTTCTCTTTCAACTATGTGGTTTAATTTTCCTTGAATTGGCTTGAAATTCTACTTCCCAAAGACATAATGGAGAACTTCTCCGATCTCTATGTACTATCATAAAATGTCCACATAGCTCCTATATGTTCCTTGTAACACCCTATACCCGGCCTAGACGTTAAGACCAAGTCTGTAACAGTCCATTTTTCAGTGAAATCGAAACAGTGGTTTCCGGACCACAAATTTGATCCAAAAATAAAATTTATTTTTATTTTATTACATGGTCCGTAATATGTTAAAAATATCATGTGAAAATTTTGGTAAGAAAATTTTACCGATTATGTGTTTAATTACGGAAAGGACCAAATTGCATAAAATGCAAAAGTTGAATTCTAGTAGCTAGAAGGATTAAATAGCTATGGAATTCAACACTTGAGGTCCTTATATGATAATTAGACCATTAATAAAAATTTTGTAGATATTTTTAGATGATTCATCCATGGAAAATTAGAAAAAGGCTAAGGACTAAATTGGAAATCAAAATTATTAAAGATGATAAATTAATTAAATAGAAATAAAAATAATTTTTATCATATTCTTTCCCAAAATATTCCATGGAAACCCTAGGAGAGAGAGAAGAAACTTTCTTGGCCAAATTGGATCCGGATAGACTAAATTCGGAGCTAGAACGAGGAAAAGAGGAAAATGTCGAATTAGTAGATTTTATGTACATGAACACTTGTCGAGGTAAGTTCGTGTAACTAATTTGTGTATGTTTGCTTGAATTAAATGTTACATTGTGAATTGTATAAATATCATATATATATATATATATATATATATATATATGTGACATTGAAATTGTATCTGACAAAGCCTAATCAACGATAATGCCTGAAAAATGATAAATGATAAAAATGTTACTTTTATGCTTGAAATGAATGTGGAATGTGTTTATTTGAATTATATGAATGTTATAGATGTATAAAATAATCACATGCCTGATAATGCTTGAAAAATGTTAAATCTCGTTTGAATAAATGAAAATCGATGGATAAATGTGATTTCCCTTATGGATTGAGGTCCTGCATTTATTGCTGACAGGATTTAGCTCAAATGAGTAATCATTTGACGTAATTTCTGATAGGATTTAGCCCGGACGAGTAATCCTGTTATAAGTCCTCTCGAGCATATGTTATAGATTAGATTTAGCCCGGATGGGTAATCCAGATCAAGCTCTTTAGAGCATATGTCATAAGAACGATTTAGCCTAGACTGGTAATCCTGACTAAGCTCTATTAAGTATATATACATTAGAGACAGGATTTAGCCTGGACTAGTAATCCTGTTGTATACATGTGTGGCTCGAGAGTGTACTCCCTGAAATAATACCTTATGGGTACCATTAGACATGAATTGACGGATCCTGATTTGTACACCTCGAGTGTACTACCTGTGTATCCATCGATATTTCAGGTAAATTCAATAGGTGACAATTCCAGACATGAGAAGATATGAATAACAAAATGAGTTATTACACATATCCATCTGAAATACAAGAAAATGATGATACATGACAAGTGATATATAAAAGTATGAGATGATATTTGTACATGGAAATTATTTGATGAGAATGTTCATCCTTGATTATAGACTTGTACACCTTAACTATACTACTACTCGTATGACCTTGATGTTTTGAATGATATGAGTAAAGTTCTAACATGAAACAATATGAACTCGAGATGAACCATTATGAAATTATACTTATAATATAAAGAGATGATTTATACGCGTTAAATGAATACATGTTGTGGAAAACATATGTGCATGGAAACTTAATTGTTGTTGAACCCATATATGTTTTGATGTTATTATGGAATATATGAATAATAAGGGCAATGAGGATATGTTTAGGGTTTGAGG
Source organism: Gossypium anomalum (assembly GCA_025698475.1). Classification (NCBI taxonomy): domain Eukaryota; kingdom Viridiplantae; phylum Streptophyta; class Magnoliopsida; order Malvales; family Malvaceae; genus Gossypium; species Gossypium anomalum. Next base: position 69,950,519 of record CM046967.1, read on the forward strand.
TCAAATTGATTGAATATACCTTACATAGTTACCTCAAAATAGAATGAATGGTAAGTTAAGTACCATGTTATACGAACTTACTAAGCATTTTATGCTTACTTAGTTTTATTTCCCTGTTTTAGAGTAGATCAAAAGCTCGTTGGATTGGAAGCTTGGCAAAGATCACTCACACTATCCATCGGCCCATGTCGGTACAATATGGTAAAGCATTTATGGTTACAATGGCATGTATAGGTTATATTTGTCATATTGGTAAATGTAAATGATTATTGTAATCTAGCCATTGGAATGGCTAGCGATGATTATGTTTTGGTACATGTATATATATATATGTATTTAAGTTTACTTTATGGGATAACATAAGTGTTTCTTATTGATTGATTAAGAAAGGTAAGATTTAAGCATGAATGAAAGTAACAATATATCATGTTAGATGTTATAAATTGCTTGAATTCAATGCTTGGGCTGGTTGGTATTTGGATGTAGGTTTGGTGCAAGAATTTGGTATGATTTTGGGTGAGAAATGAAGCTAGGAATGGCTCTATTTTGTCTACACGGGCAGACACATGAGTGTGTGCCTAAATCGTGTGTGACACACGGCCTGGTACATGGGCGTGTGTTTAGGCCGTGTGTCCCCTGCACTTTAAATTCAAGAAAACAGAATGCTCAGAATTAAGCACATGGGCAGAGACATAGGCGTGTGTCTTGGCCGTGTGAAACCTGCACCTAATTTTGAAAGAATTTAATTAACCACACGGCCTAGCACACGAGCGTGTGGCATGGTCGTGTGCACAAGTCAGAGTGTTACACGGGGTTGAACACGGCCTGTAGTGCGGGCGTGTCCCAGGGTCACACAGGCGTGTCCCTTGGACCACACGGGCGTGTGAACCCTGCACCTTGAAAAAAATTTAAAATTTCGTGAAAAATTCTTAGAGTCTTTGATTAAGTCCCGACTTGATTCTAATGCTTGTATTGGGCCTCGAGGGTCCATTTAAGGGACGTTATGAATAATCTCAGAAAAAGAATAGTGATTGACATGATTTATTTGTAAATGTTCTGAAAGTTTCGGTAATGCTCCGTTACTCTATTCCGGCGATGGATACGGGTTAGAGGTGTTACAAAGTCTGGAGAGCTACATCAAATCATTTCAGAAAAGTCCAACCTTTAACAATTTAAAGTTTAACCAAACGTGGAAATCCAAACTTATAAATTGTAATCCGATATGAAACATACAATAGTATAAGTCTAAATAAAACAGTAAAACAACTAGAAGAGAACTAACCAAGCTCCTGCCATGCTGACCCGCCTAAGTCTGTGGATTACCTGTAATCCAAACAAACAGACTAAATAAGTTTACAACTTATTGTGTAACTTACATTATCAATTAATCAGTAACTTAAAAAATATGATTTCAATTTTCCATTAATCAGTAAATACCCAGAAACAAATATAGCAACAGAAACAGAGGTTATCAGATATAGTTGCAGAACATTTCAGATACAGATGTAGATTCTTACCCCAATCGCTACACACCATCTTTGTCCATCCCTACATACCATACAAGGTATCAAGTACCCATTCATCCCTATACACTGCATAGTAACTGTGTGTCACGTTTCAAAATAATTGCAGTCTGGCTACCAAATCAGAATACGACAAATCGTCAAAGTCAGATATATGTTTGTGGCTTAGCCAACAAATTCAACAGATTATTAACTTCTTTTCAAAACTCCCAACCCAATGTAGATGCAGATTTAATAGATATCATATATGCGTATACAGTAATACAAATTCAGATCACGCTCATGTAATGCCATCACACTTGCTTATCAAATTTCATATCAAAAATTTACATGAAAATAACAGATCATCCAGTAATACATCGTCAAATAACGATTTCGTTGTCTAATTTAGATCATACGGACACTACGGTAGGCCTACGTTCAATTCGAACGACGAATACGATCCTAGGGAAAAAACCTGATTTTTGGCCCACATACCTGTGTGGATTCACACAGCTTGGGTGGCTGGCCTGTGTGGTCTACATGACCAAGAACTCGCCTGTGTGGCCCACCTCAATGTCGCACACAGCCTAGTACACGGCCGTGTAGCTCAAAATAGTGAGTTACATGGTCTAGCACATGGCCTCGCACACGACCGTAAGACTCAAGATCCAAAATATATCTCGCATGGCCTGGGCACATGCCTGTGTCTCTGGCTCATGTGTCTCTAACTCCAAAAAAGTGGATCTGAACGTACACCCGTGTCTCTAGCCTGTATGCCTCTAATTCTAAAACAGTGAGTTACACGGTGGTGTGACGTCGACAACCATGTTTTTTGGCCTCTCTTGTTCGTAAGTTTTCAAGTTTTCGTTACACACCTGGTACGGGTTTGACGTAGAAGCAGCAAAGGTGATCCCAAAACCTAAAAATGACAACCAATTGTCCAATTAAACAATGATTTCCCCAAACGATACACTCAACTTAGCACACGAACCGAGTTACATCGAAAAGCTTCAACACAAAAATCCCAAATTCAAAAATCACATTTACCTTAACATGATATAGCAAATTCACAGACCTAAAGCATTGAGGAATTGTTATCCTCACGATATTCGCCTAAAAGAAGACAAATCTAACGATTAAGCAGAGAATTTGAGCATATATAAGCAGAACTAATTTCAACAAGAGAACAAACGATAACCAACGTTAACAAAAATTCAACTACAAACTTAGACAATTACTCTTTCAGTCAAAGGACAACGAATAACCCAACTTCCCAACAAAACAACAACAAGATTTAACGAAAAGATTACAAAAATTAAAGGACAGATAAGAATGATAGGAGGCAAAAAGGAAAAGAAGAAAAAGAAAAAGAAAGAAGAGGAAAAAAGCATACAGAAAGAAGAGAAAAAAGTTTTAATTTAATTAACTAAAGAAAAAGAGAAATAAAAATATTTACGAAGTGGCATAAAAATATATTTCCTTATTGTATACGTAGAGACTCAAAAATAGGACCAGAAGGTATACAAAAGCTTAACCATTGAACCAGCGGGCTCATTCTTGACATAGATTAACGTAGAAATAAACTTAAGTTGAGAATTCAAGGATAGGGGTTAAACCAAATTAAATAGTAAAATTCATGAAGGAAAACTCGAACCCCCGATCTTAAACACACAAACAGAGCACTTATCCACAAATACAAAGACTTAATTATAACAAAATTTAACAATCAGACATTCAAATTTTTGGGGCGTTACATTCCTTTTCTCGACAAAACTTTCTCTTTGGATTGAGCCTTTGTCCCTTGAAGGTCTTCGACTAACTCTTGATTGAATTTGATACGTTTTAGTCTCCTTTATTTGATATTTTAGTTCTCTGTTTTCTTATTTGATTTTGTCCCTTTGCTTCACTAAGTCCTGTTTAGGGCTCGTTGAAATAGGAGACTTTTTTTTCTTATTTCCTTTTCTTTAGCATTTTTACTTGTTTTTATTGTTGTTGTAGTGATATTTGGTTGCTGGTTCGAGATAATAGTGTGTGAATAGCTTGATTGTGGATTTTTTTGGGTTATAGTTTTGGTTGAAAGGGAAATAGTGAATGGGTTAAGAATGAAAGGTTGCTAAGTTGGTTGGGTTAGAGGTGAGACATAGAGTTAATAGTGTATTTGCTAGTTTGGCGCTTGAGTTGTTATTGATACTGCTTGGATTATCGTGTTAGGGAGTAATGGTGTAAAGATTGAGTGACCAAACTGTAAATTTCTATACTAATAATAGATCAATTAGCAACTCGTAACTTTTAAAACTGAGTAACCAATTTATAAACTTAAAATTAATATTAATTTTATTGGAAAAATAATATTAATTCTAAAAAATTAAAATTAAAATTAAAGAAAAAAATTAAAAAGATAAAATGTTTTCTCCTCTAAAATTTTAATTTATTTCCTATAAAAGCCCATTTTTCTTGTAAAACCCAGGTTGAGAGAAAAAAAATTAAAAACATAGTGATTTTTTTTTTAAACTCAAAGTTGTAATTCTTGTAAACCCTCAATTTTTTTCTTTTTAATTGAAAAAATTAAAATTATTTCTTAAAAAAATTAAAAAGATAAAATGAATACAAAATTGAAAATTTATTAAAGTTAGGTTATTAAAATGAAGGTTGAATTAATGGAAGGTGACCTAAATGAAAAATGAATAGTAATGCTTAAAATGCAATTTTTTTTATACCTAAAATAAAAACTTACGATCACTGTGTAATTTACCCATCACCGTCACTAATAATAATAATAACAAAATGGTATGAAGAAATGGATGAACAAGTTTGATATATTATTGAGATTTTAGTAAAATAAAAGATTGAAAGTGAAAAGGAAGAGAATAGAAGAAAGATTCGAAATTTCCAAGAAAATGTGGCGTTTATGGGCTATTTATTATTAATTCAAATTTCAAACCAAAATCTTCACGTGGGCTCACCAGATCCTTTTGCCCTCATTCATTAACTTTATTGTATTTTTATGCTGAATGCGATTGCTTTGTCCCTTTCTATCTCTCTATTTCATTTTAGTATTTGACTGATTGTGTAAAATGGATAATCTAAACAATGAGAACCATTTAACCTTAGTAACCCACTCTTTTTTTTTTAATGGACTCTAAAAGCTGATTCTTGTTGAAGATTAAATTATACATGGACTGATATGATAAACAAATAACATACAAAGAACATATGCAGATGCAAAGCTGATGTCCAATTGATTGGTCTGAAATTATTGATGTTTTAAAGGCCTGAATTCCCACTTTTGCCGTATTTTTTTGAGAAGAGAAAAGTAGGAGCAATGGATGCCATTCTTTTCACGCATCTCATCTGATTGATGCCTTCTTGGTGAGCAAGTAAGAAAAAGTTACTTCAAACTACCAGGACAAAACACCTAATCACAAGCAATTCAATACAATTTGTGCATCAAAAATGAAGATTCTGTCACTGCTTTAACTTTTTTTTTTTTTCATTATGTTTTGTTTACCTCAAACCATGATCCCGAGCAAAAAGTAACCTAAACAGAAAGGCTAAATTTATTTTAACCTTCAGGATTTTACTTTGTTATCCTCATTAATGAATTTGAATATCATTTAAATATATATTTTATTTTATAACTTATCTAAAAAAATAAAATATTATCAGATTTTTCACTTCAAAATTGAGCCAAATCAGAACAAGAGGCAAAACGTTCCACAAGACTCAAAATCGGCATTTTACATGGCATCAGTGGTTGAGCATTAGATCATATGATATCTGCAATTGAGAGCACTATGAGCATAAAGAATGCCTGAGTTTCTCACTCATCTTCCCACTGGAGATATCCCACAAAGGCATGACAACCAGGCAAATCAAACCTCAGATATCACATATATTATAAAGTACATCAGTTGTAAATTAAAGAGGGTTAAGTCTAAACATAAATGAAAGAACTCTTAAAAATTGTCATTTTGGTTCCTACAAATCCATCATCAGGAATTAGACAAACTTTCATATTCAGAGAAGGAAGCTGAATCATGGAGACAAACTAAACCAGTCCATGATATCGGCATAATGTCTTAGAAATCCCTTAGTGCCTCAAACAGAATACTGATTTCAAATTCCTCTAGATGTTTTACTAAATTATTCTCAGTAAGTCAATATGTTTTTCTCCCCATGTTCTGCAAAATTCATGGGGAATAAGTGTTATCCGACTATACATCAACCTCTCCAGGCTTTTTAATCCCACTTCTCCAACTATGCCCATCGGATTTTTCATCTTCGGTGTCCATGCTGTCGCCCCCGGTACTCGACATATCTTTAGCTGAAGCACTACCAAGGAGGGGACCTTGTGGGGAACCAGACTGTGACATGCTTGCTTTCATCTTCACATTGCACTGATTTTGAGCTGAACACAGCTCATTCCCTTGCCCGGAAGAAGAAGCTGGAATTTTCCGGATATGAAGTCTATATTTCTGTACATAAAACCCAAATTCGCACACACACAAAATCAGTAAACCAGAAAGGAGAAATTAAAGATGATAAGATGAGCAGATTCCATATGCTAAAAACTAACCTGCAAATGGCTTTTCACTTCATCATTGGTGAGACCATCAACTTGCATCAGTTCTCTAATCTGCTTAGGAGTGGCCACTGTCGAACACAATAAACCAATCAGACATTTAAAAACTATAGATTCCAAAAGAACTCAAATCAGAATATTTTCAGAAAAAAGATCTTGATTCATGTATTTTCTCAAAAAGAACCAGATTCCAATCCTTTGTTCATAAAAGACAACAAAAAGGGTTTTTCAATTCAACTTAAATACCACTACCACTTAAAAATAAAAAAGTAAATAAACACATCAAAAAGGCCTAACCTTGAGAGCCTCCAAGCTGTTGAAGTGCCTCAACAAATCGTCTATGGAGCTCAGGCGACCAGCACCGCCTTTGTTTCCTAGAATTCTGCTGCTGAGGTTGTTCCTCATGTCGGATTTGTGACTTCGTCTGAAACTTAATTTGATTTTGTTGTGCATATAAAGAAGAGCCTGAACCAATTCGGCAGCCGCCATTGTTCTTCAAGATACATGAAGCCAATTCAGAACTTGGGGTCATAAGGGAAAGCCCTGAAACTTTCTTATCAGCTTGTTCCTTAAATGGAACAAAAGCCCCTCCCTTTCTTTGCTTATTACAAATTTCAATTGGGTTCTCACTCTCAGACCCATCTTCTCCTTCTTCACTTGTCTGTCAAATTCCAAATCCGGAAACATTTAAACTATTTTCCCCTTAAAATAAGATTCAAAAGAAGAAGGAAAAAAGAAGAAGAAGAAGAAGAAAACAGTTAGTTTGGACATTACCAGTTTCAGTTCTGGAACTGTGTTGGGTTTGTTGTGGCGATCAAAGTTGTTAAAATTAGAGTTCCATAGCTGAACTGAACTCATCCAGTTTTTCTTATCACCGCCATCGTTATCCATAGTTTCCCTTCCGTTTTCCTCGGTCACTGATCCATCATTCATTTCCTTACACTGTATTTCTTCCTCCTTTAATCTCTCAATCCCTATAATCAAATCAAGAAAGAAAATCAAATTAAATCCCACAAAAAAGTGAAACTCAGAATTAAAACAATATATATATATTTAAAAAATACCATCTTTGAGAAGAAGCATGCAAAGAGGAAGTTCACGTTTAAAGGCATCAATTTTCTTCATCTCATCTTCCAATCTTTGAAGATAATCCGTAATCTTGGATAACCTTTGAAACCCATTTTTGATCTTCGAAACTTCTTTCAGAAACTCAGATATAGTTTTCGGTACATAAACCAAACTCAAATCCAAGCTCAACTCCATTATTTTCCTTTATTCTTCTATTTTCCTGTTTTCCTCTCTTTTTCTATCATTTCCAGGATAAGCATGACAAGGAACAGCAAGTCATGTTTTTTTTATATAGAAATGTAAGAAAGATTCAAGATTCGCCCCCAAACGGGTCGTCGCGTATATTAAAGCTATAAACTCGGTGACTCGGTTGTTTCACTCGGCGAGTTGTTTTAGGTTCCGTACGAAGCACGCGGAGAATTGTTGAAAAAATTGAGCCCTTTTTTTTAAAATTATTGGAAATGAAATTACAGTGTGTTAAGATTCTTAGGTTAGGTGTGGACTGTGGATTGAATGTCTCAACCCTTTTTAAAAATAGAGCAGAAAATAAAACAGTTGACCCACGTCTTGGGAATGCTTTCCCCATTTGATTTTTACACGGTAATTCTGTCTTTTCCATCTCCTTCTAAATTAAGAGATCAAATCAACAGTACCCTCCACCTCGCCTTTCATAACTTTTTAACTTTTAACCCAAGCATTCATTGAATACTACGTCGTATTCAAAAGTTATGAGATAAAATGCTTGACTGGGAAATCATTGATTTTGTGAATCTTGTTACAAACGTTTTTGTCATTGATAGTTTAAATTTATAAAATTTCTTAAAATATTATTTTATATTTAAACATAAATTTTTCTAACCTAACACCAACGAAGTTGTCATTATAAAGCAAAATGAGATGATGGGTTTTCTAATACTAAACAACAGTTGCCAAGTAAGAAAAAAGTGGCTTCTTTTTTTGTCTCGTAAAATTTTTTCTTCTTTTTTTAGTATTAAAAAAAAGGTGTGGCAGGCATGTGAAAGATTCTTTTGACAATGCAATTTAATTTGGTTTGTTATTAATTATATAATATAAAATAGAATAAGAATCAGGAACGTTTAATGCGGGGTAAAGATTCTTTTGTTCATACCCGTCCGTTACAAAGGAATGGTGTCTTCCAGAAATAAAAGATAATTCATTGGTTTTCTTTTTTCTTTTTCTTTTTTTGCTTTTCCAGATTCCCTTCATTTCACGACCGACAAAACCCTTTGTTTCTGTTTTCTTTTAATTTTTTTTCTTTTTAGTTTAATTTTTCCACATGTTATGGTTGTGTAAAACCGTTTCTGTTTCAGTTGGAATCAAATTTAAATAAATGGAAAATCATTTTTATTACTGACTGATTCTTTTTATTATTTAAATATATAAATAGTATTTATATATGCAAATTATGCCTCAAAAATAATATTTAAAAACTTAAAACCAATAGGAAACAAATATATTTATGAATTTTGAGTTAAAATTTCTAGACAAATCATTTGATTCTTCTCGTTAATAAAGTTTTGATTTAAAAGTCGTATAGATTACATTTGAAATGGATTCGCTTTAAGGATCGTTGAGACTTTATCTTGAACACAGGTTTGGAGAGTTGTTTGCTTGAGAATTTTATTTAGTTTGGATTCAAGGGTCTTCTAGACTTTGATCATGAATTATTGAAGTTCATTTTAAGAGTCGTCAAAACTAAATCTTGAAAATGAGTGTGGAGATAGTTTGAATCCAAGAATCTTTGAAATTTCATCTTGGATGGTTAAGTCTACTTTAATGGTATTCTAAACTTAGATGTTCAAGAATCGGTTTTATCTTCTTTATGTTGATACAATTTGATTGGTAAAGCTTCAAGGGTCTTCAAGCTACGATTTTTGAACTTTTGGACTTTCGAACTTATAAAGTTGTGTTGAATTGCTTGGAGGTGGTCCTTTTTATAGTGTCAATAAGTCAAGTAAAAGAATGTTCTTTATTTTTAGTGTTCTACAAGAATTAAAATCTTTTATTTATTGTTTATCTCATATTAATTTAAATTAGAACCCCAAGTTATGTGTTAATGGTCGGGTGTTCATCTTCTCCAGGAATAACCTAAGTTCAAATTATAGTTGTACCAAAAATATATTAATTTAAACAAATTAGAGATAAATCATTCTTAAAAATATGATTTTTTATATAAAAAAGTTCTAAAATGATTTAACTTCTTCATTTATCTTTTAATTAATTTAATTTATTTCAATTATATAAAAACAATAACGACACGTGATGAATTCTGATTGATTCAAAATTTCTCCTTCTACAAATACTCCCTCAAGACTTGGCCATATACACGGCTTTTGTTAAGTGTAAAAAGTGGGTCAAAATGATTTGCTTCAAATGTTGAAATTCATCTTTGAAACTGTCTTGACAAGATTTGCAATCTTCAAATGATGCCATCAAGAATATATACATTTCATTTAGGTTAAACTTAGCAATGAAACCAAGTACCTATGCATTGTCGTATTTTGAATGATCAAGTCATGATGCATTTCAAAATGTTTTTGGATGTTTATCTTAATCTTGTGCTTAGGAGCATCATATTTTGGATGATCGATTTAAGCTCATGCCTAAGAGCATCATATTTTGGTGAACAATTTAAGCTCATACGTAGGAGCATCATATTTTGGGTGAATGGTTAAAGCTCATTGATAGCAAGCTAATTTCGTGTGTTTAATGTACTTACTTTTGGTAATTTTTTAATAGAATGCTACTAAACTTATGATTTCTTGTTTAAATTTTATCAGGGATGCAATTGGAGTGTCAAAGTTAAAAAAACAAGCAAAATTGAGCTAAATTGGAACAAAAAGCAAGACAAGGGGCTGAATTGAAAATTGTAAGATTATTTTTGGGCTAATAAAAAAATTAGATTTTTTTTCTTGGTTAAATCCTATATTTAAAAAAATATTTGATTTTGTGTTGGTTGTTAAACATGATTTTAGCATAAAAACATGCTAAATTAACTCTTTGAGAAGCCTATATAAAGGCTTGTAATTCTGACTTGAAAACATCTTGATTTTACACTTGAATTAAGAAGCAACTAAGCATATTCTTGTTCAAGCTTTCTGTAATTTCTTTCTTCTTTTTATATTTTAGTATAATTGACTTTCTACTCTTAAACCCCTATCAAGTATGATTAATTTCATGCTCAACTAATCCCCATTTAGCCTTAGGTCGGTTATCATTCCAATCGAAAATCGTGAGGTATGAACCCGCGCTAAAACCTTACAACACGGTATTCATTATCTCTTCGGAATATGGGATAGTCACAATCGTCCCTCAAAGTTAATTCTATTTCAACTCAAAAAGTACACGTTAGGTCGGAGTAATTCAGCGTACAGTTGAGAAAATGAGACGGTTGTCTGCCGCATTCGAGTTCTTGTGAACAAATTGGCGTGTCCAGGTGGGTAAAGGCCAGTTGGACCTTCATAAAGGGAGATAGTGATCAAATTTAAACGACCCACGCGGTTGAGGCCATTAATTCAAGTTGGACTCTTCTAGATCGCAAGGTTGCCGATATCTTAAATTACGGACACGTGTTACGTGGTTAGATAGTCAGTAAGGGTTGGTTTGCAGGTCGTACCGGAATCAACTACATAAGGAGGAGTTGGTGGTTGAGGCGTCCTTAGTCGCTATAACCAGCTTATCGTTTGGAAGGAAAACCTACTTTCAAGGATCAATTTGAGAATGGAATTATCAAGTCTAAGGCTAAGAATTTGCATATTTGATTTGCCAATTTAATTTCAATTATTTAATTTTTTTTTGCAATTATCATTATGTTATTATTTCATTCTATTCATTTTATTATTTTAACCTTTATAAACTAAAATCCCCTTTTATTTATTTTTCAGTCCAGTACGTGAGAAGTCGTGGGCACGACAGCTGCCACGACTTTTGAATCTGGTCATATAAAAACGATATTAGGAGTTGCAATCCCTGTATGATTGTTACCCATGACCTCTAACGAGCCAGTATTAGTAGTAAAAATTTCTTGCGTTGGAGGGGGTTAATTAATAACTCACTGTTATTAGGCTTGGGGGTACCCACATTTTTTATCAATTCCAACGTCGGATGTAAAGAATTGGAAGGGAGTGGCCCGTGAAGATAAGAAGGAGACAACCCAGAAACAATCAAACTCTGTCCAACAGACTTTCCAAATGCTAGCCCAAAACTCCTATCATTTGCTCCCTTATTCACGAATTGAGACATGCGACCATTTGAACCAAGCTAATTTGTTAATTTTGATTCACCAGACATCTCACCCACATTATCTTCTCTCGACTCATTTCTCTTGGCTCTTAACACCCTTAAATGGGCTATAATTCTCGAGTTAACGGATCAAATTTGGATCCTACCTGATTTTTAGCCATAATTATTGCCTTCTTTCCACTATATCCCTTTCATTCAGCCTAGACCTCCATTCGACAATCATCCAAGGGTCGTAGAGAGCCTTCGCCACTGTCAACGTTCTTCATTAAGGGGATGGTTTTGTCTTCCTTGCTAGGGAGGTTTAACTCAACCATCTCAAAATGGCACGAACCCTTAACATGGCCATATCGGCCATAGGCGAAACAAACCACTAGTAAGGCTTCGAATTCTATTATCTGAAATTTACAGTTGAACAAGACTTGTAAGATGAGTGGTTTATCTAGATCCACAAACACAACCATCCTTGTAAATCTACCACTAGTTCTATTGTCCGTTTTTAGATCTAACCGAGCCACCTTACCAACCAAACTTCCAATATGTTCCAGAACCCTTCGCTTATACAAAAAGCCTAGCAAACCAGGGAATCGGATCCATGTCAACACCACACTTGGAAAGGCTTTTGACGGGTTGAAGTCCACAATCCATGGCTGGACAGTGAGGTAGTACCCAAACACCACCCTTTCATAGTCCTTGATTCAACACCATTTCATAGTCCCTCTTATTTTGGAATCTAACTAAAAAATACCCATTCTCTATGTCCATTGGATGAAACGGTTAAAAGGGTATCCAAAGATTAAAAATTCGATTGAGAAGTGTAGAATGTCAAATATTTCTCCCTAATAATTTCACTACCACAGTGGTACTATATCCTTAACCAAAAGGTGTCGAATTCGCTCTAAGAAGTCAATGGTGTTAGAGTAATGAATAAAAGTGGTTAGTCAATTAGTCAAGACTGTTAGTAGTAGTTAAGATGGTTAGTCAGTAAGTGAAAGGGTTAGCTTCAGCTATATAAAGATGTATGTACTTCCTATACAAAGTAAGTATTTGAGAAATAATAAAAGCAGTATTCTTGATATATCATTTCTGAATAATTCAACATGGTATCAGATGTCTAAGAGTTCCTAGTGATTGTTTTGATTTTTTTTTCTTTTTCTTCTGTTCATGGAGTTTTCTGGTCATTCTGTTCAGTCGGCTTCGCTAGCCATGGCCTCTGCTGTTGCTGATGGTTTTGATACTCGGTTCTTTTCTACTAAGAAGATTAGTGTGCTTCTTGATAATGATAATTATCTTTTATGGCAGCAACAAGTCTTGCTTGTAATCGAGACTTATAAACTTCAGTGATTTTTGGACTCTCGTGCAGTTCCACCTCCTCCAACACTTCCAAATACTTATGGGGTTCCACAAGAAAACCTAAAGTTCACCCGTTTTGAGCAACAGGATAGTGTGCTTGTGTCATGGCTCTTATTTTCTGTAAGTACCACTATTCTTCCACATCTTATTGATATGGACAAGAGCGCCCAAATTTGGAATACAATTGCTAGTCTTTATGGAAGCAAGACCACCTTTCGGTTAATGTTCTTTCGCAGAGCTTTACGTTTTCAACAAAAGGGTGATCTTTTTATGAAAGATTTCTTAATAAAGATTAAAGGTTTTTGTGACAATCTAGCTAGTTGTGGTGAGGTTATTAGCGAGCGGAAACATGTCACTGCAATTCTTAACGGGTTACCACCCAAATATGACTCGGTTATCACTATCATTACATTGAGTCATACAACCTATACTGTTCAAGGGGTCATGACTATGCTGATTGATGTAGAGGCTCGTCATCAGACAGTTATGCTGGAGTCTCCTAGCTTAGCTAATGTAGTTTCTCATTAGCCCCCAGCCTCGGCTATCAACAGTGATTCACCTCCGGCTTATTATCCCATAACAGCTCCTCGTGGTCGTGGTCGTGGTAGGTCATCCGGCTCGCGTATACAGTGTCAGCTAAATGAAAAAATGGGGCACTTAGTTGATCGCTGCTATCATCGGTTTGACTCTTCTTATAAAAGTACTGATTATAGACCTCCTCCTTCCTCACAGGTGAATGTATGCACGTTTGGGCAAGGGGCTTCTATTTTACCTTGGATGGCATCGTCTTTGAATACTTTCTTACCTGTTGCACCTTATCTCCAGCCTGGGTGGTTCATTCCACCTACTTCGACACTGTCATGGACTGCTAATGCCTCACAGTCTGGTCCCACTTTAACATCGTCAAACTCTCTCCCATAAGCTTATATTGCCACACCGAAAACTATTTGTGATAATGCCTGGTACCCCGACTCCGATGCAACGCACTATCTCACTTATTTAGCTAATGCTATTGGTGAAAGTTCTACTTATAATGGCCCAGGTAAGGTTTATATTGGTAATGGCACTGCTCTCCCTGTACACTCCACTAGTCAGTCTTCCTTGCTCACTAGAACACGTCCTCCGTATATGCGTTCTTTGTTGCATGTTCCTGGTATAACGAAAAATCTACTTTCAGTATCACAATTCACAAAGGATAATCATGTGATGTTCGAGTTTCTTCCTACACAGTGCCTACGTGACCTGCATACCAGAGAGGTCCTTTTACGTGGCTCGGTGCATCATGGTCTCTATAGACTTCATTTGAAGAATAATTTTCAGCCTAGCTCCTGCTAAGCTCGTTGCCTTACAGCGAGTGCTTCTATGCCCTTCAGTCTCTGGCACTCTAGGCTTGGACATCCTTGTAAAAGTATTCTTACCAAGGCTTTATCCCATTGTAACATAACTTTTAATGCAAATAAAGACTCTTTTAATTGTGTTGCATGTCATCTTGGAAAAGAAAGAAATCTACCATTTTCTCATTTTACTTCTGAGCATGCCACTCCATTATGTTTGGTGGTTGCTGATGTTTGGGGTCTGGCACCAATATCTTCAAATGGTTTTCGGTATTATGTGGCTTTCATCGATGCCTGCACGAGATATACCTGGGTTTACTTCCTGCGCTAAAGGTCTGAGGTTTCAACCATTTTTCCTCAGTTTCATAGAATGGCAGAGAGGTTGCTTGGCTTTAAACTTAAAACACTTCAATCTGATGGAGGGCGTGAATTTCATGCTTTAAAAGGATATCTCTCTCAATAAGGGATCCTACACAGGTTTACTTGTCCATATACATCAGCTCAGAATGGGATTGTTAAACACAAGCATAGGCAAATTGTTGAAGTTGGCTTGTCCATGCTGGCTCATGCTTCCATGCCTTTGAGTTATTGGAATGATGCATTTGCTAGTGACATCTACCTTATCAACCGTTTACCTTCTTCTCCTTTAGGTTATGTCTTACCTTATGAAAAATTGTTTCACACTAAACCCTGTTATCTTTCTCTTAAGGTTTTTGGTTGTCTGTGTTTTCCAAACTTGAGACCCTACAACAGACACAAACTACAATTTCAATCCTTCCCTTGTACGTTTCTAGGCTACCCGTCTTTACACAAAGGATATAGATGCTTGGCCCCTGATGGAAAGATTTATGTATCTCGTCATATGACATTCCATGAAACCACTTTTCCTTTTCAAACACTGTGTCCCACTCCAAAGTCCACTACTTTTCGATCGGTCAGTTCTAAACTTCTTGTTTTGTCACTATCTATCAGACCAGCTATGCCATCACAGTCTGTTCCTATCAATTCATCACCTGACCACCCTACCTCTCTAAAGCCTATGTTCCACTCTTCAAGTCCAATTATTTTTTCTTCTTTGTCCAGTTTCTACGTCCTTATACTATCCAATTCGTCTAGCTCCACACCTTCCCTTCCTCTCAACTCCCATCCAATGATCACTCGGGGTAAAGCAAGCATCTTCAAACCAAAGGTTTTTCTGAGTTCATCATCCTCACTCTCTTCTGAGACACCTTCTGATATACATGAAGCTATACAACATGAGCTTTGGAAAGTTACAGTTCACAACGAGCTTCAAGCTCTTCTTTCCAATGATACTTAGAGCCTTTGCCCTCTTTCCAGCCATCGCAGAGCCATTGGATGCAAGTGGCTTTTTAAGGTCAAAAGGAAGGCTGATGGGACTGTGGATAGATATAAAGCTAGGTTGGTTGCTAAGGGGTTTTCTCAGTATGCTGGTCTAGATTTCAGAGACACCTTTAGTCCTGTGTGCAAGCAGTAACCATTCGGACAGTTCTGGCTATAGCAGTCATGCAAGGGTGGCTCCTAAGGTAGATTGATGTCAGCAATGCCTTTCTCAATGGTAAGTTGATTGAAGATATTTACATGGAACAGCAACCTGGTTTTGAAGTAATCGGTGCTGCTGGACAGCCCCTTGTTTGTAAGTTAAAGAAAGCCTTATATGGCCTCAAATAAGCACCATGTGCTTAGTTTCAGACCCTCAAGCAACTCCTTATGGATCAGATAGGTTTTCATGCTTCAAATGCAGACCCCTCTTTATTTGTTCGCACCTCCTCAAGTGACTGTTTGTTTCTTATGGTGTATGTGGATGATATCGTGATAATCGACAATTCCTCTACTGCCATTGATACTGTTGTCAAACAACTTCATCACAGGTTTGTTCTTAAAGACATGGGTCGTCTCAACTTCTTCTTGGGCATTGATGTTCACCACAATGCACAGAGGATCTTTCTCAGACAAAGGAAGTATGTTCTAGAGATCCTTAAAAAGGCTGATATGCTTGGAGCAGTAGTCACACCTACGCCTATGGTCAGCATGCCTACACTTGTCACCTCTGATGGAAGTTCTCCGCTTGTTGATGCACACTTGTATCGAAGTGTGGTTGGCATACTCCAGTATCTTTGTATCACCAGACCTGATTTATCCTTTTGCGTCAATAAGCTGAGCCAGTTCATGAATTCTCCTAGTGAACTACATTGGAAGGCTGTTAAGAGGGTTTTGCGTTATCTCGTTGGAACAATGGAGCATGGTTTGAGTTTTTCCAAAGGGCAGTTTCAGTTGGAATGCTACTGTAATGTTGACTGTGCTTCGTCTCTAGAAGACCGCCGATCTACTACAGGTTACGTGGTGTATCTTGGTCCAAATCCAGTTGCATGGTACTCTAAGAAACAGGTGGTTGTATCTCGATCCTCGTCCGAAGCTGAGTATCGTAGTCTCGCAAATTGTGTATCAGAGTTGTTATGGGTTCGTCAACTGTTAGAAGAGCTTGGTATACAGGTTAGTTAGACTCCGGTGGTCTGGTGTGATAATACATCCACGGTTTCCATGGTTGCAAACCCTACACATCATGCTCGTGTCAAACACTTGGAGATTGATCATCATTTTGTCCGAGAAAAAGGTTCTTGATGGATCTCTTCAAGTCAATTTTGTTCCATCGGCCAATCAAATAGCTGACGTTCTTACTAAACTAATTACTTCTAAGCACTTTGCTGAGTTTCAAAATGCTCTTAAAGTTTTGTCTAGTTCTGACAAGGTTGTTAACTTGGAGGAAAACGGGGAGAATGTTAGAGTAATGAATAAAGGTGGTTAGTCAGTTAGTCAAGACTGTTAGTAGTAGTTAAGGTGGTTAGTCAGTAACTGAAAGGGTTAGCTTCAGCTATATAAAAATGTATGTACTTCCTATACAAAGTAAGTATTTGAGAAATAATAAAAGCAGTATTCTTGAGATATCATTTCTGAATAATTCAACAAATAGCTGGGATATCATTAACATTAGATTGTACAACATCTCCTTCTGTAAATTCAAAATCTTCTCCGTCCAAGATATTGGAGCCTAAAGAAAATATCATCGACCCGATGAATCCTTTTTTTAACAGCTTGTCTTTCTAGGAAGATCCAGGCATCGAGGCCGAATCAACAGACATATTTCCATCAAGATCCTCTCTCATCTCCTTAAATCTGACCTTTTTTTTTGTACTACAATCATCATTAACAATGTCGCCACCGCCTCCCTCATCGGACAAAACCAAAGCGTTCATTCAAAAAATTATTAATTATGGACTTAAATTTCTTTTAACCTTAAAAACCTAATTTGGCTTACTGTAATAACGCGTGTTTGATTTAACATTATTTAATTTTTTTTAATAATATAGGAGTAAACTTATTCATGTATTTGTAGAATGTCTATGAGTTTCTCTCAGGAACACCCTTTTGTACGCCACCTTTGAAGCGATGGAGACTGAGGAGATGATTGTCCCCCTTTTGTACACTCACAATGCCTGGTGCATTATTTCCCTATATTTACCCTATTTTTTCTTCCAACCTTGATCATACTCTTGGGACGAAGGGTTAAAGCTATACCTCGAGCTTGTAGCATTGTCAACATCTTCAATTTCAGCACACTTTCCAGTCATGTCATACAACTGAAACAACTTCTCTCGCATGAGAATTGGTGATAAAGGCCAGGAATGAATACCGATTTGGCCTAATCATCAATGAGGTCTTTTATCTCCAAGGTTACCTCTGACTAAACCTTCAAGTAAACTCCTTAAGGGCCTCTCCAGTTGATGCTTCACTACCAACGAGCCCTACTTTGATTTCAACGCAGTTTTCTTGGCCAGGAGTAACCCATGTAGAGTTTAGAAAGTTCCTCCAAATTGGTAATTGACCCTAGTTACAAAGAGTTGTACCGATTCTTCGTGTTGTTTCAGAACGTTAACAGGAATACCTTGCATTTCAACTCTTCTGATGGCCTAAAATTTCCATGTAGCTTTTAAATTGTAAAAGGTAGACCCATTGGGTCCTTTCTCTCGTTGGATATTTCTTTTGGGAGCTTGAAATTGGTTGGATACAATTTATTAGTGATATGAGGCGCCAAAGGGGTGTTGGCATCAAGCATCTATTCAGTGTAACCAAGCGACGCAGTTTATAGCTCTTATAACTCTCACCGAAGGATTTTTACTTCACTTTTCCATACTGCCTCTCATGTTGAAACGCGTTAATAAACATATTCTAGGACTCTTTTCTATGGTGATCCCCTATTTTCTACAAGGTTTCTTGCTACGTCCTCATGTCGTAGGACTTCACAGTTCAAGTTGTAATCCTGCTCTTGGCGAATGGAGGAAGCTCTCTTCCTCATCAGTGTTGTCTTATTTCCTAGTGCTAAGCATTCAACAGCTCTTTCATACTGTATTGTAGTAGCTCCTGCTGCCGTTGATAAGCCAGTTGTTGTTGTTGATATTCCTGGGACTATCTAAACGACTCTTGCATATTTCATAATTGTTTTTGTAACTCAGAGAACTATTAGAAACTAAATTTTGGTTTTGAGTTGGGTAGGTTTGATTTGGATATTGGTAGTTGGGATAAGTTTCATAATATCTCTGTTGGTATGTGTATCGTGGAGCGTATTGATTGTAAAGGTCGTAGTAGTATGTTCCAAAGTTTTGGGTTGGCTAGGTCTAGTTGATGTTTTGGGTTTGGTTAACTTGTAAGAATGGTGGTTTCTGGATTTGCAGTCAGAGAGGTGTCACGACGAAAGTGAGTGCACACTTTCCATATCAATTGTTGACGGTAATTAGGGTAAAGCGGATAAGGTGGTAGAGATGCACAGTTCACCTTGTTTTGTCCAAGGTGGAGAACCGTTGGGCATGGTGGCCAAAGATGAGAATAATGAGGAGAAGAAAGGGAGAAAGAGTTTGAGTGAGTGGTGAAGGAGAGATCCTTTTGCCATTTGGTCCTTTTGGACCTTATATACTCTTAGTCGGTTATCCCTCGGTACTTATTGTCAAGCTATTATTAGCGGATCAGAGTTAAGTTGTCAAGTGATATGATAATTTAAGTTTAGGAATTGCTATGATCCGCCCTGTGCAACTTTAGATGAGACGTTCTGATAGGAGTTTGAGCTGACAGTTAATAAGTGGGATATGTTTGGCTATTGTCTCGGGAGGGGGATCTTTGTGTGGGGTTTTTTCGAGGAATCTACTTGTATTGTTCGTAGGTCAACTGCTTGATTTAGATAGTTTAAGTGTAACAATATCTCATTTATTTAATAGAAAGTTATTAAAGAGATTGAAATTAAATCATGAAGGAATTTATATAATTTCTAGAGAAAAAACAGAAATAGAAAATTATTTTTTTAATTTATTAAATTATACTTATTTTAAAATTTTTTGTTGTTATATTCCGTGATTTTATTTTTAAAATGTTTTATTTATTAATAATATAATAATAAAATATTATTAAAGTGTTTAAAATCCAATAATATTTTTTTAGTATTTTTAGAGTTTACAAATACAAATGCAATATAATATAATTATAGATGCATGATTAAAGAATAAAACCAATATAGAAACCCTAGTAGTCGGTATTGCCCATATGGGCGAAACACTATGCTCTAGTAGTAAATCATAAAAATAAACTTTATGTTTTGTTCCCATGTAAATTCTAGTTGATATCTATTATACTGGTGTGTACTGATTGATTTCATCCATATTAGCTGGAATATGGTGTACTGGCTGACACCAAAAAAATATATATATATATATATATATATTTTAAATTTAAATTTAAATTTTTATTATTTATCATTTATTTGAAAAAATAATTTTAAAATTTAAGTTTTCATTTTTATTATTTACTTGTATTGCCAAAAAAAGGTAATTTAAAATTTTTATTTTGAATTTATTGAATTATGAATTGTTTTATACACAATATGCGATGATGGATTGCATTAGCAAAGTTTATTAAAGAACATTTTATATAAGTAATGAGTCTATTTTAATCTTAAATTTTAAGTATGGTGAGATTTGAACCCATGGCAAACTTTTTAAAAATATTTTCTTTATCACTTCAACCAAAATTTTATTTTTGATGAGTATTTTACGTTTGAGATTTATTTAACCTTATTATTTAATATTTGTAAATATTTTTTATATACATATATTAAATATTTTTTAAAATAAGGATAAACCTGAAATGATATATCAAAATAGATCAGTCCCTTACATGCCAATAGAAAACGGTATATCCACTAATATGGTATCGCCAATCTTGACAAAAACACAAATGAAAAAAAAAAAAACATGTGGCAATTATGCATGGTGGGCCAGAAACTAGGTATTTAAGGGCCCGAAGGCTTAACTTTTGCTAACAATGTCAAGTCTTTATCGACATAACTTTTTTTGCGTTTAAAGTTAAGATTTTTATACCATTATTCAAACTCTTGATTAAATTGATGTTACAAATTAATCGGGCATAACTAAATTGAGAAATTACTGAATGATCAAAATTTTAAAACAAATAATGTATTAAAAGGATTATATATGTAATTTAACTTATTTAAAAAAAATCATTCTCCTAAAGATTTGACCTAGTTATATATGAGTTCTAAAATCTCAACTTTACCAACATAACCACAATCTAATTAATCAAAATTGTTTACATTTTTGTTAGTGTTTCAATAATTATTATTTAAATATTTTTGTATTATTTTTATTTCTTTTACTCACATAAAATAGCACCATTTCTAAGTTAAACCCACAAATATACATAATTGTAAGCACCTAATTTTGTCTGAGCCCTTTGACCCAAATTATGTAATGAATTGGCTTTAGACAAGTTGAAATCAACACTAAGTTGAATTTTATTCTAATTTTAGATTTTAAAATGAAATTTAAAGGACCAAATTGAATTTTTAGTTTAACTTTGGATAAAATTAAAATTTGATTTAAAGTTAAATTAAATTTTCAATTTATTTTTAATTAGAAATATTATTCTGGTTTGATTTGAATTTATTTTATTCCGGTCTAAATACATTTTGGGTCTGGTAAAATATTTAATCGATTATTATGTTAATGAGAATTTGACAGGGAAGTGTGGATATTTTTAAATAAAAGAGATAGTTAAAATTTTTTTAAATAAAATTGAATTTTTAAAACTAAATTCGATTTTGTTTTAAAATTAATTTTTAATTATCATCATTTGACCCGGTGCAAAAACTCAATTTTAATATTTTCCATAAGCTCCAATGTGTCCAATTTAGATTTTTTTGCAATAAGGTCCAATTTTGAAGCTCATTTTTAAAGCCTGATTTAAGGTCTGAAAATGGTTTAGTTTTGGCCCTTTTATTCTGAAAATGGACCATTTTGGCCTGTTTTCAAAGTTTGATGCAGACCTGGCCCGTCTCTAAATCCAATCAGAAGGCAAAATTAGGGGTTCTACCCTTTTAACAATTTTAGTGTGCCGTCCCTTTATCAAGTTTATAGGGCTATAATAACATTTCTTTTCAAATTTTAAATAAAAAATTAGGCAAATTTTAAATTTTAAAATGGTTAAAAGGTGTTGTGAATGATTTAAATTAAAAAAAAAAAAACAAAGTACGGAATCTCAAAGAACCTCCCCAATTAAAAAAAAAAAATTCTATAAAATTGACATGAAAAAAAATAGAAAAACAGAAATTATTTCTTAGAAGAATACCGAAATCCTACAAAGAAATTTTGTTTACGTTTGATTATTTTAATTAACTATCATTTGTTTAAGTCTTGACCCCCCCTTTTTTTTTAATAAACAGGAAAACAACAAACATAAACTAATTAAACATAAGCAAATCAATAAAAGAGGGGTCCAATGCGATCCCGTTCAAGATTGTCTCTTAGTTTGTCTGGTAAATCTTCTAGCATCTAAAATCGTGGACGAAGCCTCAAGTCATTTTTTTGCTAAACTATCAGCCACATTGTTGACTTCACACAATCCATGATGAAACCAAACTTGCCACGGCCACTCCCTAAGTCTACTTATAACACGCACCAACATTAGGTTGCTTTCCTTCGCTTGTGTTGAATTAATGAGACTAATAACATCAGCACTCTCTAACTCAACAAGAATTTGCCGAAATCCCATATCCCATTGAACCCCAAGTCCAACGACTACCCATAACTCGGCTTGCAGAGTCGAAGAAAATCTAATGACTCTAAAGTACTCGGCAATCCACTCACTTTGAGCATACCGAAATATTCCTGTTGAAAAATATGGACATCACATATATAATAAGGGTAACTACATGTTATTATTTATTATTATGATAGGTTAGCCCAAATTAAAAGTGATCTAATTTGGTTAAAGTTTTATTGGGCTTTAATTATTAAATAAAGTATGGGTCAAATATGTGTAGATACTCTAGTAATTGAGTTCTAATCAAATTCTAATTAATGATGAGCTAATTAGAATTTGATTAGAACTAATATGCCAAGGTTATAAATATTAGGGTTATGGTCCCCAAATTGTACACAAGATATCTTTTCTAATATCCTATCATTAGGAAAGAGAAAGCAGATATTCTTTGAATTTCTTGTGTGCTAATTTGGAAGATCAAATCCCCAAGATCCGATAAAATGTTAAGGAATTCATGGATTCAGGTACGCTTTCGTATTTAGTTTTATTCTTAATTTATTTTTGATGATTTGACATGATAGATCCTGGTTTATTCAGTTTTATTTTAAATTTATTTTACAAATCTAACAAGTGGTATCAGAGTTTTGTTATGTTGAATTATTGAGAATGAATTTATTCTTTATTAATTTTGGATTGATTTGTTTTTCTTTTTTAATTTTATGGATTTGATATTTTAATTATATATTATGTTGAATCTTTGAGATTCTTAATAAATTTTTGGGTTTTGATTCTTTAAATAAAGTTTTAAGGTTTCATAAATATAATCTACTTTAATATTTGCATATGCTATTCGAAATATGAAGGTCTATTTATTTATTTATAATCAGTTGATAAAAATTGATTTGTGAGATTTCTTTCTCTTCTTTTCACACATTTATTTAATAAATTTTGGTTAAAGTCATTATTAAATTAAAGTTACAGACTTACAACTTTTTGTAATTCAAATATTCGTGTGAATATCTATTTAATCATAATATAACTTTAGATTTACATGGTAAATTCAGGGTAAGTTTGTATATTTGATTATGAATACATGTATATGCGTGAATTGCTTTAGTGTTTTTATCCATGCCAAAATTATGAATACATGTACTTGTTAATTATTTGGCTTTGAACCACTACATTATTTTTGTTTGGTTTTGATATATATGGTTTTTGAACAAAAAAGAAATAGTCAAAAATTAAGGTTTTCGATTTTTTATTGCATTATTAAGACAACCTTATTTTGGGTTATTTCGGAGTCTATAAAACAATAAAAAAAATAGTTTTGACATTTGACTATTGGAGAAATTTTAAATTTGAATATTGGTATATTTATATATATTTTAAAATAACTTAATTGAAGTAAAAAGTCACCAAAGTGATTTTTTTTGTATAAATTATTTTGTTTTAAAATATAAAAGGTTGTGTGCATGTAACTTAAGTTATGTTAATATTGATTGGCCCAAATGAAAGTTAATAATATTACATGTGCAACTATGGTAATAAATATGTGACAATTATTCGGTTTTACATGTGACAATTTATGGTTCGACATGTTCTTATAGTCAATGTTTGATTATTACACTAATATATCACTTACAAGTTAGTATTTTGTCTAAAGATGAAATATTAATGGAGTGTCCGATATGATGAGGTTTACCTTTATTCAAATTATTTTGGTTTAAATTTGAAGTCTTATGATTTATGATTTATTCAACTATTATTATGTTTGCGAACATCATTACATGTTGTTTTGGGATAAATATATACATATATATATATATAATATTATCTTTTAATTTGATTGAAAGATGAAATTAAGAGAAATATTTTGAAACAAATAAATTTAGATTTTTGCTTTAGGTTTTAATTAAGGATGTCTAATATTTTAAATAAATTAGTTGAAACAAAATGCCGCCAAAGTAACCTCTTTTGTGTAGATTAGTTTATTTAAAATATCAAGATGATTATATGTTTTTGTGATTCATGCGTTTATTAATTGACCCAAAGGTAAGTTAATATTTGGCAAAATTTCAAAGACATCTGTGGTGATAAATGTGTGACAATTATAAGGTACTTTATGTGAGCAATATGTTAGTCCAAAGATTAATTCATTGTTTGACATAATTTATTGTCAATGTTTGATTGCTACAACAAGAGTACCGCTTACTGTTAATATTACTGTCCAAAGACTTGATATTAATGTTGTGTTTGGTATCTTGAGATGAGATTAGCCATTATCCTAAATTTATTGTTTAATTATGAATATTGATGTTAGTTTATTTTTTATTTATTTATTGTTCTATATTCAACTAATTCATCTTCTACTGCCACAATATCTGCTAATATAAATTCTATACCCATGCTTAATGGGACTAATTTCAATGAATGGAAAAGGCACTTACTTATAGTGTTTAGTTGTATGAACATAGACATTGCGCTAAGTGAAGAACAACTCGCACCTCTCACTGTGGAAAACACCCCTTATGTTACAAGGGATTTTGAGAGGTGGGATCATTCAAATTGCATGAGTCTAATGATCATGAAGTACAACATTTCAGAAGCCTTTAGGGGAAAATAATCTAAAAAGATTACTCAGGCCAAAGTTTCCTTAATGAAATTGAGAAACGTTTTGATAAAAACGATGATGTTGAAATGACATCACTTCTAACTTCTTTGATGTCTATAAAGTATAAGGGTCAAGGAAATTCTGAGCAATCTAAGGGCTATAAATTTTATGATCCCATAATAAGGAATATTTTTGAGACGGGAACTACGACATTTTTTAAGGGTGTTGAGTTTGGGGGGGGAGAAATAAGGTTAGAGACATTGCTTTTGAGGAGGAATTGGATTCAAACTCAGTTCCTACTATCACTTTTGATGATGTTTAGGTTCTCATACCTATCATTGATTAAGAACTGAATCTAGAACCTCAATAAGATAATGTTGAACAACTCCTTATTCAATATGAGGTAATTGTTCCAGAAGAACAACCTCAACAACCTCAAGAATGAATGTCATTAAAAAGGTCCACTAGAGAAATGGTTATAATGACTTTAGTGGAATATTTCGACATTAAGCTACATCAGATGAATATTAAGTTAATGGTTTCTCAATGGTAACATTGATCATACATTTATATGGTGCAATTAGAAAGCTTTGTGTCTAATGATGCAAAGTTAATGATTTGCAAAGAACTTCATCTATGGGCTTAAGCAAACTTCTCGTCAATAATATTAAAAATTTTACCAAATGATTATCTCATTCGGTTTAGAGATGAATTTTATTGATAATCATATATACCATAAGTTTAGTGGGAGTAAGGTTCTATATTTGGTTTTATTTGTTAATGACATACTGCTTGTCAATAATAAGTATAGCCTCAATCAATGCCCTAAGAATGATTTTGAGATTACAAAATAATGCATTAGATTTTTTTACATTTTAGCAGTAGAAAGTCTAATGCATGTTCAGGTTTGTATACATTGGAATGTTGTGTACATTATTGGGATGTTAGGCAGATATTTTAAGCAACCTTTGTTTGGACCATTAGATAGCATCCAAGAGGGTTATGAGGTATTTTTAGAGAATAAAAGATTTCATGCTCACATATCAGAGGTCTAATCTGATAGAGATCATCAGGTATACAGACTCAAATTTTGATGGAATATGGATACAAGATTTTGTCACTAAGGTGCAAATTGTGAAAACAAATTGTAGTCTTTTATTCTAATAGTAACAGGAGCACATCAAAGTAAAAACACATAGACTTTAAGTTCCTGGTTGTTAAACTAAAAGTTCAGAGTGGTTAGGTGCTTATAAAGCATATTAGGACAAACTCCATGATTATGGATCCGCTTACTAAGAAACTACACCTAAGGTTTTATAAGAGCACATTGCTCATATGAGTGTAATGTCATTTAAAGGATATTTGGTTTTAGTGAGAGTTTGTATTTTTTAAATGCTTTTATATTATAGACAAATTTTTAGTTTAAAGATATTAAGTTTATTTTCTGCAGAAATAAAGTTTTTTTGGGTTTATTCACACTCTTATTTTGGTAAGATTTGATCTTACTAAGGAGGACCAGTTGGAAATAGACATGTTTAAATCATATTGCATGTAATTTCCATACTACACATCCATACTTGATCTATGTAATTTGGTTGTGTTAATATACGTGATCATGGATGAATTTTGTTATGATATATGTAACGAAAGTCGCCTTGGTTCTATGTTAACATAATTAATGGACGAGATTGTTCGGAATACCTTTTGGATATGATAGTAAAATTTTAAGCTCATAAGGTTATATAATGACATGTAATTATAGAGTAATTAGTATATATATGTGGTCCAAGTGGGAGATTGTTGGAAAATATGGACATCACATATATAATAAGGGTAATTACATGTTATTATTTATTATCATGATAGGTTAGCCCAAATTAAAAGTGATCTAATTTGGTTAAAGTTTTATTGGGCTTTAGTTATTAAATAAAGTATGGGTCAAATATGTGTAGATACTCTAGTAATTGAGTTCTAATCAAATTCTAATTAATGATGGGCTAATTAGAATTTGATTAAAACTAATATGCCAAGGTTATAAATATTAGGGTTATGATCCCCAAATTATACACAAGATATCTTTTCTAATATCCCATCATTAGGAAAGAAAGAGTAGATATTCTTTGAATTTCTTTTGTGCTAATTTGGAAGATCAAATCCTCAAGATCCGATAAAACTTTAAGGAGTTTATGGATTCAAGTACGCTTCCGCATTTAGTTTTATTCTTGATTTATTCTTGATGATTTGACATGATAGATCTTGGTTTATTCAGTTTTATTTTAGATTTATTTTACAAATCTAACAATTCCTCCTACTGCTCTCAACCCATTCGCAGCAGCTGCAACCCTATTTTTGTTTAGTTTAATCCATCCAATTGGTGGCTTTTCCCATCTGATTTCTCTAATCATCAGTTGGCTATTTAGACCACCCATCCTTTTATTTAACATCGCATATTTTGACAGGCCATTACTTCTCCAAATTATAACGTCTATACTAAGAAATTCACCACTAAAATATAGCTCCATTCCTGCTTTTCCACACATGTCGACAGAGATTTGCAAAAAATAGATTCCAAGGAATATTATTAACAAGACAAACCTGATCATCTCCTAAGCTCATAATGAGCCATGCAATTCTATCCAGATTAAAGAAGTATGGTGTTTATTGCTGGGCACAAACCTCCTTATTTCTACAATTGATGGGTAGTCACGTAAAATATGCAAGATTGATTCCATCGTGTTACCACAAAACGAACAAGTTAGTTCATTAGTCAACTCATGCCTACACTATTCAATTTTAGTGAGCAATTTTCATCTCATTGCAGTCAAATAAACTGAATAACCTATTGCGATCTAGGAAGTTTCTAAGCCAAACTCTATCTACTATCTTCGGCTTCCCAAGCATTCTGCATCAAGACATTTTAAGCCTTTTTAATAGAGAATGGGCCCTTGTCATCATTTTTCTACATGCAACGATCTATCCTATACTCTGAATTTGGAGCTATGATATTAACAATGTGTAATAGGATTTCATGCCTCAAGCACACTTTTCTAGTTTAGTCCAAAACCACCTATCGTTGGCGTCAACCATATCCTTAACCAGTACCTGTGGATTAGGAACATTCTCTCCAACAAAATAGTTACGTAATGGCCCTATTCAAGGAATCCAACAATCTTCCCACAAGTGGACGGATGCACCATCACCTATTGACCATATCACATTTTGTCTGAGTTTACCCGAAACACTTGAGACACTACTCCAAAAGGTCAAACAATTCCATCGTTTAATGGATAATGGGCACCTCTCTATAACTTCATACTTTTGTCTTAACAATTTCACTTAAAGGACTTTAGTCTCGTTAACAAGAGTTATTCTAAGCTTAAGCCAGAACGCTTTATTTCCCCCCGTATTTTCTGTAACCCCAGGCCCACATTATTCGAAGGTTGAAATATAGTCTCTCAATTCACCAATAGGATCTTTTTACTCGTCTCACCTTGACCCCCAAATAAATTTGCTAATAATTTTTTATATTGCAGAACATATGCTAATAGGGAGCATGACAGTTTGCATGAAATATTGAGGAATCACTGAAAGCACAGTCTTGGCAAGTAATACCCGTCCTGCCTTGGATAGAGTTTTCGGAAACCACCCAATCAACTTATCATTCAACTTATCAATTATGAAATGGTTCATACTACTCAACTTTCGACCATGAATAATAGGCGTACCAAGATACTTCCCCAAAATTTCAAATCTTTGGAATCCAAGTCATTGATAAATCATATCCACAAGACTAGCATCAATATTTGGTGAGACGAAATTTGTGTTTTAGCTGCATTTACTCATGTCTAGAGCAATTACCAAATTGATTCAACACCCTAGAAACAACCTCCATTTGTAAGTGGGCAAAAAGAATAAGATCATCGATGAAGAACAAATGTGAAATTGAATTACCACTTTGAACTAATTAAAAGAACTCCCATATACCTTTATCCACTTCCTCATCTATGTTATGACCCAACCTCTCCATACATAAAAAAATAGTATAGTGTGTTGGATCTTATGCCTTAAGTGCAATATATTTGTTTGACCACTTATAATTTTTTCGAATAGATTGATTAATAAAATTATTTATGAATTACATTAATATCCATTTTATAATGTACTCATCTGTTTTTTGCATGTAAATCAAAATAGAAGTAAATATTAGCTTACTAGTTGTCTAAGGTATAACTAATACTAAGCAATATTACATGGTTTGATCGTAATACAAAAGGACAATTTTTATTAGTAGCAAACCTAAACATGTTCTTAGTTTAATTGAAAATGAGCAAGCCGATTGAAAGACTAATATGCCTTCTATCAAATCCAAATGGGGAGATGCTTAGTCATGGGCATCGAAGTGGATGACTCCCAAAAGATAGAGACATAAATGTGACTAACTAGACTGACAGTACATCGAACAAGACCCAAGTAGAACAGATTTTGAATCCGTTTATGGATTTACTCACTCGTGACGTTCATAGTGTGACATACCTTAATCCTGAGTGCATGATAGATTATGTATGCATGACTCGTATACTTTGATGTAAGTAAAAGTCTGAGTTCAAAAAGGTAAGGAATTGAAAGCTGGTGCGTTGGACATACGACTTTTATAATATGTAGCATCATTCACAATAGTGAAATTCATAACCTAAGGCATGGATAAATGATATCCTCTCATTAGCATTACATGATAGATGAAAAGTAAATGTGACAACGGGTTATTTGTCTTTATGACAAATGACTTAATTACTATTTGATAGTAGTTGACTTTTAATGAAGGAAGATGTAATGGTTACCATGAGATAAAATAGGATCATATTGGAAGAACAAATTTATCTCAAAGAGATTAAGGATATCTTATGAGGATAGCACATTTATAACAAGGTCATTGGACGAGCATTGGTCAAGAAGATTTCATAATGGTATGCCATTAGGGAGAGCTCAGTCACGATACTATAATGAAATGATTTCGTGGCTAAATGACTTTATAATTAATAGGCTAAAAGCTTAAACGTAATTATAAATCATTTGAACCTTAATCACATATGTTCAATTGGTCCCTCTGCTAGCTTGTTGAAACCAGAAATGAATTGCATGTTGAATTAAATGAACATAAATGATAAAGTTAGAGAAGTAAGTAACATTTGGAAATGAATCTGGTGTTCTCACTAAGTATGGAAATGACTTGAGAATTAATTTATGGTTTTTCGAATTATTATTTAATTAATTAAATAATTGAAGTTCAAAAATAAAATAAAATAAATTAGTCATAGTGAATTTGTTGAATATAGAAAAATTAAATATATTTTCTCATAGATTCTTTTACGGTAAAGTTACAATGATTTTAACGGAATCAAAATCAGGTTGAGAAAATTATTTAATTGGAAAATTAATTTATAATTTTTATTTTGAGAAACAAAAGAATATGTATTGGGTTAGATTGAATTATAAAGTGCTGAGTTAAAAGGTCAGGAAGCACTTATAATTTGACTAATATAGGAGAGACCCAAAGATCCTTATATTAAATATAAGGGGGCGACAAACCCTAGTATTTTTAACTAAAGTTGCCACTCCTCTCTCACCTAGTTCAATTAGGGGATTGTTTTTCTATTAAATAGGCATTAAATGCTTCTACTAATTCAACTAGGGTTTTACTTGCTCTCCCTATAAATATATGGCACCGATAGGGCAAAAAAAGGAATAAGTTTCATAAAACTTTGAGATATTATTATTCTACTAAAAACTAGTGAGAATTTATTTTCTAGAATAAATTCTACTTTCTAATAATAACGATTTTACCAGTTTATATTAAGAAAGAGATTTACTTTCCTACTTAAATTAAAGAAAAAATTTCATGGTTCTGTGTTTGATTCAAAAGTGTTCAAGCCCACACTCGAAGCAATTCGTGGTTCAAGAATAGCGGAGAAGGTCGTTAGATTGAAAGTTAGGAACGACAAAAATCCGTCTAGCCCAAAACACAGTTGTGATTTCGGGGAAAAGTTTATTACTATAAATATCACAAACCCACTTGGTTTTCAAAATTTTATTTTTTCGTTGTGCAATAAAATCGTTTTCAAATCATATTTTTTCCAACACGGCGATAGAGGGTGACCCTATCTTACTCCTCATAATACAAGCCATTCAACTGAATCTTTGTGGTAATTGTCGAAACATAATGCATAATGGTCCGAATAATGTTTAGAGTGAATTGAGCTTCAATTAAAGAATTGACTACGAAGTCCCAATCAATCCTATTATAAGCCTTTTCCAAATCCACTTTGATAGCCATCCAACCTTTATTACTTTTACATTGTCGCATGGAATGAATCACCTCCTGAGTGATAAGAATGTTTTCAGTAATATTACACTTTGTAATAAAAATATTTTGATTCTGCGCGATCAGATAGGGCATAATCTATTTCAACCTTCGTACAATTACTTTGGTGATAACTTTATATAACACTGAGCACAAACTAATTGGTCTAAATTGAATAAAATTCTATGGCTTGGTGACTTTAGGAATCAATACTAGTAATGCTCTATTTACTTCTAGCTCAATGGCACCACCTATACAGACATCTCGTACCATTCGACAAATTGACTCCCCAACAATTCCCTATTTACTTTAAAAAGAATTGTACATGCGAACTATCTAAACTCGGCGTTTTCAAAGGAGCCATGTCAAACATAACTTCTGTAATATCCTCATTAAAAGGAATTGAACCCAACATTTATAAAACTTCACTTCACAACTCAAGAAATTTACCAACAACAGGAAATTTTTCAAAACTCCTATCCTCTTTCTTGTAAAGAGTACTGAAAAAACAAATTGCCTCTCTCAGTAGAACTTCATCGTCAAAACACTATTCCCCATCAGCTAGTCGAAGTGTAGATATTTGATTGTGTTTCTACCTCACTCTAGATTTATTATGAAAATATTTAGTATTTATATCCCCTTTCAATAATTAATCAACTCTTGAATTTTGTTCCAAATTAGTTCTTCATGGTCCAACGTCTTTTGTAATTATATATAGAGTTCAACTCCAAGTGATTTAAGAGTGTACTATCATGTCTTTTCCTCACTTTTTGAATTCCTTCTAGCCTTGCCAACATCTATTTTTTCCTTCATCCAATGCTACCAAAAAATTTATCATTCCATTATTCAGCCGTAGAAGAGAAACATCAGACTGTCTCTATAATATTTGAACAAAACTTCCAATTACTTTTAACCATAGTTGAAAACTCCTCATGATCGAGCCAATCGGAAAAATATCTAAATCTACGTTTTCTAGGAGCCATCACTTCACTGAAAGTTTTAATTAGTAGTGGTCGATGATTGGATCTTATCTTTAACAAATGATGAACTTTTGGACTATTACATATTCCATGATCCATCTAATAAAAGCTTTCCTATTGTTTAAATTAAATGTTGGTCCACTATATCCCATATCCATTAGCCCCCAATTAAACATAAAATCTTGAAAATCTCTACAAGGTCTCATAGAGCTTGAACATCCCTGTCTATCTTCAAAATGTAAAATGGCATTAAAATCACCTACCACAGTTTACAAACTAATTACAGAAAAAACAATATTACTTAGATTATCCTAAAGAGCTTGTCTTAGACTTATTCGGACTTCCATGAAGAAAAGTAATCCATAGAAAAATGCAAAAAATAAGCACTTATCTAAAATTTAAATTATCGATGCTCGTCAAGTCCCTTTTTAATCGTCTCCACTACTAGTGCTTTCCCATTGGCACCCTCGAAACTGAAATTTCCATTAGTGTTGAATATACCAACAAAAGCTTTCATTGTATCAATTACCCAAACTTCTTAACCCATACCTGTGACCGTGTCTATCTCTTCCTTTCGCATATGTTCATTGATATTGATTCTACCCCCTCCATCTTTATCCCGGGGGGTTCAAATTCCCCAATCGTTTTCCTCCTCTCACTTGTAAAGCCATTATAGGAATTGTTAACTAGAATAGTCGACGAGAGCCTTTTTCCTCATCAATTACTGATGGGAATCGAAACGACCAAATATAAATTCCTACAACAAAAAAATACTAAATAGTAGTGTAAAGTAGTAGGGTCGATCCCACAGGGATTAAGACTCCTAATTTTCCTATTTTTTTGTGACCAGATTTCTAAGTTTAGGCAGCTGTCGTGCCTTCGACTTGAATGTGCAAATTTGTAAAATAAATAAACAAGGGGGAAATTTAGTTTATAAAGAAAATAAAATAAAAAAATATATAATAAAATAAAAAAATAATTATGTTTGCAAAATAAAGTGAATTAAATTAAATCGGTAAATTAAATATATTAAAGCCTAGCCTCAGCCTTGGTACACTCCGAACTTGAACTGATCCTTGAAAAATGGATTTTCCCTTCCAAGCGATAAGTTGGTTATAGCGATCAAGAATGTCCTAACCACCAATTCTTCCTTTCCTAGTTGATTCTGAAACGACTTGCAAACCAATCCTTACCGATTGTGTAATTATGAAACATGCATTCGCAATTCAAGACCCCGACAGCCTTCCGTTTTGAAGAACTCAACTCGAATCAACGACATCAACCACATGAGTCATTTAAATCTGATCACTATCTCCTTTAACGAAATCCGATTGACTTTTTCCTCCTGAACACGCCAATTTGTTTGTGGGAATTCGAATACAGCATGGTCGACTCAACTTCCCAACTATACACCAAACAACTCCAACCCAACGTGTGTTTTTTGAATTGAAGTTAAATTGACTTTAAAGGATGAATTTGTACTATCCCATATACCAGAGAGATATTAGATACTGTGTTGAAAAGTTCTTAGTGTGAGTTCATATCTCACGATTGTATTTGTAACACCCCAAATCAGGCGTAGACGTTATGGTCGAATCTGGGAATGGTACGAAGAAGGGTTTTGAAGTCAATCTTATTTTGTCAAAATTTCTCATTTTAGTTGTTACTAAAAGAGTCCACATTTTTGGAAAAACTTATTATCACACTCTTTAATGAAACCATCATTTATTGCCCTTTTAAGTAGAACGTAAAATTTCTAGCGGAAGTTTGTAAGTCGTTATAGCTAAAAATCAAGCTTGTGTTTTCAAAAACATTTGTTTGCGTAAAACCATTATTTGCAGAATGTTTTAGTTTAAAAGTCAAAATGCATCCAAAACCCCAAATTATAAACAAAAAGTTTAGAGAGTCCATAAATTACAAAACTCTCAAAATAATCCAGAATTTAAATAAAATCTTAAATGAAACCAGTTCGCGAACTTGTGGTCACTGCTGAGACTCTGTCGCACCAACTCACCTATGTATGAGGATTACCTGGACAGAATGGACAAACAGATATGAGTTTTCATAAACTCAGTGTGTAACTAAACAGAGTCATACATACAGATAAACTCAAATTTCTCAGTATATCAGAACAGAAGCGGACATAAGTCCTTAACAGAATCAGATCATATCATAATCGGATTATCAAAAACATACAGATATGCAAAGTCTTACCCCTATCCTCTACACACCATCTTTGACCATCCCAACACACCATGTAGGGCATAAAACACTTACCTATCCCTACACACCACATACTGTCTTTACGACACTTATCAGAATAGTATGCAGCCAAGCTGCTAGTATATCGGTGAAATGTCGCCTCACAAAACACTTCCTCCATATATACAAATCTCACCCAATATATAGATACATAATACAGATATACAGATGTAACAAAGTTAATATGTCTCGCATGCTCATATACAGATAACATACATGTTATTACGAACCAGTCAAAACATACATATCAATTTCTAAATGCTCAAACCAGTCTATCAGAATAACATATATCATGCATTAGGGTTTGTTTTGCCCTTATCGACCTTACTGAAGGCCCACAGTCAATCAGAACGACGTATGTGACCTTAAGAAAAATTTTAGAATTTTGAGCCCATATGCCCTTGTGGCCCACACACCTGTGTGGCATGCCTGTATGGGCCCATACACCCAAATCGGACTAGCCTGTGTGACCCACATGGCCACACACACTCCCGTCACACGGTCATTTGTTACACAGGACCGGGCACATGCCTAAGTGGCATCGACAGGCCACTTTTTAAACTTTTGTCGAACCTTATTTTCTTCTGTTTTCGTTACACACCTGGTTCGATTTCCATAGCAACTTAAACGATGAAATTCGTAGCACCCTCGAGACAGCGATCCACACAATCACTTCGCCAAAAAAGCACTTACTAACACACGATTCTCTCCAAGTTATTCAGTAAACACAAACCAAAAAAAACAGTTAACAAGAAAAACCCTTCAACACCATCAAAACCCCCAATCAGTCATCCATTCCATAATGAAACTTAAGCCAAATCACACACTTACCAAACGACAAAAATCGAACTCAACGACAGAGATTCCCAAACAAAGCTTGAATTTTCGTTTGAATTAGAAAAGAAATAGAAACAGAAGGCGAAAACCAAGAAAGAAAAAGAAAGAGAGACAAAATATGAAACGTGAAAAGTAGAGGCTAATTTTTAGGAAAGAAGAAAAAATAAAAATAAAAATAAAAATCAAATCATATCCTCGAAATAACTAACCACTCCATCTGTAACATCCCGAAATAGGGCCTAAACGGAATAGTGGTTGCGAAACCACAAATCCGAGGTAGAAAAATTTATTTTATTATTATTTTGAGGTCTATGATATGTTTGCATGATTGTGTGAAAAGTTCGTGAAGAAATTCTATGCATAAAGTGCTTAATTTGAAATTAGGGACTAAATTGAATAAATTGTAAAACTTGTGTTCTAGAAGTATTTTGCATAAAATTGAATTAGACTATTAATTAGAGGTCCTTAAAGGGTAATTTGACCAATTTTAAGTTCATGGAAAAAAATTAGGACATGGAAGGAATTTTTGAAAGTTTAGTAAGGAGGGGCATTTTGGTCATTTGGTTATTAACATTAATAAAAAGGTAAAAAGATGACAAATTTGTATCATCTTCTTCATTAGCACGAAATTTCAAGGGTTGTCCATAGCTAGGGTTTGTTTCAAGCTTTCAAGCTCCATAGTAAGTGATTCCAAGCCCCGTTTTTAATGTTCTTTACGTTTTCGGAGTCCCGGTAGCTCGATAAAGCTTATGCTAGCAATAATTTAAGTTAGGGTTCATATTTGGAAAAATACCCATAGGTGAAATTTGTGTATTTTGGTGTTTTATGATATATTATGAGGTTTTAAATTATGTTAGACAATTTGTACTATTCGGTTTTAAGCAAAAACGAGTAAAAGGACTTAATCGGTAAAAATACCTAATAGTCATAAGTGCATGTTAGAGTATGAATTTGATGCTGCCATAGAAGGGAAAAATGACCAGCATGTCATAAAACATAAGAAAATAGGCTGAAGTTTAATTTACTGAGCTTTGGGGCAAAAGTGTAAATATGCAAAAGTTTAGGGGCAAAATGTAATTTTTCCAAAGTCTGAGTAAAGGACTGTTTTGATAAATTTTGATATTAAATAAGTTAAATTTGCTATTATAGATCAAGAAGAGCGAAATTCGGGAGTAGATCGGGGAAAAGAAAAAGTAAAGGATTAAATTGTAAAGTTTAGTCACATTTTGTATCGAGGTAAGTTTACAGATAAATAAATGCAATGTTCTTTTATTTTACATTATTATTGTTAATTTCAGAATTTATATACTTATTTTATGAGGATATTTAAAGTCGAATTAAAGTAGTAATGACAGAAAAAAGCATTAGGAAGCCTCGTTTGAACCTTAGGAATATTAGGATATTGGGGTTGACAGGACGGACGGACGAGAAATGAGCCATGTAAGTCCATATCAGTTATATGGCTTTGGAGACAGGAATGAGCCATGTAAGCCCATATTATATATATATATATATGGCATTGGAGACAGAATAATTCATGTAAGTCCATGTCGAAGACATGGCATTGGCGAGATATTGATAGACGAGAACGACCCAAAGATCCTTAGTATTCGAGAGTGGTTCAATGGGTCATTGTACACTTTAAATTACAGTGAATTATCAGCAAAAGGGAAGGTAGATTATATTTATGAATAGTGAAAGGTCGGGTAAGAAAGAAAGTAAGTGAGTAAAGAAGAAGGTAGAAAATGAGAAGTAAAGAAAGTTTATGAGGCTAGGTGACATTATGTATAATTATTCATTATGTTGAATGTTGTAATTTATTTGCTTGTAAGCTTACTAAGCCTAGTGCTTAATCTCTTTATTTTATTCTTCTTATAGTACTTATCTAGCCACTCGGGGATCGAAGGAAACGTCGGAGGCCGATCACACTATCCAAGAAATAACTCGGTATAATTAGACGTTTTGTTTTGTGTATGGCATGTATAGAAACTTAGCTATCTTTAGTATAATATGAACAATGAATGATGTGTAAATGCTTGCTAGAGACTAGCTAATAAAAATGGCCGATGATATGCATGTTTATTAATATGTATGATTGAATGGTGGTTATCACATGAAAAATATGAAAAATGTGAAAGTAACCTAAAAACAGATTCAAATAACAGAAATGACGTGACTTTGAAAAATCACTAAAAATTGTGTAAACATATTTTTAAGATGAATAATATATGAAATTAAAGCTTATTATGTCTATTTTCTTATGGAATAAGCAAAACAGGTAAAGGTATTATATTTTATGAGATATCTGAGTTTTAGTGAAACAGGGTCAGAGCAATTTC
This sequence comes from Gossypium anomalum, assembly GCA_025698475.1. Taxonomy (NCBI): domain Eukaryota; kingdom Viridiplantae; phylum Streptophyta; class Magnoliopsida; order Malvales; family Malvaceae; genus Gossypium; species Gossypium anomalum. The sequence continues at coordinate 69,988,129 of CM046967.1, forward strand.
TAGATCCCCTATTTCAACTTTGGAAATTCACCATAAATTGTAAAAAAATAATTAGGTGGTGTAATTTATATGGTTAGAATACTTATTGAATCTAGTTTTAATAGAAACAAACAGTATAGTTGTATTAATTTTTTATATGGAGAAAAGTGGTTTGTAGTAAGTAGAGGTCAGTACAGTCAACTTCTGAAATAGGGGTAACTTTAACTAATAAACTGTACTAATTGGCTAAGTCAAAAATTCTAGAAAAAAATTTGTGGATAGATATATGAGTCTAGTTTCAGGAAAAATTTACGGATCTAAATTTTGAGTTTCGGAACTCAAGATATGAATTTTTAGGCGACTACGATGCAGAATGACAGCACATTCCGAAAAGTTTAAATAAAAAAAAATTTTAAAACTATTTAAGTGATAGATTAAGTTTAGTAATGCCTCGTGCTCGATTTTGGCAACAGTCTCGGGTAAGGGGTGTTACACCATCCCACTCTCAAATTACTACCCAGAATTTAATTTCAAAACCAATTCCACCCCAACACACTTAATCCAAAACTTGCAAACATAAAACCCTTGTTGCACACGTCACAACTTGAAGCCAAGACCTCAAGCACACACCAATATCACTTAACCACTGAAGCAGATACTCATTTATAACATAATTCATAGAAACAAAGTTAAATAATTCAGGGCGTTACAGTATTATCTGAGCAATAACCGGGCCAAAGCTAAAATGAAATTAGTTAAGCATGAGATTAATCATGCTAGTTGGCGTATGAAAATGATTTTAAATGAAAATGGTGGAAAGTGGAAAGGGAATTAGGAAGCAATTTTGTCAAAATAGTAAAATGGGGAAAAAATGGCAGAATGCTGGTAACTTAGCACTGACGCGTGAAAGAAAAGAAAGGAATGAATTCTATTCAATTTCCAAGTGTGTTCTAGTGTGTTTTTCAAAGGCCATCACACACCCTATTTATATACATATAATATGCTAAAATTAGCCTAACTCACCTAACAACCAATTACATGAAATCACACTCATATAAGATTTTTTTTTCTAAATATGGCTTTTACAAAGTTAAAAATCTGATCAGCCCTTATATGTCTCCAAATTTTTTATTTGACCCCCTTTTTTATTCATTGTGCTCCAATTTAGTCCTTTTCTGCTTGTTTTTGAATTAAAGCATCAGAATTTCGTTCTTGATAGAATTTAAACATAAAACCAATTTAGTAGGAAGTAATTCAAGAATTAATTGATTTGAACATGTAAAATATGCAAAATAAACATGCTATCAAATCCCCCATAGTTAGCCTATGCTTGTCCTCAAGCATATTGTATGTTCCTATATTAGAACCTATCCAATAATTTCTCAAAAATCAAGCCTCTCTTCTGCAACCATGACCAATGCAAATAATTTAGGTGAAAATGAATAAGTGTTGAAATACTCAATTTAATCAACAATTGTCTATAAAATTCAAACATGTAATTTCAATCATTTCACTAAATTAAAATTGAACCAAAATTTGCAAGGTATTTATTCTCAATTAATTATGCAGTAAAATTGGGACATAGTCAAACCTTTTTATGCGAAGTGAGATGACAACCCAAGCACCTTATCCCGATTACTCAATTTGACACGTCTCCAAAGGGACTATTTTTCCCTACTCATGGTAGCTCGGTTACCGGAGTGTTTGCAAGTTCCTAGTCCGTCACTCGAACTTTTTAACACGAAATGAGATGACAACCCGAACACCTCATCTTGGTTACTAAATTCGGTCACATTCTCGAAATCTTCACTCATAACTTAAACCATCAGGGGAATAGAATTAATTATTCTTTTTTTTTCTATTTCTTTTTTTAAATATATTTAAAATCAAATAACTAAGAATGATATGCTTACCAAGAAAATTTATAAAGAATCAATTTTCATGAAACAATCTAATTACAATATTTCAACTTTATAACACACATGTCGATTAAACTAAATAATGAACACTTTAATTCAAGAACCACCCAATTAACTAAATTAACTAAGCATTGGAATTAGAGGCTCAATATCAAAATAATTAACGAATAAACCTAGCATAAGAATTAACAAATGCAAAAGAAAAACAATCATGCATACTTACTAATTCAACACGCCCTACTTAACCCACATTGCCCTCAATATGTAATAATAAAAGAATAAATAAGAAAGAGAAGGGTCAAGTATACTCTCCGTGTCCTAGCATAAGAATTAACAAATGAAAAAGAGAAACAATCATGCATATTTACTAATCCAACACCCCTTACTTAACCCACATTACCTTCAATGTGTAATAATAAAAGAATAAATAAGAAAGAGAAGGGTTAAGTATACTCCCTGTATATGTTTAATTTGATAGAGGGTGGTTTGGGTAGATTGGGTTGGTTCTGGTCGGTTTGGTCCTAGATGTATGTTTCAACTAATGATAGCACTAAAATTTCACAAGATGTGCCCATGCCACAAAAGAAATTCTTGGAAAACAACACATAGATCAAATACTAATCTTATTATTTTTTATTTTCAATACAAATTAAACTAAAATTCAAAATTAAATAAATTAAAATACATATGGGTTGCCTCCCAAAAAGCGCTTTTGTTTAACATCATTAGCTCAACGACCTAAAAGTTTATTTAACCGACTCCTCGAAAAATAATTCCTCCACCATATGTACTTGGAAATTTTCGTAAAAGGGTTTTAACCTTTTCCCATTGACTTTAAAACTTTTTCCAGACTCCTCACTTTTAATTTCAACTAGACAATGAGGAAACAATTGATTTATAATAAAAGGACCAAACCATTTGGTTCGAAGTTTACCTGGAAAATTCTTAGTGTAAGATCGTAAAGTAACATCTTCTAATCAATTGAAAATTGTTTGTGGGATATTTTCTAGTCATGGAACACCTTGGTTTTTTTTTTTTTTTATAGACTTGGGCATTTTCATATACATCATGCTAGATTTCTTCGAGCTCTTGAATGTTTAATATCCAATAATCCCTTATAGTGTCCAACTCCATGTTGAATTGCTTTACAGCCTAAAATGCCTTGTGTTCCAACTCTACTGAAATTTGACGTGGTTTACCAAATATGAGTTGGTAAGGGGACATGCCTATGGGTCCCTTGTAAGTAGTGTGATAGGCCCACAGTGTATTGTTTAATCATAGGCTCCAGTCCTTCTGATCTAGTTTCATGGTCTTCTCGAGAATTGACTTTATTTCACGGTTTGAGACTTCTGCTTGTCTGTTTGTTTGTAGGTGATAAGTCGTGGCCACACATTGTGTTACCCCATACTTTTTTAATTGTGCACCGATTACCTTGTTGTAGAAATGTGTTCCTTGATCGATGATCAATGCTCGCGGTGTGTCAAATCTGGAAAAAATAGAATTCTTTAAAAAATCCAATACAGTTTTAGCATCAGCACGACGGGTAGCTTTAGCTTCTACCCACTTAGACACATAATCTATAGCAAGAATAATATAAATATTACCAAAAGTTGAAACAAACAGACCCATGAATATAATGCCCCATACATAAAATTTTTTGCATATATGTATAGGAGTTAAGGGCATTTCATTCATTTGGCTTAAATTACCCACTTTTTGGCATCACGAAAAATATGTGGCCAAAACAATCCACATTCAAGTACTTTGTAGGCAGTACGTTTAGGACTGAAATGCCCTCCACAAGCGTAAGAATTGCAAAAAATTTAGGATGGATTGTACCTCAATTTTAGCGACACATTGTTTAATTGCCTAATCGGAATAGTGTTTCCATAGGTATGGATCGTCCCAAATATTATATCACAAGTCTCGCTTGATTTTTTCCTTTTTAGAACGTGATAAAGTTAGTAATTCAACATATCTGCGTACCATGGGTAAATTTCTTGGGCTGATAGAAAATTTTCATCTAGAAAATCGTCCTTAAGAGGAGTGGCATCTTTTGGTAAGGGTATTCGGCTCAAATGGTCAGCTACCAAGTTCTCACATCCTTTATTATCTTTAATCTCAAGATTAAATTCTTGTAAGAGTAGAATCTATCAGATTAACCTTGGTTTTGCCTCATTCTTCCCGATCAAATATTTTAATGCTGCATGATTAGAAAAAATAATAATTTTAGTACCTATCAAATATGATCTAAATTTTTCCAAAGCAAAGACAATAGCTAATAGTTCTTTTTCAATGGTTGAATAGTTTCTTTGGGCGACATCTAATGTTTTAGAGGCGTAAGATATGACGTGAGGTTCCTTCCTAATTCTTTGCCCACGGACGGCTCCCACACTATGGTCACTAGCATTGTACATGAGCTTGAAGGGATAATCCCAATTTAGTGGTTGTACTATGAAAGCTGAAACAAGCTCATGCTTGAGTGTGTCAAATACGTCCTTACATATTTGATCGAATTCAAACTCTTTGTCTTTTTGCAAGAGGTTGTAGAGGTTGCGAAATCTTTGAAAAATCTTTTATAAAGCTATTGTAAAACCCTGCATAACCAAGAAAAGAGCAAATTTCCCTCACAGTTGTGGGGTACAGAAATGAGTTGATAACAATAATATTGACCTTATCAACTGCTATTCCTTTAGCAGAGATAATATGTCTTAAAATTAATCCCTTATGTAGCACCCAGCAATCGAATCCTACACCGGGATGAGATACGAGGTGTTACCCCACTTAAACACATGCATTCCAACGTTTTCGAATTAATACGACTTGATCAAATTTAAAACTTTTCAAACTTTGTCTAAACCCTCTTTAACATGGGCCTACAAGGCCTCAAACATCTATTTGAAACTATTTGGGACCAGCTCGGGTCCTTAACCGATCTTAAAAAAAATACCCTTGAATAGGGTACACGCCCGTGTGGATGGGCAACACACCCGTGTGGTCATTAAGAGATGGCCGTGCTGATGGCCTATGTGACACACACGGCCTAAGCATCTAGGTACACGCCCGTGTCCCATGCCCGTGTGAATTTAATTCTAAATTCGAACCTACAGGGGTTTTCACACAGCCTGACAGGTATATCATGGATAGAAAAGGTACCCGTGATCACATCAGAAGACTCTGCCTCTTCACAGGCACGTATAGCATAAGTCCTTGTAGGCGCTCTGCCCTCGGACCTCACTGCAGCATCTCTTGGCGCACCTCTACTATTAGCCCACTGCCCAGGTTTTTCTGTGGTCTACCCCTCGCAGGAGCACTATTAGCCCTCACATCTTGCTTTTTCTCTTTCTTATGTAACTCAGGGCAGTCTCAGATAAAGTGGTCCAAAGATCCACATTTAAAGTAACCTCTTTCATTCCCTCAGCACTCGCCGAAATGACGTCTACCATACTGCGAACACTCTGGCCTATTTGGCCGAGCACTATCGACACTCACAATTGAAATGGTCTAGGCTTTAGAAGCTGTGTTCTGCTTGTTCTTGCCCTTATTTGAGTACCCTACTGAAGTATTCAATCGGGTAGTGAACTCCCTCGATCTCTTGGATGAGGTTTGATGTGATTTCCCCATCTGTCTTTTTCTTAAGTCTTAGGACTTGATATCAGCTTTTCTCTTCTCTTTGGCCAATTCCTCGGCCTTACACGCCCTCTCCACGAGCACTACGAATTCCCTTAGTTCCAAGATGCCAACCAATAGTTGGATGTCTTCATTTAATCCATCCTCAAATCTCTTGCACATGATGGCTTCGGTAGATGCGCACTCCCTAGCATACTTACTGAGCCTCACGAATTCATGCTCATACTCTGTTACTGTCCTTCGGCCCTGCTTCAATTCTAGAAATTCCTTCCTTTTTTGATATATAAATCTTTGACTAATGTACTTCTTTCGGAATTCATTCTGAAAGAATCCCTAAGTTACTCGCTCTCTCGGTACGACAGACACGAAGGTGTTCCACCATTGATACGCTGAATCTCGCAGGAGTGACGCTACGTACTTCACACACTCCTCCGGTGTGCACGATAATTTTTTGAATACCCTGATGGTATTCTCCAACCAACACTCAGCCCTTTGTGGGTCATCATCGATACTTGCCCGAAATTTTTTGGCCCCATGTTTACGAATTCTGTCCACTAGAGCTTTCTCTCTCTGAGCAATCTATGCTCCTAGAAAAGCTATATGAACGGGTTGAGGAATTGAGGAAGGTGGGGGAGGTGGGGTGTTCGGATTCGCATTAACAAACTCCGTGTACCAGGCATCCATCATATGGAGGTAAGCTTCTCTAGCCCCTTTGCCCTGACTCAGTGTCACAAGTCCACTATCTACTGGCGCGGTCCCTTCAGCGAGAGCCGACGCATTACTTTCCATGTCTTTCGCCGTAGCTACGTCAGGATCCATTTACTATATAAATAAAAACACAATTTATCTCGTCAGGAGTCGTCGTACTATCAATATACAGTTATGGCATGTAGAACTAGACTCGTACTGACACTAGGTTAGTCCTAGAACTAGCTAAACTAAGCTCTGATACCACTAAATGTAACACCCCAAACTCGAATCCTACACCGGGACGGGATACGAGGCGTTACCCTACTTAAACACATGCATTCCAACGTTTTCGAATTAATACAACTTGATCAAATTTAAAACTTTTTTAAACTTTGTCTAAACCCTCTTTAACATGGGCCTACGAGATCTCAAATGTCTATTGGAAACTATTCGGGACCAGCTTGGGTCCTTAACCGACCTAAAAAAAAAACCCTTGAACAGGGCATACGCTCGTGTAGATGGGCAATATGCCCGTGTGGTCATTAAGACATGACCGTGCTGATGGCCCGTGTGGCACACACGGCCTAAGCATCTAGGGACACACCCGTGTCCCATGCCTGTGTGAATTTAATTCTAAATTTGAACCTACAAGGGTTTTCACACAGCCTGACACACGCCCGTGCCTATGGCCCGTGACCCTCACATGGCCATGACACACCTGTGTCCTAGCTCGTGTCTAAAAACCTTGACATAAGGTTTTTGATGTCAACATCCAATTTAGGGCACACGGCCAAGGCACACGCCCATGGCCAGAAGCCGTGTCCTCCACACGGCTGAGACACACGCCCGTGTCTTTTCCTGTGTATCTACTACCATGCATGTTGACTTGAAAATTTTACGTGCAGGGGACACACAGCCGGGCAACACACCCATGGGGCTGGCCGTATATCATACACGGCCTAGACACACGCCCGTGTGTATACCCGTGTGGACAATATAAAGCTATCTACCAAGCCTTTGCCACCTTGAAAACACAGTCGAACACCAACCAATAAACCAAAATCTAAATTAATGTGATTTCACAACCAATCAACCATAGCTAAAACCTATATACAATTCATATATTCAACCATACCAACAACTTCACATTCGTGAAAGACTACTTTGCATTTATATAATATCTTTCAATATTAGCTATTTTTTATGACCTTATACAAAATGAATCAAAATGCTAAAGTAAGCTAACACATTTGGCAAATTAACATTGACACAAAATTCTAAAGTCAGGGTCCTATACATGTCATAATTAAAATAAAATATCTAACTATACCAAGCTTCGGATGATAGTGTGATCGATGCCTCCGACGTCCGTTGATCCACGAGCTAATTAGACGGCACTATAGGAAAATGGAAAGAAATAGGGTAAGCATAAAGCTTAGTAAGTTGCATGAACATAAATATGACAACAACTTTACTATTCATCATCATACTCATAACAAAAAAGTAGGCATAAGCATGACTTATTCGTCACTATCCAATACAATTCACATAGCATATACTAAGCTCAAATCTCATGCATTTCATTTAGGTACCTGTATCAATCACAACATGGTTATACTTTTCTCGTTTAACCTAAACTGTAACTCTCACCATTAAACCATTTGAAATGCTATCGGATATTCACTAAGCCTCAAACATAGGGTATAATACTGATGCCATGTCCCAGACATGGTCTTACACTGGCTCATCCATCAAGTCGATGCCATGTCCTAAACATGGTCTTATACTGGCTTATCCATCAAGTCGATTCCGTGTCTCAGACATGGTCTTACACTGACTCTCACGTATCTGTGCTGATGCCATGTCCCAGACATGGTCTTACACTGACACATCTTGTAGCCGATGCCTGTCCTAGACATGTCTTACACTGGCTTACATCTCGAGGCCGATCATGTCCCAGACATGTCTTACACTAGCTTTTGTCTCAATGTGGTCTTACACTAGCTCTCATAATGTGGCCGATGCATGTCCCAGACATGTCTTACAGTAGCACACAAATAACCCGAGTGTCATGGCATGAATATTCGATTTATTTCCTAAGGTTCAAACGGGAGTTCTACTATCTCAATATTCATCATACATAATCATTTCCACAAACAAGCAATTTATGCTATATTACTTCAAACACTTATAATAACAATGTAGTTGTATTATTTACATACAACTTACCTTGGATTACAAAATGTAGATGACTAGCTCGGCTTAGTCCACTTGCTTCGCTTTTCCTCGGTCTAGGCCCGGATTTTGTAATTCTTGATTTATAATGATAAAAATTCATGAATTTAATCATTTTACTAATCTAGGTACTCAAAAATTTAAAATTGGCCAAAATAACCATTTTGCCCCTAGACTTTTACAAAATGACCATTTTACCCCTAGGTTTGAAAATTAATTTTTATCAAATTTCTTCATACCTTAACCTAGACGATTACTTTTTACACTAGAAGCAGTCCAAAATTCTCAATATTTCACACATTTATCACCTATTTTACAACTTATGCAAAATGGTCCTTTTTAGAGTTTTCATGAGAAATCTCTTCACAAAAGTTATTTATTTCACAACCATGATTCATTTTCTTCCATAAAATTTCAGAAAACAACATGAACACACTCATGGTAAAACCTTAGACTTTCAACCATTTTGCAAAATAGTCCCCTCAATAGCTAGATTAAGCTTTAGGGGTTTCAAAAACACAAAAATTATCAAGAAAGACCATCAAAATCACTTACTTGCAAGAGTAAAGAGTGGCTGAAATTTTGAAGCTCCAACACCTCTAAAATGGTTGATATTTTTGGTGGTGAAGAGAAAGGATGAAAAAAATGATAGTTAGCTTTAGGTTTATTATTTTTTTATCCATTAAGTCACCTAACATTTGACCATCCCTTAAATTAAGGCTCCATGTCCAGCCGCTAATATAATATTGGTCTATTTAGTTAATAAAGACCTCTATTTAGCAATTAAGCTCACAAACGCTAAAATTATTTCACCAAAATTTCATGCACTAATATAAACATGTTATAAGTCTAAAATAATAATAAAATATTTTCTCCGACTTCAGCTTGGTGGTCTCGAAACCACTGTTCTGTCTAAGCCCAAAAATCGAGCTGTTACACATTATCTACCATAAAATGACATTTTTCGTAATTTAGAATGAGACTAAATTCTAGGCATCGTTCTAAAATTTTAGTGAGATTTGATAGAAATTCATTGAAAGAATTACCATATATTGTGAAATCATCCATAAATGCCTCAATTATTTTCTCGACATAGTAAAAAAATATACTTACCGTACACCTCTGAAATGTGGCTGGCGTATTGCAAAGTCCATACGAAATTCGTCTATAGGCGAATGTGCCAAAGGGTCACGTAAATGTCGTCTTTTCTTGGTCCTTCGGTGCCACTGGAATCTGGAGAAAACTTGAATATCCATCAAGACAACAATAGTGAGATTTTCCAGCTAAACATTCTAACATTTGGTCAATAAAAGAAAGTGGAGAGTGGTCTTTTCAAGTTAAAGAATTCAACTTCCTATAATCTATGCAGACTCTCCACTTGTTTTGGACTTGAGTGGGAACTAATTCGCCTTCTAAATTTTCTATTACGGTTGCGCCGATTTTCTTGGGTACCACATGGACTGGGCTCACCCAATTACTTTCAAAAATGGGATAGATCATCCCAGAATCTAGTAACTTCTGAATTTATTTTTTCACGACCTCTATAATTAGTGGATTGAGGTGTATTTGAGCTTCTTTTTTTGGGCTCACATTCTCTTCAATCGAAATTTTGTGTATACAAGTTGAAGGACTTAAACCTTTAATATCGACAATTGTCCACCCAATTGCCCCTTTATAGTCCTTCAAGACTTGAACTAAATTCTCCTCTTCTAGTCTCGAAAGTTTACTGGATACTATCACTGGTAAAGTGTTCTCATCACCCAAGAAGGCATACTTTAAGTGTTTCAGTAATAGTTTGAGTTTCAGTTCTGAAGCCTGCAAAATAGAATGCACGAGTTTAGTTTTAGAAGGAGACAGTTCAAAATATTTACCTTGACTTCTAGGAACTTGTGGAGTCTCCATAAGAATAACGATTTCATGAATTGGCTTTTCGAACATCCTTAATTCCTCCAGTTTATCCATAATATTGAGGTCTAAACTCCTGCAAAGCAAAGTTTGTATCTCATCCTCTTTATGGTATTCAAAATATAATTTTGTTAGTGGTTCAATGATATCAACACTAGAGACATTGGACGTTGTACTGGGTCGGCCCATTGACAGATAAACATTAAATTTCACCACTTCACCATCAAATTCCATAATAAGTGTTCCACTTCGAACATCAATTTTCATATGTGCAGTGCTTAAAAATTGTCTCCCGAGTAGAATATCGGAAGAAGTTTTTGAGTTGTCATCCTTCATATCAATGATGTAAAAATTTGTAGGAAAATTTAGTTCATTTACCTTGACGAGGACATCTTCCAACACTCCTTCCGGATATACTACAGACCTATCTTCAAGTTGAATGACTACACTTGTTTCTTTCAAAAGACTCGTGTTTAGTAGTTTATAATTGCACATGGATTTTTTAATTCATATATTGCCTATTTTGCAAGTTATAGAAAACATACATTGGCCCATTCATTTAGGCTGGATTTTCTTTTGTAAAACAGTGGACACTTTTTCTCCGTCATTCACCTTTTCATTACCCAGGAGTTTTTTCTTACTTGTGCATAATTCTTTTAAGAATTTTGCATATCATGGAATTTGATTTATCGCATCAAGATGAGGAATGTTTATTTCTACCTTTCGAAAAGTGTCAAGGGTCTCTTTTTGTTCTTCCTCTTTTTTATATTGGATGAGTCTTCCAGGAAATAGGGGCGGTATCGTAACGACTTCTGAGGAGTTGAATCCGTAACGGACACTGGATTAGGCTTCCATTTTTCTCGTTCTGGGTTACAGGTACGATTCGTGTCAGAAGCTGACTCCAAAATTGTTCAGCTTCTCAATGTCGTAACACTTACATTATGTCAAGGATTAGGTTTAGTTTGAAATGACAACTTACCTTGAGACTCTAAGAAACTTGTCGTGTGTGCAAGTTTGGTCACTTGCTTCTCTAGTTCCTGCAAATGCATGTCTATTTTTTGTTGAAACTTTTTATTACTATTGGCTAGCATTTCCACTATGGCTTCCAAAGATGATTTTGGAGGTTGTAATTGTTGATTCGAAAGTGGCCTTTGTTGGTATGGCTAATTGAATCGAGGATTTGACCCATAACTTAGATTTGGATGATATTTCTACTCCACCCTGGAAAGTTTCCGACAACATTCGCTTGTTTTGTCGAACCCTCATGTAAAATAGGACATGAGTCCGCCGGATGATCTGGCATAGCACAAATTCCGCACAACCGTGCTGTGCTTGTTTTATCTGTAACCAAAATTTGAACAACATTAGTAAGCTTATTAATTTTATCTTCTAAAGATAGAGAACTTAACCCATGGGCCTACCTCGTGGGTTCTGTAACCAGTCAAAATTGTTGGGAATTTGCAGCCATGGTCAAAATCAACTCTCCTGCTCTCCGAGGTATCATATTTACCAGTGCCCATCCACTACAAGCATCTATCATCTTCATTTCCATTGGAAGTAACCCTTCATAGAAATACTGTAAAAGTGACTGTTCAGTCAGGTCATGTTGTAGGAAACTTGCACACAACTATTTGTATCGCTCCCAGTAATCGTAGAGCGATTGAGTCTCTTTTTGCCGAATTCCTTCAACTTTTCATCTTAATTCGGCTGCCCGAGCTGCTGGAAAAAATATTTTAAAAAATAAAAGAGACATATCAGACCATGTATTAACCGAATTAGGAGGTAAATAAAATAACTACTATCTAGTAGAGTCGGTTAATGAGAAAGGAAAAACACAAAGTTTAATTTGATCTTCACTCACTCCCTGAGTTTCATGCTTGTGCAAACATGTGAAATTCTTCAAGATGGAGATGCAAATTTCATTTTGCAATCAGTAGAAGGTGGGAAAGGGATGAATTAAGCTCGATTTAAACTCGTATGGCGTCCCTCTTGCTAGATAAGTTATGCACAGTAGCTGTAGTTCATTTGGTGCTGCTGCAAGTTGGCGTATAGTTTGATCTACTGTAACACACCTTACCCATATTTGACGCTGGAACAGGGTACGAGACATTACCGGACTTAAACATAAGCAAACATAAAAAACCAAGACATAAATTTCCATCCAAATTTAAAACTTTTGATAAAAATTCATTTTGTCCCTAAAACGAACCTACGAGGCCCAAAACATGCATTGGATGCGGTTTGGGACTAAACCAAGAACTTTAGAAAATTTTACAACACTTAAATTTTTTTTTCATGTTTTAAGAGTCACACGCTCATGTGGGCAGGCCGTGTGGTCACACACGCCCATATCCCTAACCCGTGTAACTCACTGTTTGTCACCAATGAACAAATTGAAGTCACACGGCCGAGATACACGTCCATGTGCTTAGGCTGTGTGGACGATTTAATTTTCATAATTTTTCATAATATAGGTGTAGACTTCACACGCCCAGGGCACACACCTGTGCACGAGGTCGTGTCATCCATACGGCTGAGACACACGCTCGTGTCTCTGCCCGTGTGCTTAATACTAAGCATTCTGTTTTGCAATAATTAAGGTGCAAGGGACACACAGTCAGAATACACGTCCATGGGGCAACCCGTGTGGAAAAAAATAAGGCTATTTCCCAAGCCATATTGTCACCCTTCCATGCACAAACCTACACAACAAAACATAACACCATTCCAAGTATATACATTCAACCAAATCAGCCACAATCAAGGCATTCATATATCTTTCACATGCTACCATTTATCACATACAAACATCACCTACTTACCAACTTAAACAATGTGAACTGCCACATCCATGAAAACCTCATCATATGCATAAATACTTAAACCAATATTAGCCAATTTCGTATGGCCATTTACAAAATGAATTATCAACCAATATAGGCCAACACATTAGGCCAAATTAATTATGACACATAACAAAATGACCAAGTCCCTATACATGCCGTAGCTCAAAATGTTAAAATCATTGGTACCCAAAATAATAAGTTGATAGTGTGACTGGATCTTCGACACTCTCCAATCCCCAAGCTAGCTTGGTGACACTATAAGACAAGGGAAAAGACAGGGAGTAAGCTTTAAAGCTTAGTAAGTTCCCATGCAAATAATAAGCATTATAAAGTCACATTTAACATACAATTAACTTGAAGTAAATTAACATAAATGTCATTATAAATCTCACAATCCAACTTACTCAATCACAACCTTACCGAGGGATTCATCACATATCAAGCTTATTAAGCATGAGTTTTATGTACATACCTATACCAATTTACAACATACCAAGTTTTTCACAACTTTGACATTCTCGTTTCAATTCCCGTTGAACCACTTGGAATACTAAAGGATACTCAGGTATCTTGCGCATTTAGTACCACACCAATGCCATATCCCAAATATGGTCTTATATCAGATCTCGTTTCAATGCCAATAGCCTAGCTATGGTCTTACACAAAATCTCATATCGATGCCATATCCCAGATATGGTCTTACACGAAATCACATGATGATGCCATATCCCATATATGGTTTTACACATAGTCTCGGTAACCCTAATGTCATGACATTTGTATCCTATCTATTCTTAAGGTTCAATCAAAATTTCACGCTTGTCGTAACTTTGTCGAACACGCTCAATGGTTGATCATAATTCATACAATATTAAAGCATCTAAATTTATAATTAAAGCAATGCATTATTTACATAAGAACTTACGTTGGTACAAAAATAGCGGAAATGGATCTAATCGTCAATAATCTTGTTTTTCCCTCGATCAAGGTTCAAACCTCATCTTTCTTGATCTATAATAGAAAATTTAACTTATTTAATTATCGCATTGTTCAATTCGGTCCGAAAATCACACTATGGAAAAATTACCATTTTACCCCTAACTTTTTACTTTTTTACAAATTAGTCCTTAGGCTCGTAAATTGAAATGTATTCAATTTCTTTGTTAACCAAGCCTAGACGAACCATATACATACTCATATTAGCCCACATTTTTCATCAAATCACATCTTTACTACACATTTTATAACTTTTTACAAATAGGTCCTTTTATGTATTTCCATAAAAAATCACTTAGTAAAAGTTGTTTATTACACATCAAACTTTCATTTTCTAACATAAAACATCAAAAAACATGCATGTAATACATGGGTAAAATTTTAAACATGAACCCTACTTCAAAACAATGGTAGAAATAGAAAGATCGGGTGAATACGACTTCAAAAACATAAAGAGCATTAAAAATGGGGCTAGGATGTACTTACAATCAAGCTTGAAAGGTGACAAAACCCTAGCTATGGTGTTATTCCAAGTTTCAGCCAAGTTTGAAGAAAGATGAGCAAATCTTGACTTTTTTTTCCTTTTTATTCTTTTATTAACCAAGTGACCAAAATGCCCTTTTCCCAAATCACTAAAATTCTCTTACCTCATGTCTATTTTTGTCCACTAACTTAAAAAATGGTCTAATTATCATATAAGGTCCTTTAATTTAAAATCCCATAGCAATTGGACACCTTTAACATGTAGAACTCAACTTTTGAACTCTTTACAATTTAGTCCTTTTTGCTAAATTGAGTGCTCAAACGTCAAAATTTTCAAACTAAATTTTCATGAAATCATTCTGTAAAATTGTAGACCATTAAAATATAATAAAAACAAATTTTTCTACGTTAGATTCGTGGTCCCAAAACCACTCCGACTAGGCCCAAAATCGAGCCATTATATCTGCCATTTTGTCCAATTCGTCGAATGAGAAAATGTCCTCAGTATAAGATCCTGTTTCGAACTCAAGATGTGGTCATTTACCGTGTCGAAGAGCTTCTCTTCACAATTTTCGAGCCAACTTCTCTATTCCTGGTTCAAATTCTAGAGTCCCCAGTTTTGACCTAGTCATAAGGAAAACAACGAAAATTAAAAAAAAAATATTTCCAATCCTCGACAATGATGCCAAGATTTGGTGGGCGTCGAAATCACCAAATATAAATTCCTAAAACAAAATAATACTAAATAGTAGTATAGAATATTGGGTTCGATCCCACAGGGATTGGGACTCTTAATTTTCCTATTTTTGCGACCAGATTTCTAAGTTTAGGCAGCTATCGTGCCCTCAACTTGAATGTACGGATCTATAAAATAAATAAACAAGGGGGAAATTTAATTTATAAAGAAAACAAAATAAACAAATATATAATATAATAAAATAAAAGCAAAATTATGTTTGCAAAATAAAGTGAATTAAATTAAATCAATAGATTAAATATATTTAAGCTTAGCCTTATCCTCAGTACACTTTAAACTTGAATCGATCCTTGAAAAATGGATTTTCCCTTCCAAGCGATAGGTTGCTTATAGCAATCAAAAGCATCCCAACTGCCAATTTTTCCTTTTGTGGTTGATTCTGGTACTACCTACAAACCAACCCTTATTGATTATCTAATTGCAAAACACACGTTCACAATTCAAGACCCTGGCAGCCTTGCGTTCTAAAGAACCCAACTCAAATCAACAGCCTCAACCACGTGGGTCGTTTAAATCTGATCACTATCTCCGTTGACGAAATTCAATTGGATTTTTCCACATGAACATGGCAATTTGTTCACGGGAATTCGAATACATCACGGCCAACTCGACTTCCCAACTATACATAAAAAAATTCCAACCCAACGCGCGCCTTTTAAATTGAAGTTGAATTGACTTTAAGGGATGAATTTGTACTATCCCATATACCGGAGAGATAGTGAATACCGTGTTGAAAAGTTTTTAGTGTGAGTTTATATCTCACGATTATATTATCGAAGTGATAACCTGGTCAAATCTAAAATGGAATTAGTTAAGAATGAGATTAATCATGCTAGTTGGTGTATGAAAATGATTTTAAATGAAATGTTGGAAAGTGGAAAGGAATTTGGAAGCAATTTTACCAAAATAGTAAAATGGGGAAAGAATGGCAGAATGTCGGCAACTTAACGCGTGAAAGAAATTAGCCTAACTCACCTAACAACCAAACATGAAATCACATTCATATAAGATTTTTTTTTCTAAATATAGCTTTTACAAAGCCAAAAATCTGATCAGCTCTTAAATGTCTCCAAATTTTTTATTTGACCCCCTCTTTTATTCCTTGTGCTCCAATTTAGTCTTTTTCTTTTTCTTTTTGAATTAAGGCATCCGAATTTTTTTTAACAGAATTTAAACATAAAATTACCAATTTAGCAGGAATTAATTCAAGAATTAATTGATTTGAACACGTAAAACATGTAAAATAAACATGCTATCAATTACAACCATTAAGTGTTTTGACCAGTTAAGAATTTTTGTGGGCCCAAAAAATCTTTTATTAAAATGAGTCCTTTTACTATCATGCCTTACAAGCAATAATTTAGAACAATGGACCACTGTACCACCCATTTTCTCGTTGACTTTGGTCCATACACGAGCTTTATGCAAGCCTGCAATAGATTTCCCTTTTGAGTGGCTAGAACATCGGCCTTAAACTCAAGACAAAAATTCGATATATCCTTGAAAGCCTGAGAGACATTTTGTTGAACTACCGAAATTTTGATATGGAAAATCAGCCTTTCCTGGTATTCTTAAGGAGCTTATTCTCAAGCAAAGTAACATTTTTTTCGTAACTTTTTTTATTTTAAGTTAATAAGTGTAAAAGTCTCATTTAGTCATTTTGAGACCCAATTTGGACAATAGTGTCATTTGGGGCTCTAATGTGTGGTTAAGTGGTGTAGGGATGTGTTGGAGGTTAAAAACAAGTGAAAACGACACCAAAGGCAAGGGTATCACAATATCCAAACCTTGGAATCGTGATACCTCTAACAGACTTGAAGATTGGAGACCACCCTTCAATGGTATCGCGATATCCACCCTCTAAGAAGACCCTCACGTTCGAAACTGACAAGGGTATCACAATATCCTCTCCTTGGATATTGCGATACTAATATCATAAGGGGGACAAAATTGGACAAAAAGGGTAGTCTTTTTCCACTAGACGCACTAATCACATAAGGCTAGTGTAGGGGTAATTTTAGTAACAAAATTTTATTAGCCGTCAGCCTAAAACAACCAATTTTGGCCGAAGAGAGAGGAGACACATATTAGTTTAGTTTTTAGCTTTAGTTTTTTTTAGGTTTTCTCTTAATTTTTTTGTAACTTTTTTAGGGTTTATATTTTCTCTTATCCTTTTTTAGTTTTAGAGTTTGTTTTACTACATTTTCTTCTTGTTCTTAGTGCTCTTGTAGTTATTAAGTTAGTTATCACTGTAGTTTAGGGTTATTTGCATCTTTAGTCCTTGTACCTTGGTTGTAAGACACTTTCAAATTTAGTTTAATGTATATCAATTTCTTTTACTTTGTAGTTGTTAAAGTTTACTCCTTTTATGCTTATTGTTTTAGATTTTCTTGTTGAATTCTTTTCTTTACATATCTTTTAGATTTTCTTGCATAAAAACCTCAACTTTTATACTTTTCTTAAGCTTTACTTTAATGGCTTCTTTGCTTTTCATTTCCATGGTTGTTAATTGTATTTTCACCATGAGCAGCTAACCTTTAAGGGGGTTGGTTGATGGAAATGTGGTGAGTTGATTTCTGGATGAAGGAATAAATCTGAATAAATTGGATTAATTTGAATGAACCTAAAAACTTAGGATTGATGTCCTTAAGGGAATCCATGGTTGTTAATTGTATTTTTAGCATGAGCAGCTAAACCTTTAAGGGGGTTGATTGATGAAAATGTGGTGAGTTGATTTTTGGAGAAAGGACTAAATCTTAATAAATTGATTAATTTGAATAAACCTAAAAACTTAGGATTGATGTCCCTAAGGGAACATCTAGACAAGTGAGACCGAGAGGTAATCTTGTTGTGCACCAATTTTTTAGTCTTGGATTACCTGGTGAGATCGAGAGATAAACCGAACTAATTTGTGTAATTTGGTAAAATTAAGATTGAGAGATAAATTTTAGTCACTTTAGTCATTTAAACAATTTAAGTCCCTCATTCAAAAATTTGCAAACTACATCAAAGTCATCGACCATCATTAGTCATTTATTGATTAATTTTGTAGTTTTGTACTCTTTACAATTTGGTCTATAGAGTAGCATATTTAATTTTCTTGCAACATTTTCTTGTTATGATTTTTCGTACTATAAAATCGTACTAGTAGCTGTTTAGACTCTAAACTACATGTTATATATTTTTCAATTACCATCTCCTTTGGGTTCAACCCCTTGGAATACTTCGTGTTCCATAGAAACTAAAAATATTACAACTGACACTGTCTCCTTACAGTTAAAGCCCGCGTTTCAAAATAGTTTTCTAAAATCATTTGTTTTAATCCGTACGAGCACAGGTGGTCAAAGTTGTTGGCACCGTTGCCGGGAAGACAGTGCAAGATTGAGCAATTTTTTGTTGTGTACCTTTATGTAGAGATAAGTTGAAAAAGTAGGATTTATAGATACGACTTTGTTTTTATTTGCCTTTATTTCATTTGTAATTTTTAGTTAATTTATTTCACTCTCTTGTGCTTGTAAGAGGCGTTGTATGACTTGGAATGGTAATGGTGTCTTACCATTTAAGCCGGAACCATAGCGTACCATCACACATGCAAAGAGGGTGCAACATTTGAGAGATACCTAACCTCTACAAAGAGATCAGCTTATTGAAGATCTACGAGTAGAGATTCAACCTCCACGACACCCAACCATGGAGTAATGTACTTTGCGTGACTACACAATGCCCAATCTCGGTGTTGTTTGAGGTAGCATTAATCACCTAGTGATCAATGCTAATAACTTCGAAATCAAATGACACAAGCAACCTTCAACTTCAAGAGTCAATGAATGAGGATCTGAACTAACATCTTAAGAGATTTCTAACCATTTGTAGTACCTTCAAATATAATGGTGTATCTGATGATGCTATCTGTCTTCGATTATTCCCTTTCTATCTTACTAATGATGCATTTATATGGTTACATTCACAACCAGTAGATTCCATCAAGACTTAGGACAAGCTAGAGAGCAAATTCTTGGTGAAATACTTTCCCCCGAGTAAGGTAATGAAGTTTTGTATGTATAGTATGAATTTTTAGAAATTGGATAGGGAATCATTATACGAGGCATAAGAGCACTTTAAACTCATGTTACGTAAGTGTCCACATCATGGCTTGCAAGATTGGCTACAACTTTAAGTTTTTTATAATGGGCTTGATGGAAATTTGCGCTCTAGTCTTTACAGAGTGTCCATGAGGGCATTCATGTCGAAGACATGCGTCGAAGATTACCAACTCATTGAGGACATGATAATAAATTCGTAAATGTGGCCAGCTAAGAGGTTCACATATAGAGCCAAACAATCGACCATGAATGTGGTTAGTAGTGAGGACAAGTAGCAACAAGTTCTTGAAAGGCTCTATCAATTGGAGATGAGTTCGGCCAAGGTGCAAGTCCAAAATCAACCAATTCTAGCCCATTCTAATGCATGACATGATGGTGAAGGCCCTATGTGGGGAATGCTAATGAGAGCAACCAAATGGAGGTTAAGTATGTAGGGAATAAAGGATATAACCCATACTCTAACACCTATAATCCGAGGTGGCATGCTATCCTAATCTTAGATGGAGAGGAAACCGAGGAGGTTCTTCTAATCGAGGAGTCCAAAGTCTTAATCCTCTTAGACCTAATGCATCTTATCAACCTCCATTACCATTTAAGGCACCCCAAGATCCAAAAAGAAAGCCAACCTTTAATAGTGATCCTCTGGTGTCGGTTAAGGTAAGCAAGGTAGAAGAAGGCTTGCATGTAGTGCAAGCCGATGTGCATCAAATTTGTGGTCAATTAGACCAAATCGTGTAATTAGTGCAAAACCATGCACCATCTAACATCCCCAATAATACCGAGCCAAACCCAAAGAAAGAAAGAAAAGAACATGCCAAGGTAATTACCTTTAGATCCAGGGTTGTGGTTAAGGATCCTATCTAGCCGATTAGGGGGAGAAGGATATGATTAAGAAGGATGAGAGCACCCACACTCCTAGTGTTGGAGATAGGGTGTTAGAGAAGGAAGTACTCAAGAGTGGGCCTATACGAACTGAATCGGAGGATAGAACTGTTTCAATACAACAACCAAACGCAACCCCCATACCCTTTCCAAGTAGACTAGAAAAAAAGAAGAAGCGAGACAATAGGGAGTTTCTAAACTTCCTTAAGATGTTTAAGGCTCTGAATTTCAACCACCCAATTGTTTAAAGTCCAAGGAAAAGTGCTGAAATATGCCAAGTTCCTTAGAGAAGTGATGTCTAGGAGAAAGAATATTGGGAGAGGAGAGCTAATCGCTTTTAATACTGAATGCAACATTGTAGTATCTAGAAGAGTTCCCCCAAGCTTAAGGACTCGGTGGCTTCACCAACCCAATAGATATAGGAGGAGTGAGTTTCAGGAAAGCCTTGTTTGATTTACGAGCAAGCATTAACCTCATGCCATTGTCAATTTATAAGAGGTTAGGTGTAGAGGATCTTAGGGAAACGACAGTAGCTTTGCAATTAACTGACCAATCTTTGGTATGTCTTAAGGGAGTCCTTAAGGACGTTTTAGTGAGGGTTAGGCAATTTATTTTTCTCGTTGACTTCATTGTGCTAGATTTTGAGAAAGATCTCAAAATTCCTATCCTTTTAGGGAGACCTATCTTGGCCACATCTAGAGCTACTATAAACGTAGGAAAGGGAGAGCTGACCAAGGACATTAAGGGAGAGACAAAAATTGTCAAATATGTAGAACTCGAGCCTAAGTCTAAGGAGGGGTTTCCATAACAAGGGTATGGGTGTCAGGTTGTTGAGACAAAACCTTGTCTTGCTAACGAATTTGCAATTTTTATGAAATGGTGTAATTTTTCAAATGTCCGTTCGACATGCAAGAGGATCTGGAAGTGAACAATAATGAAGAAGCCATTACGATTCTTAGGAGGCCTCAAACAAACATTGAACAAAAGGCAAATCCAGGTGTCGAGGACACCAATGAAGCATCGTTTTTGAGGTGTAACTGATTGCCCCGAGTTGTATTTTTAATTTGCAACATATAGCAGTTGAACCAAAAAAATTTGTAAATATTTGGATTATTGAGCATGGACTCCACATAATTTTTGTATTTAGATTAGGATTTTAATTTATATTGGTATGTTTGTAAGTGTTTTAGGTTCTTGTTCAGTGAAATCGTGATATCCAAGGAGGTTATCACAATTTCTTGAATAATTTTGATTGGGGGCCAAAAATATTTCTGGGTATCACGATATCGGACCCCCTGGTATCGTGATACCCTAGAATTTCAAAAGTAAAATTTTGGTTTTATACAATGGTATCATGATACCTCGAACATAATGAGAATTGGAAGGGCCACAAAATAGGGGAAATCACAATACCAACCCTTTGGTATCGTGATACCCATGTTGGGTTAGGCGATACCCGGTTTTAAGCATCGCGATTCACGTTGTTTGGAGGAACAGCCTAAAACCTCTCATTCCCTTCATTTCCCCTAAATTTTAAAACCTAAATCCCTATAAACACTTCCCTCTCTCTAATTTCTCTCAATCTCCCTTTAAATCTTCTCCATTTTCTTTGCAATCTATTTTCTTGTTGCTCTAATTTGGTTCTTTTTATTCTTTTGCAAGTTTTATTATCTTATTGCCTGGGAACACGGAGCTTCGTGGTATCCACCAACTTCGCCATTGCTGTAATAGCCCATTTTTAGTGAAATCAGAACAGTGGTTTCAGGACCACAAATTCGAGTTAGAAAGAAGATTTATTTTAATAGTATTGCATGTTTTATATTATTATAAGAAAGCCATATGAAAATTTCGATAAGAAAATTTTACCGATTACATGTTTAATTATAGAAAGGACCAAATTGCATAAAATGCAAAAGTTGAGTTCTAGTAGCTATAAGTATCAAATAGCTATGGAATTCAACACTTGATGTCCTTATATGGTAATTAGACCATTAAGAAAAGTTAGTAGATATTTTTGATGATTCATCCATGGAAAATTAGAAAAAAGAAAAGGACTAAATTGGGAATTGGAATAAACAAAGATGATAATAGCCTAATATCATCTTATTTCATCATCTTCCCTAATTTTTCTATAGAAACCCTAGGAAGGAGAAAGAAAATCAAGCAAGCTTAATTAGGTAAGTAATCATGTCCCTTTTTAGTAATTTTTATATTTTTGAGATCAGAATAACCTAATCTATCTATTTTGGGGATCAATTTGTAAAGTTATCAAAGTATTAAAATTTTTCCATGGATGAATATGCTAAAATTTTTAAATTTATGGTAGAAAATGAAAGGTTGTTGATAAATAAACAACTTTTGTAAAGTAAATTTTCATGAAATTGTGATTTAGGGACTAAACTGAAAAGATGTAAAATTCATGGAAAATTTATGATTTTTATGAAATATGTGTGCTGTAAATGTTATATGTAAAAATCAGTTAGGCTTGGAATAAGGATTAAATTGCACGAATTTTATTTTTCGAGCCTAGGGACAAAATCGTTATTTATGGAAAGTATAGGGGCAAAATGGTAATTTTGCCTAGGGTGTGAATTGAATTAACTTGAGTATGAAATGGATTAAATTGATGTTAAAGTCATTTATATAGATCCGGATAGACCTAGTACAGAGTTAGATCGAGGAAAACAAAAAGTATCGGATTAGTAAATCCTTGTATACGAATGCTTATTGAGGTAAGTTCGTGTAACTTGATTTTTTATATTAATATGTTTGGAATTGAATGTTGAATATGTGTGAATTGTATAAATGTTTAATGTATAAAATTATTTATATGCCTAATATTGTTCGATAAGTATAAGTCCCGTTTGAATAGATGGAAATTCAATGGATACAGTATTTCCCGTATTGGTTGTAGTCCTGCATAAGTTGCGGACACACCATAGCTCCTACGAGCATCCTGTTATGAGCCTTCTCGAGCTTCCTGTTATATGGTTCCTGTGAGTATCCTGATCGATAGTAATCCTGCATGTGTTGCGAACTACCATAGCCCTCTGTGAGCGTCCTATTATATGATCGGTTGTGATCCTGTATAGACTGCCGACACAAATGTAGCTCTCTATGAGCATCCTGATATAGGCTCTTTTTGAGCTTCCTGATATGGCTTGCTTGAACTTCCTGTTATATTGCTATCTGGAGCTCCCTATTAATAGCTCTTCGGAGTTACCTGTTAAGCTCAATGAGCTTCCTCTTCTAAACTCTTATGAGTTTCCTGTTATAGCACGGATGAGCTTCCTATTATAGCCCGAATGAGCTTCCTGTTACAGGTCTCACATGAGCATCCTATTATATGGCTCAAGAGAGTGCTTCCTGATTATGTATCCTAATTGGGTACCCCTGAATATGAGTTAACGGTTTACAGTGTTGTACACTTCAAGTGTGTTACATGCGTATCCATCAATATTTCAAATAGATTCAACGGGCAAAGTTTTGTCATGGCTAATCTGAACTTGAGATGATTTATCATAAAAATGTATATATATTATACAGAAATATGATAAGAAAAGTATATGCGTATGAAAGTTATTACATGATGAGCTCATCTTTATTACTTGAAAAGTATTTAGAATTTCATGACTAACTTGCTTGATTGAGAGTATGTGATTAGGCAATTGGTCAATTTGTTGGGAAGCATGTTATTTACATGATTACTTGAATTGAATATAAACGGTAAGTTAAATTCTTGTTATGCGAACTTACTAAGCATTAAATTCTTACTTTGTTTTATTTTCCTCTGTTTTATAATGATCGGAAGCTCGTGAAGGTTGGAATCAGTCGGAGCACTATCATACTATTCTTCAGCTTGTTTTGGTATAAATAGCAAACTTATTTTGGAATAATGGCATGTATAGGCTAACTTGGCTAGTGTTGGCATTTAAATGGTTGACTGTAATATAGCCATTGGAATGGCTAGTGATGATATGTTTAGTGAACATATATATATATATATATATATATGAGGTTATAATATGGTTAATATATGCGTGCTTAATATGGTTAGATTGAATTATGGTAAACATAAATGTCTTACAAAAGGTGAGTTTGAATACATGTGATGATATATCATGTATAATGTTAATGTTGGCTCAGTTTTAATGTCTTGAATTGGTTGGCATTTTTATGCAAGTATTAATGTAGGTACAAGGAAAATTTTAGGTGAGAAATAAGGCTTGGAAATGACCTTATTTTGTCTACACGGGCGTATGTTTCAACCATGTGTAACAAATGGCCATGCGCACGGGTGTGTGGTTTGGCCATGTGTCCCCTACATCTTAAAAATTAAGAAACAGAATGCTCAGAATTGGTCATATGGGAAGAGACACAGACGTGTGTCTCAACCGTGTAAAACACACGGCCCAACACACAGGCGTGTGTCTTGGTCGTGTGAATCCTGCACCTATTTTTAAAAATTAAATTGTCCACACGGCCTAGCACAAGGGCGTGTGGCTGGCCGTGTGACCCAGGTCAGTAGCTACCCTAATTTGAATAGGGGCTGGGATACAACCGTATGCCTTACATCGAATGCTCACACAGCTTAAGACACGGGTGTGTGTCCCCTGCACCTAAGAAAATTTTTGAAATTTCGCGAAATTTTTTTAAGTTTCCGGTTTAGTCCCGATTTGATTCTAACGTGTATTTTGGGCCTTGATGACCCAATTAATGGATAATATGATTGATTTTGAATATGAATAGTAAATGACATAAATTTTCTGTAATTGATTTGTAAACTCCGGTAATGCTCTGTGACCC
Source organism: Gossypium anomalum (assembly GCA_025698475.1). Classification (NCBI taxonomy): domain Eukaryota; kingdom Viridiplantae; phylum Streptophyta; class Magnoliopsida; order Malvales; family Malvaceae; genus Gossypium; species Gossypium anomalum. The sequence goes on from CM046967.1 coordinate 70,013,360, forward strand.
TGTTCCGACGACAGATAGGGGTTAGGGGTGTTACAATTGCATTCACTTTGGTTTAAGTTTTCTTTTCCTTTATATTTGTGCCCTTGTTTTTACTATTTTCACTTTATCTATTTTTACTGTTGTTAGCATTTTTATTTTTCTATTTTTGCTTTTGTTAGTTTTAGTTTAGTTTGTTGGTTGATTGCTTATGGCTAGTTGGTTAGTTTAATATTATTTTTTTAAAATTATGAAAATTATAAAAATGCCCCTAAGATAAAAAACGATATCAATCCTAACTACCTCGGGTTTGTCATTGGACTTCGATGGCGTTAAATTTTCCCAAAAAGAGGTCACAAATTTCTATCAGATGATTCAAGGTCAGACGTTTAACCCTAAATGTGGTTTTGGTTCGGCCTCTTCATTAAACAATGAAATTTGGGATGATATATAATTTTCCCTTGAGGCCATTTGCAAATATTATGGCGTCCCATGTTACGAGGAGGACGCCTTGTCGTCCTTCGATTTAACTCATTTTGCTAACGTAGACACAATCACGATTTTGAACTACCTTACGAAAGGTAGACACGAGTGGATGTGGAAAGCTTCATTAGGGCCACCTCTCTCATTTAAACAAACAATAATATTCCCAGTTGCAAAAATTTGGATGTAATCTGTATGTACTCATCTTTGCCCACAACTCAACATTAATAACGTTAATGTTTTTAGAGCAGCCTTATAGTACTCTATTTTGCAGTACAAAATAATTTGTGCAAGTACATGGATAAATCAACGGTTGAAGTGTTGCATTGTAGGCGACAAAGTGGGTATTTGTTTCCCGCGTTTGGTCACTGATCTCTACCATAGGGTTGGAGTAGACATCACGTCCACTGAGTGGACTCACTGTTCCACTCATAACAACATTGGTGATTCCTTGCTCCACCAATTACAAGAGCTTCATAGGAAGCAAATTCAGGAGTGGAATCAACGATGCAAAAACAAAATGGACATGCATCAAGGAGCAAAGAAACTAAGCGACAAAAAGAAGACTGGCTGTGAGCCTACAAAGTGGCAACGTAGGCTAGGCCGAGATGTGCAATACAACACTCGTATGCTAAAGGAAATAAAGCCATTTGTCGATACATTTATGGCAAGTCAAGAAGCAAAGGCCATACAAAGACTTGACATGTCAAGTGATTCATCCTAGGATGATAAAAACAAGGAGCAGGAAACCAATGTGAAGGGTAGTGACGAAGGCAAAATAGCTGATGACGAGGCGACATAGGGTGATGATGTGACACGATATACTAATACCACTGAAGACATATTCACCCCTGCATGTCCAACGATAGAGGGTGTTGCCATCAAAGAGCAGATCACACCAATCCGCTGAAAGTGCACCATGAGAATCGCTCCCAAGAGAAGAAATAGGAAGATAATTGAGGAAATCAACTCAGAGGAATACACGACGAATGCTTAGTTACATGTTTTCATATTTCATTTTGTTTTTATTTGTGTGACATGTAAGCTATTTAACGACACTATCTTTTGGATTTTATTTTGGTTGTTTTGTGTTTTATTTTCATGTTTTTGTTCTATGTGTATTGAATTACCCTGAAAAACTATACTACATTCGTGAACTTCAATGATGAGATGAATTCTTGAGCTAGTCTGATGCTCCTTCTAAGGGAGTCCAATAATTTCTTATCTTTTTTGGGAACACTTTGGGGACAATGTGTAGTCTAAATGTGGGGGTGCACATTGTTTAATATGTTTTATTTTCCTTGCTTTTAAGTTATTTTGTATGTTTATTTTAAATTTTTTGCCTTTTTCAAAAAAATAAAAAATACCAAAAAGATTTGTCGTTTTTCGTCATTTATTTTTTGTAATTGCATGGTGCTTGGACTATAATTAAGTAATAAGTCATTAGTTGTATATATTGAATAAGTACATATAATTGTCAAACTTGTAAATTTTGAATGTTACTAGATAATTTTGTAACAACCCGTTTTTAGTCAAATCAAAACTGTGATTTTGGGACCACAAATATGAGGTCAAAATAATTATTTTATTATTATTTTAATGTTTACAGCATGATAGTATGATTATTTGAAAATTTTGTTAAGAAATTTTATCATTTGAGTGCTTAATTTGATAAAAAGGACAAAATTGTGTCAAGTGTAAAACTTGTGTTCTATTAGCTAAAGGTGTCTAATAGCTATGAAACCTTAAAGTAGAGGTCCTTATGTTGTAATTAGACCATTTTTAATGTTAGTGGACAAAGATGGACATCATTTACGTGAATTATAATGTTTTAGTTAAAGGTTAAAAATGGAATTTAATAAAGTAAATTAAGTAAAAATCATTAAAAATAAGGTCATCTTTGTTGTTTCTATCTACCACCGAAAATCAACTAAGGAGACACCATTTTTGAAGCTTGAAATTTCGACTAGGGTTCATCCTTGCATGTAAGTTCATTTTTGTCCCGTTTTTCATGATTTCTATGTTTTTGTGATCGTTGCAGCTTAATCTAGCTAGCCCAGGGACTAATTTTTAAAACTGTTAAAGGTTTAGGGTTTTTCCATTGATGAATGTATGTGTATTTTGATGTTAGATGATAGAAAATGCAAGCTTGTGGTTAGATAAACAACATTTGTAAAGTGATTTTTAACAAAATTGTCATTTAGGGATTTAATTGAGAAATGTTGAAATGTTGAAATTTTGTGGTTAAATTATGAAATAAATAAAAATATGGGCTGCTTTGGTAATAATAGAAATTCGGCTAGCATGGGTAGGGACCAAATTGCATGAATTTGTATTTTTATGAGATAAGTACTAAATTGTAAAAATGTTGAAATATTAGGGACAAAAGTGTAAAGTTGCCTTAATGTGTATTTTGGACTAAATTGAATTGAATGATAATTAAATAAGTTAGTTTTGATTACATTTAGATCAAGAAAAGCGGAAATCAAACTTAGATCGAGAGAAAAACAAGGTTTTGGACTAGTTGATCCGTTCTGTCATTTTAGCGGTCGCGGTAAGTTTGTATGTTAATAAGCATTATTATAATTGTGTTTTAAATGCTCTAATATTGAATAAATTGTGTATACGACCTTGTGGAAGTGTTCGACGACGATTCGGCAAATGAGAAATCCCGGTTGAGCCTTAGGAATAGATTAGGATATGAATGACATGTCATTAGGGGTTATATGATTTGGGTGTTGGTCCGTACGTCCTACCGGTGGCTGAGTTATCCAACATGTGTTGCCGATTCTCCTCAGCTTATATGAGTAGCACCGTGTAGTTTTGTCATGACCATCAGCTTGTGTGAGCAAACCCGTTGATAGCTCGAGAGTAAGCATTACATGCAATATGAGATTGAGATAGCTTCGGCTATGTATTGGCACTTAAGGTGCGAGATTCTCGAGTATCTGATAGTATTCTGAATGGTTCAATGGGTATATCGAAGATACAAAATGGTGAGAAATAGATATGTATCAGTACAGGTATGTGCGGGAATTATATAAGTATTGAATCTATAGAAGTTGTGAATTCGTGGTTAATTGTGTGATTGAGTATAGGTTAACATTGTGATTAAATTTTTTGTAGTATGTTATGTTCATATTCTTGAATGGTAATTGAATGGTGAGCTTTGCTTATTATTTTATACGAGCTTACTAAGCTTTGTAGCTTACATTATTTGTTTTTCCATGTTTTGTAGTGAAATCAAAGCTAGCTTGGATTTGGGAATCGTCGGAGACCTCATCACACTATCAAGCTATCACTTTGGTACTTTTGAATCTATGTATTTTGATTATATGGCATGTATAGGAGCTTTGGTCATTTTGGTATATTTTTGTAGTGGATTTAGCCATTTGAGTTGGCTTGTAAATGTTAACTGGTTGGTTATGTATATATAGCCAAGTGATTTGGCTTATTTTTGTTGATTTATTTGTATATATATATATGTGTGTGTGTGCATATGACTTTTTTTTATGTGTTTGATAATTGATATGTGATGCTTGTCGAGAAATTGGTATTATGGATACTAAATAGTTGATAATTGAGGATTTGTTTGCTTGTGATTTAGGTAAATTGATGCATAATGGAAAGTGTCCATTTAGGTGATGTGAAAATGTAGAATTTGGCATGAATGGAATAGTCTATTTTAATACTTGTGTGTGTTGTGGATGATGGTATAGAATTAGCATGATTTAGGCTTGATTGAGATTGTTTTGAATGCTTAATTATGTCTTGTTATGTGCCAATTTGTTTGGTGTAGGTGTATGCAATTTGGGTGGCAAGATGGCTTGGTAAATAGCCTATTTTTGTCCACACGGGCAGGGACACGGACGTGTGTATCAGCAATGTGTAACACACGGTTAGGTGACACGACCGTGTGTCCTCTGGTGTTTAATTAGAAATCAAGTCAGTATGCTCCACACGGCCTAGCACATGGGCGTGTAACTTGGCTGTGTGGTATAAGTTAGTATACCCTACAGGTTTGGCAGAGCCTAGCACACGGCCTTGCACACAGGAGTGTGAGGCCATTTCGTAGGGCACACGGGCATGTGGTTGGATGTGTGACCCAAGTTAGGGAGTTACACGGGGTAGGACAGGGGCTGGAACACGACCATGTGATCCCAATTCAAATGTCGACACGGCCTGTGACACGGGCATGTCTTTGGCCGTGTGAGACACATGGCAGGGCCATACAGGTGTGTGTCCCTTGTATTTTGCAAAATTTTCTAAGTGTTCCAAAAATTTTCTGAGTTATCGGTATAGTCCCAAACCACTCTTAATGCATGTTTTAGGCCTCGTAGGCTCGTATTAGGGACAATGTGAATGATGTCGAATGATGATTACATGAAATTTGAAAATGTATGTGAAATATATGTTTAATTGTATAATAAGTCTGGTAATGCTCCATAACCCTCTTCCGACGTTGAATACGGGTGAGGGGTGTTACAAATTTACTATTCTTAATTGTAGACTAATTAATTCAATTAGTTAATATGTATAATAGACTAGAAGCAATAACCTAAATGAAAATGTATAAAGTGTACCATAGGATGAATAAAGTATATAGACCCTTGTAGATAAATAATTTGAATTGTTAGTTGTTCGTTTAAATAAATGTATGCTCGACAGCATTGGTGTTAGATGATTAATTCGGGAAATACCTTAGGCATTATTTGAAATAGCTTAGAGCTGAAAAGCTTACCTGTTGATATGTACCTTTAGTTCCCATATCTTTGAGCCTCAATTACCCTTTCCTTGTAGCCTTAATATCAAAGCCTTGAGCTTAAACGAGTCTAGCACTCAATCCTTCTTGGTCTCATTCTTTAAAATGCACATTCTTGGTCTCATTCTTTAAAATGCACTATTTAATGGATGTCAGGCTATAAACATTGAGGACTAGGTAGAGACATCATGGTCGCTTTGTGTGAGGAAAAGAAAATAAAGAAATTACTAAATTAGTACATTTTTTTAAAAGAATAGGTGAAGGAAAGATCACAAAATAAAGAAAAAAAAGAGCTAAATAAAAAATTAAGCTTGAAATTTAAAATATTTCGATTCACATTTACAAATTTTTGTATGTACTAATCTCGTGCAATACCTTCTAACAATTTGGAGAAAGAAAGTAGGCGAGGGAAGGGGAAATAAGTAGGTGAGCTCGTGAATAAATTAAGGGCGAGTAGAGAACAATGTCATGTGCTTAACCATTTCTAGTGCTTGAACCCATTTTGAGTATCCTTTGTTTGAATTTCAAACCGTCCTAAGCCTCAGAACGTTACAAGTCAAGAATACCTTTGGTACCCAAATAATTCACCAACACAATAATTCATAAATAGCTTGCATTTGTTTGAATGAATATGACTAGTTCTTTTTAATTATCTATGAGCGAACTGTATAACTTATTTTGATGGATAACACTTGTACATATGTTGATTCCATTGCCTCTACATCTATTGACATTTTAACTTAGTGAACTAACTATGTTTGCATTAGGAATAAACAAATTAACTAGATATCGCTCTTAAGTTGCATGTAAGGTAGTTCTCGTACGAGCTCAATGTTTTACCGTTATGTGACTTAATTATCTGATTTAGTCCAAGAGTCATATTTCGTTTTGCATGTTTGGTGTGTTTGCTTAAGGACAAACAAAGAGTTAAGTGTGGGGGGAGTTTGATTTGTCGTCATTTGTAATGGAAAATTAGGCTTTCTCGATATACTTAAAGAGCTTATTCTCAAGCAAAGTAGCGTCTTTTTTGTAGTTTTTCATAACTTTTTAGGGTTTATATTTTCTCTTATCATTTCTTAGTTTTAGAGTTGTTTACTGTATTTTCTTCTTGTTTTTAGTGTTTTTGTAGTTAGTTAAGTTAGTTATCATTGTAGCTTAGGGTTGTTTGCATCTTTAGTCCCTGTAACTTGGTTGTAAGACATTTTTGACTTTAGTTTAATGTATCAGTTTCTTTTACTTTGTAGTTATTAAAGTCTACTCCTTTTGTGCTTATTTTTTAGATTTTCTTGTTAAATGCTTTTTTTTACATGTCTTTTACATTTTCTTATATAGAAACCTCAACTTTTATATTTTTCTTAATCTTTACTTTAATGACTTCTATGCTTTTCATTTCCATGGTTGTTAGTTGTATTTTTAGCATGAGTAGCTAAACTTTTTAGGGGGTCGGTTGATGAAGATGTGGTGAGCTAATTTTTGGATGAAGGACTAAATCTTAATAAATTGGATCGAGAGGTAATCCTGTGCATCTATTCATTAGCCTCAGAATACCTAGTGAGATCGAGAGATAAACTGGGCTAATTTGTTCTAATTTGGTAAAATTGGGATCGAGAGATAAAATTGAGTCACTTTAGTCATTTAAGTGATTTAAGTCCCTCCTTCAAAAATCGGCAAACCACATTGAAGTCAACGACCACTATTAGTAATTTATTGATTAATTTTATAATTTTGTACTCTTTACAATTTGGTCCCTAAAGTAGCGTATTTAATTTCCTTGCAACATTTTCTTGTTATGATTTACCGTACTATAAAATCATACCAATAGCTGTTTAGACTCTAAAGTACATGTTATTTATTACTCAATCACCATCTCTTTTGGGTTCGACCCCTTGAAGTATTTCATGTTCCATCGGAACTATAAATATTACAACTGACACTGTCTGCTTGCAGTTAAAGTCCACGTTTCAAAATAGTTCTCCAAAATCGTTCGATTTAATCAACTCGTGCGAGGGTGGTAAGTTGTTTATCTACCCTATCTTCATTATTAACAACATCTCCATCGTTAAAAAATATCCGCAAGAGAAATGAACTTCCAGAATTTTCCTTTTTAAAAGAGATAATTTTATAGTTGTTCGATCACACCTAAACAAATATCAATGCAACTCCCTAGTTTTTAAATAAAACCTCGTGTCCTTTTGAAAACAAAAGATTTCTTATTTTTCAAGATACTTGTAACGCCCCAAATTTTGGGCATAGAAGTTTTGGGTTTTGAGCATAGGGACAGTGAGAAGGTTGCACTTAAGTGATTAGTTGTGCAATATAGTGTCAGAATGGGCCTGCTGGTCTAGTGGTAGATTGTATGTTAGTGTACCTTGACGTTCTGGGTTCGAACCTTCTTGTGGCATTTTGTGGAACCGTTTTTAATTTTGTTAATTGATAATTTAGTTTAAGTTTTTAATTGATGTGAATTTATACTTTTTCATTTATTTTTATTTTGAGGCTTATTCTTTATTTTTGGGCTTTTCACGATTTCTTTCTCTTCTCTTTTCTCTCCCCATTATTTTTCTATTGTTTGGTTTTTTAAAAAGTGATTCGAAAAGAATGTGTTGTCTTTGATTGCTGGAAGTACGCTCCTCTGTCATCTTCTTCATCGTCGAAGCAGGTGTGGGTTCCCAACCTTTTTCCTTTCTAGTTGTGAATCCCAATTCGACTTTGTGAATAGTCGATTGAGGATGGAATATCGTTGTTTGATGCTTGATTTGTGTGGGATTTTGTATATTTTTGATCTAATGTGATTTAGGAGGTGGTTTAAGGCTGAAAATGGTATTTTTAGGGCTGTTTCGAAGAGGAGTCGCGACTTCTCTGACGGCCACACGAGCGTGTGCCGTGGCACAAGGCCGTGTGGATTTGGGAACTAAGGTCCTGGCCAATTTTGGATGTCACACAGCCTAGCCACACAGCCGTGTGATTGATTTGGGAAATGAAGGCTTCCACACAAGCGTGCGTTTCAGGACACACGGCCTTGTGTTTGATTTGGGGCCTAGGGATTCTACAAGAGTGTGTGTTACGGGACACACGGCCGTGACTGATGGCCACACGGGCGTGTGACACCTTTACACGGCCGTGTCTGCCCTAAACCTAATATAAGTGAAATGGAACAGCGAGTTACAAGGCAAGCTCACACGTCTGTTTCTCTGCTTCACACGGGCGTATGCCCCCGTCACACAGCCGTGTGCTACCCTACACACGGGCGTTTGGACCCCTGCACAGCCTGGAGTGTCCCACATGGGCTTGTGTCCCTATCTCGCCAAATATTGTTTTTAGGTCAAAGTTACTTGTAATTATTGCTCTGTATGATCTAAACCTTTGTTAAGCTCTAGTGCGGGTGTTTACGACTCTGATCTAAGTTTGAATAATGTGTTATTTGTGATTGGGTATGTGACATGTTTGATTCTGAACCCGATTAACTAGGTAAGTGTATGTGCAATTGGTTCTGTCTAATTGATTGGATGTGAATGTCTGCTTCTGATTAATTATCTGAGACAGGTATTCTGGTTGTGTACATCTGACTGCATGCATGCATACATATGCATAAACTATTTTGGGTGGGATTGTGAAGAGAAGGGAGTTTGATCTGATCTGGCAGCTGCTCTGCTGGTTATTACTGATAGCCCCTAGTGCCCAGAGGGTCGTGGTCGGTCCCAATACCCTAAGGGTCGTGGACATTACTGATAATAGTATAGCAGATTACCGCTTGCACTGTACTGCATGTACGTTAGCTACGCTACATACCACTATCTGATCTGGCAGTTTATACTGCACGTCTGTACCGCGGTTTATCGCATTGCACAGTATAGCTTATATGCTAGCTTTGCTATGTAATATATCTGATCTGGCAGTTCATACTGCATGTCTATACCGCGGTCTTTTGCATGGCACTGTACAGCTTACTGATAACCCTTAATACCCAGAGGGTCGTGGGCAGTCCCAATTCCCTGAGGGTCGAGGACAATGCTGATGTCCATCATTGCCGGGCAACCCGTGATGACATCATATGGAGTGTAGGGTTGGATGGATGGGTTGATTATATCCCCACTTGGAGTGATTGGTTGGCAGAGCTCACATCTCTATTGAGGTGTGATGGGGGACAGAGATGGTGTGTTGGCTGGATAGGTGGGTTATTTTATAACTCATTTGCACTCATATGTATCTGATTGTATTTGTGTGACTGAGTGTGACTGTACTGCTTGATAAAGATGTTTGAATGATATGATTGATTGAACGTGAAACTGTATTTAGACGTGGTTGACTTATTGACTGTAAGGCACTTATGCCTAGGAGGATTCTCTAGATAAAATTGCTACTGTCCGATTGGATAGTTACTGAGAGGGACTAAGGCCCCAACTGAAAACTAATACTGATTCTAGAAATGGGCTTAGGCCCAGTTTGTGACTATTGGGAATTACCATTACTGTGTATGCCGGAGTCATATGACTGTAGAGTTACATATGGTCTGTATTTGTTTTAGTCGGTCTATAAATATGTTCTTTTTTCGAACTGCTTCTAGTTTCCTGGTTTCCCTTCTGTAGTTTAATTGGTTTGATCTCACACTGAGCTTGAGTAGTTTACCCCTCTTCTCGCTTCCCTTTCGTGTGCAGATTACGGATTACGGATGCTTTGGACACGATGATGCGGAGGTCTTGGGCAGTCTTAATGGAAATCAAATATTAGTTTAAATTTTTAATTACTATTCAATTTTTATTTTCGAACTGTAAGGTTTATAATGCTGTGGTATAATTTCAGTTTTAAACGTACATATATGCTTTTGGATTCCTAATAAAATATATGTTTTGGGAAATGGAATTACAACCGATTGGTTGTGTAAAAAAATTTCTCACAATCACTTTGGTGATCAATGTAGCATTCCGAATTCAGTCTAAACTCCTAGACCGGGTTTGGGGTGTTACAATACTATCAAGCTAATTTTTAATTACAATGTAAAATTAGTTATGATATAAACAACCCACAAAGGAAAACAAAATTAGAGCAAGAAAACAAAAAAAATGAGAGATAAATACTAATATCTTTAGATTATAGATTGGAGAAAGTTTGTAAATTTTTAAATGAAACCCAAGCTATTATTGAAACAATGAATGAAAAACAAAAGAAAATACAAAAAATGTAAAGATCAAAGAAAATAATAAAACAAAATTGGAAAAAAAATTAAATTCATACATGATTTTAGCAACAAAAAAAAAGAAGAAAATTTAAAAAATATTTCCATGGAGAAAGTGAGAAAGGAAGAAATCACGGTGAGGGATTGAAAATAAGTGAATGGCAAGTTATGTAATTTCTTTTAATTTATGAAGGATAAAATTGGAAAGATAATGTTTACAATGTGGCACAAACTCCTGTGAAAAAACTACCTTTGTTTATTTGGTAACAAATTTTCCCTCACTTTTGATTAGTAGGTCACGTGACTGTAAAAAAACTTTAATAAGAAAAAGTTGCTAATTATGCAACCGGCTATTTTTATTGGTGTAATAACATATATTGGAAAAATAATGCTCCAATCAAACTTGATATGAGAGAGTTGAAGAAGTTCCTCAAGTTCTTATAGATTTACATTAGTATTACAACCTATTTTGGTTCATTCTTTATATATATAATAACATTATATGTTAAAATTGTGGTATTGTTGATATCTAATTCGAAAACATAATTGAAAGCAATCATATATTATATTTCCTAATAAATGTCATTGATGTGGAGAAAGAATCCAAATATATGTGAGATTACATATATTTGCATAAGTTATTAAAATATATATTTCACTACTAGACTAAAAAAAGGTTTTTTTGCTTACTGATTATGTGTAATTTCATACATTCACATAGTAAATGTAATTATTGAAGATATATATTTTTGGTATGCTAGACCAGCAATTCTTAATTTCTTTTTTAAATTAGGTTTCAATCATTAAATTTTTAAATTTTATAAAATTGTCGCTAAAGTTGTCAAGTTGTTACAAAATAGTCATGCAACCGTTAAGTGTTATTAATGGGATAATGTTCATCTGATATGGTATGTTAAATATGCCATATATTTTTCTTTTCTTTTTTTCACATGAAGCCTTCTTTTTTTTCTTTCCTTTTTTTTCCTTTCTTCCTTCCCTCTCTCAAATCCTAAGGAACCCTAGCTACCATTATTGTTGTTGTCACTAACCTCATTGCCGATGACCTTCTCCATCCAATAATACCATCAATCAACCTTTTTCTTGCAACCTTTTTTATATCTCCAATTGGAATTTCGCAAAAAAAAAAAGTCCTTCAAAATCATAAAATCTCAAATTTCTTTTACAATCCTAGGGAGATTGTTAGAATAAGTAGGAAACTAAGGTTGTTAGCTTGTTAGTAGGAGTAAGAAGCTGAGTTTCTTAGCTTGAGTAATGTATATAAGCATTATTTAGTTAATGATTTTTTATCTTCTGTTTCCATTTATAGTTTTTGTGCCTTCAACTAGCTCCCTGTTGAAATAACATTCGTATCGAGAGCCCTTTTTTCTTAAGGAACTTGTGAGAGAAGCCCAGTAAGAATTCTGAGAGAAAAACTAAGAGATACATTTGTGAGGAATTGATAAAAATAGAATCAGGATCAAGCAACCTGTTTGTCTTAACCCCACCTGTGTTTGATGGAGAGAATTATCAAGCATGGGTTGTGAGAATGCAAGCATACATGGAGAGTTGTTATTATTAGGAAGCTGTCAAGGGAGACTATGAGGTGGCTCCACTTCCCAACAATCTAGCTATGAACCATATCAAATTAAAGAAGTAGAGAACCATCAGGAAGGCAAAGGCAAAGGTTTGCCTTTATGTTGTAGCTTTACCAACCATATTCAATAAAATTACGGCTTTTGGATCAAAAAAGGAGATATGAGACTACCTTAAGGTTGAGTATCAAGGAGATGAGAGGATCAAGAGCATGAAGGTGTTGAACTTGATCAAGGAATTTGAGAAGTTGTAGATGAAAGAGTCTAAGTTAATCAAAGAATACTCAAAAAAGCTGATAGATATTGCTAACAAGGTAAGGGTTCTTGAGACTAATCTCTTTGATGGTAGACTGGTGCAAAAAAAAAAAACTAGTTTTATTTTTTTATTTTTTTTTGAATTATGAAACAACAATTGCTTCTTTAGATAACACCAAGGACTTGGCTCAGCTGAAAGTAGTAGAGCTGATCAGTGCTTTACAAGCATAGGAGTAGAGGAGGCTAACGAGGTAGGAGGGAAAATAAAAGAAGCATTGAAGGTTAAGATACAGTAGGGTGAATGAGGAGATGACAAGAAGTGGAAAGGCAAGAAGAGTGGTGGTAGTAGTGGTTTAGAAGTTGTTGCAAAAGGAAGTGGTGTTGGAAATTCCAACAAGTACTCTTCATGTAAGTATCGTGGAAAGCATAACCATCCTCATTTCAAGTCTTGGAGAAGGTCAGATGTGAAGTGTAGAAGGTGCAACTTGATGTGACACATTGAGAGGTTCTACAAGGAAACAGAAAATCAACAGCAAGATAGAGCACATGCTATAGTTGAAGAAGAAAAGGACCAGCTATTTGTTGGCTCTTGCTTCTTATCAAGCACTCCTTGACAAGTCATTGAAGTCAAGAGTGAGGATAGGAAATAGAGACTACTTAGAAGTGAAGGAAAAAGGCATAGTGGCAATAAAAAGCTATGCTGGAACTAAGTTGATCTCAGATGTTTTGTTTGTACCTGAGATTGATCAAAGCTTACTGAGTGTGGGCCAATTGGTAAAGAAAGGGTTCAAGATCCTTGACTCTAGTGGCAATGAATTGTTTATGATCAAGATGTAAAAAAAGAGTTTCTCATTAAATCCACTCGAGACACAATTGACATTCAAGTGTCAAGTTAGTGACTAAATTATGACATAAGAGGTTAGGGCACTCTTATCACAAAGGTTTACAATTCATGTAGAAGAATGAGATGGAAATTAGGCTACCAATTTTGGAGTTGAAATCGAGGTACAAAGCTTGCTTGACTAGCAAGAAAACAAGGTTGCCTTTCAAAAACTCAACTTTGAGAGCCAAAAAGAAGTTGCAGCTGATCCACACTAATTTTGTGGTCAGCAAGCAACTCCTTCATTAAATGGTAGCTGGTATTTCATTATATTTAATGATGATTTTACCATAATGTACTAGATTTAATTCATGAAGTAAAAATCTAAGGTTGCTAAAGTGTTTTTGAAGTATAAGAGAAGGATTGAAATTTAAAGTGGCTATAAGATTTTGGTTATCATATTTGATAATGAGACTAAATATACCTCACCAAGGTTTAATGCTTTCTGTGAAGAGGTTAGGATAGAGCATTAATTCACTGCTCCTTACTCTTCATAACATAATAGAGTTACTATGAGGAAAAACAGGACTATTATGGAGCTGACTAGGTGCATGTTGCATGAGAAGTCCTTACCAAAGGAGTTTGGGGCCGAGGTAGCTAACACAATTGTATTTTCACCGAATAGATTGCCTACAAGGGTATTTGGAGAAGAAAACATCTTATGAAGCTTGGTTTGAGATGAAGCCAACTCTGAAGAGGATTTGGTTGTTTATGTTTCTGTCATGTTCCATGGGTTAAGAGGGATAAGTTAAGAGAAAAATCCGAGTATGGAATTTTTTTTTGTTATATCTTGATGTTAAAAGCCTATAGAATCTATCAACCTAAAAAAGGGAAAATGATAGTAAGTAGAGATATTCAATTCTTAAAAGAAGAATAGTGGGACAGGACAAGTGATGTAGAAGAAAAGAAGCAAGATTTTTCTGTCAATCCTGATGAACTTGTGGATGATACACTAGTTAGAGGCATAATATTAATGAGTGAAGTTTATTAGAGATGTTGCGTGGCTGTTCTTTATTTTGCAGGGTATGAGGAAGCCAAAGATGATCAGGAGTGGATGAAGGCAATGAAGGAAGAGCTAGGTATGATAGAGAAAAACCAGACATAGGAGCTAGTTGAAAGGCCTGGAAATAGAAAGTTGATTGGAGTGAAGTGGGTTTTGAAGACCAATCTTAATCCTGTTGGCTTAGTGAACAAGTACAAGGCCAAGTTAGTGGTGAAGGGGTATGCACTTGTAACACCCCTAACCCATATTCGTCGCCAGACTAGGGTTAAAGGCATTGTTGAACAAGTCAGAACATTGAACATTCATTTCATAGCATCATAGCATTAGAGATCAAACATCAATATAGAGTCCCTTATATAGGTCATCGAGACTTTAAACATGCATCAGAAAGAGGTCGGGACTAAACTGAACACATACAAAATTTTTCCAAAACTTAAACATTTTTCAAAGCTATACAGGCCACACGCCCGTGTGAACAGGCCGTGTGCCTCACACGGCATTAGACACGCCCGTGTGTCTAGGCCGTGCCAAAACAGCGCATACATACTAATTGCACACACGGCCACGAGACACGACCGTGTGCCTTGGCCGTGGTCGAGCCTGACTTGAGCCACACGCCCGTGTGCCTTGGCTGTGCTTAAGCCTAACTTACGATTGTAGGGTACCCCAAGGGACACACGACTGTGCAACATAGCCGTGTGTCGCACGGCTGAGACACACGCCTGTGTTTCTGCCCGTGTGGACAAAAACAGGCCATTTGAAAAGCCAATTTGCCACCCAATTTGGGTCAAACCTACAAGCACCAAATCAACCCTATTTGCACAACATTTTATAACCAATTCACAACTAAAACATAAACCATTCATGACATATCATTGCCAACCAATTCTATGCTCATAAACCTTACTAATTTATGTCAAAACATAAGACAAAAGCATATCAAAACATATAATTTGGTAATCTTCAAACATACAACCAAATATCATACTAAAACCTTACCAAATTGACCATTTCCTTTGGCCTACCAAAAACATATCACAATAGCACATTAGCATCACATATCATATACCATTATCAAACTATAAGTTCAAACACAAGCTAGCTGTATCACATGGCATAGTATAAACATTACAAAACACATCCAAAGTATTTCTAGCCTATACATGCCATACTTTACAATATACATTTTCAAAAGGTACCAAAATGAGATTCGATAGTGTCGTGACGATTCTTGACGATCCCCGAGCTCACAGTATCTTCGATATCTATAAAACAATGCAAACACACACAAAGTAAGCTTTCAAAAGCTTAGTAAGCATATACAAATAAACTTATCGTTTAAAGCATATAAACATCATCAAATTTCTTATACTTTGTAACCTAATACCAACACAAATCTCATATTCATATGCTTAGATCATAGATCATCATTTATACTTATACTTACCTTTCATTCTCAAACATAATAGACAATGCAAACATACCTAAATCGGATACAATTTCACAAATTCATTGATTTTCTCAGAATGCCCGTTTGAACCATTCGAAAATGTAAGGATACGCGGATAGATCGGAAAGCATATACAATGCCAACGTCCCAGACGTGGTCTTACATGTAATCAAACATCGATGCCACTGTCCCAAACAGGGTCCTACACGAAATCAGATACGTTGGCAATGTCCATGACATTGTCTTACACGTAAAATAGAAGTCGATGCCAACGTCCCAGATGTGGTCTTACACGATAACACATATCGAAAATCCTATGTCATGACATATGTATCCTAACTATTCCTAGGGTTCGTACGGGACTTTCCAAACTTCGATACTTTCTCAAATAGCATATATTTAGCTCGAACATTCATTATCACAATTCAATATCATATGAATCATAAGAATTTAATTTAAACACGTTTATTTGTATATTGACTTACCTCGTACGGATTCGGATAGACTGAATCGGCTACTCGACGACTTTCGACTTTCCCCGATCTAATTCCTTATTCTTTAATTCTTGATCTATATAAATTCAAATTTAACTTATTCAAGCTCGCATTCAGTCAAAACAATCCACAAACACACATTTAGGGCATTTTTGTAAACTAGCCCTGATATTTTAACATTTTGACACTTCAGTCCCTAACTCACAAAATCACAAAATACACATAATTTCCATATACTCATGCTTGGCCGAATATTCATAGCACTCATACAAGTCCACATATTTCATTTATTTCACATTTTAGTCCCTCAATTTACAATTTTCACAATTTAGCCTATTTCACTCTAATTCATCAAAAATCCAAAGACAAGAGATATTAACCCAACATCAAGCTTTCATATTTCCTCATTTAACAATACAAAACTCATAGTTTCATCAATGGCACATTTCAAAATCATCAACAAAATAAAAAATTGAGACATGGACTTGAGAGTATACAAAGCAACGATTACAAAAATGTAGAAATTATTGAAAACGGAACAAAACTCATACCTCAATCAAGTCCTTCAATGGACGAAAGTTAAAACACAAAGCCCTAGCTTTTATTTCCTTCAATTTCGGTAAGATGAACATAAAATGGCCAAATTTTATGTTTTGTTTACTTAATATTAACTTAAATAACCAAATACCAATTTTTCCCTTAATGAAACCATTAACAAAATGCTTAATGGTTGTCCATAAATGTCCATTAACCTTATCAATAGTCTAATTGCTGCATAAGGACCTTACAATTAATAAGCCAAATCAAATAGGCACTTTTAACATATAGCAGATAACTTCAACTCTTTATGCGATTAGGTCCTTTTATCAAATTTAGTACACAAACGATTAAATTTTAATACAAAACTTTCAGACATGCTAATTCACATGTCATAAGCACGAAAAATAATATTTAAATATTTTTTGACTCAAATTTGTGGTCCCAAAACCACTATTCCGACTAGGGTCTAAATCGGACTGTTACAATTCTCCCCCCTAAGGGATTTTCGTCCCCGAAAATCTTACCGTTAAATAGATTCGGATATTGCTGTCTCATAGCATCTTCAGGCTCCCACGTCGCCTCTTCAATACCGTGTTGATGTCACATCAGTTTTACTAATGAATTTTTTTTATTTCGCAGTTCTTTAACCTCACGAGCTAAGATACGAATCAGTTCTTCTTTGTAACTCATATTAGACTGAATTTCATTCTCAGACGGAAGAATCACATGCGAAGGATCAGATCTGTATTGTTGAAGCATCGATACCTGAAACATATCATGAATCTTTTCTAACTCTGGTGGCAACAACAATCTATATGCTACCGGCTGAATACGTTCAGTAATCTCATACGGCCCAATGAACCTCGGATTCAATTTGCCTTCTCTACCGAACCGAAGTACTTTCTTCCATGGAGATACTTTCAAAAACACTTTGTCACCAACCTTCAACTCAATGTCTTTTCTTTTCAAGTCTGCATAAGATTTCTGATGATCGGAAGCTGTTTTCAAACTATCTTGGATCACTTTCACTTTCTGTTCAGTTTCTTTTATCAAATAAATCCCGTAAATCTTATTTTTGTTAAGTTCAGTCCAATACAAAGGTGTACAGCATTTGTGACCATATAAAGCTTCGTATGGTGCCATTTTAATGCTTGATTGAAAACTATTATTATAAGTGGATTCAATCAAAGGCAAATACTGTTCTCACGTACCCTCAAACTCAAAAATGCAACATCTCAACATATCCTCGAGTATTTAAATAATCCGCTGGGATTGATCGTCTGTTTATAGGTGAAAAGCAGTACTGAAATACAATTTCGTACCCAGAGCATCTTGCAATTTCTTCCAGAATCGTGATGTGAATCTCGAATATCTGTCTGACACAATAGATATTGGCACACCATGCAATCTCCCAATATCGGAAATGTATAGCTCAACTAACTTATCAAGCGAGAAATCGGATCGTACCGGAATAAAATAAGCTGATTCTGTCAAACGATCAACTACAACCCAGATTACATCTTTCTTTCTCGGAGACAGGGGTAAACTCGAAACAAAGTTCATTGTCACTCTATCCCATTTCCACTCCAGAACCATAATCGGTTGTAACAAACCAAATGGCACCTGATGTTCAGCTTTAGCCTGCTGACAAATTAAACATTTCAAAACAAAACCGAAGATATCTCTTTTCATTCGAGACCACCAGTGATGTTGTTTCAGATCATTATACATTTTCGTACTACCCGGATGAACAGATAACTGACTATTGTGAACTTTGCTCAAAATCATTTGAATTAATTCTGGATTTCTCGGAATACAAATTCAATCTCGGAATGTCAAACAATCATCTTTATCAACTCTGAATTCTGAATCAGAATCTAAATCACACTGAGCTCGCTTTGCCAAAATCTCACTATCAAACTTCCGAGCTTCGATAATCTGTTGCAAGAACAAAGGTTTTGCTTTCAATTCAGCTAAAACTGAACCATCATCAGATAAAACCAAATGAGCATTCATAGCACACAGAGCAAACAATGATTTTTGACTTAAGGCATCAGCAACAATATTAGCCTTACTCGGATGATAATCTATCACAAGTTCATAGTCTTTTAGAAATTCTAACCATCTTTTCTATCGCAGATTCAGATCTTTCTGAGTCATTAGATATTTCAAACTCTTATGATCAGAATATACATGACATTTCTCACCGAACAGATAGTGACGCCAAATCTTTAAAGCAAAAACAACCGCGGCTAACTTAAGGTCGTGTGTCGAATAGTTCTTTTCGTGTGGCTTCAATTGTTTTGAAGCATAAGTAATGACTTTGCCTTCTTGCATCCAAACACATCCCAGACCAATCAACGAAGCATCACTATAGATCACAAATTCTTTACCCGATTCGGGTTGTACCATTATCGAAGCTTCAGTCAACAAAGTTTTTAACTGATCAAAACTGTTCTAACACCTTTCTGACCACTCAAACTTCACATCTTTTTGAAGTAGCTTTGTCAACGGAGTCGCAATCATTGAAAAGCCTTTTATGAATCGTCTATAATAACCGGCAAGTCCCAGAAAACTACGGACTTTAGAAACATTTCTCGAAGGTTTCCAATCCAAAATAGCTGAAATTTTGCTCGGATCAACTCGGATACCAGATGCTGATACAATATGGCGCAGAAAACCAACTTCGCGCAACCAAAATTCACATTTACTAACCTTCACATACAATTGCTTATCTTGCAGGGTCTGTAGCATGATTCTCAAATGCTCAGCATGTTCAGTTTCATCACTTGAATAAATCAATATGTCATCAATGAATACGACAACAAATTGATCTAGATACGGTCTGAAAATTCTATTCATCAAATCCATAAAGATAGCAGGTGCATTAGTCAATCCGAAAGGCATAACTAAGAACTCATAGTGGCCGTACCTCCTTCTGAAAGCAGTTTTCGGAATGTCTGAGTCTTTCACTCACAACTGATAATAACTTGATCTAAAATCTACCTTTGAAAACACAGAAGCTCCTTTCAACTGATCAAACAAATCATCAATACGGGGAAGAGGATACTTATTCTTGATAGTCACTTTGTTCAACTGACGATAATCTATACACATTCTCATCGTACCGTCTTTCTTTTTCACAAACAGAACCGGAGCACCCCAAGGTGAGAAAGTCGGTCTAGCAAACCCTCTATCGGTCAATTCTTGCAACTAAAACTTTAATTCTTTTAATTCGGTAGGAGCCATTCTATATGGAGCTATTGAAATTGGAGTAGTACTAGGTACCAATTCAATGCCAAATTCAACTTCTCTAACTGAAGGTAAACCCGGAAGTTCTTCAGGAAACACATCAGGAAATTCACAGACAACAGACACTGATTCAACTTTCTTTTCTGAAACTTTCGAATTGATCACATAAGCAAAGTAGGCTTCACAACCCTTTCTCACAATACTCAAAGCTTTCATCAAAGATATTATAGTAGACAATCCATTCAAATCACTAGATTCAATTCTGACTATTTCATCTTTCTTGCATCTCAAATCAATAGTTTTCTGTTTACAGTTCACAACAGCATCATGTAAAGTTAACCAATCCATGCCCAGAATTATATCAAACTCATCAAAAGGTAACAGCATCAGATCAGCTGGAAAAAAAATGTCTCGAAACATTAACGAACAATTCTTGCAGACTTTATCAACCAAAACACATTTGCCTAGGGGGTTCGAAACTCTAATTACAAATTCGGTAGACTCTACAGGCAAAGTCTTACTATTCACTAAGCTCATGCATATATACGAATGTGTTGATCCAGAATCTATCAAAGCAATCACAGAAATATCATAAATAGTAAATGTAACCGTAATCACATCTGGCGACGAAGCTTTCTCACGAGCTCGGATAGCATAGGCTCTAGTAGGTGCACAAGCCTCGGATCTAACAGCTGTATCTTTTGTTCCCTTCTGAGTGCCACTCACATTTCCCATATTTCTGGGAGGTCTACCATGAGAAGAATTGCCACTTGGCCTCGGATTTTGCACAATCTCTTGCTCAACAGATTCGGGGCAATCACGGATAAAATGATCTAATGATTCACATCTAAAACAAGCCCGATCATATAGTCTACAATTACCAGGATGTCTTTTACAACAATGCTTACACTCAAGGCGATCGGATTTAGCATTTCCAACATTGGAAATGGAAGTAGCTGGAGCTTTGAAGCTCAAATGCTATTTTTCACGATCTCTATTCGAATGTCCCACATTATCCTTTGAACGGCTCTCATCGTCTCTAAACTTCTTTGATGCAGATTGAAATGATTTGCCCGATGATTTTTTTTGTACTTCTCTAGCTTCAAAATCAGCTTTTCTTTTCTCTTTCCCGAGATCTTCAACTTTACATGCTTGTTCAACAAGCACAACAAATTCTTTAATCTCAAGAATCCCAACTAACAAACCGATATCTTCGTTCATGCTATCCTCAAATCTTTTGCACATTATAGCTTCAGTTGATACACATTCTCGAGCATACTGACTCAGTCTAAAATTCCCGCTCGTATTCTGTAACAGACATACGACCTTGTTTAAGCTCAAGAAACTCTTTACGTTTTTGGTCGATGAATCTCTGAACTGATGTATTTCTTTCGGAATTCAGCTTGGAAGAAATCCCAAGTGACTCTCTCACTCGGAACTATCGATATCAAAGTCTTCCACCAATGGTACGTCGTATCTCTCAGAAGTGAAACGGCACATTTTATGTATTCCTCAAGATTCAATAACAATTCATCAAATACTCGTATTATGTTTTCTAACCAGAACTCGGCTCTTTCAGCATCATCATTTGTGGTAGCTCGGAACTCTTCGGCCCTATACTTTCTAATCTTATCTATCGGAGGCTTACTTAGTTGAACCGGGTTCACTGGCGGCATAGTCGAAGCTTGCGGAGGATTGACCAGGGGTGGAGGTTGTTGTACAACCGGATTGGTTCTAATATATTGGCTAAACCAATCATTCATCATTTGATAGAAGGGTTGTCTAGCCTCACCATCACGGCTACTCGTAGCCGGTCTAGAATCGGATGGCACTGTCCCTTGCACTGAAACAAGCGCATTGTTTTCGATATAATCTACTACAGCTCGTTCGGGATCCATTTGCTATATAGAAGCACATTTTCAATGTCAGGATTCATTACACTACCACAAATCATAAATATGGAATGTATAGCTAGACTCATATACGCTATGGTAGTCCTAGAACCGACTAAACCATAGCTCTGATACTAATAAAATGTAACACCCCTAACCCGTATCTGTCATCAGACTAGGGTTAAAGGCATTACCAAACAAATAAGAACATTTAACATTCATTTCATAGAATTATAGCATCAAAGATCAAACATCAATATAGAGTCCCTTATATAGGTCATCGAGACCTTAAACATGCATCTGAAAGGGGTTGGGACTAAACCAAACACATACAAAATATTTCTAAAACTTAAACATTTTTCAAAGTTATACAGGCCACACTCCCGTGTGAATAAGCCGTATGCCTCACACGGCATTAGACACGTCTGTGTGTTTAGGCCGTGACAAAATAAGGCATACATACTGACTTGCACACACGGCCACGAGACACGCCCGTGTGCCTTGGTCGTGGTCGAGCCTGACTTGAGCCACACGACTAGCC
This sequence comes from Gossypium anomalum, assembly GCA_025698475.1. Taxonomy (NCBI): domain Eukaryota; kingdom Viridiplantae; phylum Streptophyta; class Magnoliopsida; order Malvales; family Malvaceae; genus Gossypium; species Gossypium anomalum. Next base: position 70,035,653 of record CM046967.1, read on the forward strand.
ACACGCCCGTGTGCCTTGGCCGTGCTCAAGCCTGAATTACAATTATAGGGTACCCCAAGGGACACACGGCCGTGCAACATAGCCGTGTGTCGTACACGACTGAGACACACGCCCGTGTTTCTGCCCGTGTGGACAAAAATAGGCCATTTGAAAAGCCAATTTGCCACCCAATTTGGGTTAAACCTACAAGCACCAAATCAACCCTATTTCAACATTTTATAACCAATTCACAACCAAAACATAGACCATTCATGACATATCATTGCCAACCAATTCCATGCTCATAAACCTTAGTAATTTATGTCAAAAACATAAGACAAAAGCATATCAAAACATATAATTTGGTAATCTTCAAACATACAACCAAATATCATACTAAAACCTTACCAAATTGACCATTTCCTTTGGTCTACCAGAGACATATCACAATAGCACATTAGCATCACATATTATATACCGTTATCAAACTATAAGTTCAAACACAAGCTAGCCATATCACATTGCATAGTATAAACATTACAAAACACATCCAAAGTATTTTTGGCCTATACATGCCATACTTTACTATATACATTTTCAAAAGGTACCAAAATGAGATTTGATAGTGTCGTGATGATCCTTGACGATCCTTGAGCTCACAGTAGCTTCGATATCTATAAAACAATGCAAACACATACAAAGTAAGCTTTCAAAAGATTAGTAAGCCATATAGAAATAAACTTATCGTTTAAAGCATATAAACATTATCAAATTACTTATACTTTGTAACCTAATACCAACACAAATCTCATATTCATATGCTTAAATCTTAGATCATCGTTTATACTTATACTTACCTTTCATTCTCAAACATAATATATAATGCAAACGTACCTGAATCAGATACAATTTCACAAATTTATTCATTTTCTCAGAATGCCCATTTGAACCATTCAGAAATGTAAGGATACGTGGATAGATCGAAAAATCCACACATTTCATTTATTTCACATTTTGTCCCTCAATTTACAATTTTCACAATTTAGCTTATTTTACTCAAATTCATCAAAAATCCAAAGACAAGAGATATTAACCCAACATCAAGCTTTCATATTTCATCATTTAACAATACAAAACTCATAGTTTCATCAATGACACAATTGAAAATCATCAAAAAAATAAAAAATTGAGACATGGGCTTGAGAGTATACAAAGCAACGATTACAAAAACGTAGAAATTATCGAAAATGAAACAAAACTCATACTCAATCAAGTCCTTCAATGGCTGAAATTTAAAACACCAAACCCTAGATTTTATTTCCTTCAATTTTGACAAGATGAACATAAAATGGCCAAATTTTATGTTTTGTTTACTTAATATTAACTTAAATAACCAAATACCAATTTTGCCCTTAATGAAACCATTAACAAAATGCTTAATTGTTGTCCATAAATGTCCATTAACCTTATCAATAGTCTAATTGCAACATAAGGGCCTTACAATTAATAAGCCAAATCAAATAGACACTTTTAACATATAGCATGCAACTTTTACTTTTTACGCGATTAGGCTATTTTATCAAATTTAGCATACAAAGGATTAAATTTTAATACGAAACTTTCACACATGCTAAATCACATGTCATCAGCACGGAAAATAATATTTAAATATTTTTCTGACTCAGATTTGTGGTCCCAAAACTACTATTTCGACTAGGGTTTAAGCCGGACTGTTACAGCACAGGTATAGGGAGTCAATTTTTCTAAAATTTTTTCCTATGGCAAGGATGGACACAATTAGAATGCTTCTAGGTGTGTCAGTTCAACAAGTTTGGAGGCTGTATCAGTTGGATATGAAATCAACATTCTTGAATGGGGTATTGGAGGAAGAAATCTTTGTTGAGCAACTAGAGACTTTCATCATACCAGGTTAGGAAGAGAAGGTTTATTTATTAAGGAAGGCTCTCTATGGGTTAAAACAAGCTCCTAAAGCATGGAACAACAAGATGGATGAGCATTTGCTTAACTTAGGCTTTATGAATAACCTGAGTAAACCCGCTCTCTATATGAGTAATTCAAGAGTAGATCTAGTCATTATATCTCTCTCTGTAGATGACATGTTGGTAATAGGAAGTGATGCAACAAATTAAAACATTCAAGAAGGATATGATGGAGGTATTTAAGATGGCTAACCTTTGTGGGATGCATTACTTTCTAGGAATGAAGATAGAGCAGGGTCAGAATAAAGTGTTTCTCTGTTAAAAGAAGTCTATGAAGGAGATTCTGAAGAGGTTCAATATAGAGAAGCGTAAGAGTGTGAGCACTCGAATGAATTAGAAAGAAAAACTTTAAAAGATGGATAGGGCAAATCCTACAAATGAGAAGGTGTATAGGATTCTTGGTTGGTGTCTTATGTACCTCACATTCCCTAGGTCAAACATCATGTACATTGTAAGTATTTTGTCCAAAATTCTCTATTGTGCAAGTGAAATTCATATGATTGCTACAAAGAGGGCATTAAGATACTTGACGGAGACACTTGCGTATGGAATTAGTTTTAGCAAAGCTGAGAAGTTCAAGCTGCATGGCTATTCTTATAGTGATTGGGTTGGACCACTAATTCATATGAGAAGCACTTCAGATTATTGCTTCAAATTTAGGTCAGTGACCGTACGTGAGCCTTCGGCGCCCAAACACCATGGTTGGGCGTAAAATTAACATTGAAACAAATATAACTATTACGGCTTTACTGCAAGTGTTACAGGTTAGTTGTAATATTTATAATGTTTAATGGGACACTAGAGTATTTCAAGGATCAAACCTATAAGAGTCAGCGATTAAGCAAATTCCTAGGCTAAGAGCATGCAAATTGAGGAGTCTAATTAACTACTCGCTAAATACCATTGTACAACAAGCCATTCAAAGGTTTAGTTATAGTAATTAATTACTCAAATTAACAAAGGACTAAATTTTAAAGAATGCAAACTACGCAACTATCAAATACGAGTAAATACGATAACAGAAAGTGGTTGGTTGACTTTCGAATTATGGATCTAAATTGCTATTACTCCTTAATTAGATATAGTTTACCTCTAGACCTCAACTTTACCAATTTTGACAAATTAATTTGGTTTATCTCTCGACCTCACCAAGCTAACTAAATACTTATCAAATTGATGCCCTACAAGTTCTCCTCTCGATCTCACTTATCTTGATTTTACCTTAGGGTTGTCAATCTTAAGTTTTTAAGTCTATCGATTTATTCCAATTTTACAATTTAGTATCTGAACCCAAAAATCAATTACCTGACATTTCCATCAACCAACCCCTAAATATTTAGTCACTCATGCTTGTATTAAAACCCATTAACAGCAAGAATTCAAACAAAAACAACATTAACTTCAACCTAAGCAAATTAATAAAAACTCAAGTTTTCTTGCAAAAGCTTAGCTAGCATAAAAATAGGGGCAAGAACAATAAACAAAAACACTAAAGAAATGATTTTTAACAAAGGAAATTAAAGAAAATTGAATAAAATTAACATGGGATTAAAATGTAAATTCAAAAAGGTTGAAGATTTAACTAAGCAAATGAAACCTAACTACAATGATAACTAACTTAACTACCAACTATGGAACTAAAAAAAGCAAAAATAATGTGAAGGAAAAATAAAACCTAAGCTATGGAGAAGAGAAGAGAAAACTAAAACCCTAAAAGATGAAGAGAAACCTAAGAAAACTAAACTAAACTAAGGCTTGTACCTAGTGTTTTTCTCTCAGCCAATTTTGGCTTCTTTTAGTAGTATTCTGGCACAACTTCTTATGCCCAAAATGCCCTCAGCGTGAATTTTTTATTGGTGTTGGAGTTGGACAAGGTCTGTCTAATACCCTCACCCGACCTAATTGTCAAATCCGGGGATAGAGTGTTACAAATGGACCCGATTTGTACTAAAAACCCAACTGTAACTCAACAAATTTAAGTCGAAACTTAATTTAATTATATGTCCTTTACAACAGAATCCTTAATTTCAAGTGATAGTTGACTATCCTAGAATTTTGGACTTCTTAGTAACAATCAAGATACAAAATTTTGACTTCGAGGAGAAGCCTCTCATAGTACCCTCTTCCTATATCCATGATACTGCATCGTCGTCAAATCCATGAATTTATTTAGCCCGGCTTGGTCCCTTCCTGAGGTCCTTGTTATGCAAATCCTACAACCACAAGTCAAACCCTTAAAAGTTTGAATGACCTTAGTGAGTTTCTACTTCACACGAAAATAGACCATATCTTATAGGATTTTAAAATAAATAACACTAAATACTATTAACTCTTTGTTCATCTTAGAAAAACCTTTCTCTACCTAAAATGGTGGATTTTGATTTATTTCCAAACTTATCTATTAGAGGATAGATCATCAAGCAATCTTTCCTTTGAAAATCCTACCAACCGCTGATAGGTTTTCATGATTCATCAAATGTCTCGCTATATCTACGGACTCTGGCCTACCTTTACCCGCATTCATTAACCCAAATTTTCTATTGTGGCACCTTCCATCCATCATGTCCTAATTCAGTGGCCTTTCGGCCTATCCTCTCGAAGGCCCTTGGGTAATTACCCCTTGGCTATCATTCCAAATTTGTTCAGTCCATAGTGGATTCATTCCTTCATCATTGATAAGTTGTAATTTATACATATTTTTATCCCATGCTTAGCACATTTTTGGATGAATTAACTTTTGATTTATGAAATTTGATGCTCCTAATCCTTTAATTTCACATCTTAGACTTAGGTGAGCATAGGAAAGTAAAAAGAACAAGAAACGGGCCAAAAATAGAGAAAATGGGCCGACATGGGAAATCAACACGGCTTGGACTTCCTCACATGGGTAGAACACACGCTCGTGCCATTCTAGAAGGCTTGAACACAGCTTAAAATGACCTCAACACGAGAGTGTCTATTTTTCTGCCTTGACTACGGCCTGAAGTAATCGCACACGGGCATGTCCTTGTCGAGCCCAAGTTGAGTTCTATTCGAAAAGGGGCAATTTTGAGGGTTGGAAAGCATTCTAAAGCCTATTTAAAAGACCCTAAAGGAGGAGAGAAAGGGGACGGAGAGTAGGAAGAAAGGAATTACTCGAAGAAAGCCGATTGATCCATCTCGGAAGCCGAATTCACCTCCAAGACTGAAGATCTCCCTTCAATTTCCTTCAGGGTTTTTGGGTTTTCTTTATGTTTTTTCATTATTCCAACTACAATTAAGAAGAAAGGAATACTCGAATAAATCGTCTGGTTCAGAGTCAATTAAGAAGAGAAGTCTAGGTGGATTCTTCCTTGGGTGTTGTCTAAATCAAACAGTTTTCCCAAAAGTATTTCCCCAATTTACTTTCTGTGCATTCTTAGATTAGTTAATTAGTTAGATAAAACAACCTTCATTATTCTTAGGCTAGATAATAAAAAGAAAGTTAATACTTGTACTCTTAGTTCCTTTGGGTTCGACATCTGGTCTTGCTAAAACTATACTACTGTTCGATAGGTACGCTTGCCTTCACCGTGATAATAGTTAGTTCAAGTACAATCAATTATAAATTTTAAAACTTATCGCGAGTGACAATCAAGTTTTTGGCACTGTTGCCGGGGAACTAAAATATTAGGAACACTCGATTTTTATTACTTTAGCCATTATTTTCTTATTTTATTTAATTTTGTTTTATTTTTAGTTTTACTAAATTTTCTTTTATTTTCTTCTGACAGGTTTTCATAGTTTTTGACTAGAAGAAACCCGTCAGGACCATTACTTTTTGATAATGAGATTGAAAGTACAGCTCGTAGAAACCGAAGAGAAATTAGGAGAAGCTTACAATACATAGAGGAAGGGCAAGAGGACGATATTCCAACTACAACTAAAGAGATGGCTAATAATCAGAATAATCCACTACCTCCTGCAATTGCTGTTGATCCCGTAAATCAGAATCCTGCTCCTTGTACTATGTATGATTATGCTAAACCTACTTTAACAGGAACTGAATCGAGTATAGTTAGGCCTGCTATTGCTGCAAATAATTTTGAACTGAAACCTAACAGAATTCAAATGATACAACAGTTTGTTCAGTTTGATGGTTTGCAGGACGAGAACCCAAACACTCATTTGGCCAATTTTTTGGAACTTTGCGACATATTTAAAATCAATGGCATTTCTGATGATGCCATTTGCCTTCGGCTATTTCCCTTTTCACTGAGGAATAAAGCTAAACAGTGGTTGAACTCGTTACCACGAGGATCAATCACTACTTAGGAACAAATGACCGAAAATTTTTTACTTAAATATTTTCCACCTGCTAAAATAGCAAAACTAAGGAATGATATATCTTCTTTTGTGCAGATAGATTTAGAAACTCTCTACGATGCATGAGAGAGATACAAGGAACTATTGCGAAGGTGCCCTCACCATGGATTACCGCTTTGGCTATAGGTTCAAACTTTTTACAATGGTGTGAACCCCTCGACGAGACAGATGATTGATGCAGCCGTTGGTGGGACCATCAACAACAAAACACCTGAAGAGGCTTACAAATTTATCGAGGAGATGTCACTAAATAACTATCAGTGGCAGGTCATGAGAACTAAGCCAACCAATACAGCAGGCATTTATAACGCCGACTCGGTTACTATACTTTCAAATCAAGTAGAACTCTTAAATAAAAAGATTGATGGTTTATTTGGTTCCACGCAGGTACATTCAGTTATACAGTGCAATGCAAGTGGAGGTGGAATGAGCAATCCCGAATATCCAACCTATGGCCACAACATGGAGAACAAATAATTGAACTACATGGGTAACAACTCTAGACCTCAAAATAATCCTTACAGTAACAATTACAATGTAGGTTGGAGGAACCACCCAAATTTCTCATAGGGAGGCCAAGGAAATCAAAGACCATCGCCCCCTCCAGGTTTCCAACAACAACCTTACCAGCAAGAGAAAAAGCCGAACCATGAGAAGATGGTGACAAAATTTATTTCATTAGCAGAAACCCATTTTCAGAACACTGAAACTGCACTAAAAAATCAGCAAGCATCTATTCAAGGGCTCGAGAATCAAATTGGACAGCTGGCTAAAATGATTTCAGAGAGATCACCAGAAAGTCTACCTAGTAACACTGAACCCAATCCAAAAGACCATGTGAAAACAGTTACACTAAGGAGTGGGAAGGTGTTAGCTGAATCTGAAAAGAAGCAACCATAAAAAGTCAACAGAAACGAAGGAGAGGATGTAAAACCCGAAAACAATGACAAACCAGTGCCAAAGGAATATAAACCACCAGTCCCATACCCAGCGAAGTGAAGAAAGACCGCATGGATGCACAATTCGGTAAATTTCTTGAACTTTTTAAGTAATTACACATCAACTTACCTTTTGTTGAAGCTATCTCGTAGATGCCTACATACGCAAAATTTTTAAAAGAGCTTCTAACAAATAAAAGGAAGTTTGAGGACTTATCTACAGTGGAACTCAACGAGGAATGCTTGGCTATACATCAAAATAAACTGCCAACCAAACTGAAAGACCCAGGAAGTTTTACTATTCCCCGTTTAATTGGTAGTTTGAATGTTGAAAAGGCACTAGCTGATTTAGGTACTAGCATTAATTTGATGCCATATAAAATGTTTAAACAACTTGGTCTTGGGGAACCTAAACCCACTAGGATGAGTATTCAAGTAGCTGATAGATCTGTTAAGTATCCTAGGGGTATCATAGAGAACATACTTATGAAAGTAGATAAATTTATATTTTCTGTTGATTTTGTTGTGCTTGACATGGATGAGGATGTTGAAGTGCCTTTAATTTTAGGTCGTCCATTTTTAGCCACTGCTAGGGCTGTTATTGATGTAAGAGATGGTAAACTTGTGCTTAGAGTAGGTGACAAAGAAATTATTTTTAAAATCTATGATGCCATGAGATTTTCTAGGGAGCAAGATGACTCATGCTATTTTATTGACTCCATTGATCATGCTACTCAAGACTCTTTTCAGGAAATCATACATGAGGACACGTTAGAATTGTGTCTTGCCCAAAGTGAGGAGGAGGATGATGATGATTCTGAGATGGGTAAGGTAAAAATTGAACTAAACTCCAATGAATCCGCTTTAAGACAAGTAGAATATGAGGGTATCAAGACAAACGATAAACTTAATCAAAAACCCTCTATTGAAGAACCCCCCAAACTAGAACTTAAATAGTTGCCAAATCACTTGGAATACGCATTCCTCGAAAATAATTCCATATTACCAGTGATTATTGCTTCTAACTTGCAACCCAAGGAGAAAGAGGAACTACTCTAAGTATTAAGAGAAGATAAAAGGGCCATAGCTTGGAAAATTTCTGACATCAAAGGGATCAACCCTTCTTTTTGCACCCACAAAATTGTAATGAAAGATGAATATAAACCATGTGTACAAGCTCAAAGACGACTGAACCCCAACATGAAATAAGTTGTTAAAGCTGAGGTAATTAAACTTCTGGATGCTAGAATTATTTATCCTATTTTTGACATTTCTTAGGTAAGTCCAGTGTAGGTTGTTCCAAAAAAAAGAGGCACGACTGTTGTAACCAACGAGAAGAATGAATTAATCCTGACAAGAATAGTCACAGGTTGGAGAGTTTGCATTGACCACAGGAAGCTAAATGATGCCACAAGAAAAGATCACTTCCCCTTGCCATTCATTGACCAAATGTTGGAAAGATTATCAGGGCACATGTACTGCTGCTTTTTAGACGGACTCTCTGGTTATTTCCAAATCCCAATAGCTCCTGAGGATCAAGAAAAGATGACATTTACATGTCCATATGGTACATTTGCTTATCGTAGAATGCCTTTTGGATTATGTAATGCTCCTGCTACTTTTCAACGCTATATGATGGCCATCTTTGACGAACTCGTTGAAGACATCATAGAGGTATTTATGGACGACTTCTCGGTATTCGGTAACTCTTTTCATCTTTGCCTTAAAAATTTAAAATCAGTTTTAATAAGATGTGAAGAAACGAACCTTGTGCTTAACTAGGAAAAATGTCACTTTATGGTTCAAGAAGGTATTGTGTTAGGACATAAAATTTCTAGTAAAGGGATTGAAGTTGATAAATCTAAAATTAAAACCATTGAAATATTACCTCCCCCTAGTTCGGTCAAGGTTATTAGAAGCTTTTTAGGACATGCTGGTTTTTATAGAAGATTTATTAAGGACTTTTCTAAAATAGCTAAGCCTTTGACTAAATTACTAGAAAAAGAAGTGCTTTTTAATTTCGATCAGGAATGTTTAGAAGCATTTAATACTTTAAAAGATAAATTAATTAATGCTCCAATTATAATTGCACCTGATTGGAATTTGCCTTTTGAACTAATGTGCGATGCTAATGATTTTACAGTAGGCACGGTTTTGGGACAACGAAGAGACAAGCATTTTCAACCTATATATTATGCTAGCAAAACTCTGACAGCTGCACAAGAAAACTACACCACCACAGAGAAAGAGCTGCTAGCTGTAGTTTTTGCATTCGATAAATTTCGGTCATATCTAATATTGTCTAAAGTTGTCATTTATATTGACCACTCTGCCCTTCGCTATCTTTTAACTAAAACTGATGCATAAACCTCGATTCATTCGATGGATTCTGTTATTGGAGGAGTTTGACTTGGAGATTTAGGATAAGAAAGGAGCTAAAAATCTCGCGGCTGATCATCTTTCCAGGCTTGAGAACTCAAATACCAAAGAACTAGATGAAGTTGATATAAATGATTCTTTCCCTGAAGAACAATTCTTTGCTATATCTGATTCTGAGGCACCTTGGTTTGCAGACATTGCAAATTTTTTAGCAGCTAACATTATCCCAAAAGGGTTGACACACTAGCAAAAGAAGCGATTCTTTAATGATGTGAAACTACTTTTGGAATGACCTTTTCTTTTTCGTATATGTGCAGATCAAGTCATTAGAAGATGCGTTACAAGGTCAAAAGCATCGAAAATCTTGGAACATTGCCACTCAGGACCGACTGGAGGACACTACAGTGGAACTAAGACCGCACACAAAATGCTTGAATCAGGTTTTTATTAGCTCACGTTATTCAAAGACGCCAACAGGTATGTTACTTCTTGTGACAAATGCCAACGGACAGGTAATATCTCCAAACGTGATGAAATGCCTCAAACATATATGCTTTCATGTGAAATATTTGACGTTTGGGGTGTCGACTTCATGGGTCCATTCCCTAGTTCATTTGGGAATAAATACATCTTAGTAGCAGTTGATTATATGTCCAAATGGGTAGAGGCCCAAGCCTTACCTACTAACGATGCTAGAGTGGTAGTACAATTCCTTAAGAAACTCTTCTCTAGATTTGGAACACCTAGAGCAATTATCAGTGATAAGGGTACTCATTTTTGTAACACCCAATTTGAGAAAACCTTTAAGAAATACGGAGTTTATCACAGAACAGCCACCCTTTACCATCCTCAAACTAGTGGACAAGTCGAAGTGGCAAATCGAGAGATCAAATGGATTCTAAAAAAGATAGTAGAATCAAAATGTAAGGATTGGGCGATGAAAGTAGATGATGCTTTATAGGCCTATAGAACAGCTTTTAAGACTCCCATAGGAACATCACCTTACAGACTTGTTTATGAAAAAAGTTGTCATCTACCATTCGAACTAGAACACAAAGCCTTCTGGGCTATTAAATTTCTAAACCTTGATCCCAAACTTGCAGGTGAAAACAGGTTGATGCAGTTAAACGAGTTAGATGAGTGGCAAGCTAATGCATATGAAAACTCACGCCTATACAAAGAAGCAACAAAGCGCTGCCACGACGCTTGTTTGAAGCAACGCAAACAATTTGAAGTTGGAGATCTTGTCCTATTATATAATTTGAGGCTCAAATTGTTTCCTGGGAAGCTTAAATCACGATGGTCAGGGCCTTTCGTAGTTCAATCTGTTTTTCCATATGGCACAGTAGAGGTAAGTCACCCATCACAAGGCACTTTCAAGGTAAATGGACATCGTCTCAAACTTCATAACGGTGAGAATTTTAAAGACGATAGAGAGGAGCTACGACTCCATGAACCTCCCTAAATACACCTACAAGGTAAAGTCGAGCTTATACTATAAACAAATGCTTCTCGGAAGGTAACCCAAGTACTAACGATTTTGATTTATTTAAATTTTAGTTTTAACATCTGAATCACGAATTGAGTCTTTGAACACAGGTTTCCCAAATCCACACGGCCAAGCACACGGGCGTGCCTTATACCGTGCACATAACACGAATGGAGACACGGACGTGCGATACGGTCGTGTAAAAATAGAGCAAGAATTTTTCCCAAAACACGAGATGCGATAAGTTGCCACAGCCGTGCGACATGGCCGTGGGCAATCCTACCAAATCAACACGGGCATGCGACACGCCCGTGCTCACCACTCGTGGTAGAACCTATTAAATTAACACGGGCGTGTGCATATATACACGGGCGTGGGAGAAGCGAACGAAGTGGAACACGGCCGTGCAACACGGGCTGAAATAAAGGCACACGGGCATGCCCCACGGCCGTGTGCCCTAATATCTATATTTTTAATTTTATTTAAGACTATTTTTATTTTATTTTTAGGTATTACAATTTATATTACTTAATTAATGTTTTCAGCTATCTCATTATGAGTAATCATGCTTCTCTATATTCCTAAGGAGTTATTGACCCTATCGCAGTTATAAAGAGCTCCAAAGCTCAATATTATTTAGGAAATTATAACTCCACTGGAAAAGGTCCTCCACGACTGCCATGTCCTACCCGACCACCACGATAACCTCTTCGCTGGACACTGTGGTTATGGAACATAACCTCTACCACTATCGGAGTATCCTCCTCCTTGCCTTAGCCGATCACTTTCCACAACCACTATTCAAGGAATCCATTTAACATTCAGGAAGTTTCACTTCTCTCCCTATCTTATGATCTTATGTTTATATTTGCCACTAATTTTATCTTTGTACATTAAAGGCAATGTACATCTTAAGTGTGGGGGGTCAATTATATCACTATTAGAAAAATCCCTGAATTTTGTCTTATTCTCATGTGAATCACTCATATTATTATTAGAATGATTTTTGATTAATTTATGATTTTTATTGATATGTCTTGAATTAAAACATAGGCATTCGTGCATTAATTGTTTAAACTTTAAGACATTAGAAAATCAAGCATGAAAAGTTGATTTTTGAGAATTTAAAAATTTTAGGTTGTTTTCCCCAAGTTTAGGTATTATCTTGAATTGAAATCCACAGGTTTAAACATCAAAAAGCCATAATTTTTGTGAGATTTTGAGCCTTTAGAGCATCTATTATTTCTTTCATGCTCACTTTTATTGTTGCTTTGAGTGCGTCAATATCGAATTGTTATTCTAAAACTTGCTTGATTATGCATGTCAAGACCACACCATTTGATTTGATATGTCAAGATGATCGAGGCACTTAGGTTTAACCCACTCACTCCATAAAAGCCTACCTTTACAATTAACCCTTAATGAACCCCTTTGATCCTAACATCCCATTCATTGATTTACCCTCTATATTAACCCATTACTCATTATTGTTGAAATCCCCTCAATTAATTTTATTCCTATTTTTGTCGAGATTTGATTTGAATAAATTACTTAGCTATGTTTTATTTTTGATAGTTAGTCTATGTTATTTGATTTGTTCTTAAAAAACAAAAAAATGATGAAATTATATTATGCTTGTGTTAAAACAATGTTATCCAAAAGAAAAGCTCAATTATAGGTTATCTAATTTAGGGATGTAATTTGTCAAAGTTTTAGTATTTTTCTAGTTAAGTAATTCTTTAATTCAATCTCAATTCTAACCTTTTCTTTTAGCTTGTGACAACACCCCCTAACCAAAGCCTCGTTACAACCCTCTAAAGACCTTTTGATTGATGTATCATCTCAATTTATAGTGGTGGAGATTTAATTTTCATACAAGCCTATGGTAATAACTTTTCATATTGACTGTTGAGTGCTAAATTCATTGTCTTTAAACACCTCGAGTGATTTGAGTGAATCTTTAAGTGAGGATGTTAAACTCTGTGATATTTTGAATCAAAGGTGATTACTTAGATGAGGGGAGATACCTATGTTTTTCATGATAAAATGCTCAACTTGGAATGTTTGAAACTTTAATGTTCTTCTAGTTGAATTCTCAATGTATGATTGCATGTGGATTATTTTGAGATATTATTGATAGGAATTATAAGTTGAGAAAAATGACTTCTTAATGGTGAAGTGAGGATTTTGCTTGAGGACAAGCAAACGCTTAAGTATGGGGGTATTTGATAAGTTGTAATTTATACATATTTTTATCCCATGCTTAGCACATTTTTGGATAAATTAACATTAGATTTATGGAATTTGATGCTCCTAATCCTTTAATTTCATATCTTATACTTAGGTGAGTATAGGAAAGTAAAAAGAATAAGAAACGGGCCAAAAACGAAGAAAATGGGCCGACATGGGAAATCAACATGGCCTGGACTTCCTCACATGGGTAGAACACACGCCCGTGCCATTCTAGAAGGCTTGAACATGGCTTAAAATGACTTCAACACGGGCGTGTCTATTTCTCAGCCTTGACCACAGCCTGAAGTAACCGTACACGGGTGTGTCCCTGTCGAGCCCAAGTTGAGTTCTATTCAAAAAGGGGAAATTTTGAGGGTTGGAAAGCATTCTAAAGCCTATTTAAAAGACCCTAAAGGAGGAGAGAAAGGGGATGGAGAGTAGGAAGAAAGGAATTACTCGAAGAAAGTCAATTGATCCATCTCGGAAGCTGGATTTACCTCCAAGACTGAAGATCTCCCTTCAATTTCCTTCAGGGGTTTTTGGGTTTCTTTATGTTTTGTCATTATTCTTCTGAGATGTTTTCTTTTATAGTTATGAACTAAATCCCCAAAATACCTAAGAGGGATGAAACCTAAGACGGATCTTGTTAATATTTTCTGAACTGTATGATAAATACTTGATTTGTTCTTAATTATGACTTTAACTATTGCTTGAATATTTTAGGATATTGGTTCAAGTATTGATGTGCTTATTCAGAGGATGAATAGTCCCTATCTAAGAGTAGATCATTCATAATTAAGCAGAGTTGCATGCAATCCTAGAGATAGGACGGCATAAATCTGCCAGATTAGAGTCAAATCTAATAAGGGAATCCATAGATCGAGTTAATGCAAAACTAAGGGTTTTAATTAGAAAGAGATTTTAATTAATCAACCTAGGGTTAGACGTTATTAGTTTTGAATAGAGATAATAACATAACTTAGGGATTTCTACGGATCAAGTCAAATGAACAAATCGTCTAGTTCAGAGTCAATTAACAAGAGAAGTCTAGGTGGATTCTTCCTTTGGTGTTGTCTAAATCAAACAGTTTCCCAAAAGTATTTCCCCAATTTACTTTTTGTTCATTCTTAGATTAGTTAATTAGTTAGATAAAACAACCTTCATTATTCTTAGGCTAGATAATAAAAAGAAAGTTAATACTAGTACTCTTAGTTCCTTTGGGTTCGACATCTGGTCTTGCTAAAACTATACTACTGTTCCATAGGTACGCTTGCCTTCATCGTGATAATAGTTAGTTCAAGTACAATCAATTATAAATTTTAAAACTTATCACGAGTGACAATCAATCGTAATCCCGTAAAACTTACTCAGATTCCAACCTTTGGTGTGACTAATGAGATCCCTCATCACTCCGGCGAACCAAATCTTACTTGGTTTAAATAGTGGTCGAACTACTTTTTTGTAATTTGCTTTAATCATATTATCTTACTTTTAAACATAACGCACTCTTTTCTATGGACCGCTATGGCCTACAGTACTCAGCCCACTGTCATTGGATGGTTGTCTGAGTTCACGATTTCTTTTCATACTACATCCCCACTTTACTAGCCATTTGACTAATACTTCCTCAATAGTTTCCTCCTTAAAAAAAAATAATCTAGATAGACATATCAATCATTCGATGTTTCCCTTTTCATGACATTCTCTTTCTTTTTTAATGGGGTTTAACAATCCCTTCTTTCGTTTGATACCACATCAGGCACCCCTAGTATGTCTTTTCCATAACTAATTCCTATTGGGTTACTATCCATATGCTTTTCCAACTTCTCTGGTCTCTGTTTCAACAGACTGCTTCCTTTTCTATTCCATGTACCACCTCTAGTGGATTCCTTCCTAATTTTTCGGGTAGCATCATCTTACTAACACTTACACTCCCCTTTTTTCTTTCGTCTGTAAGGGTTTCTCGATTATCGTCTTGGCGAAATACACATAATTTATCCCTTTTTTCCCATTCCTATTTTCATCTAACACATTATTTATCCTATTTCTTAATTTCATATGTTATACACATGTGTTTTGAATACTAAACTAAAATAGCGGATACTCATATAGTCATGCAACCTTACTACGTACATAGCATTTCAGGGTTTGAGGGTAGAAACTCACTTGATGTTTCTTCTCCTTCTTCGCTTAGCTTTTTTGAACGTCGGAGCTTCCATTCTCCAAGTAGCTAAGTAAGAAAACCAATTCATGGGTTAAGATGAATAATCCTAGTTTTAAACTTAGTTTTCCAAAAACATGCAAAATCCTTAAAATGGTTTCTTGAAGCCCTTAACTTTGGTTACAAAATATTATGTATACTCAAAGATTCAGAACCTTACCAGCTTACTAGATTCTCTATTTTTGCTACTCAAATCTCATGAGCACTGTCCCATATAGAATTTCCGTAGCTATCTCTCCTTCAGAGCAGCCAATGAAGGAGACGATAATGAAACAGGTTGAAGAAGAAGTGTCTCCCGGGAAGTCATTCTCCAACTATTCATAGCCCTCCTCACACTATTTTAAACCATGTAAAATCCATCAGTTTCCAATCATTTTGTCCCCAACTAAGGGATTGGTTGGTTCTAATCCAACCAAACCAGAATTAGATTCCAACCTTGTCCAATATCGTTTCTAACTTTTCCTATTTTTTTCCAATAGAGACCTCCAGGTTATGGTGTCTTTCAATTTAACCCATAAATTGTTTATAATTTTCAGTTTTAAAGGAATCTAGATATGATAGTTTGCCCCTGCAGTCAATTTTCGTCCCCTCATGATAGTGGTATAGCAATACCCATGGTATAGTATCGCGATACCCTCGTCAGTCTTGAAGTATGGGGTTGCCTTGGATGTTGGGCATCACAATACCCATGGATAATATCATGATACCATTGTAGGCGGTCTCAATTCTTCCCATTTTAACATTGTTAGGGGTATCATAACTTTGATGCTTCAATATTGTAATGCCCCCTTCTAAATGATATTTTCGTTCACTTTCGGGTCACCGTTGACTCTCTACAACATTAAATCAACCGTTAGGGTCCCTATGGTGCATTTGGCCTTTTCAAGTCTCAAAAGCATTGAAAACACACTAATTCACTTATTAAAGATAAAGACGAAAATTAAGTAAAAACATCATGAAAATATATAAATTGCTCAAAAACAAGCTCTTTAAGCATACTAGGGAGTCCAATTTGACATAACAAGTTCTGACAGATCAGTCAAGTTACTTTTCTTGGTGTTCAAAAAATAAGAGATAGTGGCTCACTCAACTGCAGAAGCTTTGCAGCTACAACTACTATGAATCAAGTATTATGGTTGAAGAAGCTAATGGATGATATGCAGTTGAAGCAACAAGAAAGTATGGAAGTGTTTATGGATAATCAAGTTATTCTAGCTATTTCACTTAATCCTATATTTCATGGAAGAACAAAGAATTTTAAAGTCATGTATTATGTGTTGAGGGAAGTGTACAAAATAGGTGAAGTGAAGTTAGTTTATTGCAAATCAAAAGACCAGATGACTAATATTTTTACTAAGTTTTTCCATTATAGTTGGTTTGAGTTTCTTAAGAACAAACTTGGTCACTTGAGTCAGAAGGATACTATTAGTGTCTCAATGCAAAGTCTTTGTTGTCATTAAGATAGTCTTAGATACTATTAGTGTCTCAATGCAAAGTCTTTGTTGTCATTAAGATAGTCTTAGTCAAAGTCCTACTTTTTAGGGAGATTGTTAGCTGGTTAGTAGTAGGAAGCTAAGTTTGTTAGCTTATTAGTAGTAAGAAGTTGAGCTTGTTAGAGTTCTTTAGCTTGAGTCATGTATATAAGCATTGCTTGGTTAATGAATTTTTATCATCCTTCTCCATTTTTAGTTTTCGTGTCTTCAACTAGCTCTTTGTTGAAATAACTTCTTTTTCTTATTTTTAATGTAATTTTTTCTTTTGCATTTTCAAGTGCATTAAATATGTCTAAAATTTTTGTTTGCCATTGTTGTTTACTTGGGTTTGAGGTTGGAAAAGGATGACAATAGAGGTTTCAAGTGAAAAGGTGATTAGCTTTGGGTTAGTTGGGAAAGAGGGAGCTGAGAAGGTGGTGTTGGGCTCAGTCATGAGGTGATGGTGGGATGTTGATGGTGCTTTCGATTTTGGATGGGTGAGAGAGGGCTCAATGAGAATTCTAGAAGCTATGGTGTTTGATTGCTGGGAATGATATTAGTGATAGTGGTGAAGTTGAGAAAACGAGTTATCTGCCATAATTCGGTGTAGTAGATTAAACTAGTTTTTTCACTTTAGGAGTTTGAACACAAGCATTTTGGTTTCATTTTAATTACGTTTTCACAGTTTTAGTTACATTCAACAAAGTGTGTTATTGACCTTAGGGGCTGAATGAGGCCTAAGGGTGAGCTAATATACTTTGTGAGCATGCAGAAGACAATTAAAAGGCGTACTAACTCGATACCAATAACTGTGTTGCAAAACGGAGCACTGAATGTTGCAACATAGGGAGCAGAATAGAATAATTTTAAGACTGCCTTTTGGTGTTGCCACACACCCCTGAAGACACCCTGAAGAGAGAGCATACAACCCTCAATGTTGCAACACAGGACCTAGTGTGTCGAAACATCACCTCTGTAAGGGAAATAATTACGAGCCAGAGGCATTTTGGTCCGTACAATTAAACGTTAAGCACGAGGATGGTAGATAACCTAGTGTTAAAGATGATGGCCACTCTAAAGTCTATAAATAGGCTCATTCATGTTATGGACAACTTTTATATTGTATAATTTTCTTCTTAGATTTAGTCTTTAGTTTTTCTTTTTTCTTAAGCTTTAGGTTTATTTCAATTTTTTTTTATTTGCTTTTGTGGAAGAAACCAGATTTGTGAAACATAATCAAACTTTGTGAGGATTTTACATTCAATTCTAATACAAATCAAGCTTCTTTGAAACTTTATACTCTTGAATTATTATTCATGTCTACTCTTTCTATCAAGTTTATATTGTTTATGAGATCTATTAGGAACTAGTCCTCTTGTGGAGGGTTAGAAAGTGGAGGTATGATTAATTAACTATTTTGTAGGGTTCTCCTAGTAAATCAGTTGTTCAAGAAAGGAATAACCTAAACCCTAGGCCTGACAAACCTAGGAAGTCATTAAGGTGAGAATTAACCCAAATTTGGTATAGCCTATCTGTGAACACCTTAACCCTGAATTAGTCTGGACTGTGAGGTCAAGAGATAAGTAGTTCTTACCGACTCATTATTTTAGTGGAAGACCAGGAAATCTTGTTGGGATATCAACTAGTTGATTGAATAAGAAAACCCGAAGCAACAGTTGGTTATGATTACTGAAGCAAGTTAATCATCTATATCCAAATTTGATACATTCTATTATTTGATTTCTCATGATTTATTTTTTTCTTTTCTTTCTATTATTATTATTAGTATAGATCACAAAAACCTTTCTTTTTATTTTAGTGTAATAGAATTCATTTAAAGTACTAATTAGATCTATTTATGCTTAGGTTAGAATTAGTTTAATGCTCGCTTCCCTTTGGTACGATCCCCAAAGTGTTCATCTACTTCGTTATAACTATATTACAACTTGACCTGTATACTTGTGGATACTGCCTTTTCATAAATTTTGTACAGGATTTCTACTCTGGACATTGGCACGTCCAAAGGCGATCAGGGAGCTGGTAAGATGGGTTGAGGGGTTCAATATAGTGGAAAGCTTTGGGAGTGAAGGAATTTAAAAATATAAGGAGGTTGGAATAGTGGTGAACAAAAAATTATTTTTAATGTAAAACAATATGATAATGTGAATTAGTTAGGTCAAAGAACATGGCATATTTAATGTGCCACATTAGATAAACATTTTCCCATTAACAACACTTAACAATTGGTTGATGATTTTGTAATAATATAATAATTTTTGTGACAAATTTATAAGATTTGAAAGTTGGGTGTTACCGAAACATAATTTTAAACAAAATTTAAGGAGAATTGGTGTAGTTTAACCATATCATGATGTCTCAATGTAGAATATCTCTGGTCTGAAATGAAATCTCCTTTGAAAAATATTGTTGAACTTAACATGGGTGAGAGACTCAATGAGCAAAACATTGAATTTGAAGTATGAAAATCTAGTATGTTTTAGAAGAAAAATAAGAAGAAAAGTTCTTAAAGTTTTAAATAATATTTTAAAGAGAGATGGATTGCTTTTAAGGAAAGGTTTTTTGAAATATCTACAATCAAACTCAGGCAATTTATGAACAAGTTTGATAATTACAAGAAATAACCAAATTATAACATGAAGCATCATGTAAGGCAATTGTTAAATATGATGAGTTGAAAGACACAAGTCACAATATATTTGATAGAGAATATGTTTAAAAACTTATTCGATCTTTGCCTCACAGTTGGGAGCATATGAAAATGCACCTTAACCACAATGAAACATTAAGAATCTAAATTATGCTTCTAGTCATTTATAATTAGAAGATCATATTGAGGCAACTAACCTAATATCGATTTGTATATGGTAGGAACAAGTTCAAATGGAGCTTGGAGCTTCTAACATAAACCAACTGGTGGTTTAAGAGCAAAGCTTTTAAGAAACCAAAGGTTAGCTCTTAAGGTAAAAAAAGTCTCCCAATGCATTTTGTGAGAAGAAGAACAAATCTAAAGTTAAGTATGGCAACAATAGTCACTTTGCTCGTGAATGGATTGAGCTAAAGAAAGTACAAACCCTTAAAGCATTTTTTAAAATGTGATGAATGTAATAAAAAGTACTATTTTGTTTCTATTATTGTATTACTAATCAATTATGGCCATTTGCATCTTGATATTGGAATGTGTTTGAGGAATTTTGTTAGACCTAGGTGCTACAAGCCATGTATTTAAGACTGGATGTGTTTGAGGATTTGTGTTAAATTCCATTAAAAACCAAAAAGAATTATGCAAGAAACATAAGGGTTAAAGTCAAAGGTATTGGCACCTGCATGTTGAGATTACACAGTGAAAGGCCCCTAATCCTACATGATGTGCTATTTGTTCCCTAGATATGACATAATTTGGTCTCAATATTAGCTCTTTTTTATTATGGCTTCAATTTTAACTTCTCCAATACCAGTGTGGATTTATTTATGCGACACACATGTTATAGATATGGATATTTGTTGAATGGTTTATTTTGTTAGGTTTTGACTACACATTGTGTGGTAATATTAATAAGACATATTGATAAGTTTAGCCACTAATGATTACTTTTTTTGTCACTTTAACCCCTTTTTATTATCATTTTAGCCTTCAATCCTCAAATTTTAGTCAAAGTGTTTCTCTTTGAATAGAAAAATGTATCGAACTATTAAAATTTTAATGACCCTAACATGGCAGCCTACATGACAGTCCACGTGTACTACATTGCTGACATGGATAATTTTTTTTAAAAGAACTCATGAACTTTTATGAAATTTTCATTAGTTTTTAGGGGGGTTTTCTTATTTTATAAAGAAAACGCAACTATCATATGGGCTACCATGTCACTTCTGTTAAAAAAATTAACATTCTAATTTGTTTGAAGGTTAATGTCTAAAGTGATCAAATAAAAACCAATTAGGGTCAAAATGATGAAAGATGTAAATGTCAGGGGCTAAATTTATCATTATACCCATTCATAATTCTACTTTTTCTCTAGTTATTTTCTAATTATACAAAGGTTGATGTGAACATTTGCATAGACTTTTTCATATTAGACAATACAAGATGTAAAGGTTAGCTAAAGATGGGTTATTAAGACCTATTAGAAAAGTTAATTTAGCTATGTACTAAAATTGTCTAACTAAAGAATGTCAAGAAAACCATTTGGCAAAGGAACAAGAATATAACAACATTTCATTATAACAACCAAGTTTGATGTAGAATCGATTTTTATACTTTATTTTTATCCTCTATAACAATTTTTTTATCTATAACAACAATAGCCATAAAACTATGAAGTACACCCTTTACTAAATTAGTTCTCTATAACAACCTGTTCTATCAAATTTTATTAAAACTAGTTCTAGTCCTAAATAAAATAAAAATCATAAATTTTAGTTAAGATATTATTTCAATAAATATTTAAATTTTGCATGAAAATCTATACATCATATTTTTTAAAAATAAAAATAATCTTTAATAATTGAAATTACATTTGTAAATTTTATTAAAGATATGGTTTAAATGTCACTAATTAAGAATATTATTAACATATTATAGTTTTTTAATTTGAAGATTAAAAAATTAAAAATATCCAAATTTCATATGATGTCATAAGTAAAAAAAATGTTCTTATAGGTGCATATCAACCACCTTTCTACAATATCCAAAATTTTAACATAATTGATCCGCTTCAAGAGTTAGCCCACCTCAAGGCCGAAGTCAAGACTGCCTTTCTACATCAAGATCTGGCCCTGAAAAAAGGTAGGTAGCTTATCCTCACTCGATCGACTCAGGCTATGGTTTGATTCCTGTCATATGTACCCGCTAAGGCAACCCCGTCACAGCTCGCATTGTTTTTTCAGTTGAGGATTTCGCTTCTGATGTAGTCAGTCGGAACCTAAGATCCAAAATTTTAACATACACATGGGGTTATTATAGAGAGGTTTGACTATATTTTATGACCCAATGAATGTTAGCACATGAATTGGATGAATATATTCATCACCTCTATAGATGATTTTACGCACTTCGGTTTAACTAATTTGATTTCTTTTACACACTTTGGTTTTATTTATTTGATTTCCCACAAGCCTTAAGCATTCTAATGCTTTAGAAGATATGCAACTTTAGTGGAAAATCAAATAGATAAAAATTTTAAGGCACTAAGGATCAATGTTTTTATAATTTGGATCGGTTAGATCACCTATTCAAGGTTCTACTAGTTTATTCGGTTCGATCAACTAGTCTAGTTTGATTAAATAAATTATTAAAAAAATAAAAAATAGAAAAATTCAATCCAATTGTCGATTCAACCTGTTCGTATCATTTTGTAGGTTAGTTGATTCAACCTATGCACCATTCAATTCCTAATCCAACCGGTCCTGTAACACCCCTCACTCGGTCTGATCGTTGAACTCGAGTTTAAGGATGCTACTACAGTTATCAAAACATTCACATGCAAATCACAACATTGGATTCAATTAAACTTATCAAATTAATCCAAATTCATGCGTAATAGAAGTTATTAGTAAAGAAGGGACTAAATCAAGCATACAAACATAGTTTAACAAATTCGAGCATTATTAAGGACCAATCTGAAAATTTTGAAAACTTTGGAACTAGGTCTTGATACCAAAGTAACAAATATCGATACTTTTATGGTAGGTATCGATACTATAATCGGTATCGATATGGTTTTGACATTCTGCCATTTTCAAAATACAGTTCATTTGGTCAAGTATCAATACCTTTGTCCCTAGTATCAGTACTTTTACCCAGATGGTTAAAATCACAAATTTAGAAGTTCATTTCATGCTCAAATCTATATCTTAGCTTATAGATACATATAGGTACACAAATAACTTGCAAATAACTCATTCAATCCATTACAAACATACAACCAATATGCCACAATTGGCACCTCAATCCAACAAATAAAATTCAAACATAATACCATATTTAAAACAATTCAATATGCCCTTCAAGATACCTCAAAACAATTAACATAGCATACCTCATTTAACTATTTATAGCACATTATAATAATGCTTCAATATCAATCATTCAAGCATGCACAATAACTTACCAAATTCATTCAAACCTATTATATACATACCATTCATTTACTAAGCATATTTCAAACATGTTACCTTATCACCACATAAGCATTATAACATACATACCTAAACAATCAACAAAGATTACCAATTACCAAATACGAAGATCATTACTGAACTTATTGTAATAGCCTGATTACAGTGATGTCGAAAATAGTGGTTTCGGAACCACAAATCCGACGAGTAAATCTGTAATCAGTAATATTTAAATTATGAGTTATTTATATTTTTAATCGGATTTTTTTATTTGAATAATTTAAAATATTTTAATATATAGTTAAGTATAACTGGTTGTCCCGAAAGTCAAGTGGTTTCAGAAAAGTAGGTATCGGGACCTCTTTTCTGTAAACCGAGTTTGTAAATGTTGTTATTAAATATTTAAGGAGGTACTAATTAGGTATGTGAAGGCTTGTTCGAAAATATTATTATTTGGATAGTTTATTAATTAAAATGGACTAAATTGTAATAGATGTAAAAATTGAATGGTTATTGAATTACTTGATTAAATTGATTATTTAATAAAGGTGGAAGGTTTTATAATGTAATTATACCATATGACAAGTTAGTGGACAATAATGGGGTTGTGTTTTGGTATAATTGAAGGTTTTATTAAAGGACAAAATGATAATTTAATAATTTAAATATAAGTAAAATAAGACAAAACTGACATCATCTTCCTAATTGTGGTTCTTGACCGAAATTGAGAGAGGAAGAATAGCATTGTTTTAAGCTTGATATTCGGCTGATATTCGGCCAAGCATAAATCATTGCATGTAAGTGGTTTTTTTAATTATTTCTTGTAATTTTTAAGTTTTTAATATCGTTACAATTAGGCCCAGTTAACTCGTACCTCTGTTTTTTTAATTGTTAAAGATTTTGTATTTTTCCATCGATGAATCTTTGTCATTCTTGACGTTAAATGATGAATTTGAAGTTTTAGTTGTTGATTAAGACATTTTGTAAAGTAATTTTTGATAATTTTAGTTAAATGACTAATTTGATGAAACGTTAAAATTGACATGAAGTTTTTGTGAATTTTTAATAAATATGGACTATTCTAGTATAGTAATATATTCGGCTAGCATGGGTGTTTGAAAATTTTTGTTTAATTTGGATTTTTGAGTTGAGAGACTAAATTGTAAGAAATGTAAAAGTTTAAGAAAAATGTGTAAATAATAAAAAATTAAGGGTTATATGCATAAAAGTGAGTTGGTATATTTATTTAAATATGGTAAAATTGAATTTAATTATTATAGGTCAAGATTTTATTCGTACGGAGGACAGCTGAGGAGAAAGGAAAAATTATGAAATAGTTCCTACATGTCGACCGTTGGTATACATTAGGTAAGTTCATAGAATTATTAAATAAAGTTATATCTTTATAAATTATGTTTTTTTTATTTGTTTAAATTGAGTTATGATTGAATATTTAGTAATGAAATTTAACATGAATTGTTTACAATTAAGTATAAAGTAAAAGGGTACTATTCGGAAGTTGAGAAATGGTTATAAATTATGAGTGATATTATCTCGGAAAGGATGAAACAAGTATGTGGTAATTGTGCAGATATTGTGGAAGTGCCTTTGATTTTTTTTAATATGATGAATTCAGTTTAAATGTTTGTTTGAATGCAGTAAACAATTAGGATACGATTTGCATGCCAATAGGGTTAGAAGGCACGCTTGTATGGGATTGCACTTCGATGCCTCTGATTGCACATTTGTGCCTGTAACACCCCACACCCGTGCCCTACGTCGGGAACGGAATACGAGGCATTACTAACTTGAACACGTACATACCACGTTAATGAGTCACCAAGACTTGCTCACATTTAAAACTTTTTTCGAATTATGTCTAAACTTCTCTAACATGGGCTTACGAGACCCTAAACATCCCTTGGAAACCAAACATGGGCTTACGAGACCCTAAACATCCCTTGGAAACCACTCGGGACCAACTCGAGTCCTTTATCCAACTACATAAAATTGACTTTTGAAACAGGGCACACGCTTGTGTGGTCACTATGACATGGCCGTGCTAATAGCCCGTGTTACACACACGGCCTAAGCATCTAGGGACACGCCTGTGTCCCATGCCTGTGTGAACAAAATTCTAAATTCGAACCTACAGGGGTTTTCACATGGCCTGACACACGCTCGTGTCCATGGCCCGTGTCCTTCACACGGCCATGACACGCCCATGTCTTAGCCTGTGTCTAAAACCTTGACATTCTGTTTCTGACGTCAGCACTCAATTAGGGGCACACGGCCAAGGCACACATCCGTGGCCGGAGGTCCTGCCCTCTACACGGTTGAGACACACGACCGTGTCTCTGCCCGTATGTTTGCTACCATGCATACTCACTTTCAATTTTTAGATGCAGGGGACACACGGTCGAACAACACACCCATGGGGCTGCCCATTTGTCACACACGGCCTAGACACATGCCCGTGTGTCTGCCCATGTGGACAATATAAGGCTATCTACCAAGCCTTTTGCCACTCTGAAACACAGTCTAATGCCAACCAACATAACAAAGTCTAACTTAATATGATTTCTCAACCAAACAACCATAGCTAAGGCCTATGTACATTTCTTATATTCAACCATGCCAACAATTTCACATTCATGAAAGACTATCTTGCATTCATATATAAAGTTTCAATATCAGCCATTTTCCATGGCCTTATACAAAATGAATCAAATGCTAAAGTAAGCCAACACATTTGGCCAATTAACAATGACACAAAACTCAAAAGTTAGGGTTCTATACATGCCATAATCAAAATAAAAGATCTAACTATACCAAGTGCTTTTGATGATAGTGTGACTGGTTTCTCCGACGTAAGCGATGATCCTCGAGCTACTCTAGCGGCACTATAAGAAAATGGAAAGGAAATAAAGTAAGCATAAATCTTAGTAAGTTGTATGAAAATAAACATCATACAATATTATGCACATAACCTTTCATAGCCTATTCATGAATACCATAAATAGACATAGTACAACTTACTCTTCATCATCCATTGCAAATTATATTGCATATATTGAGCTCATATATCATACATTTCAAATTGGTACCTGTACCACTCATCACATGATCATAACTTTTCTCATTTCAATATAAATTATAAATCTTTTGTTGAACCATTTGGAATACTACCGGATACTCAATAGCCCTAACATGGGTTAAGATGCCGACGCCATGTCCCAGACATGGTCTTACAATGGTGTTCATATAGCGAGGCCGATGCCATGTCCCAGACAGGTCTTACACTGACACATAACAAGCTGACGCCATGTCCCAGACAGGTCTTACACTAGCTTGTATATCGCGAGGTCGATGCATGTCCCAGACATGTCTTACACTAGCTCTCGTCTCAATGTCGATGCATGTCCCAAACATGTCTTACACTGGCTTAAATATCTCGAGGCCGATACATGTCCCAGACATGTCTTACACTAGCTCTCGTATTGTGGCTGATGCATGTCCCGGACATGTCTTACACTAGCACACATATCACCCAATGTCACGGTACAAATATCCAAGTCTATTCCAAATGTTCAACGGAAGTCTTTACTACGTTAATTTCTTAACATGTATTCTCATATTCAAGATCTACACAATTTATGCCATATTAATTCAATTACACAAAATAAAGATATAGTTGCATTATTAACATACAACTTGCCTCGGATTACAAAATGTAGGCGACTAATCGGTTTTAGTCTATTTGCTTGGTCTTCCCTCAGTCTAGGTTCGGATGTTGTATTTTTTGATCTAAAATAATAAATATTCATCCATTTAATCACTAGATAAATTTACTCAATCAACAATTCACATTTTTGGCAAATTGACCATTTTGCCCTTAGACTTTCACAAAATGACCATTTTACCCCTAGGCCCGAAAATCAATTTTTATCAAATTTTCTCATTAGCCAAGCCTAACCGACCATTTATCTCTCTTATGAAAACCCAAAATCTCCAATATTTCACAACATTACTATCTATTTTACAACTTTTACAAAATGGTCCTATTAGGGTTTTCACGAGAAGTCCTTCACAAAAGTTGTTTATTTCACAACCATGATTCATTTTCTCCCATAAAATTTTAGAAAACAACATGAAAACTCTTATAGTAAAATAGTCCCCTCATTTGAAAGCTCGTGCTACAAGGGTTCTAAAAGTACAAAAATTAACAAGAAAGACCATCAAAATCACTTACTTGTGAGGGCTACAAGTTGCTGAAATTTTCAAGATTTCAAACCCCTAGTTTTGCTGAAAATTCGATGGAGAAGAAGATGGGGAAAAAGATTATTTATTTTCCCTTTATTTTATTTTTATTTTAGTCAAATAAGCAACCAAAACCCACCTAAATTGACTTTTTGACCATTCTTGTCCCAATGGATAGCCAAGCACTCTTTTTAGGTCTATTTGCCCTTTAAATACCCCCAATTTTGGTTCTCTAGCTATTTGACACCCTTAGCTATCAAAATAGGACTTTTGCACTTTATGCGATTTAGTCCTTTTTCGCAATTAAGCTCACAAATGCTAAAATTACTTCACCAAATTTTCATGCACTCATATAATAATGCCACAACACATAAAATAATATCAAAAATAATTTCTCAGACCTCGGTCAGTGGTCCCAAAACCACTGTTCCTACTAGGCCCAAAATCGGGCTATTACAATTCTCCCCCTTAGGGATTTTCGTCCCCAAAAATCTTACCGGTGAATAAGTTCGGATATTGGTCTCTCATAGTCTCCTCGGGTTCACATGTGGCTTCCTTGACTCCATTTCTATGCCATAAGACTTTCACAAGTGCTATACTCTTATTCCTCAGATGTTTAACCTCTCGAGCAAAAATCTTAACAGGCTATTCGCCATAAGTAATGTCCGGCTGAATCTCAACCTCAGTTGGCGATCACATGCGAAGGATCCAATCTATATCGACATAACATGGACACATGAAACACGTTGTGAATCTTTTGAAATTCTGAGGGCAAAGCCAATCGGTAGGCAACAGGCCCTACTCTCTCGGTAATCTCATAAGGTCTTATAAAACGAGGACTCAGTTTGCCCTTTCTACTGAATCTGAGGACCTTCCTCCACGTAGGATTTCTGTCTATCCGATGCGGCTCTCAAGCAATCACGAATCATCTTAACCTTCTCTTCGATCTCTTTGAATAAATCGACCTCGTGAATTTGATTCTCTTTAAGTTCTATTCAACATAAGGGCGTTCGACACTTACACCCATACAAAGCCTCATAGGGCACCATTTTCAAACTCGACTGATAACTATTGTTGTAGGAAAATTCAACCATGGTAAATACTTTTCCCAACTGCCTTGAAACTTAAGAATACAAAAACGCAACATTTCTTCAAGGACTTGAATTACTCTCTCTGACTGACCGTCGGTCTGCGGGTGGAAAGCTGTGCTAAAATTTAACTTTGTCCCTAAAGCTTCTTGCAACTTCTTCTAAAACCTCGAGGTAAACCTAGGATCTCTATCTGAGATAATCGACAAGGGCACTCTGTGAAGTCTCACAATCTCTAAAACATACAAATCAGCCAATTTCTCAAGGAAGTAGTCGGTACGCACCAGTATAAAATACGCCGACTTTGTAAGCCTATCAACAACAACCCAAACAGAATCATTTTTCTTTGGCATGAAAGGCAACCCCGAAACAAAATCCATGGTTTCCCGGTCCCATTTCCACTCGGGAACCATTATAGGTTGAAGCAAACTCGAAGGTACTTGGTGTTCAGCCTTCACTTGTTGACAAAATAGACACTTAGAAAAGAACTCAGAAATGTCTCTTTTCATTCCTGACCACCAATACATTTTCTTCAGGTCATTGTACATTTTTACACTATCTGGATGGACAGACAAGCAACTACTATGTGCCTCTCGTAAAATCCTCTGAATCAGCTCATTATCCTTCGGTACACAAATTTTATCTTGGTACATTATACAACCGTCGGTACCAATACGAAATTCTGATTCATTTCCCATCTCACACTGAGCCATCTTAGCTTGCAAGTCCCTATCACCTTTCTGAGCCTCGCATATCTCTTGAAGGAACATCATTCTAGCTCTCAAATCAACTAGAATCGAAGCATCATTAGTCACGATCAATGAGCATTCATAGCCCTCAAAGCAAACAACGACTTTCTACTCAGAGCGCCGGCGACTATATTCGCCTTTCCTAGGTGGTAGTCTATTATCAAATCATAATCTTTTATCAGCTCTAACCATCGTTGTTGCCATAAGTTCAACTCCTTTTGAGTCAACAAATACTTTAGGCTTTTATGGTCGGTGAACACCCAGCATTTCTCGCCATACACATGGTGTCTCTAAATCTTTAATGCGAACACGATGGTCGTTAGCTTCAAATAATGGGTCGGGTAATTCTTCTCGTGTGGCTTTAGCTATCTCGAGGCATAGGCTATTACCTTGCCTTCTTGCATGAGCACACACCCTAACCCATTCAAGGATGCATCACTATACACTACAAACTCTTTTCCCGTTTCAGGCTGCACTAGAACTGGGGCTTCGATCAACAAGGTCTTTAGTTTCTCGAAACTCTATTGGCACTTCACTGTCCATTCAAACTTGACGTCTTTTGGTAACAATCTTGTCATCAGGGTAGCTATCATCAAAAATCCATTTACAAATTTTCTGTAGTATCCAGCCAAACCCAAAAC
Source organism: Gossypium anomalum (assembly GCA_025698475.1). Lineage (NCBI taxonomy): Eukaryota > Viridiplantae > Streptophyta > Magnoliopsida > Malvales > Malvaceae > Gossypium > Gossypium anomalum. The sequence continues at coordinate 70,065,583 of CM046967.1, forward strand.
GCTTTGAATCTCTGACACATTCTTCAGTGGTTTCCACTCAACCATAGCTGAGATCTTGCTTGGGTCAACTCTACTTCCATCTCCTGACATGATGTGTCCTAGGAATCTGACCTCTTTAAGCCAAAATTCACACTTACTGAACTTGACATATAATTGCTTATCTCTCAAGGTTTGTAAAACCGTTCTAAGATGCTCCGTGTGCTCACTCTCGTCACGCGATAAATCAGTATGTCGTCGATAAAGAACATCACGAACTTATCCAAATATGGCCAGAAAATACAGTTCATCAAGTCCATAAACACCACAGGGGCATTTATTAAACCGAATAGCATAACAAGAAACTCATAGTGCCCATACCTCATCCTAAATGCGGTTTTCGGTACATCTTGCTCCTTAACCCTTAACTGGTAGTAACCAGACCTTAAGTCGATCTTAGAAAACACAGTGGCTCTCTTCAACTGATCGAATAAATCATCGATCCTTGGAAAGGGACACTTCTTTTTCATAGACACCTTGTTGAGCTGTCTGTAGTCTATACATAATCTCATCGATCCATCCTTTTTCTTCACAAATAGCACTGGGGCACCCCACGGGGAAAAATTGGGTCTCGCAAAACCTTTTTCAGTTAACTCTTACAGTTAAATCTTCAACTCCTTTAACTCCGTAGGAGCCATACTATATGGAGCAATCGAGATGGGTGCCGTACCAGGAGCTAACTCGATACCAAACTCAACTTCCCTAACTGGAGGCAATCAGGGTAATTCCTCTGGAAACACGTCCGTAAACTCACATACCACTGGTACTGATTCAATCTTTGACTCAGACACTTGAGTATTCAGTAAAAAAGTGAGGTAAGCCTCGTATCCTTTTCTCAAATATCTCACTGCCGACATGGATGATATCACCATAGGCAAGTTATCCATTCTACCCAATTCAACCCGAAGAACATCCCCGCTTTCACACTTCAACTCAATAACTTTTCTCCCACAGTCCATGATCGTGATTTTCTGTGATAAGTTTTATAAATTTATAATTAATCATTCTTGAAGCTAACTATTATCACGACGTAGGTAAGTGTACCTATTGAACAGTAGTATAGCTTTAGCAAGACCGAATTGTCGAACCCAAAGGACTAAAAGTACTAGTAATGACTGTCTTTTTATTATCTAGCCTAAGAAATAAAGGGGTTTAAAAACAAACTAATTAATTAAACTAAGAAGTTGCAGAAAATAGAATTGGGAAATTACTTTTGGGAAAAACGATTGATTTAGGACAATACCTAAGGAAAAATCCACTTAGACTTTTACTTGTTATTCTGGCTCCGAACCGGATGATTTATTCATTTAACTTGTTCCGTAGAAATCCCTAAGTTATGTTATTATCCCTATTCAAGACTAATAACGTCTAATCCCTAGGTTGAATAACCAAGGCTTTTCTCTAATTAACACCCTAGGGTTGCATTAACTCGATCTATGGATTCCCTTATTAGGTTTTACCCTAATCCGGCAAAATCTTGTCACCCTATCTCTAGGCGCGCAATCAACTCCACTTAATTATAACAAAGTCACTCTTAGCCAGGGACTATCCATCCTCTAACTAAGAGCGTTAACTTGAATCGATATCCTGAAATACCAAAGCAAGAATTAAGAACACATAATTAAGAACAAGTCAAATATTTATCATACAATTTAGAAAATAATAACAAGATTTTTCTTAGGTTTCATTCCCCTTAGGTATTTAGGGGTTTTAGTTCATAACTAAATAAGAAAACATCTCAGAATAATAAAGAATACAAAACATAAAGAACACCCAAAACTCCTGAAGGGAAATTGAGGAGAAATCTTTAGTCTTGATGATGAATCCGGCTTCTGAGATGGATCAATCAGCTTCCTTGGAGTAATTCCTTACTCCCTATTCTCCGCCTCTCTTTTAGTCTTCCTCTAGGGTGTTTAAATAGGCTTTAGAATGCCTAAAAGCCCTAAAACTTTTCCATTTCCGAATGGAACTTAGCTAGGGTTCGGCAAGGACACGCTCGTGTGACACGGCCGTGTGCGAGTACTTTAGGCCGTGGTCGAGGCTGAGATATTAACACGCCCGTGCTGAGGTCGATTTAGGTCGTGGTTGAGACTGTTAGATTGGCACGGGCGTGTGTTCTGCCCGTGTAAGGAAGTCCAAGCCGTGTTGTTTTCCCTTGTCGGCCCATTTTCTCCGTTTTTGGCCTGTTTCTCGTTCTTTTCGTCCTCTTATGCTCACCTAAGTATAAAACATAAAATTAAAGGATTAGGAGCATCAAATTTACCAAATCTAAGGAGAAATCATTCATAAACGTGTTAAGCGAGGGATAAAAATATGTATAAATTACGGTTTATCAGTTCACTACAACACTATGAGAAGTCAACCAATCCATCCCAAAGATTACATTAAATTTATTAAATGGCAATAACATCAAGTTAGCCAGAAAATAATGACCTCTAATTGTCAAAGGACAATTTCTACACACTTGGTCAACTAGAACATATTTGCCTAAAGGGTTGGACACTTTTATCACAAATTCAGTTAACTCTACTAGCATGTTCATACGGGGTATCAATTCCATACAAATATAAGAGTGGGTAGATCCCAGGTCAATCAAAGAAATGATAGATACATCATGGATAGAAAAGGTACTCGTAATTACATCGAGAGACTCTGCCTTTTCATGGGTTCGTATAGCATAAGTCTTTGCAGACGCTTTGCCTTCGAACCTCACAGCAGCATCTCTAGGTGCACCTACCTCCACTTCTCGACTTCTTATGTGGTCTACCCCTTGAAGGAGCGTTACCCGATCTCACGATTTGATCCTTATCTTTCTTGACCATATCGGGACAGCTACGAATAAAATGGTCCAACGACCCACATTTAAAACAGCCTTTTTCATTTCATCGGTATTCACCGAAATGACGTCTACCGCACTGTGAACATTCTGGTCTATTTGGGCGAGCACTACCAACACTCGCAATAGAAGTAGTTTGGGTTTTTATTACCGCGTACTGCTTATTCTTGCTCTTGTTCGAGAACCCCACTAACGCTTTTGATCGAGTAGGAAACTCTCTCGATCTCTTAAATGTGGTCTCGGGACTCAATATCTGCTTTTCTCTTCTCTTTGGCCAACTCCTCAGCCTTGCAAGCTCTTTTAACCAGTACCACAAACTCCTTCAACTCTAGGATACCAACTAATAAATGAATGTTTTCATTCAGACCATCTTCAAACCTCTTGCACATGATGGCTTCTGTAGATACGCATTCCTACGCATATTTGCTGAGTCTCACGAACTCGCGTTCATATTCTGTCACTGTCATACAGCCTTGCTTCAGCTCTAAAAATTCTTTCCTTTTCTGGTCTATAAACTTCTGGCTAATGTACTTTTTTTGAAAATCTTCCTTGGAAGAATTCCCAAGTTATCCTCTCTCCCAGTACAACAGACACGAGAGTATTCCACCATTGGTAGGCCAAGTCTCGTAGGAGTGACACTGTGCACTTCACGTACTCCTCAGGCGTGTACGATAGCTCATCAAATACCCTAATGGTATTTTTCAACCAGAAATATGCTCTTTCTGGGTCATCATTAATATTAGCCTGAAATTCCTTAGCCCCTTGCTTTCGTATCTTGTCTACCGGGGGTTTCTTTCTCTTAACCATATCCACTCATTGCGGAGCTACTATGGCATACTGAGGAATCGGAGGAAGTGGAGGAGGTGGAGTGTTCAGATTCGCACGAACAAACTCCACGTACCAAGCATCCACCATGTGGAGGTAAGCTTCTCTAGCCCCTCCGCCCTGACTCATTGTCACGGGCGCACTATCCACAGGCGCGGTCCCGTCAGTGGGAGCCAGCGCATTACTTTCCACGTCATCCACCGTAGCTACGTTAGGATCCATATACAATTATGGCATGGATAGCTAGACTCGTACTCACACTAGGTTAGTCCTAGAATCGACTAAACCATAGCTCTGATACCACTAAATGTGACACCCCACACTCATGCCCTACGTCGGGAACAAAATACGAGGCATTACTAACTTGAACACATACATACCACGTTAACGAGTTACCAAGACTTGTTCAAATTTAAAATTTTTTTAAATTATGTCTAAACTTCTCTAACATGGGCTTACGAGGCCCTAAACATCCCTTGGAAATCACTCGGGACCGACTCAAGTCCATTATCCAACTACATAAAACTGACTTTTAAAACAGGGCACACGCCCGTGTGGAAGGGCAACACGCCCGTGTGGTCACTATGACTTTGTCGTGCTATGGCCCGTGTGACACACACGGCCTAAGCATCTAGGGACACGCCCGTGTCCCATGCCCGTGTGTACTAAATTCGAACCTACAGGGGTTTTCACACGGCCTGACACACACCCGTGTCTATGGCCCGTGTCCTTTACACGGCCATGACACACCTGTGACTTAGCCCATGTCTAAAACCCTTGACATTCTATTTCTGACGTCAGCACCCAATTAGGGGCACACGCCCATGGCCAGAGGCTGTGTCCTCCACACGGCTGAGACACACGACCATGTCTCTGCCCGTGTGTTTGCTACCGTGCATACTCACTTGCAATTTTTACGTGCAGGGGACACACGGCCGAACAACACACCCATAGGGCTGCCCATGTGTCACACACGGCCTAGACACACGCCTGTGTGTCTACCTGTGTGGACAATATAAGGCTATCTACCAAGCCTTTTGCCACCCTGAAACACAATCTAATACCATCCAACATATCAAAGTCTAACTTAATATGATTTCTCAACCAAACAACCATAGGTAAGGCCTATGTACATTCCTTATATTCAACCATACCAACAATTTCACATTCATGAAAGACTATCTTGCATTCATATATAAAGTTTCAATATCAGCCATTTTCCATGGCCTTATACAAAATGAATCAAATGCTAAAGTAAGCCAACACATTTGGCCAATTAACAATGATACAAAACTCAAAAGTTAGGGTTCTATACATGCCATAATCAAAATAAAAGATCTAACTATACCAAGTGCTTCAGATGATAGTGTGACTGGTTTCTCCGACGTAAGCGATGATCCTTGAGCTACTCTAGCGGCACTATAAGAAAATGGAAAGGAAATAAAATAAGCATAAAGCTTAGTAAGTTGTATGAAAATAAACATCATACAATATTATGCACATAACCTTTCATAGCCTATTCATGAATACCATAAATAGACGTAGTACAACTTACTCTTCATCATCCATTGCAAATCATATTGCATGTATTGAGCTCACATATCATACATTTCAAATTGGTACCTGTACCACTCATCACATGATCATAACTACTTCATTTCATAATACGAATTTCGATTCACATTCATCGATTTGTCACGTTTCCATATTGGCCCCCTAGGCTTATATAACTGATTCTCAATATATATATATATGCATCAGCCGATCATTGTATCAAATCAATCTAAAAATCATTTATTCCAATTACATTATACATGTCCCTATTAACCTAACACGGACTTGAATGGATACACAGATCCAACCAACACACCAATTTGGCACGTAGTGCTTGATGGATAAATCCGTAATAATGAATTGCGCCCTACGCTGGCAGGTAAAACCAAAAAATAAATGTGTGATTCACATTTATCGATTTTTCAGGTTTCTATATTGGCCTCCTGGGGTTATATAACAGATTTTCAATATGTATATGCATCAGTCGATCATTGTATCAAATCAATCTAAAAATCATGTGTTCCAATTACATTACACATGTCTCTATTAACCTAACTCGGACTTGAACAGATACATGGATCCAACCAACACACCAATTTGGCACTCAGTGCCTGACAGATAAATTTGTAATAATGAATTGCACCCTACATTGGCTAGTAAAATTGACAAATAAATGTGCCCATCTCTGGTCAGTATAATCAACAAATGGGGTGCCTAGTACTCTTCGACACGTAGGTGTATAACCCTGAACTCTTCTTATCATACGGCATGCCAGCTATATCTGACTCTTCTTGAATAGTTAATATGGTAACAACTTCTGAGTTCTATTACATAATTTCTTCAATCAAACAATCAATTCTTAAATATAATAGGACATCACATAACCATACTGATTCAACTTCACGTTTATAACATTATATCATATTTTCACATATATTTAATTTAGTCATTATCATTATCAACCAGTCTAAATCAAACCAAATCAACTCATTTCATCAAACCAACACTTCATCACACATAACATATCTTATTCTCATTCAATTTAAAGTTAATTCCATCATTATTTCTATTTAATCCTCTATCACATTTTTAATACCGAATTGTAAACAATTAAACATAATTACAACTATAATTCTAAATGCATAACAATTTAACACAAACATATTGTTTGAACTTACCTCGTCAAGACAGTAAAGAAATAACTCTCTAAGGACTAATCAACAAATTTTTACCATTTCCCCGACTGGTCCAATTTCCGATCATGCAAGTTGTCGAATGTTGAAGGTTTCAACAATGGCTTCCAAAGTTTCTTTCCTATTTTTTGGTTTCGATTAACTAAAGAAGATGATGGCCACCTATGTTTTTTTCCTTTTATCTTTTAATGTTTAATTTAATATCAATAATAAAATTTTTACCACATTTTTCACTAAAAAATGCATCAACCGTCCATAACATTTTAAAAGTGGATAATTTCCATTTAAACCCTTGAGGTAATACTATTTAGCCCATTTAACTAATAAAAATCAATAGTGATTAACTTTTATATTTTTTACAATTTAGACTTTTTTCCTTAATTAACTATCAAATCATCAAAATTTTTAGACCAAATTTCAATTCACTTATACAACAACTCACGAGTGTAATTTATGAAAATGAGGTCTCGATACCTCATTTTCCTAAACCACTTGACTTTTAATATGCACCACTTGTACATTGACTAACTGATCAATTAATAAAATCCATTAAATCACAATTCACTATTATACTATATTTAACTCATAAATGTTAATCAAATATATCTATGAACTCAATCGTCGAAATTGTGGTCCCGAAACCACTATTTCTGACACCACTGAAAAACGGTTTGTTATAAGTCCGGCTTGGATCTAACAACCTTGCGAAGGATCGATCAAGGACACAAATACTTGTCAAATCAATGTCATAACATGTAAAATAAAATTCAACATGCTAAACACAAATTTACCTAATTAGGAGTATCCACTAACCATTTTGGGCTAGGTGTGATTAATCACCTATTGAGTCTTTTCAAATTATCATTAACCTAGTTAAAAATTATAGGAAACCCTAAAGTGAACAAACATGATCTTTTACTAGATTTGGGCTTCAAAGTACAATTATGTAAAGACAATGATTAACACACCTAAAATGCCTATCCTAAGGACAATACTGATGTGTGCTCCTAATCGTGAATTTGATTACAAGACGTTGAGTTGCCCGATCCTCTAATACTGTATTGTTTGGTGAAAATGAGATTAATGGTTATTGGTTAAATGGAAAGGATGGAAATTGTGTTGGATGGATAACTTGCATGAAATGGACACTTAGAAATGAACCAACAATATGAAAAATCGTGACCCAATTGCTATAAAGTGAAATAACAAACAAGTCTTTGAAGAAGAAGAAGTAAACATTGACCCGCTATTTAGAAAAAAAGGAGCCAGCAGTATGTTAGAACGCCGCACTTCATAACAAAGAAAGAAAGGAAGTGATAAGTTCAAAAGAAAAAGGTTTGACGCCACAAGGAGAACCTTGATAAGTCCAAGTAATTTCTTTCAAGAACAATGAGATAGAATTCTCTTAATAACTCAAAAAATATTCATTCATCATAGTCTAACCAAAACAAGGTCCTCTTACAAACTATTTATAGGCAATATTGTAACTATTCCAATGCCTATGTGAGACCTTTCATCTTTAGCAATTAAGTAAGATTATTACAAGCATTAATTTTGTTTTAAACTCATGTAAGGAAGCCAATAGTCATGTCTCTTCACGTGATTCTGGTGTAGATGAAAAGGCATGTCTCTTCACTTTATTGATGACTTATTGAACCCTTAATGTGTTATTTGGTGTCCCTTCATCTCCCTTAAATTGAATGTCAAAAGACTTGTTCATTCATCTCTTTAATTAGCTCCTTAACTAGCTTTGAGTGCTTTAAAACTAAACAGATTTGAAGAACCACTATTGGATTCAAACAAGAATTATGATGCTCGATTTCTCTCAATAATGATTCAGAATAACAAGCTTCGGGTTTAAACACATGATTTTGATCACTCGTTCCAAAATGTAGTAAAAGTTTCTTTTTTACTAATAATTCACACATGCTAAACAAAGAGGATTTAAGCATACACACATTCAAACAACCAAACCTCTAAAATTTCATCCGAACAAGCATGCACTTACATGAAGATTTCGCGCACAGATTTAAATAATTCAAATAACCATCACAATAAAACAAATTAAGCTTTTTACATGAAAATTCTTTATCACACATGATAACATTTTTTATACATCGATTTAATCCAAGACTTACCAATACAATACACATCACGAGAAAAACATTTTAAAACACTATTCGAGAGAAAATCAAAAACTTCATTCAATGAATAACAACAAAATAGGTTATTGTAAAGAGTTCTTTTAAGATAAAAAAACATTGGCAGATTTTTCAATGAAATTCAAAGAATACTAATTTGATTGAATCTCAAGAGGTTCCTTACCTTGCTTACCTTCCGACACTTAATCTTGTAGATTAATTTCATTTTTGATCTTACCTTTCTCGATTAATCGAAATCGTCTCTCATGGGGAAGGTATTGAAGTTAGAACTTGTTAAATGGATTTTTAGATACCTGAAAAGAAGAAAAATCACAAGGCAAACTCGTATGTGGGTTAGTTAGGACATTCCTCACTTTTGCTTGATCACTTTCTTCTTTTTCAATTCTACTTTCTTTCTTTTTTCTCTTTTGCACTATTTTCCAATTTTCTTTTCAAGCTCACACTCTCTTTCTATCTCTTCTTCTTTTTCATTCTCTGTTCTCACAACTTCTTTTCTCATACACTCTCTTTTTATTTCCTTTTCTTTTTCTCTCATTTCTTTTTTTTCTTCTCTCAATCTCCTTTACTTTTCTTTCTTTTTCTTTCACAAAAAATTCTTCTCTCTTTTCTCAATTTCTTTTTTTCTCAATTTTCTTCTTCAATTTCTTTTAGTTTAGTCCCATTTTCTCTCATTATCAACACTTGTTTTTCTTTTCTCACAATTTCCTTTTGTCTCATACTTTCTTTCCAAGATAGTGTTGAAATGAAAAAAAATCAAAATGAGTAGACTTTCTTTGGTCACAAGTGGAATGTTTTACACATGTAACACAATCTCTTCTTCGTGTTTGAAACTCCATGGATGAATATTTTGGTGCACTTGAAGAGATACTCGCACCTTTGCATTTGTTACCTCGGAAAGCTTCAATCTCACAATTCTCATTATTTCGACTTAAATTCCTTGGAGAATAGGAATCAAGACATGACTCTCACCTAAATGAATCTTTTTGCTCTTTTTGCACAAAGGACTCCTTCAATGATCTTATTTCCACACGATCAATTCTTTTATGCAAATGTTCAAATTTAGATTGCATGATTCTATGTATTTCTTTCATCAAATCTTGAAGTTCTGAGTCTGAAAGATCTTTTTGAAACATGATTTATTGAAAAGATTGGAAAACAAAAGAATTTAAAATAGAAGCTGAATACCTTACTAATACAAACCTTACGAATTTCTCTCACAAAGAAAAATTATTTTTGTTCACTCCACTCATGTTTGCGCTCAATGTGGTTTTTTCTCGCTCTTTTAATCTCACCACTCATGCATTTTTCCTCTCAAGTTCTTCTCAATGCTCTGGATCGAACTAGCTAGGACTTGAACAAGGACCACTTGCAATAGTCCGTTAGCAACAAACGATCGATATGTGGTAGGATAAATTCAAAAAGGAAAGGAAAAGGTAACAATTTTTTTTAATCGAAAGATTTTAGTAGTGTAACAACTTTTCAGAAAATATGATATATACTCCAGGATATGAATCAATTTTTTTTTTCAACTTAAAAAAAATTTCACGAAATTTCACTTCGGATTTTTTTTGAATATTTTTGAATATTTCAAATTTCTTTCTTTTTTTCACTATTTTGAAACTTCTAATACGATACCTGGATTAGATTTCCATAACTCTGATACCAAATGATGCATGCTCATAATCGTGAATTCAATTACAAGACATTGAGTTGCCTGATCATCTAATGTTGTATCATTTCGAAATAGACTTTAAGGTGAAAATGGGATTAATGGTTATTGATTCAATGGAAAGGATGGAAATGGTGTTGGATGGATAACTTGCATGAAATGGACACTTAGAAATGAACCAATGATATGAAAGATTGTGACCCGATTTCTATAAAGTGAAATAACAAATAAGTCTTTGAAAAAGGAGAAGTAAACGGTGACCCACTATTTAGTAAAATAGGAACCATCAGTATGTTAGAACGCCACACTTCAGAACAAAGAAAGAAAGGAAGTGATAAGTTCAAAAGAAAAAGGTTTGACGCCACAAGGAGTACCTTAATAAGTCCAAATAATGTCTTTCAAGAACAATGAGACAGAATTCTCGTAATAACTCAAAAAATATTCATTCATCACAGTCTAAGCAAAATTATGTCCTCTTATAAACTATTTATAGGAAGTATTGTGACTATTCCAATGCCTATGTGAGACCTTTCATCTTCAGCAATTAAGATTATTACAAGTATTAATTTTGTTTTAAACTCATGTAGGGAAGCCAATAGTCATGTCTCTTCACTTGATTTTGATATAGATGAAAAGGCATGTCTCTTCACTTTACTGATGACTTAATGAACCCTTAATGTGTTGTTTGGTTTCTCTTAATCTCCCTTAAATCAAATGTCAAAAGACTTATGCATTCATCTCTTTAATTGGCTCATTAACTAGCTTTGAGTACTTTAAAACTAAATAGGTTTGAAAAGCCACTCTTGGACCATTTGAACAGCCACCATGATGATCTTTGAAGGCTTGAAAAAGGTCCAAACTTGAATAGTCAATTAGCCATATGAATAGTCACCCATAATGATCTTTGAAGGCTTGAAAAACGTCTAAACTTGAAGAGTCAATTAGCCATATGAATAGTTATCTTCAAGATAGATAATTAAGCATTAAAGACACTTATAAAAATTAGCACACTATAAACACTCATACACAAATTTATTAATGAACATGCAACTCAAACTCATACTTTATTAACACCTTATTTATAATGACAATTATCATACTATGCATTAAAAGTAACAGCCAAATTAAACACACTTCACACACTTACTAACTTATACTTTAAACTAAATGAACAAACAAGATGCTTAAAGACTTAATTAACATGTAAACTAAATGACCAAATGAGTTACTTAATGCATGACTTAATTTAATGATGCAAACTTTAACTAGCATGAGAGTTACATAAAGCATGTCATAATTTATTATGCAAACTTAACTAACATGAGAGCTACATAATGCACAACTTTATTTAATGCAAAACACATAATGCCTATCATAATTAAAAGATGCAAACACTTAATGATCAAGACATAATTAAAAATTGTAGAATTAATTAAACTAAACAAACAACCACACGTAAAACTTTGTATGGACTTGGACGTTATTTTAGGTCCAATAAGGGTTGGACATCTCATGTTCGGCCCAAACTTGCTGAATCAGACCCATCATCGCCTCTTTAAGCTTCTTGGATCTAGTACACGTGATAGGCCCAATAGGAATTTCAATTGGATCCTCTCTTGAAACGGGCAACTTGGAGTTTGGTCCACTTGATGAGCTCGAGTGCATTTCAATCGTTCCTGTGCATGTATCAAATACTATTTTAGTCTTATAAAGCTTAAATTTGGCTTCGAGTTAATCATTTACTATTATAAAATTAATCTAACATATAACTATTATTTACAAATTATTAGTCAGATTACCTAAGTCTAAGGTGTGTCATTTTTTTCAATGCAATGTTAAATCTCTAGAATTTTAGACTAAATTATTTAACATCAATCTAATTAATCAAATTAACAAGTCAATCAACTCATCTATTTTCATAGTGTTCATATCTTACTTCGTTTATGGTAGAAACCTTGATAGCAATCTTTTTGAAAATGATCTTAACACCTTTTGTATCAGTTTCACCTCAAAATATTGTTTATCAAGAGTAAAAACTCATTAGTGATTTAAGGAATTCTAGCATAAAAAATCAAACATGGTAAGGTTTTCAAACCTGGTTGCGAGCATTTGTAGTTTTGATAATTTCACTCTAAATGTACATTCACGAGTTGTTTCGAAAATGTCCCATGCTTTTTTGTAGAAACACATTTAGAAATTCACTTGAACTTTTTTTCATCTACACCATTAAATATAGTACTAAAGGCTTAAGAATTGTTACAAGCAACCCTTTCTTCCTTAGTAGTTTAAGTTATTTTTGTTTTACTACTCAAGTTCCATCACATTTCTAATGTAAGGTGGCTCTCATCTAGTCAAAATAGGTCTTCATGTCATTTATTAGCTTGATGAATGTTTTCATTTGAGGTTTTCAATATATACAATTTGATTCGTCAAGTAGTAGTTTTTGTACTTTTGAGCTTCCTTCTTTGACTAAGTCAATGGTTATCAACTAGACACTAGGGTCACGCAAAGTATAATAGGTGGTAAGCTTTAATACTAATTGAAAATTCCAAAATCATGTAGTGAGGTGTGAGAAGTGAAATGGGCACACCTTTTTTCATATAGTTTGACACATGCACAAACATAAAATGAGAGAACAAAAAACAGAGTTTTGTTAACACAATTCAAACTTATCCTATATTAACAAGACTTACCCAAAGAATAATTACACTATTAAATATCACGTTACAAGAAACAGTTTAACTTAAATTTTTGTTAACAAAATATAATCACTTCCTAACTTTGATACCTCAAACCCTACCAAATAAGCCGCCTATAAATAGCCTACACAGTCTCAGTAAATTTGTAATACCTCATACTCGACCCGATCATCGAATCTGAGCTACAAGGTGCAACACTCCATATCTTAATTTTAACTAACACATTCCACCTAACAGATTAGTTAATGCCAATATCAATTAAAATGCAGTTAAATAATTAACTTTGCCAACTATATGAATTTAATACAATTATATTTAAAATATATTATTTTACAAAAGTAGCATTAGTATGCAAATAATTTTATTTAGTCATAGAAATGCATCCTATTGGAACGATGGAAATGTACAAGTGTACACAATCATGACAAGTAATAAAGTGATAAGTATCGAGTATCGTCTCCACAGGGACTGTTAAACGATTCTTTGTGAAAAATTAGAACTTAAACAAATTGGTGATGGACAAATAATATGGGTTGAAAATATGATGCAATAAAGTGAATTAACTAACTAATCTAATAAACTAAAAATTATCTAAAAAATGAACACAAAAAATTAGGCGAGTTTTAGTAGTTTACCACAATGACATATAAGTGTTAGAACAATCATCCTTCATAGCTTAGAATTATTCAATTTATTAAAAGATGTTACGAAAATCACGTGGCTAAATCGATCATTTATTAACCCTAATTACACTTATTAAAATATTTAACTTAATTAAGTAATAAACCTATCTCACATATTTCTATGTTTAATAGATTTAAAATTTCATAAGCAAAACAATTTACAAGGTTATGTAAGGTAATAATAGTTTTGGTATTATTATAAATTTAATCCCTACATGATTAAATTTTACACCATACAAGTAGTTTATTAATTAATTAAAACTCTGTTCAAATTAATTATTAATTCATACATTCCTTCACATTAATCATGCAACATAAACTTAATCGTGATTTTACTTGTACGAATAAATAGATCAAAAAGCACAAAACATCTCTGAATAGAATTAAATAAAACAAACTAAGGAAATCAAATCACTCCAACACAAATAAATTTAAGTAATAATGATATTATTGAAAATAAAATGCTTAATTGAAATCATGTTTATGAACTGAACAAAATAAAAGATTTAAAAGGGAAGAGAAAACTCTAGCCGATTCTGGAAATTCCCGAGGCATAAATTGTTTGCGCCTTCCTTCATCCTTTTGGATTGCCATCACAACTAAGCAAACTACTCCCAAAAAAGCAAACAGGCTACTCCCAAGGCTATGCAAAGGCTCTTTTTCAAGAGAAGGAAATAGGGAATGGAGAGAAAAGGTGCAAGCAAGCGGAAATAAGAGAGAATAAAGAGCGAATGAGATGATGAGTGATTATGAAAGGCAATTGAGGGCTCTATTTATACTAGTAGGTGAAGGCTAAAAATAGCAATTAGGAGCCTTAAATCTTTCCCTCAAGTGACCGACCATGCTAAGGGGAAGGGAGGTTAGGATGGCTTTGCTATTTTTGGCTTGTGGCTAAAAATCGACAGTATGAAAAGGGGAAAGGTTGGAATGGCATTGAGAGAAAGGTTAGGGACTATTTTGAAAATAAAATCAGCTTAAAATAGCTTATTTGGGAAAAAAATTGGATCAGCTTGGGCTACTCTCTCTCTTATGGATCAGTCCCCTTCAATTTAATTATTCTGGGTCTTTTTCTCTACATCAAACTAAAAATTAATTCAACCCAATTTTCATTAGATCAAATAAAATTTTTAACCAGTTCAAGAAGGTTGATTTGGGGCATCTATAGCTTTTAAATAATCAGCCATCCTCATATGACAGTTGCTCTAAAAGATGCTTTAGCAATCTGATCTTCTCAAGGTGCCTTTAAGACTAGTTTTTCTTCCATTGCACAAAATTGTTGAAAATTGGCAAAATTTTGAATGTTTAGCATAAAGATACTTAAAAATATAAATTTTTTTCTAGTTTTTTCAATTTATATATTTAGTAATAAAATTAAAAAATATGCTAAAAAGAGGTTGGAATTGACAAAAATTGTTGGTCAGCAAGTGTTGAAAAAGTCTGTAATTTGTTGAGTTTCCACCTACAGCCTTATACAATTAAAACTCATGTTTAACTTTAAGACTCCACCTCTGGGTAACCCACTGTATGCTTATTACTATAAGAAGCAAAACAGCCTGAGCACGATGGATTCTAGCATGGTCTCTCCTCAAACTCTCGAATTTCCCTTATTACCTGCAAAACAATATAACACTTACGTAAATTCTAATGAACTTAGTAAGTTTCCATACCTCATCACACATTGCTAGCATGCTTGTCTTTCGTGGCTCAGAATTCTCATTTGACTTGTCTCTATTAGGATGGTTCACCAATTTTGTTAGCATAGTATTCACGTCGCATGACATGGCTCTCTTGTATTTGGCACATTATCTTCAATGATATCATTGCTTATTTACTTGCGCATCCTAAAGAATAATTTAACTTTCTTGACTATATCTGATCCACTATTGGCGACTTGATAATCGAAGATTTCATGTTCAGCTAAACAAAGCTTTGCAAACATAAAGCTTTTACTAATGATATTTCATAGATATAATATCAGTATATAGTTTTAATAATGTTCGACCTCTTGGCGGATTATCCCTGTGGATTCTATCTTCACTAGTTGCCTTTGCGGACCCTTATGCCTTTAATTCCTTGAGAGGAAATCCTTGTGAATTCTTACTTGTAGACTTATGAAAGAAAACCCATAAATGATTCCTGTAGTGCGTATTGCACCAATAAATACAGATAATCAAATAATAAAAATATTGGAAAATAGTTCCTGTTCTGGACTATTTTTAGTATCATGTCTTAACGAACTCAAATACATGTATAATCCTTGTGGATTGGATTCATACTTTGCAAAAAATATCAGCAGATTCATAAGGGAAAACCCCCACTATGAATTAATAAAGAAATCTACTCATCTCGATCAAGTAGAAAAATCTGGCGGACTGTCTTATTGTAACACCCTTAACTCGTATCCGTCGCCGGAACAGGGTTACAGAGCATCACCAAAACTTTTAGAACTTTTTTAGATAATTCAAACATTTACTATTCATTCCTCGAGATTTATTCATAATGTCACTTAAATGGACCCTCGAGGCTCAAAACGAACATTAGCCTCGAGTTGGGACTTCATCGAAATTTTTTTATGAAATTTCAAAATTTTTCCAAGTTATAGGGCTCACACGCCCGTCTGGTCCAAGAGACACACCCGTGCTGCAAGCCGTGTTTGACCCCGTGTAACTCTCTGACTTGTGCACAAGGCCATGCCACATAGCCGTGTGCTAGGCCGTGTAGCACACACGACTGAGACTGTAACAGCTCGATTTCGAGCCTAGTCAGAACAGTGGTTTCAGGACCACAAATATGACGTATAAAAACTTCTTTTTATTACATTTTCATAGTCTAAAGTTTCACGGAATGACTTCGTGAAAATCTCATTCGAAAATTTTGACGTTTGAGTACTCAATTTAGTAAAAAGGACTAAATTGCAAAGAGTGCAAAAGTTGAGTTCTACATGCTAGAGGTGTCAAATTGTTATGAAATTTTAATTTGAAGGTCCTTAGATAGTAATTAGACCATTTTACTTTAATTTGGATAAAAATAGACATGAGGTAAGAGAATTTTAGTGTTTTGAGAAAAGGGCATTTTGGTCATTTGGTAATTAAATGAATTAAAAACCAAAAATCAAGCCAAAATTTAGTCCATCTTCTTCATGCGTGGCCAAAATTTGATAGGATGACATAGCTAGGGTTTTTCCACTTTTCAAGCTCGATTGTAAGTCCGTTCTTGCCCAGTTTTTACTACTATTTACATTTTTGAAGTCATCATCACTCGATCTATCTATTTCTACCATTAATTTGAGAGATGATTGAGGTCTAAGGTTTGACCCATGTTATATATTTGTGTTTTTTGATGTCTAATGGTAGATTATGCAAGTTTACTGTTAGATAAACAACTTTTGCTAGGTGATTTTTGATGAAAATGTCAAAAGGGCCTATTTGTAAAAAGATTTCAAAATGTGTATAAAAGTGTGATTAAATGGAAAATGTGAGCTATTATAAGCATGAAAGATGTTCGGCAAGGCTTGGGTCTTGATGAAATTGAATAGATTTCATTTTACGAGCCTAGGGACTAAAATGTAAATATGTCAAAGTTTAAGGGCAAAAATATAATTTTTTCATAATGTAAGTTTTGGACTGAATTGAGTAATGTTATTAATAAATGAGTTAAATTTTCTATTATAGATCAAGAGAAATGAGGTTCGGACCTAGACCGGGGAAAAAATAAAGTATTTGACGATTAGGTCCATTTCCTACTATTTTTGTACCGAGGTATGTTCTTATGTAAATAATGCACTATTTTAAGTATGTTTTAAATGCGTTATTATTGAATGAATTGTGATTGATTCATGGATGTAATCGACAAAGTTAGGACAAGCGTGAAATCCTAGTTGAACCTTAGGAATAGATAGGATACAAATGTCATGACATTAGGGTTACTGAGGCTATGTGTAAGACCATATTTGGGATATGGCATCATTATGAGACTTCGTGTAAGACCATATCTAGGATATGGCATCGATATGAGATTTTATGTAAACCATAGTTAGGCTATTGGCATCGATATCAGATCCTATGTAAGACCATATCTGGGATATGGCATTGGCGTAGTACTATGCGTGCGAGAAACCCGAGTATCCTTTAGTATTCCAAGTGGTGGCTTATGTTGAATGATAATTCATTTTGAAAATGGCCATTGAATGTGGCCAATATTGGTTTGAGTATATATATATGCATATGATGATGTTTTCATGGATGTGGAAAATTGCTTGATTGAAGTTAAGATATATGTGATGTTTGTGTATGATCAATGATAGCATGTGAATGAGGTATTGATGCCCTGGTTGTGGCTGATTTGGTTGAATGTATATATTTGGAATAGTGCTATGTTTTGTTTTGTAGGTTTGTGCATGGAAGGGTGACAATATGGCTTGGTAAATAGCCTTATTTTTGTCCACAAGGATAGACACAGGGGCGTGTGTCTAGGCCGTGTGTGACACACGGCTTGCCCCATGGGCGTGTGTACCGGCCGTGTGTCCCCTGCGCCTTAAATTTTGCAAAACAGAATGCTCAGTATTAAACACACGGGCAGAGCCATGGGCGTGTGTCTCAGCTGTGTGGATGACATGACCTCAGGCACGGGCGTGTGCCCTGGGCGTGTGAAGTCTGCACCTATTTTATGAAAAATCATAATTTTTAAATTGACCAGACGGCCTAGCACACAGACGTGTGACTTGGCCGTGTGACTTCAATTTGTTCTTGGGTGACAAATAGAGAGTTACATGGGTTAGGGACACAGGCGTGTGTGACCACACGGCCTGCCCACACAGGCGTGCCCCAACCTACACGGGCGTGTGGCTCTTAAATCATGAAAAATTTTCTAAGTGTTGTGAAATTTTCTAAAGTTCTTGGTTTAGTCCCGAGCCACTCCCAATTCATGTTTTGGGCCTCGTAGGCTGGTTTTAGGGACGATATGTATGTATATGAAAAGTTTTAAATTTGAATGGAAATTTATGTCTCGTTTTGTATGTTTGCTTATGTTTAAGTCCAGTAATACCTCGTACCCTGTTCCGTCGTCAAATATGGGTAAGGGGTGTTACATTTAGTGGTATCAGAGCTACGGTTTAGTTGATTCTCATACTAACGTAGCGCGTGTAAAAGTCTAGCTATACATGCCATAAATGAACTGTGATAGTGTAATGACTCCTGAAAATTTTAAATCGTGTTTTCATATAGTCAATGGATCTCAATCAAGCTGAGGCTGATGACTTTGAAAGTAATGCGCCGGCACCCGCTCAAAGGGTAGCGCCGTCTGATAGTAAACCCCCAATGATTAGTCAGGAAGAAGGGGGTAGGGAAGCCTTTCTCTATATGATGAATGAGTGGTATATGGAATTTGTTCGAACAAATCCGAATGCCCAACCTCCTCTACCCCCATCTATTCCTCCATCGGTTCCCGTAGCTCCACAAGGTATGGTGTAACACCACTTACCCATATCTTATGCCGGGACAGGGTACGACGCATTACCAGACCTAAACATATACATTCATAGAAAATCGGGCCATAAAATTTCAACCTAATTTAAAACTTTTCAATCACATGCAAATTGCCCTTATAAGAGTCTACGAGGCCCAAAACATACATCGAAAGTGGTTCGGGACTAAACTGAGAACTTCTAGAACTACGGGATAACTTAGAAAATTTTTATCATGGAACAGGTCCACACGCCCGTGTGGTGAAGGGCCACGCCCGTGCTTCAGGCTGTGTCCATTTTAGGGTGCATTCTGTTTATGACATCATGCACAAAATGTAGCCACACGGCCAAGGCATACGCCTGTGTGCTTAGGCCGTGTGGGCAATTAAAATTTATAATTTTTCCATAAAATAGGTGCAGACTTCACACGGCCTGGGCACACGCCCATGTCCTATGCCCGTGTCTCTCACACGGCCGAGACACACGATTGTGTCTCAGCCCGTCTGTTTACTACTAGGCATTCTGTTTCCATGAACTAAGGTGCAGGGGACACACGGTCGAATCACTCGCCCATGGGGCAGACCGTGTGTCACACACGGCCTAGACACACGCCCGTGTGTCTATCCGTGTAGACAACTTTGAGGCTATGTTCCAAGCCATTTGTCACCCTTAATTGCTCACTCACTTATACATTTTTGATGGCATGCAACATAGTCTCTTAAATCCCTTAAATACTCATAAACTTGATTAATTCATGACTTTGTAAATGTCAACATATCACCTATTCAAATCATCATGCTTTCATATAGCATTCCACACCAATTTCATATTTATTCACCGTCGTAAACCTACTTCCAATTTACTCAATTATACCATAGTTTTGGTCATACTTATTAGCCACTATTCTTTTACTTAACATATATGCCATTTATCACACATTTCATGCACAAGCAACAACAAAAGAATAATACATTGCATGCATGCATAAATGATTAGGGTTACAACCCAATAATCAATATGAGCCATCTCCCATGGCCATATAAAATAATCATAATACTATCATGAGCTAACAGATTTGGCTAATCAATATGACACATGACAAAAAGACCAAGTCCCTATACATGCCATACTCAAAACGATAAGTCTAACTATACCCAATCCAATTGACAGTGTGACCGAGTCTCCGACGTTCCACGATCCCCGAGTTAGCTTGGCGACACTATAAGAAAAGGAAAGAAAAAGACGGTAAGCTTTAAAGCTTAGTAAGTTCACATGCAAATAAAGTGCAACTTAAACAAGCATTAGTCATACATTTAACATAATGAACATAATCTTTCATTTTTTAAAATCTCTTAAACTTATTCTTCATATACATCTATATATACATATTCATACCATATGTCCATCATATCTAATGTTATTCTCATGAGTTTGATGTACATACCTGTGCCCACTTACGCATAATAACTTACTTTCTTGTCTTCGACATAATCATCAAGATTACTCATTGAACTTCCTTTAGAACTGCCCGTTGAACACTCGGAATACTATTGGATACATCGGAATCTCGCACCTAAGTGCCTCATATATAGCCAATGCTACCCTACATCACATGTTGCTCGCTTTCGAGCTACTCACGGGTCTGCACATATAAGCTGTCAGGTATCTGCAACACAAGCTGGACTTCCCCGCCACTGGTAGAATATACGAGACCAATACCCGGACGCCAAAACATGTGTCATATATATCACAAACTCAGACCACAACTCAATGGGTTTGGATGTCACATATATCATGAACTCAGACCACAACTCAATGAGTTTGGATGTCACATATATCATGAACTCAGACCACAACTCAATGAGTTTAGATCACATAATTCCTAGTGACATGTCACATGTATCCTAACTATTCCTAAGGTTCAAACGGGATTCTTTGATACCACATTTCTGTCAAACTTGCTCGTAACGTCGATTTCAATACTCATAGTACCAATCACTTATTCATGGAATAATCAAAGCATATTTCATGATAACATTTAGGCAATAAACACATGATACAACATCATATTCAATATGTGTACACTTACCATACATGCAATATTAAGGCATTTAAAGTATGGTACATGTTGCATTATTTACAAATGAACTTACGTCGGTACAAAATGATAAAAACGAGCCTGATTCTCGTAAACTTTGGTTTTCCCCCAATCAAGACCCGAATCACGTTTTTCTTGATCTATAATGCCAAAATTAACTTGTTCAATACACACATTGGTTAAATCGACCCATAACACATACTTTGGTAAAATTACCATTTTACCCCTAACTTTTCACTTATTTACAAATTGGTCTCTAGGCTCGTAAAATGAAATGCATGCATTTTCTTGGTTACCCAAGCCTAGCCGATTCATATTCTAACTCATATCAGCCCCTATTTCTCATTAAATCACATTTCTACTACCTATTTTTACACCTTTTGCAAAAAGGTCCTTTTTTAGGGTTTTCATGAAAAATCACTTAGTAAAAGATGTTAAACACACATCAAACTTTCATATTCTTCCATTAAACATCAAAACACATGCATGTTACACATGGGTCAAATTTTATACATGAACCCTAGCTCAAAATATAGCTAGAAATGGATAGATCATGCTTTAAGGATTTAAAAAATGTAAAGAGCATTAAAAACGGGGTTAAGATTGACTTACTTCTAAGCTTGAAAGTTGAAGAAACCCTAGCTATGGTGACTCTTCAAATTCAGCACAAGCATGGAGAAGATGAGTAGATTTTGGCTTTATTTTCCCTTTAAATTCATTTATTTACAAAATGACCAAAATGCCCTTTTTCACTAAAATTTCAAATTTTGTCCATGCATGTCCGTTTTTGTCCATAAAGATAGAAATTTGGCAAATTGCTATTTAAGACCTTCTAATTAATAATCCATGGCAATTTCATGCTTAAAGCTTCTAGAACACAAGTTTTGCAACTTATTCAATTTAGTTCCTAAAGTCAAATTAGGCACTTTACACATAAAATTTTTCATAAAATTTTCACACAATCATGCAAACACATCATAAACCTCAAGACAATCATAAAATAAATATTTCTACTTCAGATTTGTGGTCTCAAAAAAATTGTTTCGACTAGACCCTAAATCGGGATGTTACAACTCTCCCCCTTTAGGGATTTTTGTCCTTGAAAATCTTACCGTTGAAAAGGTTTGGGTATTGGTTTCTCATGGCCTCCTCAGGCTCCCATGTAGCCTCTTCAACCCCATGTCTTTTTTATCACACTTTCACTAAGGCAATGCTTTTATTTCTCAACTGTTTAACTTCTCGAGCCAAAATCTTAATCGGTTCCTCAGGCTAAGTCATATCCGGTCGAATCTCAACTTCTGTTGGTGTAATCACATGTGAAGGGTCTGATCGATACCGGCACAACATAGATACATAGAACATATCATGAATATTTTCCTGTTCGGATGGTAAAGCTAACCGATAAGCAACCGGCCCTATTCTCTCGATGATCTCATACGCCCCTATAAAGCGAAGACTCAACTTACCCTTCTTGCCAAATCTCAAAACCTTTTTCCATGGAAATACTTTCAAGAATACCTCATCACCGACTTGATACTCAATTTCTTTCCTTTTTAAATCTGCGTAGGATTTTTGTCTATCATAAGAGGCTTTCAAACAATCACAAATTATCTTTACTTTTTCTTCTATTTCTTTGACTAAGTCAACTCTGTGAATCTGATTTTCTCAGAGTTTAATCCAATACAGAGGTGTTCGGCACCTACGCCCATATAATGCCTCATAAGGCGCCATTTTTAAACTCGACTGATAACTGTTATTATAAGCAAACTCCACCAATGGTAAGTACTTTTTCCAATTACCTTGGAATTCCAATACACAACATCAGAGCATGTTTTCCAATATCTGAATTACTCGCTCAGAGTGACCGTCAGTCTGCGGATGAAAAGTAGTGGTAAAATTCATCTTTGTACCCAAAGCTCCTTGTAACTTTTTCCAAAATCGTGAAGTGAACCTCGGATCTATATCCGATACTATCGATATAGGTACTCCATGAAGTCTAACAATTTCACCAATGTACAGGTCAGTTAACTTATCGAGTGAGTAACAGTACGTACCAGGATAAAATGAGCTGACTTCGTAAGCCGATCAACCACAACCCAAACGGCATCTTTCTCTCTCAAAGTTAAAGGTAAACCTGTCACAAAATCCAAAGTAATTCGATCCCATTTCCACTCAGAAACCATGATAGGCTGGAGCAAACCCGAAGGTACTTGGTGTTCAGCCTTTACTTGCTAACAAACTAAGCATTTCGATACAAACTTTGAGAAATCCTTTTTCATACCATTCCACTAATACATTTTCTTTAAGTCGTTATACATTTTTGTGCTGCCCGGGTGAACTGACAGACAACCGTTGTGTGCCTCATGCAAAATATTTCGGATCAACTCAGTGTCCTTTGAAACACAAAGCCTACCACGGAATCTCAAACAACCATCGGAATCACTATGAAAATTCGGTTCACTGTTAGACTCACACTGAATTTTCTTAGCTTACAATTCTTTATCAACTTTCTGAGCATCACAAATCTGTTGAAGAAAAGTCGATCTAACTTTCAACTCGGCTAGAATTAAACCATCATCGGACAAAGTTAGCCATGTATTCATAGCCCTCAAGGCAAATAACGGCTTCCTACTTAAGGCGTCAGCGACCATATTCGCCTTACCCGGAAGGTAATCAATCAAAAGTTCATAATCTTTTAACAGCTCCAACCATCTTCGTTGCCATAAGTTCAAATCCTTTTGATCCATCAAGTACTTAAGACTCTTGTGATCAGTATAGAGATGGCATTTTTCACCAAATAAATAATGTCACCAAATCTTCAAAGCAAACACTATGGTGGCCAACTCTAAGTCGTGTGTCAGATAGTTCTTCTCTTGAGGCTTTAACTGTCTCGAAGCGTAAGCTACCTTCTTGCATAAGTACACATCCCAAACCATTTAAGGAAGCATCACTGTAAATCACAAATTCTTTACTTGACTCGGGTTGTACTAAGACCGGAGCCTCTGTCAGCAATACCTTTAATTTCTCAAAACTCTGCTGGCATTTTTCTATCAATTCGAACTTGATATCTTTCTGTAACAACCTCGTCATCAGAGTAGCAATCATGAAGAATCCTTTAACAAACCATCTGTAATAACCAACCAAGCCTAGAAAGCTTCTAACCTCAGTTACATTCCTCGGCGGTTTCCATTCAACAATAGCCGAGATCTTACTAGGGTCAACTCTAATACCATCGCCTGAAACAATGTGGCCCAAAAATCCAACCTCTCGGAGCCAAAACTCACTTTTACTAAACTTAGCATACAACTACTTGTCTCTCAAGGTTTGCAAAACAATTTTCAACTGTTCGGCATGCTCAAATTCAACACGAGAATAAGTCAATATGTCATCAATAAAAACAACCACAAATTTATCCAAATACGGTTGTAAAATACGGCTCATTAAGTCCATAAATGCGACAGGAGCATTCGTTAAACCAAAAGGCATGACAAGAAATTCATAGTGACCATACCTCGTCCGGAAAATAGTTTTCGGCACATCCGAGTCTTTCACTCTCAACTGGTAGTAACCGAACCTCAAGTCTATTTTAGAAAACAATGTCGCTCCTTTCAACTGGTCAAACAAGTCATCAATCATTGGCAAAGGATACTTCCTCTTAATTGTTACCTTATTAAACTGTTGGTAATATATACACAACCTTATAGATCTGTCTTTCTTTTTCACGAATAATACCGGAGCACCCCACGAAGAAAAACTAGGCCTCACAAAACCTTTATCCATCAACTCTTGCAACTAAGCTTTCAATTCGATCGAAGCCATCCTATATGTGCAATAGAAATAGGTCCCGTGCCCGGAACTAGATCAATACCAAACTCAACTTCCCTAACGGGAGGTAATCCAGGTAGTTCTTCCGGAAACACATCCGGGTACTCACATACAATAGGCATTAATTCAATCTTTAATTCATACTCTTTCGTATTCAACACATAAGCCAAATAAGCCTCACATCCTTTTCTCATACATTTCTGAGCATACATCGAAAAAATCACATTTGGCAACCTATCTGACTCATCTGATTCAACTCGGAGAATCTCACCATTTTCACATTTCAATTTAATAACTTTTTGTCTACAATTAACTACAGCATCATGAAGTGTCAACCAATCCATACCCAAAATGACATCAAATTCATCAAACGGAAACAACATTAAGTCAGCCAGAAAATAATGACCTCTAATCGTTAAGGGACATTTCTGGCATACCTTATCAACTAAAACATGTTTGCCTAACGGGTTTGACACTTTAATCATAAATTTCATATACTCAACAGGCATATTCATGCTAGATACCAATGTCATGCATACATACGAATGAGTAGAACCAAGGTCAACAAAGCAATAACAATAGCATCATAAAGAGAAAAAGTACCAGTGATCACATCGGGAGAAGATGCATCTTCGCGTGCACGTATGGCATAGGCCCTAGCCAGAGCTCTAGCCTTAAATCTCATCGATGTATCCCTTGCTACATTTATGCCACTAGCCCCATTACCAGCATTTCTCTGGGGTCTCCCTTTTTTAGCCGTACTACCCGGTCTTGTACTCTGAAATTTTTCCTTCTCGACCATCTCAGGACAGTCCTTGATATAATGGCCTTGAGAACCACATTGGAAACAAGATCCATCGCTCACCCTACACTTACCAAAATGACCTCTACCACATTATTGGCACTCGGGTCTAGAAGGTCTAGCATTACCCACACTAATCATAGATGTAGCCTGAGATTTAAAACCCTAATTCTGCTTCTTACGATCTTTATATGAATGCCCAACTGAAACATGAGAATGAGAATACATATCTTTGGATTTTTTAGACTGAGATGGAAATGACTTGCTCGTCGGTCTATTCCTCATATCTCTAGCTTCAACCTCGGTCTTTCTCTTTTCCTTGATCAGTTCCTCGGCTTTACAAGCCTGACCAACGAGTACCACAAATTCCTTCGATTTGAGAATACCTACTGGCACTCTAATATCCTCGTTAAGTCCATCTTGAAACCTTCTACACATTTTTGCCTCGGAGGATACACACTTAAGAGCATATTTGCTAAGCCGGACAAACTCTCTTTCGTACTCAGTAACTGACATGTGACCTTGTCTCAAGTCAAGAAATTCTTTACGCTTTTGATAGATAAAGCGTTCACTAATGTACTTCTTTCAGAATTCTTTTTGGAAGAATTCCCACGTGACCCTCTCTTGAGGCACCACCGAAACTAGCGTCTTCTACCAATGGTACATCGAGTCTCTCAGCAAAGATATAGCACACTTTAAACACTCATCGGGTGTGTAAGATGGTTTATCGAATACTCGAACAGAATTATTAAGCCAAAATTCTGCTTTCTCGGGGTCATCATCAACATTGACCCCAAATTCTTCAGCTCCTTACTTGTAAATTTTGTCAACCGAGATTCTATGAAATCTTATAAAATCCATACCTTGAGGAACTTGGGGTACAGGTTGAGGATTTAGAGGGGGTGGAGGAGGTTGAGCGTTTGGGTTCGTGCGAACGAACTCCGTATACCAGGCATCTATCATATGGAGGAAGGCTTCTCTGCCTCCTTCTCCTCTACTAACAGTTGTGGGTCTACTATCAGACGGCACTGCTCCTTCAGCGGGAGCAGACGCGTTACTTTGCACATCATTCGCCATAGCTCTATTGGGATCCATTACTATATGAAAACACAATTTAAAAGGTCAGGAGTCGTCACACTATCACAATTTACTTATGGCATATATAGCTAGACCCGTACACACGCTATGCTAGTCCGAGAATCGACTAAACCATAGCTCTGATATCACTAAATGTAACACCCCTTACCCGTATCCTACGCTGGGACAGGTACGAGGCATTACCAGACTTAAACATATACATTCGTACAAAATCGGGCCATAAAATTTCAACCCAATTTAAAACTTTTCAATCACATTCAAATTGTCCCTTATAAGAGCCTACGAGGCCCAAAACATACATCGGAAGCGGTTCGGGACTAAACCGAGAACTTTCAGAACTACGGGATAACTTAGAAAATTTTTATCATGGAACAGGTCTACACGCCCGTGTGGTGAAGGGCCACGCCCGTGTGGCATATCACATGCCCGTGCTTCAGCCGTGTCCATTTTAGGGTGCATTTTGTTTATGATGTCATGCACAAAATGCAGTCACACGGCCAAGGCACACACTCGTGTACTTAGGCCGTGTGGGCAATTAAAATTTATAATTTTTCCATAAAATAGGTGCAGGCTTCATACTGCCTGGGCACATGCCCATGTCCTATGGCCGTGTCTCTCACACGGCCATGTCTTAGCCCGTGTGTTTACTACTAGGCATTCTGTTTGCATGAACTAAGGTGCAGGGGACACACGGTCGAATCACACGCCTATGGGGTAAACCGTGTGTCACACATGGCCTAGACACACGCCCGTGTGTCTATCCGTATGGACAACTTTGAAGCTATGTTCCAAGCCATTTGTCACCCTTAATTGCTCACTCACTTATACATTTTTGATGGCATGCAACATAGTCTCTTAAATCCCTCAAATACTCATAAACTTGATTAACTCATGACTTTGTAAATGTCAACATATCATCTATTCAAATCATCATGCTTTCATATAGCATTCCACACCAATTTCATATTTATTCACCGTCGTAAACCTACTTCCGATTTACTCAATTATACCATAGTTTTGGTCATACTTATTAGCCATTATTCTTTTACTTAACATATATGCCATTTATCACACATTTCATCCACAAGCAACCACATCAAGCATAACACATTACATGCATGCATAAATGATTAGGGTTACAACCCAATAATCAATATGAGCCATCTCGCATGGCCATATACAAAATAATCATAATACTATCATGAGCCAACACATTTGGCTAATCAATATGACACATAACAAAAAGACCAAGTCCCTATACATGCCACACTCAAAATGATAAGTCTAACTATACCCAATCCAATTGATAGTGTGACCGAGTCTCTGACATTCCACGATCCCCGAGTTAGCTTGGCGACACTATAAGAAAAGGAAAGGAAATGAGGGAATAAAGTGCAACTCAAACAAGCATTAGTCATACATTTAACATAATGAACATAATCTTTCATTTTATCAAATCTCTTAAACTTATTCTTCATATACATCTATATATACATATTCATACCACACGTCCATCATATCTCATGTTATTCTCATGAGTTCAATGTGCATATCTGTGCCAACTTGCACATAATAACTTGTTTTATCGTCTTTGACGTAATCATCAAGATTACTCATTGAACTTCCTTTAGAACTACCAGTTGAACACTTGGAATACTATCAGATACATCAGAATCTCACACCTAAGTGCCTCATATGTAGCCAATACTACCTTACGTCACATGTTGCTCGCTTTTAAGCTACTCACGGGTCTACTCATATAAGCTGTCAGGTATTCGCAACACATATCGGACTACCCTGCCACCGATAAAATATATGAGACCAATACCCTAATGCCAAAACATGTGTCATATATATCACGAACTCAGACCACAACTCAATGAGTTTGGATGTCACATATATCATGAACTCAAACCACAACTCAATGAGTTCAGATCATATAATTCCTAGTGACATGTCACATGTATCCTAACTATTCTTAAGGTTCAAACGAGATTTTTTGATACCACATTTCTGTCAAACTTGCTCGTAATGTCGATTTCAATACTCATAGTACCAATCACTTATTCATAGAATAATCAAAGCATATTTCATGATAACATTTAGGTAATAAACACATGATACAACATCATATTAAATATGTACACACTTACCATACATGCAATATTAAGGCATTTAAAGTATGGTACATGTTGCATTATTTACAAATGAACTTACCTCGGTACAAACTGATAAAAATGACCTTGATCCTCGAAAACTTTGGTTTTCCCTTAATCAAGACCCGGACCACGTTTTTCTTGATCTATAATGTCAAAATTAACTTTTTCAATACATACATTGGTTAAATCGACCCATAACACATGCTTTGGTAAAATTACCATTTTACCCCTAACTTTTCACTTATTACAAATCAGTCCCTGGGCTCGTAAAATGAAATGCATGCATTTTCTTGGTTACCCAAGCCTAACTGATTCATATTCTAACTCATATCAGCCCCTATTTCTCATTAAATCACATTTCTACTACCTATTTTTACATCTTTTGCAAAAAGGTCCTTTTAAGGGTTTTCATGAAAAATCACTTAGTAAAAGATGTTAAACACACATCAAACTTTCATATTCTTCCATTAAACATCAAAACACATGCATGTTACACATGGTTCAAATTTCATACATGAACACTAGCTCAAAATATAGCTAGAAATGGATAGATCATGCTCCAAGGATCTTAAAAATGTAAAGAGTATTAAAAACGGGCTAGGATTGAGTTACTTCCAAGATTGAAAGTTGAAGGAACCCTAGCTATGGTGACTCTCCAAATTCGGTACAAGCATGGAGAAGATGAGTAAATTTTGGCTTTATTTTCCCTTTTAATTCATTTATTTACAAAATGACAAAAATGCCCTTTTTTACTAAACTATCAAATTTTGTCCATGCATGTCCATTTTTGTCCATAAAGATAGAAATTGGGAAAATTGCTATTTCAGACCTTCTAATTAATAATCCATGGCAATTTCATGCTTAAAGCTTCTAGAATACAAGTTTTACAACTTATTCAATTTAGTTCCTAAAGTCAAATTGGGCACTTTACACATAAAATTTCTTCATGAAATTTTCACACAATAATGCAAACACATCATAAGCCTCGAGATAATCATAAAAAAAAATTTCTACTTTGGATTTGTGGTCTCGAAACCACTATTCTGACTAGACCCTAACTCAGGATGTTACATATGGAATTTGTAAGAATGAATAAGCATTCAATTAATAAGATCCGAAAGCATGGGGCTGAAGATTTTAGAGCTAATGTGGATGATGATCCTGAGAGAGCCAAGTTTTGGCTCGAAAACTCTATTAGGGTATTTGATGAGTTGTCCTGCACACCGGACGGGTGTTTAAAGTGTGTCATCTCACTTCTGAGAGATTCTACATATCACTAGTGGAATTCACCGGTATCGATGGTACCAAGAGAGAGGGTTGCATGGGAATTCTTTCAAGAGGAGTTCCGAAATAAATATATTAGTCAGCGGTTCATCGATCAGAAACGTAACGAATTTCTTAAGCTGAAACAGGGTCGAATGTTAGTATTAGAATATGAGCGAGAATTTGTTAGACTTAGCAAATATGCTCAAGAGTGTGTTTCCACCGAGGCTATCATGTGCAAGAGATTTGAAGATGGATTGAATGAGGATATTCATGTGTTAGTTGGGATTTTAGAGCTGAAAGAACTTGTAGTATTGGTCGAATGGGCTTGTAAGGCCGAAGAGTTGAACAAAGAAAAGAGGAAAGCTGAATGCCAAGCTAAATATTCGAGGAAAAGACTGATGAGTAAGTCATTTCCATCTCATTCAAAGAAATCTAAAGAAATGTATTCCCGTTCAAATATATCAGCCGGGTATTCCCACAGAGACCTCGGGAAGCAACACTTGAGTTTTAAATCTCAAGCCGCTTCAATGGCAAGTTTGGGTAATATGAGGCCTAATAAACCTGAATGTCAACATTGTGGCAGACGTCATCCTGGTGAGTGTAGAATGAATGACTGGGCTTGTTTCAAGTGTGGCTCCCAAGAGCATTTTATCCAAGATTGTCCTAAAAATAACTGAGAATGAAAAATTTTAGAGCGCAACGTCGAGTAATACTACTAATAGGGGTAGGCCACCGAGGAATACCAGAAATGGAGCTAGTAGTAAAGGTGTGACAAAAGACACCGCTGTGAGATCCGAAGCTCGAGTGCCTGCTAGAGCCTATGCCATCCGTGCTCGCGAAGAAGCGACATCTCCTGATGTTATCACTGGTACTTTTTCTCTCTATAATACTAATGTAGTTGCATTGATTGATCCTGGATTGACACATTCTTATGTTTGTGTGAAATTAGTAACTAGTAAGAGCTTGTCTGTTGAGTTTACTAAATTTGTGGTTAGAGTGTCAAACCCTTTAGGCAAACATGTGTTAGTTGATAAAGTTTGCAAGAATTTTCCCTTGATGATTCGAGGTCACTATTTTTCAGCTGATTTAATGTTATTTCCATTCGATGAATTCGATGTTATTTTGGGTATGGATTGGTTGACACTACATGATGCCGTAGTGAACTATAAAAGAAAGATTATTAAATTAAAATGTAAAAATGGTGAAATTCTTCAGATTGATTCAAATGATTCGGGTGAGTTACCTATTGTGATTTCTTCGATGTCTGCCCAAAGATATGTAAGAAAAGGGTGGGAAGCGTATCTTGCTTATGTGTTGAATACAAAACTGTCTGAATTGAAAATTGAATCAGTGCTGATAGTTTGTGAATATTGAGATGTGTTCCCGAAAGAGTTGTCTGGGTTACCATCGGTTAGAGAAGTTGAGTTTGGTATTGATTTAGTACCAGGGACCTCGTCGATATCAATTACTTCGTATAGAATGGCTCCGACTGAATTGAAAGAATTAAAAGCTTAGTTGCAAGAGTTGACGGATAAGGGTTTTGCAAGACCGGGTTTCTCTACCTGAGGTGCTCTCGTATTATTTGTAAAGAAGAAAGACGAATCCATGAGGCTTTGTATCGACTACCGTCAGCTCAACAAGGTGACTATAAAGAACAAGTACCATTTGATGAGGATAGATGACTTGTTCGATCAATTGAGAGGAGTAACGGTATTCTCAAAGATTGATTTAAGATCTAGCTACTACCAGTTGAGAGTTAAAGAGTCGGATGTACCGAAAACTTCGGATGTACCGAAAACTGCTTTCAGAACAAGGTATGGACACTATGAATTCCTTGTTATGCCTTTTGGATTAACAAATGCACCTGTTGTCTTTATGGACTTGATGAATAGAATTTTTCGACCGTATTTGGACAAGTTTGTGGTTGTGTTTATTGATGACATTCTGATTTATTCTTGAGACGAGTCTGAGCATGCCGAGCACTTGAGAACTGTACTGCAGACTTTGAGAGATAAGCAGTTGTTTGCTAAATTTAGTAAAAGTGAGTTTTGGCTCTGAGAAATCAGATTTTTGGGACATATCGTTTCAGGTGATGGTATTCGGGTTGATCCAAGTAAGATCTCAAAAATTTTTGATCGGAAACCGCCAAGGAACGTATCTGAAGTTAGAAGCTTTTTGGGCTTAGCCGGTTATTACCGACAATTTGTCAAAGGATTTTCGATGATTGCTATTCCTATGACCAAGTTGTTGCAAAAAGATGTTAAATTTGAATGGTCTAAAAAATGTCAGCAAAGTTTCGAAAAGTTGAAAGCATTATTAACTGAGGCATCGGTTTTAGTACAACCTGAGCTGGGGAAAGAGTTTGTGATTTATAGTGACCCGTCACTGAATGGATTAGGATGTGTGTTGATGCAAGAGGGCAAAGTGATAGCTTATGCCTCAAGATAGTTGAAACCACATGAGAAGAATTATCTGACGCATGATTTGGAATTAGCTGCCATTGTGTTTGCTTTAAAAAATTGGAGACACCATTTGTACGGTGAGAAATGTCATGTCTTTTTTTATCATAAGAGTTTAAAATACTTGATGACTCAGAAATATTTGAACTTGTGGCAACAGAGATGGCTCGAGTTATTGAAGGATTATGAGCTAGTAATTGATTACCACCCAGGTAAGGCAATTGTGGTCGCCGATGCGTTGAGTAGAAAGACTTTGTTTGCTTTGAGAGTGATGAATACACGGTTGACTTTGTCTGATAATGGTTCGATCCTAGCCGAGTTGAGAGCTAGACTGTTATTTCTAAAATAAATTTGTGAAACTCAAAAATGTGACAGTGATTTGCAAGCCAAAAGAGTTCATTGTAAATCAAGTAGTGATTCAGATTTTCATATCAGATCCGATGATTGTTTGATGTTCCGAGACAGAATTTGTGTACCAACAAATAATGAATTTTTTTAAAAAATTCTTCATGAAGCACATAATGGTTATTTATCTGTGCATCCGGGTAGTACGAAAATGAATAATGATTTGAAGAAATTGTATTAGTGGTCTGGTATGAAATGAGACATTTCAGAGTTTGTTTAGAGATGTTTGATTTGTCAACAAGTGAAAGCTAAACACCAAGTGCCTTCGAGTTTACTTCAGCCAGTGATGGTGCCCGAGTGGAAATAGGATAGAATTACGATGGACTTCATAACGGGTTTGCCTTTAACTCTGAAAAAGAAAGATGTTGTTTGGGTCATTATTAATAGATTAACGAAATCGGCTCATTTTATACCGGTACATACTGATTATTCACTTGATAAGTTAGCCGAATTGTACATTTCTAAAATTGTGAGATTGCACGGAGTGCCTATGTCTATTATCTCGGATAGAGACCTGAAGATCACTTCGAGATTTTGGAAGAAGTTACAAGAGGCTTTGGGTACAAAGTTGAACTTTAGTACCGTATTTCATCCATAAACCGATGGTCAGTCTGAAAGAACGATTTAGATTCTTGAAGATATGCTCCGATGTTGTGTTCTAGAATTCGAGGGTAGTTGGGAAAAATATCTACCGTTGGTCGAATTTACCTATAACAATAGTTTTCAATCGAGTATAAAGATGGCGCCTTATGAGGCATTGTATGGCCGTAAGTGCTGAACACCTTTGTATTAGACCGAGCTTAGTGAGAAGTAGATTCACGGGGTTGACTTGGTTAGGGAAACCGAAGAAAAAGTAAGGGTAATCCCTGATTGCTTGAAAGCAGCTTCAGATCGATAGAAGTCGTATGCGAATTTGAAAAGAAAAGAGATTGAGTTTCAGGTTAGTGATAAAGTATTTTTGAAAGTATCACCGTGGAAGAAGATTCTGAGATTTGGCCGTAAAGGCAAGTTGAGTCTACGTTTCATTGGGCCGTATGAGGTTATCGAAAGAATAAGGCCAGTAGCATATCGATTAGCTTTACCGATAGAGTTGGAAATGATTCATAATGTGTTTCATGTGTCGATGTTGTGACGATATCGTTCTGATCCTTCACATGTAATTTCTCCATCAGAGATTGAGATTCGACCAGATATGACGTATGGTGAAGAACCGATCAAGATTTTAGCTCGAAAAGTTAAACAGTTGAGAAGTAAAAGTATAGCCCTAGTGAAAGTTTTATGGCAACGACATGGGTCGAAAAGGCTACGTGGGAACCAAAGGAGGCCATGAGAAAATAGTACCCGAACCTATTTTCTGGTAAGATTTTCGGGGATGAAAATCCCTAAAGGAAGGGAGAGTTGTAACAACCCAATTTTGGGCCTAGCCAAAATAGTGGTTTTGGGACCACAAATCTGACGTAGAAAAACTTATTTTTATTACATTTTTATGGTCTATAGCTTTACGGAATGATTTCATGAAAATCTTATTCGAAAATTTTGACATTTGAGCACACAATTTAGCAAAAAGGACTAAATTGTAAAAAGTGCAAAAGTTGAGTTCTACATGCTAAAGGTGTCAAATTGTTATGAAATTTTAATTTGAAGGTCCTTAGATGGTAATTGGAACATTTGAATTTTAGTTGGACAAAAATAGACATGAGGTAAGAGAATTTTAATGTTTTGAGAAAAGGGCATTTTGGTCATTTGGTAATTAAATGAATTAAAAGCCAAAAATCAAGCCAAAATCTAGTCCATCTTCTTCATGCTTGGCTAAAATTTGCAAGGAGGACATATCTAGGTTTTTGCCACTTTTCAAGCTCGACTGTAAGTTCGTTCTTGCCCTGTTTTTAATGCTCTTTACATTTTTGAAGTCGTCATCACTCGATCTATCTATTTCTACCATTAATTTGAGAGATGATTGAGGTATAGGGTTTGACCCATGTTATATATTTGTGTATTTTGATTTCTAATGGTAGATTATGCAAGTTTGAATGTTAGATAAACAACTTTTGCTAAGTGATTTTTGATGAAAATGTCAAAAGGACCTATTTGTAAAAAAATTTCAAAATGTGTATAAAAGTGTGATTAAATGGAAAATGTGAGCTGTTATAAGCATGAAAGAGGGTACAACTAGGCTCAGGTCTTGATGAAATTGAATAGATTTCATTTTACGAGGCTAGGGACTAAAATATAAATATGTTAAAGTTTAGGGGCAAAAATGTAATTTTTCCATAATGTAAGTTTTGGACTGAATTGAGTAATGTGATTAATAAATGAGTTAAATTTGCTATTATAGATCAAGAGAAACGAGGTTCGAACCTAGATCGGGGGAAAAATAAAGTATTTGACGATTAGGTCTATTTCCTACTATTTTTGTACCGAGGTAAGTTCTTATGTAAGTAATGCATTGTTTTAATTATGTTTTAAATACGTTATTATTGTATGAATTGTGATTGAATCATAGACGTAGTCAAAAAAGTTCTGATAATCGTGAAATCCCGGTTGAACCTTAGGAATAGATAGGATACAAATGTCATGACATTAGGATTACTGAGGTTATGTGTAAGACAATATCTAGGATATGGCATCATTATGAGACTTCCTGTAAGACCATATCTGGGATATGACATCGATATGAGATTTCGCATAAGACCATAGTTGGGCTATTGGCATCGATACGAGATCACATGTAAGACCATATCTGGGATATGGCATTGGTGTAGTACTATGCGTGCGAGATACCCGAGTATCCTTCAGTATTCCAAGTGGTTCAACGGGAAATGCAACGAGAATATCAAAGTTGTGAAAGATTATAGTATGTTGTAAATTGGTACAGGTATGTACATAAAACTCATGCTTAATGAGCTCGATATGTGATGAATCCCTCGGTAAGGTTGTGGTTGATTAAGTTTGATTATGAGATTTACAATGACATTCATGTTAATTTACTTCAAGTTAATTGTATGCTAAATGTGAGTTTTTAATTTTTATTATTTGCATGGAAACTTATTAAGCTTTAAAGCTTACTCTTTTTTTCATTTCCCTTGTCTTATAGTTTCATCAAGTCAGCTCGGGGATCAGAGATTGTCGGAGATCCAGTAACACTATCAACTTATTATTTTGGGTACCAATGATTTTAACATTTTAAGTTATGGCATGTATAAGGACTTGGTTATTTTGTTATGTGTCATAATTTATTTGGCCAAATGTGTTGGCTTATGTTGAATGATAATTCATTTTGTAAATGGCCATTAAATGTGGCCAATATTGGTTTGAGTATATATATATATATATATATATATATATATATATGCATATGATGATGTTTTCATGGATGTGGAAAATTGCTTGATTGGAGTTGAGATATATGTGATGTTTGTGTATGATCAATGATGGCATGTGAATGAGGTATTGATGCCTTGGTTGTGGCTGATTTGGTTGAATGTATATACTTGGAATGGTGCTATGTTTTGTTGTGTAGGTTTGTGGATGGAAGGGTGACAATATGGCTTGGTAAATAGCCTTGTTTTTGTACACACGGGTAGACACACGGCTTGCCCCATGGGCGTGTGTACTGGCCGTGTGTCCCCTACACCTTAATTGTTGCAAAACAAAATGCCCAGTATTGAGCACACGGGTAGAGACACAGGCGTGTGTCTCAGCCGTGTAGATGACACGGCCTCAAGCATGGGCATGTGCCCTGGGCGTGTGAAGTCTGCACCTATTTTATGAAAAATCATAATTTTTAAATTGACCACATGGCTTAGCACACGGGCGTGTGATTTGGCCGTGTGACTTTAATTTGTTCTTGGGTGACAAACAGAGAGTTATACGGGTTAGGGACATGGGCATGTGTGACCACACGGCCTGCCCACATGGGCATGTCCCAAGCCAGACGGGCATGTGGCTCTTAAATCATGAAAAATTTTCTAAGTGTTGTGAAATTTTCCAAAGTTCTCAGTTTAGTCTCGAACCACTCCCAATGCCTGTTTTGGGCCTCGTAGGCTCATTTTAGGGATGATATATATGTATATGAAAAGTTTTAAATTTGGGTGGAAATTTATGTCTCGTTTTGTATGTTTGCTTATGTTTAAGTCCGGTAATGCCTCGTGCCCTGTTCCGACGTTGAATAAGGGTAAGGGGTGTTATAGAGACACACACCCGTGTCTCTGCCCGTGTGTTCAATTCTGAGCACTCTATTTTCTTGAATTTAAGGTGTAGAGGACACACGGCCTAACCACACGCCCATGTACCAGGCCGTGTGTCACATACGGGCTAGACACACACCCGTGTCTTTGCCCGTATGGACAAAATAAAGCCATTCCTAGCTTCATTTCTCACCCAAAATCATACCAAATTTCTACACCAAACTTACATCCAAATACCAACCAATCCAAGCATTGAATTCAAGCAATTTATAATATCTAATCATGATATATTGTTACATGCATTCATGCTTAAATCTCACATTTTATAAGCATTTTCATTTAACCTTTCTCAATCAATCAATAATAAACACTTATGTTATCTCCATAAAAAAAACTTAAATACATATATATACATGTACCAAAACATAAACATTACTAGCCATTCCAATGGCTAGACTACAATAATCATTTACATTCACATGCCAATATGACCAATATAACATATACATGCCATTGTAACCATAATTGATTTACCATATTGTACCGACATGGGCCGATGGATAGTGTGAGTGATTTCTGCTAAGCTTCCAATCCAATGAGCTTTTGATTTACTCTAAAACAGGGAAATAAAACTAAGTAGGCATAAAATGCTTAGTAAGTTCGTATAACATGGTACTTAACTTACCATTCATTTTTACTTTAAGGTAACTATATAAGACATATTCAATCAACTTGACCTCAAGCCCTACACACATCCTCATTGCCCTTGTTAGTCATATATTCCATAATAACATCAAAACATATATGGGTTCAACAATAATCAAGTTTCCATGCACATATGCTTTCCACAACATGTATTCATTTAACATGTATAAATCATCTCTTTATATTACAAGTATAATTTCATAATAGTTCATCTCGAGTTCAAATTATTTCATGTTAGAAATTTACTCATATCATTCGAAACATTAAGGTCACACTAGTAGTAGTACATTCAAGGTGTACAAGTCTATAATCAAGGATGAACATTTTCATCAAATAATTTCCATATACAAATATTATCATCTCATACTTTCATATATCACTTGTCGTGTATCATCATTTTCTTGTATTTCAGACGGATACGTGTAATAACTCATTTCATTATTCATATCTTCTCATGTTTGGATTGTCACCTATTGAATTTATTTGAAATATCGATGGATACACAGGTAGTACACTCAATGTGTACAAATCAGGATCCGTCAATTCATATTCAGTGGTACCCATAAAGTACTATTTCAAAGAGTACACTCTCGAGCCACACATGTATACAACAGGATTACCAGTCAAGCTAAATCTTTTTTATGACATATGCTCTAAGGAACTTGATCTGGATTACCTGTCTGGGCTAAATCCAATCCATAACATATGCTCGAGAGGACTTATATCAAGATTACCCGTTCGGGCTAAATCCTTTCTGTAATGAGGTCAATAGGATTACTCGTCCAAGCTAAATCCCGTCAGCAACAAATGCAGGACCTCATTCATTTTAGGAAATCAAATATCCATCGATTTTCCATTTATTCAACCGGGATTTAAACATTTTCAAGCATTATCGGGCATGTGATTATTTCATACATCCATCACATTCATATAATTCAATTAAACACATTCCACATTCATTTCAAGCATAAAAGTAACATTTTTATCATTTATAGGCATTATCATTGATCGGGCTTTTCTGGTTATGTTTTCAATGTCATATATATATGATATTTATATAAATTACATACACAAAATCTAATTCAAGAATATAAATATACAATTTAATTACACGAACTTACCTCGACAAATGTTCGTGTACGTAAAATCTACTAATCGGACATCTTCCTCTTTTCCTCGTTCTAACTCCGAATTTGGTCTATTCGGATCTATACGAGTAAATTTAACATCAATTTAATATCAATTTATCATATTTCATATTCAAGGGGACTCAATTTTCATCCTAGGCAAAATTACCATTTTGCCCCTAACTTTTCCATAAATCCCAATTTTGTCCCTAGGCTCGAAAAATGAAATTTATGCAATTTACTCCTTATTTCAAGCCTAACCGAAATTTCACCTTAAAAATTACAGCATATATATTCTATAAAATTTAAAATTTTTCTTCAATTTTCACAAATTTATATTTTAGTCTCTAAATCATGTTTTCATCAAAAATCACTTTGTAAAAGTTGTTTATCTATCAACAACCTTTCATTTTCTACTATAAATTTCAAATTTTCAGCATATACATCCATGACCTAATTTCCATACTTTGATAACTCTTCAAATTGATCCCCCAAATAGATAAATTAAGCTATCTCGGTTTCAAAAATATCAAAATTATTAAAAACGAGACAAGAAAACTTACCCAATTTGGCCAAGAAAGTTTTTTCTCTCTCTCCTAGGGTTTCCATGGAATATTTTGGGGAAAAAGATGATAAAAATGATTTTTATTTCTATTTAATTAATTTATCATCTTTAATAATTTTGATTTCCAATTTAGTCCTTAGCCTTTTTCTAATTTTTCATGGATGAATCATCCAAAAATATCTACTAACTTTTTATTAATGGTCTAATTACCATATAAGGACCTTAAGTTTTGAATTCCATAGCTATTTGATCCTTCTAGCTACTAGAATTCAACTTTTGCATTTTATGTGATTTGGTCATTCCCGTAATTAAACACATACGATAAAATTTTCTTATCAAAATTTTCACATGACATTCTATCATATTACAGACCATAAAATAAAATTTAGGAT
This sequence comes from Gossypium anomalum, assembly GCA_025698475.1. Classification (NCBI taxonomy): domain Eukaryota; kingdom Viridiplantae; phylum Streptophyta; class Magnoliopsida; order Malvales; family Malvaceae; genus Gossypium; species Gossypium anomalum. The sequence continues at coordinate 70,105,789 of CM046967.1, forward strand.
TTGTGGTCCCGAAACCATTATTCTGATTTCACTGAAATTGGGTTGTTACATTTATCCTGCCTCTATCTCACAACAACAGATAACCCATTCATAGTGATCTTTTCTTAAAAATAGATAACATCTAGGAGAATTCTTAAGAGCTAATCCCCTATTTGCGGAATCATACATATGAAATAGTCTTAATGGACTGTCATATCTTTTATGTACGAACTCACATAGACAGATAGCTTGTACTTTTGGTTTCACACATAGTGATAGATTATAAGAGAACGAACCCAATCTTGGTGGACTTATCAAGCGGATCCCTATATTTGCGAAGACATAGATGTGAACATATATATATATATATATATATATATATATATATATATATATATATATATGCCATTTAGGTAAGTCTTGGTGGATCCATGAACACAATCTGTTTCGCGAACCTCTCTGTATCTTGCTATGGCCATGGTTTTATATTCATTCATACGGCTTAAAGCCTCTAACTCTATAGAGTCCTTTGCCACCCAGAAGAGCTCTAATATGTCCCACAAAGAGCTCTCATACGTCCTATAAAGGGTTCTCATATGTCTCATAAAAGGCTCTCATACATCCCATTAAGGGCTCTCATACGTCTCATAAAGGACTTTCATATACTGGTGTGCACCTTTCTCCTACAGTCTGCCCAAACCTCCGCAAAGCCAAAAATCATTAATATTCATTTTATGTATAGTCCACCTGAACCTCTATAAATCCTCCTTGTTAATTTGAACACATAAGTGTTCCCCCGCAAGGCCGAAGTCATTCGCCAATCTCGGTTTGCATTTACATGCCCCACCAGAGGCAAATCACATATCATATTCCCTTCTTCATCTTCCATCTTCTGTCTCAATCACACTTCGAAAACCCTCTACAACTCTGCATAATTCATACACATGCATTCAATAAATACTATTCTTGCATGACACATATTACGCCAAACATTTCAACAATTCAACGTGGTTAAACTTGCGACCAATTATGCATTTTCATATCTACTTTGTTCCCAAGGCCGTTTTGCCCACGAATGGGGACAATCTATTCCACCGGATTTTACCAAAACGTCCTTTTCAAGGAATTATCCTATGCGTGCTCTACACGCTAACTCTCATGCTCTCACATGCTTTTCAATTTCATCAATTAAAAACGCAATCTAATTTCAATATTATTATAGATGGTATTTTTTAAAAAAATTAAAATCTATTGTAAACAAAAGAGAGAGAGAGAGAGAGAGAGAGAGAGTAGTTTCTAGAAAAACAAAAGGCAAAAAGATAATCATAAAGAATGAGATGGTTGCGTGTTAATTTGGACAATGATAAAGCCAAAACCGTCCGATCAGTTTTTAGAGATAAAAGACAGCATAATACCGAATAAAAATTGTCTTAGCATTTTGCAAAATCACGTGACTCACTCTGCTTTAAAATATTATCCAAATAAAGGACATTTAAGTCATTCTATTTTCTTATTTGACAATTTCTGAATATATAAGTAAACAATAATAAAAACTAATCCACAAATAATAAGACAACCATAAAAAGAAGCCAATTCTATTGGTTACCCACTACGCAACAACATCCAAACGACGACGTACTCCTCTTATCCTCCTCTGCTTCTACCAGATATTTCCTTGGCATTATCCCCCCCTTCCTCTTCCCCAAAAGCTCCGCTCCTCCCTGAACCACTCTTATCAATCGCCGATCAACTAATAACCTTTCCTTCCCTTCTTCTTCTTGTTGTTGTTATTATTAACCGACTCGTTTAACTCAGTGATTCGTCCAAGAAGCCACTGAGTCCGGTGATGTGGTCCTGAGTTCTTCTTTCGTTGAAGGGGTAGAATCGGAAACTGAAAAAAAGAGAGACAAAAATGGATCGAGCAGACTTGACGGTCGGACCGGCTATGGATATGCCGATTATGCACGACAGTGACCGTTACGATTTCGTTAGAGATATCGGATCGGGTAATTTCGGAGTTGCTCGACTTATGAGAGATAAGGTTACCAAGGAGCTCGTCGCTGTCAAGTACATCGAAAGAGGCCGTAAGGTTTAGCTTCTTATTTCAAAAACAACGATCTCTTTCCTTTTCCTTTTTCTCTGTGCTTTTGGTCTATTTATGGAAATATGCTCATTTCGATTATTACGATATTTATTGAAGATAATGTTTTCTCTCTTCTTCTTTTTTGTTCCTAACTTGTTGCAATTTATTGTCGGGAGTTATATTAATTTTGTTAATTTCGGAAATGTTTTATTTGGTAGTATAATAATTAATTATCAATCCAAAAAATAAAAGAAGATACCGACTTTTCTGTTTTCTCAAAGCTCAACTACTTCACTAACTTCTTCTTCTTTTTTTCCCTTTTAATTTGTAATTTTGGCATTAAATTTGTGATACCTTGTCGTTTTACAGATAGATGAAAATGTCCAAAGAGAAATTATTAATCATAGATCATTGAGGCATCCGAATATTGTTAGATTTAAAGAGGTAACGTTAGTTCTTGACTCAGTTTACTGTTATTTATAATATTTTTTGTAAAAATTAAGGTAGTGTTTGATGAACTAACTATAAGACACTGATACTTTAGGTTATTTTAACACCTACTCATCTTGCCATTGTAATGGAGTATGCCTCCGGAGGAGAGCTTTTCGAGCGGATTTGTGCTGCGGGCCGGTTCAATGAGGACGAGGTTTATTTTCTTATATTTTGCATTCAATTTTATGTCCCCCTTTTGTTTTGTCTTTAACTTGTATATATCCGTTATTTTGGTGCAGGCACGGTTCTTCTTCCAACAGCTTATATCCGGCGTTAGTTATTGCCATGCGATGGTAGTTACAATTTATCCATTTGTCTATGCCTTGAATTGTATTATTTGTAACCTGATAGGTTATTTTGTTTTTGGTTTGTTTTACTTGGTGAAGCAAGTATGCCACCGTGATTTAAAGTTGGAAAACACTTTGCTAGATGGAAGTCCAGCTCCTCGGCTTAAGATATGTGATTTTGGGTACTCAAAGGTATAGTCCTTTGTTGTTATCTTATCATTCGATGAGGTTACGCTTATACTTTGTATAATATGGAACTTTATGAACTATCTTTGGAGATGTGGTATTTATTCTATATTGTGTCATGGATTCATTGTTTTAAAAAAAATCTTCTGTCCTGGAAATAGTACCACTTATTATATTTGATGGAATAGCTTGTTATTTGTTAAGAATTATTTCCTTTTTTTTTTCCTGATTATCTTTATGGTTATTGAAGATCATTTTCATGCTTATGTGTTTGATTTTTGTTCTTCTTCTCAGTCTTCAGTTCTTCATTCGCAACCAAAATCCACGGTTGGAACTCCTGCATACATTGCTCCTGAAGTACTCCTAAGGAAAGAATATGATGGCAAGGTATATTTATGAGATGTTCAGATTGGTTTAGAATGTCAGTTTACCATTCCCTTGCAATTCCTGGTTAAGACTTAAGTAGTAGATTTTCAATGGGCTGGTCATTGCGTTCTAGTTGTGTGTTTGGGTGAAAATGACATCAAATTGATGGTTTTCCACCTGTTAGTTGATCTAAACTTTAGTTTACCATTCATAGCATGTGTGAGATGGTAGTTGCTAGAAATGCTGCCTACGAATGATCCCCTCCTGCCAAGGCAGTCCTTAACTAAGATGCTTGGAATGCTAAATCCTTGATCAGCTTATGCATAATATGGGGATTTGTTGCTAGAACTGGTTGAGTCTTGTCAAATGAATGGTTTTAAACCTTATTGGTTAAGTGCTGATAGTTAGGCGTGGGTTACTTGAACCTTTTTGACTAGTTAGGGATGGCACGAGCATGTGAATATAATATGGCCAGCTGTGACTGGAGAGTTAAGCCCGTGTATGAGTTTATATCTTGATGAATAGGAACAGGCATTTCGGATGCACTTTTCTTTATAAATGTCTTAATTATTCATATGTCTTATCGGACATCTTAATACAAGGCAGATATTTGCAACTTTTGACACAAGATCTTGAAGAATAGATAAATTACTGGTACTTGAGGACGCATAAAAATCACCAGAGATAACCAACTCTCTGTTATTAGTCTTTTTGCCAAGTGAATTGTACTTTTCTGCACTTTGATGTTAGGAAATGAGCTTTGTAAAATTGAGTTGATGACTTTGTTGTGTGACATCAGATTGCAGATGTTTGGTCATGCGGGGTTACCTTGTATGTCATGCTGGTTGGAGCATACCCTTTTGAGGATCCAGATGAGCCAAGAGACTTTCGGAAAACAATACAAGTACATCATTGGATCTTGTTATTTCATTAGTCTTATTTTTTCCCCAAATAAATGTGTTGGCTGATGTATTTTATTGGTTCATGCAGAGAATTCTTAGTGTCCAGTATGCCATTCCTGATGTCGTCCAAATATCACCTGAGTGTCAACATCTGATTTCAAGGATATTTGTTGCTGATCCTTCAGCTGTGAGTAATTTCTGCTTGCTTCAACTTTGAAATTTTGTTCCTTGATTTTTGAAAGCTAACTTCTGCTTTTGGTACATGAACATCCAAGAAAGGGAAGGAGGAGTGGCCTTCTTTTTGCATTTTGTGGTAACTTTTGAAAACTACCATGATTCTGAAGTGATTAAGCCATTCTGATGATGGATTATTTTATGTAACAGAGAATTACAATTCCTGAAATTAGAAACCACGAGTGGTTCTTGAAGAATCTACCTGCTGACCTGATGGACGAAAACACAATGGGTAGCCACTTCGAGGAGCCTGATCAACCTATGCAGAGCACAGATACAATTATGCAGATAATAGCTGAGGCCACCATTCCAGCTGCTGGAGCCCCTGGCTTAAACCATTACATTGTCGACAACCTTGATGATGAAGACATGGATGACCTTGATTCTGAATCGGAGCTTGATGTTGATAGTAGTGGGGAGATAGTCTATGCAATGTGATATGAAGGAAGAGAGCTTCTCTGCAATGGTGCAGTTGTTCCAGGCAATCAAAAGTGTGAAGACATATAGCTGCAAAGAATTTATGGTAGAGTTGCGCAATACTGGTCTGAAATTGTCATGGTCCATTGAGTCCATTATGTTCATAGCATGAAGCTTTTATACAAATCTGTGGAAGAAATTGATATTTAATACTACTTTACAAGGGATGATCCACAGGGATAAAAGGTTCAATGTCGGATGATCATCTCCCAAACTTCCACATCCCGGTAATCATCGTTGAACCCGGTTCATTTGTATTTTGGCATTGCTCGTGTACTTTTTGCTTGGTTCTGTTTTATGCAGTTGAATATATATAATATATGGCTACTTTCTATTATATGTTAACTTTGTAAGTTTTTACTCGGATTTAGTACTATTTTAGATCTATTAAAAGACAGATTTACAATGGGATCATCTGCTTCCACCGACAATGATACGATTCTCATCAAAGTTGCAGACGGAGCTCCCGTGGTCTCTCGCTTAGAAATTGATCTTGTTAGAACACTAATGGGTCGATCAAAAAAAGAAGACTATAACGGAGATCTGAGACCATCCAATTGCAATTTCAATAAGACCAGTTTTTTTTGGGGCCGGGGGTTTAAGAATCTATGGATTGTCCCCTCAAATGTGTGATAATATAGCTTAACGGGTTGCCCCTAAGAAAGCCACGAAGAAGATTTGTGTTTCTTAGGGGTGAAGACGATGATGGTGTTTACAAGGGGTGGATCAACTATGGATGACCGAGAAACTAAAGCATAGAATGTTTGATAGCTTAACGGATTGCCCCTAAGAAATGGGTGGTGATAGCTGGTTTTGTTTAAGGGTCTGGTCTAAAAATTTTTAAGGAATATGATTTTTAGAAAATGTGTTGCTTTTCTGAAAAAATTGATATTTTTTAGAGTTTGGATGATTCTGTATAAGTTATTTTTTGTTGTTTAGTAATTTTTTCTAAAATCATTCTTTTAGAAGTTATTTTCAATAAAACAAATACAATATTAATAATTTTTTTCATAATTGATGTAGAGAATGAAATTGATTAGTAGTTAAGTAAATTAATAAACAACATGAAAGTCAATTGAGCATTAACTTGATTGACATTGACATTGACATTATTGAACTTATAATGAAATTAATGTTAAAAAACATCATGAAAAAAAATATGGAGATTTGAATGTGAAATGTTACTTTGATGAACCACCTGTGTGTTGGAGAATGATATTCAACTGTCTAAAATAAGGGCGGACTCTCAATGGAGCCTTGTAATTAGAAGTAACTTTTAATTATCAAATACCAAAATTAACCTTAATTATAAAAATATAAAAACATATAATGGATGGTCATAATTGTCAACTTACACTAATTATGGAAAAATAACATTATAAGGACATTTGATTTATTAAATCATAGAAATTAAACACCTTTAACAAGTAGAATGTCACTTTTGCATTTTACGCGATTTAATCCTTTTCATCAAATTGACTATTCAAACGATAAAATTAACTCACGAAATTTTTACACATATCAAATAACATGCTGTAAATATCAAAAATAATATTAAAATAATTTTCTAATATCGGATTTGTGGTTCCGAAATCACTGTTCTGATTTAGCTAAAATCGGGCTGTTAAATTACCTACTGTGATATCGTCTATATTAGCTCAGAAATGCATGAAAAAGGGCTATGATGCATATCTTGCATACGCACTAGATATAAAGGTGTCTGAATCAAAGATTGAATCTGTACCTATTGTTTGTGAGTTTTCGGATGTATTTCCAAAAGAATGACCGGGTTTGCCACCGATTAGAGAAGTTGAATTTGGTACTGAATTAGTACTGGGAACAACACCGATATTGATAGCTCCATACATAATAGCTCCAAAAGAATTAAAAGAGTTGAAAGCTTAGTTGCAAGAATTGACAGACAGAAGTTTTGCACGACCGAGTTATTCGTCCTAGGGTGCACCTGTATTGTTCATAAAGAAGAAAGACGACACGATGAGAATGTGTATCGATTACAAACAGCTGAATAAAGTGACTATAAAGAACAAATACCCTCTACCGCGAATTGATGATTTATTTGATCAGTTGAAAAGGGCTACAGTATTTTCAAAGATTAATTTGAGATCGGGTTATTATCAGTTGCGAGTTAAAGAGTTGGATGTGCCGAAAATCGCGTTCAGAACGAGGTACAGACAATATGAATTCCTTGTTATGCCTTTCGAATTAACTAATGCTCATGCAGTTTCTATGGACTTGATGAATCGGATATTCAGACCGTATTTACACAGATTCGTTGTTGTATTCATTGACCACATTTTGATCTATTAGCGTGATGAATCTGAACATACCGAGCACTTGAGAATTGTATTACAAACTTTACATGATAATCAATTATTTGCAATGTTCAGAAAATGTGAGTTTTGGCTCCGAGAGGTTGGATTTTTGGGGTATATTGTTTCAGTTGAAGGTATTAGAGTTGACCCGAGTAAAATTTATGTTATTGTTGACTGGAAACCTCCGAGAAATGTGTCTGAAGTCCGTAGTTTTCTAGGCTTAGTGGGCTATTACCGAAGATTCATGAAAGGATTTTCGATGATTGCGACACTAATGACACACTACTTCATAAAGATATGAAATTCGAATAGTCAGAAAAATGTCAGTAGAGTTTCAAACAGTTGGAAGTACTGTTAACTGAAGCACCAGTTCTAGTTCAACCTGAATCGAGGAAAGAGTTTGTGATTTATAGTGACGCGTCATTAAACGGTCTGGGATGTATTCTGATGCAAGAAGGAAAAGTTATAGCTTATGCTTCCCGTCAATTGAAACAGCATGAAAAGAACTATCCGACGCATGACTTAGAGTTGGCTGCAATTGTGTTCATATTGAAAATTTGGCGACACTACTTATACGGTGAAAAATGCCACATTTATACTGATCACAAAAGCTTAAAATATCTGATGTCACAGAAATATTTGAATCTATAACAATGAAGATGACTCGAGTTATTAAAAGATTATGAATTAGTAATTGATTATCGCCCGGGAAAAGCTAATGTTTTTACTAATGCCCTGAGCCGAAAATATTTGTTTGCATTATGATCAATGAATACCCAGTTATGATTTGTGATGATGGGTGTATTTTAGCTGAATTAAAAGCTAAACCGATATTTCATCAACAAATTTGTGAAGCTCAGAAAGATGACCGTGAATTGTAAGTTAAACGAATTCAATGTGAAACTATCCCCAATTCAGAATTTCAGATTGGAATCGATGATTGTTTAAGGTTCCAGAATAGAATTTGCATACCGAAAAATTCAAAACTCATTTAAAAGATTTTGCACGAAGCGCACAATAGCTGATTATCTGTTCATCCGGAGAGTACCAAAATGTACAACGATTTGAAACAGTTTTATTGGTGGCAAGGCATGAAACGGGATATCTCAGAGTTTGTTTCTAAATGTTTGATTTGTTAGCAAGTCAAAGCTGAACATCAAGTACCATTGGGTTTATTGCAGCCTGTGATGATTCCCGAGTGGAAATGGGATAGAATTACAATGGATTTTGTGTCGGGATTGCCCCTAACTCCGAAAAAAAAAAGATGTTATCTGGGTTGTCATTGATCGACTAACGAAATATGCTCATTTCATACCTATACGTAAAGATTACTCACTTGATAAACTAGTTGAATTGTACATTTCTGAGATTGTTCGATTGCACGGGGTGCCACTATCTATTATTTCTGATAGAGATCCGAGATTTACATCGCGATTCTGGAAGAAACTGCAAGAAGCTCTGGGAACACAGTTGAATTTCAGTATTGCTTTTCATCCTCAGACTTGTAACAGCCTAATTCCAGTGGTGTCGGAACAATGATTCGAGATCACTAAATCCGAAAAATGAGTAGGAAATATTATTAATTTAGTGAGTATAAGTTAAATGTTAAGTTAGGAAAAATTTTGAAATAATGAATAGTGTACAAAAAAATATATATATATTAAAATAATTAGAATCGAAAACGAGGTATCGAGACCTCGAAAATTTTAAATCGAGCCATAAATATTTTTATAAATATTTATGGAGTGTTAATAAGTTAGTATTAAAGTTTCACAAGAAATTTTAAAGTATCTTGATAGCTAATTAAATAAAAAGGACTAAATTGAAAAAGGTGTAAAAGTTGCTAAAATGATTAAATAGCTTAATTGTCAAATGAGGAAGGACCTAAAGTGAAAATAAGCCCAAAGGAGATATTTTGGGCGGCAATAGCTGAGAAAAATCAGAAAATGGGTGAAATAAGGGCAAAATTGGAAAATTGCCAAAATTAACTAAATAAAAATGGGACTAAATTGGAATATCTAGAATTCTCTTCATTTCTCTTCATATTCATCAGCTGAAAAACAGTCATGGATGAGGGTTCAAGCTGGTTTTCATACTCTAGCTTCATGTAAGTTTAATTCTTGCTTTCTCCTTGAAATTTTTATGTTTTTGGATTTTTACAATTGGGTCCAACTTACTATTTCATTAGTTTTTGATTCCATGGCTAATTTTTGAAGTTTTTATGGATGAGCACTGGAAGAATATGATGAATAAACATAGAATTGAAGTTTTAATTTTGACATATGGTGATTTTATCAAGTAAAATTGATGAAAATTGGTTTAGGACCTAATTGTGAAAGAGTTTGGAATTAAGGTCTAGTGTTAAAGTTCTGGTTTTCAAGGGTTATGAAGTAGTTTAAAATGATGGAATAATAAATGAAATGAGAAAAATTATCTCAATTGAGGAGTTAATTGAATAAGGATTGAATTGTATGAACTATGAAATTTGGGGCTAAATGGAAATCAATATTTTTCACTAAAACTGTTTTGGGCAGCAGCAGTAGCCTAACTTTGAAAAATCACCAAAAATCGTATAAATCGAATTATAGGATGAATAAAATATGAAATTAAAGCTTATTGAGTCTAGTTTCTTATAAAAGAAATTATGTAAGCAATGGAATTGTAAATCATGAGCTACAATAACTTTTGTGAGACAAGGTCAGAATGATTTCGGGTTCCCCTGTTCTGAATTTGGAAAATCATCAAAAATTGGATAAAAATAATTATGGGCTTAAATTTATATGTTTAGAATCCTTAATGAGTCTATTTTCAATAGAAATAAGCGGAACATCATCCAAATCTCGTGACGATGAGATAATTAATTCTTAGTGAAGAAGGGTCGGAACTGTCAGACAGCAGAACAAGGGTAACTTTAAAGAATAAACTGTACTTTTTGGCTAAACCAAAAATTGTGAAAATTTTATGGTAATAAGATATGTAAGTCTAGTTTCAGGAAAATTATCGGATCTTAATTTCGAGTTCTGTACCTTAGGATATAAATAATTTAGTAACTATGACGCAAATGGACAGTTTTGAATATACATATAAGTAAATAGTGAAATTATTGATAATGTTACTTGTTGCATGTTATATAAATAAAGGATGTGGAATGGAGAGGAGAATGAGGAAAATATGTATGAATATTCAGCTAGCATGGCTAATTTGCATGTTTTAGGCTCATGGACTAAATTGAATAAAAGTAAAAATTTATGGGCAATTTTGTAAAAATGTCAGAAATGACTAAATTGCATGAAATGAATTATTTTTTTATTTAAAATTACAAAATTGAATGAAATTATTAATTTAGCTCAAGATCAGGTAAAAACATGTTTTAAGGATTTTATTGCAAAGTGTTGAAATTATGGAAAATTCTAATATTTTATAGAATTCATGGATCGTTATCAATTTGTTTGAGAATAACGGCTGGAAATAAGGATTAAATTGCAATAATTTTATTTTATTTTAACCTAAGGATGAAATCGTCATTAATTAAAAGTTTAGGGGTAAAATGGTAATTTTGTTTAGAGTATTAGTTGAATGTATTACAACATGAAATAAATGAAAACGACGATCAAATTTCTTTATAAAGATTCGGATAACTCGAATACGAGACTTGAACGTGGAAAAGAAAAGATATCGGATTAATGAAATTATAACCATGTACAAGTAACGAGGTAAGTTAGTATAACTTAAATTGTATTTTTAAATGCATGAAATATCGATATAATGAATTCCCTAATTTTATGTTTATGAAGAAATGGCAAGAGAATGATATTTATCATGACATGTAAATAGGTGATTATTTTTTATATGTTGATACAAGGAAATTAATTAAATTGAGACGAGTAATAAATTCAAGTAAAACATATCGAGAAAAATAAGTACGTTAAGGGACAATATGTTTGATTTTAATTGGTTCCAAATATGAACGTTAGATAAAATGAAATATCGATAAATAAATCGGTAACTCGATGAATGCTCCATAACTCTATTTCGTGACGGATTCGGGTTAGGGAGTTACATTTAGTGGTATCGAGCTAAGGTTTAGTCGGTTCTCGGGAAATGTAGTACATGTGAAGTATGATTGTATGTGAATATCTGAAATATGTATTGGTATTGAATTGTATACTGATTAGAAAGTGGAAAAGTGAATTTGAATTGAATTGAATGGAATGGAATGGAATTATGATTAATTGAAGTGTGTATTACTATAATTCAAATTTTAATTATTATTGATTGCTGAATTTTTAATTGTTATGTATGGTAAGTAAAAATTATTGTGTTTTGCAATTGAAATGGATTGATATAGTATGTGATGAATTTATTGAATTTATATTGATTGAATTGGTGTATATATATATATATTGAATATATATTGATTATTTGAATTGAATTGAATTATGAGTATATTTGATTATTTGAATTGAAATATAAATTGTTTGAAAATTTTAAATATGAGATTTGTGATATTTGAATATTTGTTATTGAAAAGTGAATTGAATTGTATAGAATTATGAATTTATGTGAATAATTGAAATATATTTGTTGAATTAAATGAAAATGTATGAAATTATGAAAATGTGTGAATATATATGAATATTAGATTGGTATATTGATAAAGGAATTATTAAATTGAGAAAGTGAATCAAATACCCTATTAATGATGATCGGACTAGATTGGATACAAATGGCATGCCATTGGATTTGTGATGTGATGAGGAGATTTGTAGTTCGGCCGAGAAGATGTTTCTCATTATTATAACTTGGTTTATCCAAGAGGCATTAAATGCTTTTACGTGTGTTTGGGAGGATATGATATAATTTGGTGTGTTTGGGAGGCTATATTATACTTTGGTGTGTTATGAAGGATTTATAATATTCGGGTGTGTTTGGGCTGGATATTCGTGTGTTTGGGTGAAATCCATATATCCGCTTAAAGTCCGAGTCTTGTTAATAGGGGTAAATATGAATATTAAGTAAAATTGAAATAAGAATTAAATTCCCTATTAATTTGTCGGGCTAGTCGGATATAATTGGCATGCCATAGGATTGGAAGAGTACGGGATTTATCGCCTTTACCGATCGAGCACTTATGTGCTTGATTCTTTATTACAGATTAGCGATTCGGCACTTTGTGTGTCGGATATTGTTACCGCATCTTTATTCTTATCGTTCGATTTGTTCCGATGAGGTACTCGTGTACCGTCATCGCTCATCGTTATCGCTTTTTCGCTTTGGCCCGGCCGATGAGGCACTATGTGCCGTCTTGGTGTGTTTGGGTTGGAATCAGTGTATCCGTCAAAGTCCGGATTGTTAATAGGGTGAATAATCGAAATGAGAAAATTAAATAAATTTGGTTGCTCGTACCATTAAAAAATATATATATATGAGAAAGAAATTATGAGTTGAATTCTCAATTGAAATGAAATGTGAGACTTGGAAAGGTTCATGAATTTGCTAAAATATTGAATTATTGATATTGAAATCAGTTGAATAAATGAAATGAGAAAATCAAATGAATTTGATCGATTGAACTTTTGAAAGTATGAAAAAAAAAAGTGGAATTAAAAATTGAAATGTGAATTGAAATTGAGATATGAGATTGAAAGCTTGAACCAAAAGTTTATGAATTGATTAAAGATAGTACAGATGATATATGATGCTATTTGATGAAAGACTATTGTCGAGATATGAAATTAAAGCATAATTAACACATATGACTTATATTGTTACATGTTTGATGTTTATTATTTATTATAGTTTTTATAATTTGAATTATGGCAATACCACTGAGTATAAACGTATTCAACGTATGGTTGTATTACTATAATTCAAATTATTTATTATTAAATGTTAAATTTAAATTATGTATATGGTAAGAGAAGTATGAGTTAGTGATATTGAGATAATTGAAATGTGTTTATGATGAGAAGGAACTTAGAAAGGTATGAATAAAAGTTCATGATATGTATGTGATAATGTACGAAATGAGATAATCAAAAGTTGAGAAATGATGAAACGTGAATGAAATGAAAGTTTAAATTGTGATAAGCTTTGTATGGCATTCATATGATATTATGTGTCTGGCTTGTTTGGTTAAGTAAATGCTATGAGTAAATTTACTCAAAATTCATGAAATGTATGTTTAATTACATTAGTTTGAAATGGATAACTGAAAAGTTCGTGTAACATAATTATGTATGTTAATTTGTTTGAAGTGAATTATGTAATTGTGATGATATGATGTTGATGATAAATGCTAAGTTATATGTGTGTATTTATGAGAGCTCGATTAGAGGCCTTACGACGACCTCCCTCTTACCAATGTAGTATTTTATAACGAAAATTTACAAAAAAAAAAAAATGTTGAATAAGTTCACAAATGGGAAACTAAAGAGTACAATAATGGAATAATTAATAATGTAGTCGGAGTTGAAAATAGTTTGACAAGTAAATACAGTTTTGAAAAAAGATATCAGATTACTCTAAAGATCATTCAGATTACGTGAATGACACTTAAAAAGAAAAAGTTAACCTCGGCTTAGTCGACTTATTCGGATATGATATCTCAAGTATGTGTTTACTGAAATTTTTCCCGAATTGGTTTTCGTTAGTGAATGGAATGATGCGGGGTTCATGATGACAGAATTAGTCAGAAAAATGATAATTGAGTAGTAAAGATGATTGTGCGTGATAGTTACAGTTGAAACGAATATGATCATCTTTTCTGGGTATTCTATATATTCTTTTATCCTCAGAGATATGTGTGTGGTTATTCAGTCTCGGTGGAGTTCGATGTTTTGAGAATGCTAGTTAATTATAATGTTAGACGAAAGCTCTATTGGTCCAGTCGGTTTATGATCGTCATTTCTTCATCTTTTGGAATTCTATTTTAATATGTTGGAAATGAAGTTAATGGTAAAAATTTATGTGAGACTATTCTTATGTTTCTACCGATCATGATTTTGTTTTATACATGCGGGAATATATTATCTCTGTTATGATGGAAGTCTAGAGTCGATAAGCAATGTTTTTCTTTTGGCTTTCTTTGAGAAATTATCAAGATCTTTATTATCTTTTTGTGAGTTAGATGTACTAGTGATTGTATGAGCGTTGCATAATATTTTGAGTTCATATTCGATGTCTATTTGTTAGCAAGTGTTTCTACATTAAGAACATTTAGGATTATTGCAATCAAGTGATAATACTAGTGTGTTATGAGATAGAATGACTATAGATTTCGAATTGGGATTGTCATTAACATCGGAAAGGAAAATGTTATTTAGTTTATGGTTGTTCATTTGACAAAGAAAGATCTGTATGATCATTTCATGAAGTCTGAGTTTTCCTTTGTGGTCACCGAGTATATGTGTCCCCGAGAGGGTAATTTAGAATTTTGACAAGATGTTCCAACATTGTGTTCTAGAGTTCAAAGGTGACAGGAAAAAGATATTCGAGTTTAAATCAAATTGTGATTCGAGAAGTTAGTAAAAGTGTTTATGAGTGTTGAAAGTAACTTCTTCTGGTAAGATTTTCGAGGACGAAAATCCCTAAAGGGGGGGAGAGTTGTAACAGCCTAATTCCAGTGGTGTCGGAACAATGATTCGAGATCACTAAATCCGAAAAATGAGTAGGAAATATTATTAATTTAGTGAGTATAAGTTAAATGTTAAGTTAGGAAAAATTTTGAAATAATGAATAGTGTACAAAAATATATATATATATTAAAATAATTAGAATCGAAAACGAGGTATCGAGACCTCAAAAATTTTAAATCAAGCCATAAATATTTTTATAAATATTTATGGAGTGTTAATAAGTTAGTATTAAAGTTTCACAAGAAATTTTAAAGTACTTGATAGCTAATTAAATAAAAAGGACTAAATTGAAAAAGGTGTAAAAGTTGCTAAAATGATTAAATAGCTTAATTGTCAAATGAGGAAGGACCTAAAGTGAAAATAAGCCCAAAGGAGATATTTTGGGCGGCAATAGCTGAGAAAAATCAGAAAATGGGTGAAATAAGGGCAAAATTGGAAAATTGCCAAAATTAACTAAATAAAAATGGGACTAAATTGGAATATCTAGAATTCTCTTCATTTCTCTTCATATTCATCAGCTGAAAAACAGTCATGGATGAGGGTTCAAGCTGGTTTTCATACTCTAGCTTCATGTAAGTTTAATTCTTGCTTTCTCCTTGAAATTTTTATGTTTTTGGATTTTTACAATTGGGTCCAACTTACTATTTCATTAGTTTTTGATTCCATGGCTAATTTTTGAAGTTTTTATGGATGAGTACTGGAATAATATGATGAATAAACATATAATTGAAGTTTTAATTTTGACATATGGTGATTTTATCAAGTAAAATTGATGAAAATTGGTTTAGGACCTAATTGTGAAAGAGTTTGGAATTAAGGTCTAGTGTTAAAGTTCTGGTTTTCAAGGGTTATGAAGTAGTTTAAAATGATGGAATAATAAATGAAATGAGAAAAATTATCTCAATTGAGGAGTTAATTGAATAAGGATTGAATTGTATGAACTATGAAATTTGGGGCTAAATGGAAATCAATATTTTTCACTAAAACTGTTTTGGGCAGCAGCAGTAGCCTAACTTTGAAAAATCACCAAAAATCGTATAAATCGAATTATAGGATGAATAAAATATGAAATTAAAGCTTATTGAGTCTAGTTTCTTATAAAAGAAATTATGTAAGCAATGGAATTGTAAATCATGAGCTACAATAACTTTTGTGAGACAAGGTCAGAATGATTTCGGGTTCCCCTGTTCTGAATTTGGAAAATCATCAAAAATTGGATAAAAATAATTATGGGCTTAAATTTATATGTTTAGAATCCTTAATGAGTCTATTTTCAATAGAAATAAGCGGGAACATCATCCAAATCTCGTACGATGAGATAATTAATTCTTAGTGAAGAAGGGTCGGAACTGTCAGACAGCAGAACAAGGGTAACTTTAAAGAATAAACTGTACTTTTTGGCTAAACCAAAAATTGTGAAAATTTTATGGTAATAAGATATGTAAGTCTAGTTTCAGGGAAAATTATCGGATCTTAATTTCGAGTTCTGTACCTTAGGATATAAATAATTTAGTAACTATGACGCATATGGACAGTTTTGAATATACATATAAGTAAATAGTGAAATTATTGATAATGTTACTTGTTGCATGTTATATAAATAAAGGATGTGGAATGGAGAGGAGAATGAGGAAAATATGTATGAATATTCAGCTAGCATGGCTAATTTGCATGTTTTAGGCTCATGGACTAAATTGAATAAAAGTAAAAATTTATGGGCAATTTTGTAAAAATGTCAGAAATGACTAAATTGCATGAAATGAATTATTTTTTTATTTAAAATTACAAAATTGAATGAAATTATTAATTTAGCTCAAGATCAGGGAAAAACATGTTTTAAGGATTTTATTGCAAAGTGTTGAAATTATGGAAAATTCTAATATTTTATAGAATTCATGAATCGTTATCAATTTGTTTGAGAATAACGGCTGGAAATAAGGATTAAATTGCAATAATTTTATTTTATTTTAACCTAAGGATGAAATCGTCATTAATTAAAAGTTTAGGGGTAAAATGGTAATTTTGTTTAGAGTATTAGTTGAATGTATTACAACATGAAATAAATGAAAACGACGATCAAATTTCTTTATAAAGATTCGGATAACTCGAATACTACGAGACTTGAACGTGGAAAAGAAAAGATATCGGATTAATGAAATTATAACCATGTACAAGTAACGAGGTAAGTTAGTATAACTTAAATTGTATTTTTAAATGCATGAAATATCGATATAATGAATTCCCTAATTTTATGTTTATGAAGAAATGGCAAGAGAATGATATTTATCATGACATGTAAATAGGTGATTATTTTTTATATGTTGATACAAGGAAATTAATTAAATTGAGACGAGTAATAAATTCAAGTAAAACATATCGAGAAAAATAAGTACGTTAAGGGACAATATGTTTGATTTTAATTGGTTCCAAATATGAACGTTAGATAAAATGAAATATCTGATAAATAAATCGGTAACTCCAGTAATGCTCCATAACTCTATTTCGGTGACGGATTCGGGTTAGGGGCGTTACAAGACTGATAGTCAGACCGAGAGATTTATTTAGATTCTCGAAGACATGTTGAGATGTTGTATTTTAGAGTTTGAGGGCAGTTGAAAAAAAATACTTACCGTTGATTGAGTTCGCGTATAACAACAGTTTTCAGACGAGTATAAAGATGGCACCGTATGAAGCTTTATATGGTCACAAATGTCGAAGTCCGCTATACTGGACTGAACCAAGTGAGAAAAAGATTCACGGGGTTGAATTGATCAGAGAAACTGAAGAAAAAGTGAAAACAATTTGCAGCAGTTTAAAAGCAGCTTCAGATCAATAGAAATCATACGCGAATTTAAAATGTAAAGAAATTGAGTTTCAAGTCGGGGACCTAGTGTTTCTAAAGGTGTCATCGTGGAAAAAATTTCATCAATTCGGCCGTAAAGGAAAACTGAGTCAGCAATTTATTGGACCATAAGAGATCGTCGAAAGAATAGGGCCTGTAGCGTATCAACTAGCTTTACCGTCAGCACTTGAAAAGATTCATAATGTCTTTCATGTTTCTATGCTACGCTGATACAGATCCGATCTGTCACATGTGATTTCTCAGGTAGATGTTGAGATACAGACTGATTTGACGTATAGCGAAGAACCGATTAGGATTTTAGCTCGTGAAATCAAAGAACTAAGACATAAACGTATAGCCCTAGTGAAGGTTCTTTGGCAAAAACACGAGATCGAGGAAGCTACGTGGGAACTCTAAGAAGCTATACAAAAATAGTACCCTAACCTATTTACCAGTAAGATTTTTAGGGACAAAAATCCCTAAGGGGGGAGAGTTGTAATAGCCCATTTTTGGTCAAATCAGAACAGTAGTTTCGAAACCACAAATTCAAGATCAAAAAATTATTTGAATATTATTGTAAGTATTTACAGCATGTTAGCATGTATGTGTGAAAGTTTCGTAAAGTAATTTTATTGTTTGAATGCTTAATTAGGTAAAAATGACTAAATCGCGTAAAGTGCAAAAGTGATGTTCTATTAGCTAAAGGTGTCTAATAGCTATAGAACCTTAAATTAAAGGTCCTTAAGTGGTAATTTACCCATTTTAGAGTTAATGGATGATAGTGGCATGGCAATTGGTGTAATTATTAAATGTTTTAAAGGTTAAATAAATAAATTAGTTAATAAAGGTTAATTAAAACAAAACAAAATTCATAATTTTTGTCCATCTCCATGCTAATAGCCGAATTTAACAAAGGAGAAAGCCATTCTTAGGGCTTGAAGTATTTGGCTAACTCCTGGCTTAATTGTAAGTTCATTTTTGCTCGATTTTTAATGATTTCTATGTTTTTGAGATCGTTGCTTCGTATTCTAGCTAGCCCGTACCCTAGATTTCAAAATTGTTAAAGATTTATCATGTTGTCATTTTTGAATGCTTGAGTAATTTGATGATTTATGATAGATTTGGAAGGTTTAATGTTAGATTAATAGCTTTTTTAAAGTGATTTTTGACAAAAATGTCAAAAAGGGATTAAATTGAGAAAATATGAAATGTGGTGGTTAAAAGTGTGAATAAATTGAAAATATGGGCTGCTAGTAACATGTATTAAATTTGTCTAAGCATGGGTTTGTACTAAATTGCATGAATTTGCAATTTTATGTGATAAGGATTAAATTGTAAAAATATGAAACATTAGGGGCAAATGTGTAAATTTTCCAAATTTTAAATTATAGGCTAAATTGAATAGACCGAATGCTGAATGTACTAAATCTGATAATATATAGATCAAAATAAGTCGAGATCGAGATTAGATCTGGGAAAAGAAAAATTAAACGAATAGTTGATAATTTCCATCCGAACAACTCGAGGTAAGTTCTTCTAATTAGAATCAAATTTTTAAATACTAGTAAATTATTTGAAATGAAAGTATAATTAAGCAAATGGTTTGAACAGGAGAAAGTCGTAGGATATGAGTGACATTATAATAGCCCGATTTTGGGCCTAGTCGGAATAGTGGTTTTGGAACCACTAATCTGAGGTCGAAGAAATTATTTTTTTAATATTATTTTATGTGTTATAGCATGATTATATGAGTGCATGAGAATTTTGGTGAAATAATTTTAGCGATTGCTTGCTTAATTTCGAAAAAGGACAAAATCGCATAAAGTGCGAAAGATTTTTTTACTAGCTGAAAGTGTTAAATGGCTATGAAGCATTAAATTAGAGGTCCTTAGTGAGTAAATAGACCATAAATTTATTAGTGGTTGGACATGGAGCCTTAATTCATGGAATGGTCAAATGTTAGGTGACTTAATTGATAATAAAATATTAACCTAAAAGGCTAGCTATCATCTTTTTCATTTTTCCTTTCTTCTCCACCGAAAATTTCAACAAAGAGGGGGTTTTGAGAGCTCAAAAATTTTAGCAACTTCTATCCCTGGCAAGTAAGTGATTTTGATGATCATTTTTGTTTATTTTTATGTTTTTGGAACCCTTATAGCTTAATCTAGCTAATGAGGGGACTATTTTGCAAAATGGTTGAAAGTCTAGGGTTTTTCCATGAGAGTATTCATGTTGTTTGCTGAATTTTTGTAGAAGAAAATGAATCATGGTTGTTAAATAAACAACTTTTGTGAAAGTAGTTTTCATGAAAACACCTAAAATGACCATTTTATGAAGTTTATAAAATAGGTTGTAAATGTGTGAAATAATTGAAAATTGTGAGATTCTATGAGCGTAATAAAGGTTCGGCTAGGCTTGTTAAAGGAGGAAATTTGATTAAAATCATTTTATGAGCCTAAGGGCAAAATCGTAATTATATGAAAGTCTAGGGGCAAAATGGTAATTTTTCCCAGGTAAGAATTATAGATTGTCTTGATTAAAGTAGTGATTAAATAAGTAAATTTGTCATTATAGATCAAGAAAAACGGAGTCTGGACCCAGACCGGGGGAAGACCAAGCTAGTAGACGAATTCAATCTAGTCGCCCACTTTTTGTATACCGAGGTAAGTTGTACGTAAATAATACAACTTTATTGTTATTATGTATTAAACAATTAATATGGCATAAAATTTTTGATTATTTTTTTGAATATGCATGATGAGAATTGATGTAGTAAAAACTCCTGGTTGAACCTTAGGAATAGATTGGATATCCATGCCATGACATTTGGGTGATATGTATGCTAGTGTAAGACCATGTCTGGGACATGGCATCGGCGTTGATATGTGTGCTAGTGTAAGACCATGTATGGGACATGGCATTGGCCATATTATGAGAGCCAGTGTAAGACCATGTTTGGGACATGGTATCGGCGTTGATATGAGTGCTAGTGTAAGACCATGTCTAGGACATGGCATTGACATTGATATGTGTGCTAGTGTAAGACTATGTCTGGGACATGGCATCGGCCACATTATGAGAGCCAGTGTAAGACCATGTCTGGGACATGGCATTGGTAATTAACCTTCTTGTGTGAGGCTTATCGGATATCCTTTAGTATTCCAAATTGTTTCATGGGTTATTTTAAGCTTATGATAAAGATCTGAAAGGATATAATCATGTTGTGAGTGGTACAAGTTTTTACTCGAAACTCATGAGATATGAGCTTAGTTATGATGCCTTAATGGTAAGGATGAAATTAAGTAAGTTCTATCTATGAGAATGATTTCGGGACGATGTTAAAATCTTTGGTTTATACTTGTGATGTGTAAAAATGTAGTAAATCTACCATTGTTAAATCAAAAATTTTGTGCTGGTTTATAATATGCTATGCGCTTAAAGATGCATGGTTAATGTTGTTACTTATTTACATGCAACTTACTAAGCTTTATGCTTACTCCCTTTCCTTTCCATTTTCTTATAGCATCGTCAAGCTAACTCGGGGATCAAAAGACGTCAGAGGCTCGATCACACTATCAATCAGAATAATTGGTATAGTTAGATTTATCATTTTGAGTATGGCATGTATAGAGACTTGGTCTTTTTGCTAAGTGGCATATTGTTTTAGCCAAATATGTTGGCTTGCCATGAAGGTTGATTCATTTTGTATAAGGCCATGGATGATGGCTAATATTTATCATTGCTAAATGCATTTAATAAGGATTTTCATAGATGTGGTTATTGCATGGTTTGTATCGATAAGTAAGAGATGTTGTATGTGATAGAAAATAGCTTAGAGTCGATGTGTGGATGTTTGGTTGTGGCTGTTTTGGTTATGTATATATGTTTGTTTTGGAGATGTTTGATGTTGTGTAGGTTGGTGCAAGTAAGGGTGGCAAAAAGGCTTGGTAGATAGCCTTGTTTTATCCACACGACCTGCCCCATGGGTGTGTAGTCAGGCCGTGTGTCTCCTGCACCTAAATTTTTGCAAAACAGAATGCCCAGTAGTAACCACACGGGCAGAGACACGGCCGTGTGTCTCAACCGTGTGGAGGACACGGCCATAGTACATGGGCATGTGCCTAGGGCGTGTAAAGTTTGCACCTTAAATGTGAAATTAAATTCGCCACACGGGCGTGTGCCTTGGCCGTGTGCCCCTAAATGGTTGATGACGTCAGAAACAAAATATCAAGGTTTTAGTACACGGGTTGAGACACGGGCGTGTCATAGCTGTGTGAGGGACACGGGCATGTGCCAGGCCATGTGAAAACCCTTGTAGGTTTGAATTGAGAAATAAATTCACACGGGATAGGGACACGGGCGTGTCCCGATAGGTTCAGGCCGTGTGAGCTACACGGGCCTTCAACATGGCCATGTTAAAAGGACACACGGGCGTGTCGCCCTTCCACACAGGCGTTTGCCCCTGTTTGCATTGAAATTTTTCAAAGTTTTTAAAAGTGTTTGGTTTATTCCTAAACCATTTCCAAAGCGTGTTTTGGGCCTCGTAGGTCCATATTAGGGACGTTAAGAGGAAGATTTAAAGTTTTAAATTTGAGCGAAATTCTATGACCCAAAAATGCTTGTATGCATGTGTTTAAGTCTAGTAATGCCTAGTGTCCTGTCCCGGCGTAGGATACGGGTAAGGGGTGTTACAGACATATCACTAGGGTTACTGTTTTGGTCGAGATCCTGCATGTCTTGCGGACTCACCACAGCTCGTATGAGCTTACCGATATATCAACTCGTAAGAGCTTACTGTCCATCAGCTCAGGAGAAGCTTACTGATCATATCTCGAAAGAGTGGAAATGGTAATGGATGATTACATGCACTTATGTGACTAACTTGTTGATGAATGTTTTTTTTAGGCATTTGGTAATTGAATTGAGTATACGTTATTTATTGTCTTGATTATATATAAATGGTAAGTTTAACTCTAAATTATACGGGCTTACTAAGCTATAAAGCTTACTCTATTTCTTTTCTGTGTTTTATAGAGGTTCGAAAGCTCGCTTGTTTTGGATAAAGTCAGAGATATGCATCACACTATCCAGTTGCCGATTGGTACCTTTAAACTCATGGATATATGTAAATATTGCATGTATAGGCTAGTTATAAATATGATAGTTATCGTTACTTGAGCTAGTGATTTTGGTACATGTTGTGGTATAAGATAAACCCATGTGATTTGGCTTAACTTGGTATAATGCTTTTGTTGCGTATAAGTATTCAATATGATATGTTTTGGCAAGTAGTAAATGGAATGAAAATATGCAAATGTTGTCTTGATATGTGATAGCCATATGAATGGAAAATGCTTGATTATAATTTAGGTATTTGAATACCATGTTCAGTTGGTTATATTGTTTGAATATTGAATTTAAAAATGATTGTAGTTGAATTGGTATAATATGTGTATGAGATGTTATGGATTAGCTACCTATTGAGTTATAAATTGTTGCAAATTATGCTTGTGTAGGTATTTAAAAACAGGGTGGCAAATTGGCTTAGTAAATGGCCTATTTTTGTCCACACGGGCAGAGACACGAGCATGTGTCTCAGTCGTGTGTGACACATGGTTATGTTACACGACCGTGTGTCCCCTAGTGTTGAAATTAAAATCAAGTCAGTATGCTCCACATGGCTTCACATAGGAGCGTGTGACTTGGCCGTGTGGCATAAGTCAGTATACCCTACAGGTTTGACACGGCCTATTACAAGGTCTGGCACATGGGCGTCTATGGCCATTTTTAGGGCACACGGGCATGTATGTTGGCCGTGTGACCCAAGTCAAAGAGTTACACGGGGTCAAACACGGGCTAGGACACGACCATGTACTCCCATTTTGAATGTCCACACGGCCTGTGACACGGGCGTGTCTGGTGGCCGTGTGAGACACACAGTCTAGCCATACGGGCTTCGTAACCCTATTTCGGTGATGAATACGGCTGAGGTGTGTTACACAGCGATGAAATTTCGATATCAAGAAGTTCGATGGGATCACAAATTTCTATTCTGGCAGTTTCAGATAATTATAGGGGTAGTTGATATAACCGAGCACAAGGGTGATGATTCATTAGTCTCTACATATAATCCAATTGAAGGTGGAGTTGTGTCAGATATCAGGCATGCGCCTGATATAGAGAAGAATCTCATCCCCTTTTGATCTTTAAGCTCGAATGGTTCGCAAAATGTTTGAGACAAGGTTGGTTGTAGAGTGTTACAGTCAAGTGGAGATAGTTTATATTTTCTCTCCTATTTGGGCATAACTGGCCCTTGTTGTATTATACGACTTTGATTCAAAGACAAGAAGTCTTTCAGTTTCCAAGTTCGAGCACAATTTAAACTTGGTTAACATTCTGCAAAATTTGAGTTAGGCTCATAACGGGGCATAGGAAGGGAGGCGTGATAAATACAAGTCAATATAGAGATTTGTGGAGTGTGTCTCACATTTATCGGATGTTTTGTAGGCACTTATTGGAGATAGACGCGCGATGAGGAAATATGTGAAATTGCGACATCACGATATCGGGATGGGGCGACGATCTCTTAAGGTAGAAGCAGGGGTGACATCACGACGAGGAGAGCCGCGACAATATCTCACCTAACATAGTCGCGTTTTAGACTCCTAGCAGGACTTCTTCTCCTAATTGGACTCTGATTACTTTAAGGTTATTTTAGTATGATTAGACTTCTAATCTTAACCTATTTAAAGGGCATTTGTAACTCTGATTTAGATATGCCAACTAGCAAGGGTTTTTTTAGGGCGACAAGATTTAGTCGCATATGAGTTTTGGCGAGAGTTTCGTGGTAACTATGGAAAGAATTTTGTTCCCGAGTTAAGACTTTATTTTCGAGGTTTGGGTTTGTATGTTTAGTGCATTTAGGTTTATTTTCTCCATATTGTACTCTCGTTTGTTTACTCATTTAGTGAAAAACCGAAGCCTCCTTTACCCATGGTTTTTATCCTCTTTGGAGGAATTTTCCACATAGATTATTTGTGCACCCAATTTTCTTCATTTTTCGTTCTTATTTCATTTTTTATACAGGTCGATCCCGAACAAGTTCATTTACTTGAAGTGGTGCCCAAGGGTTGGTCTGTGTTGGATCTGGTGCCTTAAGTGTAGTATTTTTGTCTAAGAACACTTGTAATTTTTCGAACAGATTGGTTAATAAAATTATTCACAAGTTACATTAATTCTTTGTATTATTTTCCTTAAATGGTTTTTGCACGCAAAACAAAATGGAAGCAATTGTTGCCACTGGTTGTCTAATGTTTAACTAATACTAAGCGGTATTACGTGGTTGGATCGTAATACAAAAAGATAGCTTGTATTAGTAGACGAACCTAAATATGCCCTTAGTCTAATTGGAAATGAGCAAACCAATTGAAAGATTAATATGTTGTCTATCAAGTCCAACTGGGGATGATGCTTTGTCTTACACATCAAAACGAATGACTCCTAGAAGATAGAGACATTGATGTGACCGACAGTATATCAGACAAGACCCAAGCAGAATAGATCATGAATTTGTTTATGGATTTATTTGCTTGTGACATTCATAGTGTGGCATATCTAAATCTTAAATGAATGACTGACTATGTATATGTGACTCGTATACTTTGATGTAAGTAAAAGCTCGAGTTCAAATAAATAAGGAATGAAAGTAGGTGCGTAGGGTGTATGACTTCTGTAGTACGTAGCGTCATTCACAATAGTGGAATTCATAGCCCGAGACAGGGTAAATGATATCCTCCCATTGGCATTACATGGTTAATGAAAAGTAAACGTGGTCACGGTCATTCATCTTTGTGATGAATAACTTGATTACTATTTGATAATAATTGACTTTTCATGAAGAAATATGTAATACTTACCATAAGATAAAATAGGATCATATTGGGAGAATAGATATTATCCCAAAGAGATCAAGGATATCCTATGAGGGTAACACACTTATGGCTAGGTCATTGGACGAGCGCTGAGTAGTTGCTTTGTAATGGTATGTCGTTAAGGAGAGCTCAATTATGATACTATAGTGAAATGACTTTGTGACTAAATGAGTTTATAATTAATAGGAAAAAAGCCGAAACTTGATTATAAAGCATTTGAGCCTTAATTACATATGTCTAATTAGTCACTCCGCTAGCTTGTTGAAACCAGAAATGAATTGTGAGTTTGAATAGAAATGAACAAAATGAATAGGAAAAGAGAAATGGAAAACATTCAGGAATAATTATGATTTTTTCCGAAATGGAAAAATTGAATCATTTGGAAATGAATGTAGGTTTCCAAAAATTGAAATGGAAATGGAAATGATCCATTTGCAATTCTATATGGATTACTTAAAAATAATCGAAAGAATTTGTTAATATTTTTGAATTGTTTTGAAGCCCGAAAATAAAAATAAACCATTAGTCACAGTGATCATGTTGAGTTATGAAATATTGAACATATTTTCTCGAAATCTTATTATGGGTAAAATCGTCAAAATTTTACTAAAGGTAAAATAGGGATAAATTTTTTTTAATATAAAATATTAAATTTTATTTTAGGAAATAGAAAAACTGAATCGAGTTGGATCATATTAGAAAGTACTGGGTCAAGAGGCCCAAGAAGTACTCATAATTGGACTCGATGTGAGAAATGCTCGAATCCCCATCATAATACATATGAGGGGAAGCACACCCTATTAGCTCTTCTCTTTTTTCTAGTTAGACTAGGAAGTTGTTTTTCTATGTGAAAAAAAATAAAATAAAATAAAATAAAAAACAAAGAACACAAAATTTTACGTGGAAACCCTTTCGGGAAAAAACCACGGGCAGAGGAGAAGAAAATTCACTATGTCGAAAATTTGAATCAATACAAAAGGAATAAACTATGTCTATTTATAGGCTTGTAAAGCCATATTCTAGTAGGATTGAAACACCTTATCCTAGTAAATATAAAATAGATGGAGTTTAATAAGGTTTAAAAACCTTATTCTAAAATAAAATAAAAGAAGTCTAGTTCTATATGGATTTTACTTTTATTTTATTTTCCATCGTATTTTATTTAAATAAGAATTAGGGTCACTTAATTCTAACAATCTCCACCTTGACACAAATTCTCAATGAACAAGTTCTTAATTGCGAACAAGTTCTCCACCTCTTCCATAAAACCCCTTAAGGGTTTAACTTCAACAATGAACACCAACCAAGTCTAAGCAATGCTCAAACTTGGTTATAGGAAGTGACTTGGTCATCATATCTCATAGGATTTTCATGAGTACTAATTTTGCTCACAACAATATCACCACGAGCAATAATATCACGAACAAAATGATACCGAACATCAATGTGTTTTGTTCTCTCATGAAACATTTGATCTTTTGTAAGAAAGATGGCACTCATTCACACAAAATATCATGTCTGATTTGAAGGTCTTCATTTAGTTCACTAAAGAGTCCTTCAACCAAATAGCTTCTTTACAAGCCTCGATGAATCGCCATGTACTCACTTTCATGGTAGACAAAGCGATCGTAGTTTGCAAAGTGGCTTTCCAACTTATTGCACAACCTCCGATTGTAAAGACGTAACTCGTGAGAGATCTTCTTCTATCAAGGTCTCCAAAAAAATCAGCATCAACATACCCAATAACTCCATCTTCGCTTCTTCCAAACTGTAAGCAAACATCGATAGTACCTCGTAAGTATCTTAAAATCCACCGAATCGCTTTCCAGGTATTCTTCTTTACCGGATTCGCCATATATCCGCTAATCGACTCGATCGCATATGATAAATCGACGTGAACAAACCATAGCATACATGAGAGATCCCATCGCACTAGAGTATGGAACATGTGACATGTACTCAATCTCATCATCCGATTGTGGAGACACAAAGTCGATGAAAGTCTAAAATGGTCTAAAGGAGTACTAACAGCTTAGCACTCGCATATTGAACTCGCAAAGAAGTTTCTCAATGTACCCTTTCCGACTTAGGTACAATTTACTTGTTTTTCTATCTCTAAGAATCTCCATACCAAGTATCTTCTTTGCTGGTCCCAAATCTTTCATCTCAAATTCTTCACTTAGTTGGGCTTTGACCTTTCTTATCTCTCCTTTGTCTTTTCTTCGCTATCAACATGTCATCAACGTAAAGAAGTAGATACACAAAAGAACCATCATTGTTTTTCTTAAAGTAAACACAATGTCAAAACTATTTCTTTTGAAATCGTGAGAAGTCATAAAGGAATCAAACCTCTTGTACCATCGCCTTGGTGATCTGCTTTCAAACCGTAAAAGGACTTTTTCAAAGAAGCAAACATAATCCTCTTTTTCTCGAGATCAGAAACCCTCTGTTGTTGCATGTAAATATCTTCCTCAAGTTCTCCATGCAAAAATGCGCTTTTACATCTAACTGCTCAAGCTCTAAATCATGCATGGCCACAATACCAAGCAAAGCTCGAATCGAACTATGCTTCACAACTGGGAGAACACATCTATGAAGTCCACTCCTGAACTTGATCAGAACCCTTTGCAACAAGCCTTGCTTTATATTTAGGTTCTTCAACTCCTGAGTCCCTTCTTTCTTTTTAAACACCCATTTACAACGAATGTCTTCTTACCTTTAGGAAGTTTCACAAGATCCCATGTTTTGTTTTTGTGGAGTGATTCCATCTCCTCTTGCATAGCAAACATCCATTTTTCTGAGTCTTCACAGCTAATCGCCTCAGAATAATTTGATGGCTCTTGATTCGCATCTATATCTTCACCACATTTAAAGCATAAGCAACTAGATCACCTCAAAAGATACTTCTTTGGAGGTTTAATTTCTCTTTTAGTTCTGCTTTTGGCGCTAGAGTATTGAGGTGAAGAAGCAACTCTATTCTCAATTTTTGTACTGATTTGAGGAGTCGACTCAGTATTAACTGATGCTCCACCGCTTTTGATTTTCTTTATTGGAAGAGTCTTTAAGAGATAAGTTAGGAAGCATAGCAGCTTTCATCAAAAACAACATCTCTGCTAATCACAACTTTCCTATTTTCAGACACCATAACTTATACCCTTTTACACCACTTTATAACCAAGAAAAACACATTTAATGGATCTCGGTTCCAATTTTCCATTATTAACATGAGCATACGCAGACACCCAAAGATCTTTAAATCGTAATAATTAGCGGGATTACGGACCATACCTCTTGTGGAGTCTTTTTCTCAATGGCAACGGATGGAGATCGGTTGATCAAAAACATGCAAGAGAGGTCGCTTCGCCAAAACGACTTCGGTAAGTTGGCATTTGACAACATACATCGAACCTTCTCCATGATCGCTCGTTCATTCGCTCGCAACGCCGCTTTGTTGTGGAGTATGACGAATCACTGTCGTGTCTCACGATCCCTTCCGACTTGCACAATCTATTAAACTCATCGAATGTAACTCTAAGCCATTGTCCGTGCGGAGGTATTTTATCTGCTTTTCCGTCTGCTTTTCAATCATAATTTTCCAAGACTTAAATGCGGAAAACACATCGCTTTTCGCTTTGTGAAGAACGCCCAAACTTTTCTCGGAAAAATCATCAATAAAGGTTAGCATATAATTAGCTCCACCTCTCGAAGGCACTCTGATGGTCCCCATAGATCGAATGAATATACTCCAACGTTTCCTTCGTGTTATGGATTCCTCTAGTGAATCGAACTCTCTTTTGCTTCCCAAAAACACAAAGCTCACGTAAATTCAGTTTGCAAATTCCTTGCCCATCAAGAAGTCCTCTTTTGCTCAATTCTACCATGCCATTCTCACTCATATGCCCTAGGCGCATATGCCAAAGTTTAGTAATATCATCATCCGACAAGGAAGAGGAAGCGACAATTGCATCACCAAAGAATAATGAGAACCAGAAAACATATAACTTGGCGCTTTTTCTTTTGCCCTTTCATCACAACAAGGACCCTTTGGAAATCTTTAAAACCCCACTTTCACCGTGTATCTCTGTACCCTTTTGAATCAAGAGTACTCAACGAAATTAAATTTCTTTTCAATTCTCGAACATACCGTGCGTCACTAAGTGTTCGACAACTCCATCAAACATCTTAACTTTAATTGTTCCAACACCGCGATCTTACACGAAGCATTATTTCCCATTAAAACAACACCTTCGCATTAATCGTTTAGTAAGTTGTAAACCAATCCCGATTGGGACTCATATGGAAGGTGCAAACAATCAAGTATCCACTCTCACTTACTTTAGAATCATTGATGTGTTTACTAGAAGTTCACCATCGCTGTAGTCTTCACAACATCGCCTTCACGAGAATTTTCTCGTTGTTTTCCCTTTGATTCGCAGCCTCCTTTTTAATCTTATTTTGTAGCTTATAGCACTCAGATTTAATGTGCCCCCTTCTTCTTGTGAAGTTACAAGTTTTACCTCTATTTGAAGACTTCGATCTACCCTTAGATTTACCACGATGATTTCTTTCCCATGTCCTACCACGATCATCATCGTGATTCGATCTTGTCTCCCACGAACAATGAGACCCTCTCCCCGAGAGTCGTTTTAACCACAAGATGTTTCATCTTATCATACGAGGTTAAAGAATCATAAACCTCATCAACCGTGAGAGACTCATGCGGCTATATAAAATCGTGTCTCTAAAGGTTGAATAAGACGGAGGCAACGAACAAAGTAGAATCAACCCTAGATCTTCCTTATCATACCGAACCTCCATGGCCTCTAAGTTTGAGAGAATTTCTTTAAACACACTTAAGTGTTCGTGTACTGACGCACCTTCCTCCAAACGATGAGCATAAAGACGCCGCTTCATATGCAACTTGCTTGTTAGAGTTTTCGACATACATATTTGTTCTAACCTCTTCCATAATGCAATGCGAGCTTTCTCTTTCATCACATCCTCGCAAAATTTCATTGGACAAATGCGGATGCAATTGTGTTAATGCCTTTCGATCCTTACGCTTCTTCTCTTCATCTCATTAATGTCGAAGGCATCTTATCTATGCCTAGCAGGGCATCCTCCGAGATCCATCTGCGCAAGAACCGCTTGCATCTTAATCGCCACAACGCAAATCGTGTGTTGCGATCCAACAAATGAATTTCATATTTCAAAGACGCCATTACCGTGATCGAGATGAACAACCCTAAGCTCGGATACCAATTGTGAAAAAAATAAAATAAAATAAAATAAAAACAAAGAACACAAAATTTTACGTGGAAACCCTTTCGGAAAAAAAACACTGGCGAGGAGAAGAAAATTCACTATGTCGAAAATTTGAATCAATACAAAAGGAATAAACTATGTCTATTTATAGGCTTGTAAAGCCATATTCTAGTAGGATTGAAACACCTTATCCTAGTAAATATAAAATAGATGGAGTTTAATAAGGTTTAAAAAACCTTATTCTAAAATAAAATAAAAGAAGTCTAGTTCTATATGGATTTTACTTTTATTTTATTTTCCATCGTATTTTATTTAAATAAGAATTAGGGTCACTTAATTCTAACATTCTATTTGAAATAACCATCTACAATTCAACAAGGGTTCTACATTCATTTCTTATAAATTAGATGGCAACGGTAAGGCATAACATACAACTTTGAGAAATTGTTACTCAGTTGAAAAATAGAGAGAATTTATTCTCAACTATTAGATATATTTTTCAGAATAACAATTCTACCGGTTTCAATTAAAAAAGGGAGAATTTTTGTTTCACTCTAAATAAAAGAGAGAAAACTTCTTCTAGTTCTGTGTTTCGATTCAATTGATTTGAGCCCATAGTCGAAGCTGTTCGTGGTACGAGAATAGTGGAGAAGATCATTTGGTTGAAAGCTGGAAAACATTAAGGATTCGCTTATCTGAAAACACAGGTACGGTTTGGGTCTAAGGTTTATTGCTATAAATATCATAAATTGGGTCGGTTTTCAAAATTTTAATTTTCTGCTGTGTAAGAAAATCGTTTTCAAACCGAATTTTTTTCCAACAGATTGCTTGCTATTAAGTTCACCCATATTTTCTACTTGGATCTCTCTTGCTTGTAAGCATTCCCCAAAAATCAAACGAAGAAGGCTAAGAGCAATGAGAAGAGAAGCGAGACCTAGAGGAACCAAAAAACGAAATTCACAAAATTGTTAATAGAAAACCTAATGAAAACAAACAAGTGAAGATGAAGAAGAAGAGAGTGAATACAAAGAATGTAACACCCTCAATTCGATGGACCGACCAACCGATAAACTGTGGCGTTACTGAAAGAACAACCAAACTTGAGAAAAATAATATTTTAAGATTTCATTTCAGAGGTTTTGCTAAAAGAAGGGGTAACAATCAAAGAATTAAAAGAATGTTAGTCGAGCAACAAATTCAAATTATAACCAAAGGAAATAAAAAAAAGTTTGTAATAACTTTTTCAAGAATGAAGCTTGAGGTTTTTGGCATTTTTGAGATTAAAAGAAAGAATAATGAACAATTTAATGTTATTGGCGAATACAAGTGTTATACTTCTCTTTGTCTTTTGGCGTAATAAAAAGAGAACACAAGGATTATTCACAATATAGTTTGAAATATGGTATAACACCAATCATATTCATCTTCATAATATTTGAATAAAGGTGCTAATCAAATGAATTCAATTAAACCAACATATACATGAAATAAACAAATATGAGAACTGCCTAATATGTACATGTTATAGAAGAAACAAAGGAAAGCTCATAAAAACAATGACAAATTGGCTAAGTCCCTTTATGAATACAAATGACCTTAAACCTGAAAAGAACAGAGGAAAAAAAGTAAGTTCAAATGAACTTAGTGAGTTCCAAAAAAATAGAAACCTTTCAACCTAAGGTTTCCCAGAACACAACAGTATAGGTTATCAAAGAAGATAAGTACAAATATAAGCCTACAGTTAGGTTTGTTGAACATAAACAAACAAGCCTAACACTTACACTACACATTGGTGGATATTGAATACATATCCGCAGATGAAACAATCGGTGGATAACTGATACTTATCCACAATAGGAGAAATGAAGATCATAATCAACGCCAGAACATTTCATATGTTCCTTCAGTTTGCATAGTCTCACTAATTTGCGATTCGCCTTGTAAATGGCTCAGTCCACGCCCCAATTCACCTGAAGTGAAAACTCACATTCTGATGCAAGTCATAATAGAAGCATGTTCCACAGTGGATTTATTTTGTTTCAACAAAACATTCTGCAGACAAATACTATCTCATCTGAGAATAGTTCGTTTGCTACCATCCTACCCAAAACTATCTCTTATGACTACCATATGTAGTCTCTGACACTTTCTTTTCTACTCGCATAATGTAGCTCATAGAGAAGGTTCATACACAAGCACAAATCGTACAAATGTTAATAATACAATACACCCATGCATTAAAAATATAATCCATAGACAATTATAGCCATGTCTAATTACATTCACATTCGGGTACATGCTGCTATAAAAATAACCCTTTTACGGATACTAACTTCAATCTAAATACCATTCAATAAAATAATTCACTGAAAAATGTTCACACAATTGAGACAGTTACATGCAAACCTCTTATAGAAGTTTGGACATCCTTCCTTGAGTTAACTTCTGATCCACAATACACTCTGAAGAGCCACGGTTTCATATTCACGATAATGCTCCATTGAGCCAGTATTTCATATCCAGCTGAATCTCCTCAAATCCCTTTTGTTAATTCAAACATTTACATGTTTCTTCGGAAAGCCAGGGCATTCACTAGTCACAGTTTGCATTAACATGACCTACCAGAGGTAAATCTCATATCATATCATAATCTTCAATTATTTCTCCTATCACATTCACAATCAACAATTTACCTCCACAACCCCTCTTCCACCAATCCAGATACGGAGCTTGTGCTCCAAGAAAAGAGTGTCCATTTAGTCATTAATGCATATTTGATCTTTATTCTTATTATCGTCATTCCAGTTTGTTAACACCACATGCACATCTTATAACACCACACACTCCACATGGATACAACAACAACAACAACACTCAAACAATGAATTACGCGAGATGGAAACTCTACTATCTATCAATACAATTAAATCGTGAAGGATGGCTTCACACAACCCTAATAACACACAAACACAATCAGACCTTTTACTTGGACACACAACAACGTTAAAATAGTTCTTTATCTCATCAAGTAAGATGGGAAAGGAACTCACCTGGTGAATCTTCTTAGAGAGCTCCAGTCCACACATGGTTCTTTCCACAAACGCACAAGTTAACACCTCTATCCTCAGACAGATAGAACAAGGAAAAATAGAGAAAGGAGAACTGAGCTCCTCATCTCTTTCCTCCACAATATATATAGGAAATATAACACAAACAAAACAACACTTTTGGTCACCTACCAATCAGAAAACGAACACACAGAAATTCATTAATCACACACGATTCCACTAATCAAACACCATTAACGAGGTTCTACAAGTTTCATGCACAATGACACGTTCCAGTCTAAAACTTGATACGTATCCAATATGCGTCCACCATCGAGAAGGGTTCCCTTAGGAACGGATAGTCCGCCACAAAAGACTTACCACAAACGTGTCCGTTAATGAAAGAGTTTGCCAAAACAGAATGAGAGTTTGCAAGACGGCGAAACACCATGAAACAATTCGCCCAAGGTGAAGCGACAAAACAAAATCATTCCAACGCACGAATTAACATTAGCTCAAGGGCAAATCCTTACCGATCCTACTTGAACAGTCTTTCAAAATACAAGTCCGCCAAACCGAGATGTGACAAAGAAGAAGGGGAAAATTGTTGATGCTCAATCAACTTTTCATTATGGAGATAACCATTTTGAACTTTTTTAATAATAATGATTAAACCGCTAAAAATATATTCAGAATTACAAAAATAAAAAACGATATCATTTTTGACTGATTAATAGCTTACCTTTTTTTTATTGATTACTTATACTTATTTAAGAACTAACCAATACTAACAAGGAATTTTTGTAAAATATTATAGAAGGAATAACCTAAAAAATATGACATGCTAGGTATTAGATAAAATTGTATAGGATATTTATTTTTCTTGTTAATTTTATTAGTAATTATTAGAGGTGATCATGGTAGTGGCAAGTGGGTTCAGCAGGCTCAAACAAAATTTTAGGCCTGTCTACTAGGCCCTGGCTACTGGCCCAAAATATGGGCCTAAAATTTTGCCCAAGCCCTACCAAATAAAATTACTAAGCTCGAGCAGGCACTACTCGGCCCATATTAAATTGTTTTTCTTATTTCATTAAATAAAAAATTTAAAAATATAATAAATCAAATATATTTAAAAACATAAAAATAAATATTAAAACAAATAAAAATAATACTAAAACAATTCTTAAAACAATACACAAATTAACAATATAATAAAAAATAATTACATTAAAAATTTAAAATAATTAAAAATAAAATAAAAAAATATATATTAATATATAATTCGGGCCGGGCCGGGCCTGGCCCGGGCGAAAAAACTCTTACCCTAGCCCGGCCCATATTCTAAACGGGCCTCGTTTTTTTGCCCAAGCCCATTTTTCAGGCCTATATTTTTACCCAAACCCTCCCATTTTTCGGGTGGCTTTCGGGCCGGGCCGGGCCGCCCAGCCCATGATCAGCTCTAGTAATTATATTGTGGATACTTTTTTAGACTAATATATTACAAATGATAATTTAATTTTAAATATGTTACTTGTTTAGAAAAGTTTTTTCTCAAATAATTTTTATGTTTATTAATATTATTTTTTAAATTTAAAATTATATATTTTTGGAGTTACAATTTATACTACCAACTGTGATATAAGAAATTTAAGATATAATTATACATTGTCACCTAAATACATTTAAAAAATTATAACAATCATTTGGATTGGGTTTTCTTGTCAGGCTTGTTGAACCCGCTTTGCCCAATTTTTTTTTTTTTTGTTCAACCGCTTTGGATGAAATTCAGTGATGTTGACATGATAGCTTTCATCTACATATAAAATTATTGATTTTCAGATTTAATCACCAAATACTAAAGTCACATTATACAACCCAATCTTCTGCAACTATGAGATCAATAATTTCCAGAATTTCCCATTGTTCATCTTTGTTTCACCAAAACAGAGTAATGATTTCTTCTTCCTTTTCTTCTCAAACCCAGACTCATATACCTGCCCCTCGAAGAACGTCTATTAAACTAAACACCACAGACAATCTCATAACCCAATTGCACAATTTATGTGACCAAAAACGCTTAAAAGAAGCCATTCAAATCCTCAATGAAATTGAAAGACCTCCAGCTTCTGTTTACTCAACTCTCATTCAGCTTTGCTGCCAAAACAGAGCTCTTAACGAGGGCAAAACTGTGCACAAACGCATGAGATACTCTGGGTTTTTACCCGGGATAGTTATAAGTAATCGTCTTTTGGATATGTATGCAAAATGCGGGAGTTTGTCTGATGCTCAGAAGGTTTTCGATAAAATGAGTGAAAAGGACTTGTGTTCTTGGAATACTTTGATATCAGGTTATACTAAATTGGGGATGCTTAAGGAAGCAAAGAAGTTGTTTGATGAAATGCCTGAAAGAGATAATTTCTCATGGACTGCGATGATTTCGGGTTATGTTCGTTTTGATAAGCCTAAAGAAGCTTTAGAGCTTTACAGGATGCAGGAAATGAGCTTGCTGTCAAAGTTGAACAAATTTACTGTGTCCAGCGTGTTAGCTGCTTCTGCCGCTATGGGGTGCTTAATTGTAGGTAAAGAGATTCATGGTCGTATAACGCGAGCTGGGTTGGATTTTGATGACGTTGTTTGGAGTGCTTTAATGGATATGTATGGGAAATGTGGGAGCATAGATGAAGCAAGGTCAGTTTTCGACAAATTGGTGGATAGAGATATTGTTGCCTGGACTGCGATGATTGATAGGTATTTTAAGGACGGTAGGCGGGAAGAAGGGTTTGAATTGTTTCGGCAGTTAATGAAATCGGGGATATGGCCTAACGAGTTTACCTTTGCTGGTGTTCTGAATGCGTGTGCTGCTGCTGCTGCTGAGGAGATAGGCAAGCAGGTTCATGGATACATGACAAGGGTTTATTTCAATCCTTTGTCTTTCGCTGCTAGTGCTCTTGTTCATATGTACTCCAAGTGTGGAAATGTTGAGAATGCAAAAAGGGTGTTTAATGGGATGCCGCAACCTGATTTAGTTTCATGGACTTCTTTGATCACTGGATATGCTCAGAATGGCCAGCCTGACGAGGCTTTGGAGTACTTCGAGTTGTTACTGAAATCAAAAACGAAACCTGATCACATTACTTTTGTCGGGGTTCTTTCTGCTTGTACACATGCTGGATTGGTTGATAAAGGGCTAGAATATTTCCACTCAATAAAGGACATACATGGATTAACTCATACTGCTGATCATTATGCTTGTATAATTGACTTATTAGCTCGATCTGGCCGATTTCAGGAAGCTGAGAATATCATTAGTAAGATGCCCATGAAACCTGATAAGTTTCTGTGGGCTTCCTTACTTGGCGGTTGTAGAATTCATGGTAACCTTGAATTAGCCGAAAAAGCTGCTAAAGCATTGTTTGAGATAGAGCCAGAAAATCCAGCGACCTATGTTACTATGGCCAACATATATGCCACTGCTGGTAGGTGGGATGAAGTCGCCAAAATTAGAAGGTCAATGGATGACAAGGGAGTGGTAAAGAAACCAGGTTTGAGCTGGATTGAGGTGAAGAGAGAGATACATGTTTTCTTAGTGGGAGATACTTCTCACCCAAAATCCAAGGAAATACATGAGTTCTTAGGGAAGCTTTCTAAGCGAATGAGGGAAGAAGGGTATGTCCCTGACACCAATTTTGTGCTGCATGATGTGGAGGAGGAGCAGAAGGAGCAAAACCTCTCATACCACAGTGAGAAGTTAGCTGTTGCATTTGGAATTATTTCTACTCCTCCAGGAACACCACTCAAGGTTTTCAAGAATTTGAGAACATGTGTAGATTGCCATAATGCCATTAAATATATCTCGAAGATTGTTAACAGAAAAATAACAGTAAGGGATTCAAGCCGGTTCCATTGCTTTGAAGATGGAAACTGTTCTTGTAGAGATTATTGGTGATTTTGAAAACTTAATCGAACTTTTTACCAGGCTAAAAATGCTGCTCCACTTAAAATGCAATTATTCACTGTGGAAAGTCCGTTGCATGTACAACAGAATAGAGAATATAAAGTTTTGGCATACTGAAGCTGGTCAAGTATTCCAGCTTCAAGAAGACAAGATATGTTTGCTAAATTCCTAGTTTCGTCAAGTGGATATATGGTCCAGCGATAAAGCTTGTGGTGATTCAATAATGCTCGTATTTGACTGACAAAACTCAATCAAATGATTTGCTTTTATCTTTTCTTGGTACTCTGAACTGTTACAATCCGTTTTCTATACTTAACTGTCTTGTTAACAGACCTATTATTGGGTTGAGCAGTTGAATTGGCTCTTCTAAATGTTCAAGTTCACTCCAACTTTACTTCTTGAGAGGACATTGATCTTTGTACACTTTTCTTGCATCCCAAACTCTGAAGGATCAATGTCAGCCATTACGCTGAAAGGGATTTTGAGGTACCTACTGTCACCACCCTTTACATTTCTTGATTAGTTTATGGAACCAAAGTTGTTCATACTACCAAATCTTACGATGGCACTGTAGTTTCCATCATTTGCTTGATGACAAATAGATATTTACCTGAGAGATCCCTTGAAGAAAAGGGTTCAGTTTTAGAGTTTCCTTCATATGCTTTATACCTCTTCCATAGTTCTTACTAAGGGACCTCAGCAAAGTAATGAACTTGCTATGTTGCATCGTTCAGCTAGGTTTGATAAAAGATTTAACAGAAGAATATAATATAAGTTGCAGAAGTAGAAAGGAAATGAATTAAAAAATAAAAAAGAGTAACATTCTTATAGACTTGATATAATGCTTGTTTACATTTAACTAGGAAGATTTACTGTTGTGTTTACATTGAAATTAACCTTTGCATATTCAGACGCACCACGTCTTACTCATTTATTTTGCTTGAATTTACTCAAAAGTTGTTTGTAAATCTTTGTTAACCCCATATAGGAATCCTCATAACTGATCTCAGATAGAGAAAGATTCAACAGGGTAGAGGCCAGACAATGTTCTTCAATTCACTAGCTGCATCAGAAACCTTATATCGACTTTGATAGAAGACCCTGTGACTAGGTTTTGTTGCATGAATCTTAAGGTGGTTCAACTGAACTTGAACCTGTGTAGTATTCGTATATTGATAAATTGGCAAATTTACGAGGCAGAAGTTCTGAAGAGAAGCATCCACTCTCAACAGCTCTCTCCTGTATTTCCCCTTGTTTCGGCAGTTCCAGCAAGCCACCTTGGAACGCTTATCAACAGTGTTCATTACTTGTTTCATTTGGTCCAACAACCTGTGAAGTTGTCAGATTGCAAGTCACTTGACTCCCTCAACTCACATATCTCCTTGATCTTGGGATATGCCGAGTCGAGGGTAGATTTTAAATTATTGAGAATGGATTCAAATCTCAAATCTGTCTCACTTTCCGTTTCAATGACTCACCAGTCGTTCAATTGCAGTTTCTAAAGCTATCTGTAAAGCAAATGATTCTGCCATTTTTTTTTTTTTTGAACTGATAGAAGCTGTTTTTATAGTGGGAGTTGGTTGATGGTGTTGAAGCTTACAAATCAACAAATCTAGAAGCCAAAGATGAGAGTGCAAGACTGAATCAACCTTGTGGACTCTGGAGAGGTGGGTTGTATTACTAATAAGTAGATTTATTTGCACACGTACTTAAGCAACAAGGAAGAAGCGATGGTGAGATGACAACCGGACTCCAGCTAAGTTTGGATAGTTGAAGGTTCATTCTTATTTGGGTTGTTGATTTGTAAGCCTTCAATTCACGCGGTCCAGCAAAGTGATGATGGTGACGAGCGGGGTGAGTCAGTCATGTATTCTTCTCGGCTAGTTCCGTTTCGTATAAGAACTGGCTTCGCCATTCGGGTTTCCCTGCTGGATTTCTTTTAGGGCCCTACTGGTGGTTTTCACTCTTCAGCAATTTCGGGCTATTACAATTTTTTCCAATAATAATTTACTATAGCCTACATTTCTTAAAATAATATAAAATAAAGATAAAAAGATCTGTACCGTACTTCCTAATTTCGGAATTGAAAAAATTAGTCTCAAAAACCAAAGCAATTTGATCCCTATCAATTTTGAAAGTGAACAATTAAGGACAATTAATTATGACGTTAATGTTTTCCATCAATTGTACATGTTCTTTTTTGGGTATAATAATAAATTTCGTCTTCAAAGTTTACCTATTCAGTTAATTTGGTCTTAATTTAATAGATTTATCTCGCAACATTTGTGTAAATGTTGAGGCTGAATTTGTTGAGCTTTTTAAAATTAAGGCCAAAATGGTAAAATATGTAAACATCAAAGGCTAAATTTGTTATTATACCAATTAAAATTATATACAATTGACGAAAGACATTAATGTTGCGGTTAATTGTTCTTAATTCATTACTTTTGCAATTGATAGAAATTAAATTACTCTAATTTTTTTTAGAGAGACCAATTTTGTTCAATTTTAAAATTAAGAAGAATTGAAAAAAAATTTAGTTAAAATAAAATACAACATGATATGAAAATTTTTATATAAGTACATAATATTTTAAGCATTCCAAAATTCAAGGTTCAAACTCTATGATTTTGTTATCTCTCTTCATTTGTATTTTGTACCAAATATAAACACTAGTTTTATTCCCGTACAATGCATGAATTTATTATATTTTATAATTAAATTATGTTATATTAATTTTTAAAAATTTTTAAAAGGATTTGAGAATAATGTAAGTAAAATTTTGAAAATATTAAGTGAAAAATAACATGTTATAAAAAACCAAGTGGAAAGTAATATATTAAAAAAAAATAAGTGAAAAGTAATATATCCAAAATAACGTGTTAATAAATTAGTTATTGTAAGAAATATGTTGTTTATTTTTTTTTAAAAAAAATAGAGTTTAAAAGGAATTTCAAATATTAAAGAATTAAAAGAAAATAACTTTCTACAATTCCTATGTGGTACATCTAAAATTTTGTTTACATCATGTGTAATTATTAATTATATTAAAAAAAATTAATTCAAGAATTTTGAATTTTATTATATAGTAGTCAAATATCATTAATTTACTATGCATACCAAAATATTATTGCACAAAATAACTAAGCATTAATTATCACAAGAAAAAAAAGTCTTTTTATAATGCTATAAAATTACTATAATATCTTTTTTTATTTATAATATTAGTTTGTGAATTCTATCTGAAATACTAACCTTAATATTTGGAATAAAAAAAATAATGCTAATACTTAAAGATAACGTAGTTTTAACTTACAATAAATATAATTTGAATGCAACTAATTGCATTTATAACCTAGAAAATGAATACAAATCTTATAGCAATATTCAAATAAGATTTGCATATTTTTAAATTATTATTTTAGTCGATTGAGTCTTAATTTGATTGGCATGAACATTGTTGTCAATACAAGAGAACGTGGGTTTGAGTGTGCTGAAGCGTATTATACTCCTATTTATGGGTTAAGGAGGGGCTTTGGATAGTTTTAAGTATTATGTCAAAAAATATTATTTTATATTTGTTATATACAAATGGAACATCGTTATATTATAGTATTTAAATATATTATACCAATATATTTTCAAAGTAAATTAATGATATAATATATTTATATAAAATAAAAAATATTTTACTTCAATATTCATGCCCACAATAGTATTTAAAAATCTTTAAATACAATATTATAGTAACGTTTTCTTGCCATTTTGACCGTGATGAATAATCTATCAGAGTAATTACGGTAACAACTAATTTTTTTTTAAAAATACAATCTTTCCTTACATAAAAAATTAATCTTTTGTCGATCGAGTTTTAGTTCAATTAGCATGGGCATTATTGTTAATATAGGAGGACATAGGTTCAAATCTACTGAAGCGTATTATCTTCCTATTTATGGGTTAAGGAGATGTTATGGATAGTTTTAAGTATTATATAAAAAGGAGAGTAAATATGATCAAAACCTATCAAAGTAATTACGGAAACAATGATTAATAGTTATTAAAAACTACAATATAATAACTAAGTTTACGTGAAAAAGTAAAAATTATGTGGATTCCTTTTTTATAGTTGTATTTATATATGTATAAAGTTATCACTATTTCTTTCTACATATACATTGTTTTATATATTATATGAATTACAATAATTAAAAAATTAACATTAAAAAGTTCAAAACATATTGATTTTTAAATATTTTAATTACTTAATTATAAATAAATAAAAATGTAAAATATTGATTTTCTAGTTATTAAAATCCATTTTTTAATAACATTAAAAAAACATAATAGTTCCAATAATTAAGGATGTTAAATCATAAAAATTAATTGTGAATAAATATATTAAAAAATTCATATTAAAAATTTTTATTTTCTTTTTAATCAAATCCTTTAGCATTTATTTTTTATTCACTATTATAAATACATGGGTGAAGCTCAATGGTTTTCATTATAAGTTTAGGTTTTTTAGCTTTAGCATTGTTTTTTTTTTTTTTTTTCTAAATTCAATTCTTTAAAAATTGTACTTCCTACCAAAAGCAAAAAATAAGATTATATTCTTATATTGATTTACCTGTTAGTTCAATTGGTTCATACTATTTCATAATTTAATCAGTTCAAAGTCACTCTTTGGACTAGTACCTTAACCAATTTTTGATTAAAATGATTTTGAATATTTATTGATGTAAATAAAAGTAAAAATAGTGAAGAATTTAAACACAAAGTAAAAGGATAATTAATTATAGAAAATTTAATTATTTAAAATTTCTCGAAATTTAAATTCTTATACCTTTTAAAATATTATCATTTTGGGTCAAAAAAATACAATTTTACCATTATTAATAAAATTTTATAAATTATTAAGGGGCCAAAACAAAAAAAAAATATTTTAGGGAGGACCGGGGCCTCTGCTAGCCACCTAGCTCTGCCATTGACTATATTATAAGTGAATGTAAAAATTTATCATTATACTTTATTGGGATAAATATCAAAACTATATATGAACTTTGATTTAATCTACAGTGTCATACATAAACTTTGAAGTAAAAATTGAAATATAGGGGAGGCATGTTTCAAGACATTACCCTAAAATTTTCCATTTTAACCCCAGATTCGTAACCTAGCCCCCTTTTTACGATATTTGACCTTGATTTATGGTATAAGGGTCCGTTTGAGTTTGATTCACTTGCATTGCATGTTTTAATTGCCATGCTTTTGTATTTTAGCTTTTATTGTTATTTGATTTAATAGACACTTAATTATACGACGACTATTAATTTTCACTTTGAATTCAATGACTTAATTTATTTATCTAATTAAATAATAATCCAAATAAATTAAATTAATTCTAATTCACCTCTTACTTTACTAAGAAAATAAAATTACCACATATAAAAATTATTGAAATCTATTTATGTTTCTTAATTTATCCTTTAGTTCTAAGTTCTTACATGCAATCAATTCAATGTTGCAATGAGCTAGTGTAGACACTGACTGGACATATATAATTACGACTAAAATAACTTGTAATCAAGTTTTGACTCTTCATCTATTAATTACAATGTTATTAAACCATAAAGTCAAACCACTACAAATACCATGACTAAAACTCATCCTCTATCAACGAATCACACGAGTCTCTGTTAAGTTTTTAGAATGAGCTTTATTAGTTCATCATAAATATATAACAATAACTTATTTTTATACATTGAGTATCGAATAATAGAGTTTAAACTTATATTATTATAATATTACTAATAAAAAATTACTCTTATAATATTTAGCCTAAATTAAAGATTGGATCTCTAATATTCAATTAAGAAGCTAACATGTCCAAATTTTCTATTTTACAAAAATTGTTACCTTTTTAACAATTTTAGTAAATAGTTGGCATTTATAGTGATCACAACTCTTATTCTCATTAAAATAAATTTCAACTATTATGTTTTCATAAGTTTCATCCAACATAAATATAATATCTAGTATAATTGGATAAAATAATAAGCCAGCCACTTTAATCCTTTAATATTAAGAATTACTTAACATTGTGAAGTGCATCAAATCTTATAACACTCCAGTGGTAAATTTAATTTGTTCTTAATTCATAAGAAACAAACACGCCCATCATGTGAAAAATGTACAGTACTTTGGTAAAGAATGTTTAATTCAATATCAAGATATCATATATTTATGTATCACATTGTTCTTCCATTCATTTTCAAAGTGGATTCTTTTTTTTTTTTTAAAGGAATGATTCTTATTGTCATTTTTATGGTAAAATAGGCCTCCAACTATCCACCATTATTTGAGAAATCAATAGCTTAGTAAACAATATTTTGAATTTTACTATTAAGTTACAAAACTTTTACTCTACTTGCATATTGTAATATCCCAAAATTTTAGTCTTTGAGAAAGAACACTTATTTTAAACGTGAACTAATATTTGGAGAGAAAGTATGAATAATGAAATTTAGTAAGGACTAAATTGAAATTTTTTAAAGTTGAAGGACTAAAAGTGCAAATTGACCATTTTTGGAAAGGAGGTGAAATTGGATAAATATTTTTCTTTTATGAATATGATAAGGATATGTATTGATATTTGGATTTTGAAAATTTGGATAGAGATTAAATTGAATAAAGTGGAAAAGTACAAGGAATAAAGTGCAATTTTTCCATTTATGGAGACAGGATCTAAATGCAAATATTCCATCTTTAATTGATATTTAGAGACATAAGGATGGATAAATATCCCATAGCTGATGAGGTGGAAAGTTTGTAGAAATTTATGAAAATTAAGGT
The DNA here is from genome assembly GCA_025698475.1 of Gossypium anomalum. Classification (NCBI taxonomy): domain Eukaryota; kingdom Viridiplantae; phylum Streptophyta; class Magnoliopsida; order Malvales; family Malvaceae; genus Gossypium; species Gossypium anomalum. The sequence goes on from CM046967.1 coordinate 70,150,657, forward strand.
TGAAAAGTGTTGAAATTTGATTAGGCAATGGAATAAATGGACTAAATTGAAAAACAAAAAGGAAAAGTGTAGAATTTTCTACATGATTGGAAGGCTGAACCGCAGCAGCTTGGGAAAAAAAAAGGGAAAGAAAGAAAGGGAAAAAAATAGAAAAGGAAAAAGAGAAAAAAAAAAGGGAAAATCACTCATGCATTTTTCTTGATTTTTTCCTTATAACCATAGCTTAATTTCTTATCCTAGGGTTCTATGTAAATACTTTCAATCATGGAAACAACTTAAATGAAGATGAAAGTGAAGAGAAAGCTTGGGAAAGTGAGGAGAAATGTTAATTTTCAAGTGAAGAAATACGTAAGTACTTAATTGAATTCAAGTTAGTTCATTTTAATTTGAATATTTGAGTATTTAAATTTTAATACGAAATAATTAAATAAGATATGATTAAGATTATTGAATATGTATAATAAATTTATTAGTGGATATGTAATTAAAAGTATGTTAGTAAAGTAAGAAATGATAAAGTGATAATTTAGTGATTAGTGAATTTTATGAAACTAAGGATTAAATTATAAGGAGTGAAAAGTTATTTATTTGTCATTGATTGATAAGTGAATAGATGTAGGATAGTGAAATTACCATAGAGAAGACTAAATTGTAAAGAGTGTAAAATTTGATATGTGAAATAAATATTGTGATGAAAGGTTTAAATGAAGTGAATAGTGATATTAATTTGTTATAAAAGTAAATGTTGAATTTTCATGAATTTAGGGGTTAAATTGTAAAATGTTTAAAAATTACTAAGTGTGCTAAAATAGTGAAATAAAATACTTAAGTGAAGTGCTATAAGAAAGTAAAGTGCTTAATGATAATGAATTGAAATCTAAAGTGCTAAGTGTTGTGAATATATGTTATGTTTGTATTTCTATAGATTGTGAATAAAGTGAATATATGAAATAAAAATGTAGTGAATGTGTTTATATGATTCAACCGTGAATAAGTAATATGATACAAAGTGATATATGTATGATATATCAAGTATATTATATGAAAGTTATATGTGAATAAATGCCTTAGTGAACTTAGAGGAAATATGATATATGACAATGAAATGATTTTGGAGTTAAGAGGGGCTGGGGGTTTGGATGGGAACCAGGTTGGTGATATGGGAGTTCAGAGGGGATTAAGAGAGGAGTATTGGGTTCTGTGATGTGTTTATTGTATTCCCGTATATTTTTATGGAGTTCTCGTTATCAGAATTTTGTTATAGGTCGGGAGTTCGTGTTTGGCCTGGATCTCTGCAATGTATCAAAATTATTGAACTTCTATGAGATTCATTGAGGACTACAAAAGTGATATGTGAAAGCAAAAGTGTTATAATGATATATGTGTTTCAGTAATATATGTGAATTAAGTGTTTATGTTATGTTTGCGATATGAGAAAAAGATTTTGATATGTGAATGTGAAAGTTGATTAGTGACTATATGTGTTAAAGTAAAAACTATAAGTTATAAAGTTAATTTAAATGATTTTATGTTTTGGAAATGAATTAAAAGTTTAAGTATATCAGTGAAAGAAATTGCGTGAATAAATATTACTAAAATTAACTATATAAGAAAAGGTAAGATTGAATTCAATTGAGTACTTTGAATTCAATTGAGTACTTTAAGCTATTCACATAGCTTAAGGCATTTGTTTAAACGTGTAGGTGAAAAAAAAATAGATCGAAGGTACGCGGATTACTTCTTTTATGAGGATTGTTACTTCAACTTGGATCAGGTCATTTGTCCAAGCTACAAGACTAAGTTCTTTTTTTGGTATATATATAAATTTTGGACTTTACAAATGGCATATACTTAGGTTTGGTAGTGTAAATATGAACTACAAATGTATAATAGAAATGTTATAAAGCAAGTATATGAATATGATTTAAAAAGAGATTTTGTGTTTAAATTTAATGCCTCTTGTTCGAATCTCTATTATTGGATCGGGAGAAAAGTATTTACATATAAGTAAGTATATGTCAAATACAATCACCATCAACATTAATTTTTTTTATAAAAAAATGTCCAACTCCAAAAAATTCTTATCCTTAACCATAAATAATGCAAATTTAATGCCCTTGAAATTATTAGTTTTTCATATAATAACTTTCTTTTCAATTCTTAAACATAATAACATAACATTCAATTTTGTTGATTTATTGTAACCTAATTCCCATTACAGTAATATTTATGGGTTTCATATAACTTTTGTAACTATATAATTGACAACAACAACAAAAACCCATCTATTTCACCTATGATATAAAGTTCTTATTTAGCAATTTGCAAATGGCCATTATCTCATAAGAAACAAAAACAGTCTCCATTCTCATAATTAGATGATGGTAAACTTGGTCAAATAATCTATTTTTGATTTGATTGGTTTTAATCTATTCATTATTAGTTTTTTTTATAATTTAAAGAAAATAAAAAATTTTAAAAAATATATTATAAACAGTTTTTTTAAATAAAATTTATAAACACATTTAAATAACCATGATATTTTGAATATATATTTTTGTATTTGAGTGAGTTTAGGGTTGGTTTTTTTTTTTAATTTGAGTTGGGTTTAGGTAGGTTAGTTAGCGAATTTAGGGTTAAACTTTTTTCTCCTGATTTGGACCAATAATTTGGCCTTAAAAACATAAAATCCAACTTTTTATTGGTTTCCAGTCTGTAGCGACGTAAAAATATTTTCGGTTTCGGTCGCTAATTGTGGCAATCTATTGAAAACTTGAAGTTTGATTTTAAAATAAAGAGGGAGTCGCCACCGATCTTTTTTCCTAGGTGTGATCGGACACCTAATAAATAATCTCTTTTTTTGAAAAGACATTTACTTAAAAAATGAAGGCCAAATTTAGGTCTACGTGAAAATCCAGAGAAAAATTAGGGTTCGGGAGTCAGTCATGCGCAAGGAAGGTATTAGCACCCTCGCGACGCCCAAAATTGGTATCTTGTTAAACACGTGTTGTCTTGATTTTCAAAAATACGAATTCAATTTGACATTTAACCGTGATCCGATTGAAAAGCAAAAATTTTTATTTTTTTTATTTTTGAGAAGGACACACCGTTTAAACATGAGTCGATTGATGTTCACCCAACATAGCGATGAAATTGATGACTTAATGTTTAATCGGTACGTTGCCTCGATTATTGAAATTAATTAGAAAACAAGAATAAAATTTTCGAAGTAATGCAAAGCAATATTGATAAAAATAAATGATAGATCTAGAAATATATTGAAATGAATATAAGTGTGACAAATTAAAAAACAATAAAGATATTTGCAATATTAAACGTAATACTAGAATTAACATGAAGTGGAAACAATGGATATATATATATATATATATATATATATATAATAAAGATATTAAGAGTATGTAAGAAAATATATGTATATATAATAATAGTGTGTAAGGTAGCAGAAAATGTAATATTAAAAATATTAAAAATACCACATATACCTATACGTATAAATATTAAAGATATGTACCTAATAATAATATTGAAATATGCATATAATATATAGATAAAATGTAGTGCTTAAAATATATACATAGCATATCATTTAAAAATGTACTCATAAGATAGTTCCAAGACCTAAATAATATAGTATAAATATATATAATATTAAAAAATATATATACATAATAAATAAAGAAAATATATGCATGTAAACATATGTGCATGAGATTGTATGAAAATATATAACTACGATATTAAAATATACATAATATATATGTAAACATAATATATTAAGAGCATATACACATAACATATAATAGTACATACATAATATAGTATTAAAATTTAGACATAATAATAGAAACAAAAATATACATGGTAATATATATATATATATACACACTTAATATATATGCATAATATATATGAAATGAACATATACAATATGTATTAGAAATATTAATAACATATGAAAAGAAACATATTAATAATACTTACATAAATGTGTACATATATATAAATACATGAAAAAGAAAAAAAAGTTTGTACATAAAAACATAAGCATAATATAATAAAATACATGAATAATAAAAAAATACATAATACATACAAAATAATGTTTAAAGCTTAATGAAATAGCATAAATAATATAAAATTCTAGATAAACATGAAAAATATGAAAAAAAAAAGGGACTAAAATTGGATTAAAATCGAAGTTTTGGGTAAATTTAAAAGGAAATAAAGGGCAAAGGATTAGATTGTGATATGCGCGTAACCTGGGGGGATCAAAATTGCAATATGTCCACATTCTAAAACGCAGCGTAGTGAGAGGGATCAATTTGTATAACAGATTAAATTTCGGGGCCAATCCGTAAATAAATACGAACCTAATTTAAAACTCCAAAAATGCGGAAGGATCGTGCGCGCAATTTGCCCCTAAGAGCAAAAACACGCGGATCCTGAGTGGGTGGGGTCGGGTCGACCCGATCCAGGGCCAAAACGATGTCGTTTTATACCCTGGATCTCAAGGTCAAAAACGGCACCGTTTTGTGATATTATAAAAGCAAAAATTTCTACAAAAATTTCATTTCTTTGCGTTTCAGAGAAAAAAAAAGGAGCTCTCTCTCAAATTTCTCTCTCATTCAGTGGTCTCTCAGGTTGCAAGGGGCAGTCGTGCCTTCCGCATACTTTGATCGCGCCATGCCACCGCACACTGTGGCGTAAAAATCACCGAAGGTATTATTTTTTTGTTTTTTTTTACTTTTAATATATATATATATTTTGTAATATTCGTATATATACAATGAAAAAATAGATTTGAAAAAGAAGAAGAAAAAAAGAAATAAATAACAATCACCTTGGGCTTTCTTGGTTTGATTTTCAGTGTGATTTCTCCGATTTGGGACTGTTTTTCTATTTATTGTGTTTCTAAGATCTCTGTTTTGCTCGTATTTAAAATTCCATCCTCTTTATTTTCTTTTACAACTGCCGAATCCGTTTTACCCTTGTTTTTGAATCGGGTTTTATAACCCTTTTACAACTTGCTTTCACTATTCTTGCTGTCCTTTCCTATTTATTGTTTGCAGGTGCTGAGTCAACGAAGACGGTGGATGTGATCGGCGTGACGGCAGTACAGTGGCAGTGGAGCAGTTGGCGGCGCTGGTCAGATGCAAGTGGGGAGGGTTGCGGCGCTGAGGTAGTTTAGGGGCTAGGGTTTCTGTTTAGGGTTAGGTGTTTGGGCTATGTATTGGGCCCGGGGTTTGGGTTTCTACAGGATTTGGTTAATGTGTTGGTTTAGGGTAGTGGATAAAGGGGTAATTGGGTTTTGTAATAGGCCATTCGGGTTTGGGGGTATTAGGTTTAATTTTAGGTAATTAGGCTTCGTAAAACGGCCCAAAAATTGGCCTGTAACAGCTGCCCCTCTTTGCTCATTGTCGTGTAACGAAAATAGAGCAAAGACAAAATGAAAGGCCAATTTTGCCCCGTCTTGCTGAGTCTTGACTGCTTTGGTGCTCTTCTTGTTCAGATAGCCTCCTTTTAGTCCACCGTATCTTGTAGCTTTGGTTCAATCCACTATATCTTCTGACATATACCTTGTAGTTTCAATCTATTCAAATGTAACTTCAAGGATAGGAAATTTGTGGCTTCGATCTGCTTTACTTGTAACTTTAGAAAGATAAGATCTATGGCTTCAATCTGCTTTTCTATTGCTTCAGTGAGATTAGGTTTGTGGTCTTCTCTTCTTCGACCTCAGAAAGGCAAGATTTGATATCCTCGATCAGCTCCACTGCAACTTCAGGGAGGCATAATATGTATCTTCAATCAGCTCCGATCTTTATTCTTTATTCAGCATGTGATCCTGAGCTCAACTCATTTCTCGCAATATGAATGGACTCTTTAAACAGACATTAAAACAGAAATTGAAAATAGCTCAGCATGTGAGCCAAGACTCAACTCACCTCTCGCAACATGAGTTGGTCTTTTTTGAAACTTAATTTGAAAAGTAGATTTCGAAAATACCTCGTCATGTGACCCGAGGCTCAACTCACCTCTCGCAATATGAGTCGATTTTTGAAACATAAATTGAAAAACAGAAATTGAAAATACCTCAGCGTGTGACCTGAGGCTTAACTCACTTTTCACAATATGACTCGATTTTTGAAACAGAAATTGAAAATACCTCAGCGTGCCCTGAGGCTCAACTCATTTCTCGCAATATGAGTCGATTTTTGAAACATAAATTGAAAAATAGAAATTGAAAATACCTCAGCGTGTGACTTGAGGCTTAACTCACTTCTCGCAATATGAGTCAATTTTCGAAACAGAAATTGAAAATACCTCAGCGTGCCCTGAGGCTCAACTCATTTCTCGCAATATGAGTCGATTTTTGAAACATAAATTGAAAAACAGAAATTGAAAATACCTCAGCGTGTCCTGAAGCTCAACTCACCTCTCGCAATATGAGTTGATTTTTGAAACATAAATTGAAATTACATCAACATGTCTTGAGGTTCAACTCACCTCTCGCAATATGAGTTGATTTTCTTGAAAAGCATGAATTGAAAAGCAGAAATTGAAGATACCTCAACGTGCCCTGAGGCTCAACTCATCTCTCGCAATATGAGTTGATCTTTAAAACATAAATTGAAATTACCTCAACACGTCTTGAGGCTCAACTCACCTCTCGCAATATGAGTTGATTTTTTTGAAAACAGAAATTAAACATCAAAATACCAAAACCTGTCATTTGGTAGAACTCAGGAGTCTTTTCCTTTGATTCAATACAGCTATCATCACATCCTCTTGCTCTACTAGATTACCTGTATATGCCATGCATGATGTCATCATGATATGCACATGTTTATCTTAAATGCCTTTATGCCTACATGATTATGCAGTGCTCCTTAAGCATGTTTGCCCTATGTCCTTTTAGCCACGATTGTTGAGGAACTGCGTTCATTGCTTTGATTCTCGACTTTCTCTTCAGGCCTCGTACCTGTCTTCAAGCTTCACGAGTAATCGACCTTTCTCAGATATCACTCTTTTTGCCCCTGGCTAAACCTTGTTCTCGCTTTGAGGCTCTTGTGCTTATCAAATTTTCATCCAGGTAATGCTTAACATTTCTTTTGTTTAGAGTATGTCATTTCACTATTTATCATGTAAATAAACCACACAAAGAGATGCATGAAAATGGTCAGGTAGGGACAAAAATGATACCTCACATTTATTTATTTCAAATGTAACAAACAAAGAAAGTTAACCAATGATAGTAAAAATGTCATAAAGAGAGAAGGGATCGCATTCAACGGGTACAAATGCTCTAGATATTCAACGCATGAACTCTTCCACGTTTCTCAATCAAGAATCTTTTCGAGTATGGCTTCTTGCATAGAAGATTTCAAACTTTCACAGATGCTTCAAATACTGTAGTCTCGCTGTTCGACCCACCATTCAAATCACCTTGCCCTCTAAGCCGAGTGTTTGCTTCATTAGGACGCCCTTTCGAGTTTTCATCCTAATCTTTGGTGTTAATCAAGACGCCCTTTTCGGGTTTTCACCTTGATCCTTTTTTTTTTAGATGCCCTTTTCGGGTTTTCATCTTGATCTTCTTGTCAAGCATAATATTTCTTCACCGCATTTGAGTTCACTGGATTGGGTAACTCCTTCCCATCCATCTCAGTAAGGATCAAAGCTCCACCTGAGAATGCCTTCTTTACAACGTATGGTCCTTCCCAATTTGGTGCCCATTTTCCTCGCAGGTCCTTTTGTATTGGGAGAATCTTTCTCAGCACGAGATCTCCTTCATGGAATTCTCTTGGCCGTACTTTCTTGTCATGGGCCGCGATCATTCTTTTCTGGTACATCTGCCCATGACAAATTGCCCTTAGACGTTTTTCTTCGATGAGGTTCAACTGATCATATCGAGCTCGAACCTATTCTGCTTCTTCCAATTTCGATTCTATTAAGACTCGTAGAGAAGGGATCTCAACCTCAACAGGTAGCACAGCTTCCATTCCATAGACCAGAGAGAAAGGAGTTGCTCCCGTAGATGTCCGCACAGATGTGCGGTATGCATACAAAGCAAATGGTAGCTTCTCGTGCCAATCTTTATATGTCTCAGTCATTTTCCCAATGATCCTCTTAATATTTTTGTTGGCTGCTTCAATAGCCCCGTTCATCTTTGGGCGATAGGGCGAGGAGTTATAATGCTTTATTTGGAATTGCTCGCACACTTCTTTCATCATTTTATTGTTCAGATTCATGACATTATCTGAAATGATTCTTTCAGGAAAACTATATCGGCAAATGATTTCTCTTTTCAAAAACCTGCAAACTGTAGTCTTTGTCACATTGGCAAACGAAGCGGCTTCTATCCATTTTGTGAAGTAATCGATAACCACAAAAATAAATCGATGTCCATTTGAAGCTTTTGGAGAAATTGGCCCTATAACATCCATGCCCCACATAGAAAAAGGCCACGGAGAGGTCATGACATGAAGAGGAGAAGGGGCTACATGAATTTTATCGCCATAGATTTGACATTTGTGGCATTTTCTTGCAAAATTGATGCAGTCACTTTCCATCGTCAACAAATAATAACCGAGTCTCATGATCTTTCTGGCCATATTAAAACCATTGGCATGTGTTCCGCAAATTCCCTCATGGACCTCTTCAAGTATTTTTCTAGCTTTAACATCATCCACGCATCTCAAGAGCATCTGATCATTTCCTTTTTTATACAGGATATCCCCATCAAGAACAAATCCCGCTGCCATTCTTCTGATTGTTCTTTTGTCGTTCTCATTCGCTTGTTCGGGATAGCTTTGATTCTTGATATATCCTAAGATATCATGGAACCATGGACGTCCGTCTGCTTCTTTCTCAATGCTACAACAGTGTGCAGGGACCTCGTATATGCTTATTTTGAAGGGTGTTATTTCTGCTTCTTTACTTGCTTTGAACATTGAAGCCAAAGTGGCTAGGGCATCAGCCAATTGGTTTTCTTCTCGTGGGAAATAATGAAAAGTTATTTCTTTGAATTCCTTGATCAATTCAGCCACTAAATCACTGTACTTAATCAATTTTGGGTCCCTCACTTCCCAATCTCCACGAATCTGGTAAACCACTAAGGCTGAGTCCCCGTACACCTCTAAGATTTTGATGTTTCGTTTAATAGCTGCACGAAGCCCCATGATACAGGCCTCATATTCTGCGATATTATTGGTACAGAAGAAGTTCAGTCTTGCAATGAACGGATAATGATTCCCGTCTGGTGATACCAGGATTGCTCCAATTCCATGCCCTAAAGCATTTGACGCACCATCAAAGTACATCTTCCATGACTTCTATTTTGATGACTCAGATTCCATTTCTGTGATGCACATTAAGTCTTCGTTTGGGAAATCGAATCTTAAAGGCTCATATTCCTCTGTCGTTCGAGTCGCTAGGAAATCAGCTATTGCGCCCCCTTTTATCGACTTCTGACTTACATAGGCAATGTCATATTCCGAAAGGAGGATCTGCCATCGTGCCATTCTACCTGATAGTGCTGGCGATTCCATCATATATTTTATTGGGTCCAGCTTTGAAATCAACCATGTCGTATGGTACAACATATATTGTCTGAGTCTCCGAGCTACCCAAACCAGAGCGCAAAAAAATTTTTCAATGGACGAATACTTTGCCTCATATTCAGTGAACTTTTTGCTGAGGTAGTAGATTGCCTTTTCTTTCTTTCCTGACTCGTCGTGTTGCCCCAATACGAAACCCATTGAATTTTCAAACACAGTCAAATATAATATCAATGGTCTTCCCGGAGTCGGCGGTACTAGCACTGGAGGACCAGACAAATATTGTTTTATCTTATCAAAGGCCACTTGGCATTCCTCATTCTATTTTCCTGGGTTATGTTTTCGAAGAAGCCGAAAGATTGGGTCGCATTGGTTGGTAAGTTGAGCGATGAATCGGGCGATGTAATTTAACCTCCCTAAAAATCCTCTGACTTCCTTTTGCGTGTGCGGAGGTGGTAACTCTTGAATGGCTTTTATTTTATCTAGATCAACCTCGATACCTCTTTCACTGACAATGAAGCCTAGCAACTTCCCTGAGGTAGCCCTAAACGTACATTTGGCTGGATTAAGTTTTAACTGAAACTTTCTCAGCCTTTCGAACAACTTCTTGAGGTTTACTACATGCTCTTCTTCCCCTCAGGATTTAGCAATCATATCGTCGACATAGACCTCTATTTCTTTATGCATCATGTCATGGAATAATGTCACCATAGCCCTCTGATATGTTGCCCCAGCATTCTTTAACCCAAATGGCATCACCTTGTAGCAGAATGTTCCCCACATTATTAGGAAAGTAGTTTTCTCCATATCCTCAGGGGCCATCTTGATTTGATTATACCCCGAGAATCCATCATGAAAGAAAACAATGAATGTTTTGCTGTGTTGTCCATCAACGTATCAATATGTGGTAAAGGAAAATTATCTTTTGGGCTTGGTCGGTTCAGGTCACGGTAATCCACATACATTCGTACTTTGCTATCGTACTTTGGTACCGGGACTATGTTAGCCACCCATTCTGGATATTTGGAGGCTTGTAGGAAGCCAGCATCAAATTGCTTCTTGACTTCCTCTTTTATTTTCAACAGCATTTCGGGTCTCATCCGTCTTAACTTTTGCTGAATTGGTTTGCATTCTGGCTTTAATGGGAGCTTATGGATCACTACTTCTTCATCTAATCCTGGCATGTCCTGATATGACCATGCGAATACATCTTTGTACTCGCGGAGCAAAACAATCAAATTATACCTGGTGCTCTCTGAAATAGAAGTCCCAATCTTCACTTTTTGCTTCTTTTCTTCAGTGCCCAAATTTATTGTTTCAACAGATTCGTCATGAGGCAAAATCTGTTTATCCTCTTATTCCACCATTCTTAACAAGTCAGGAGACGAGACATAGTCTTCAGCATTTTCTTCGGCTTCGAATTCTCCTAAACAAACAGCCTTCTCAAAATCAATTTTAAGACTCTTAACAGGTTTATTCATGTTGTCGATATCTGAGCACCTGAAAGTTGGATGGAAAAGGAAACTATAGAGGAGCATCCAAGTATTGGAACCAAGAAACAAAATGTTATGGCATGGCATGTGGCAAATGTAAGGATAGGCTATGAAATGAGAAAATAATTATGAAATTAGTGATAATGCAAAAGATCGTGACAAAATGCATCTTCATTGATATCCATTTAAATGATAAAGAGCAAATGCAAACTCTTACAAAAGAATTCTATTATATCTAAGGACACAATAGAATGTTAATGTTTGAGCATTACTCTGAAGATTTATAAACTACAAGAAGGTCCTTGGCAATCCAATTGTTCAACATAAAACCCGGGGGACAAGGGCGTATCCTTGAGACGTCCTTACTCGCATCAGATCCTTTGTCAATGACATTTACACTGATGTTTTGAAAACCCTTTTCGATCATTAGCATTGTGCTTTGTGCATTATCATGCCCAGGGTATATCACTCCTGCAGATGTAAATGTTCTTGACAAAGGAGGGTACTCTATGGGTTCCCATTCCAGTTCTCGGCCAAAGTTCTTGCAATCTTTCTTTCCTGATCTTTCTTCTACTGTCTTCTTCTTTGACGCATGTCAAGTTGGAACCCCAAACCGTATCGGGCCTTGTGGTGCGCTGGCTTTAGAGCCCTAACTATTCCTTGCAGATATCTCCCTAAACCTCTTCTTGCTCGAGCTCCTCTTCCTATAGTCAACTTGGCACCCATCCTGGTATTTCTTGACAGTTTTGGCACTGGAATTCTGTTTCCTCAGCGACAAAAATGGCATTGACAAATTCAAGGGATCGAAAGGAGCATTCCACTGCATCCTTGCTTACTTCAAGGTATGGCGCATCAGCAGAGATAGATGCGACAATGTCTTCTTCTCCCTCTACAGTGACCAAACAGCCATCCATGATGAATTTCACTTTTTGATGGAGGGATGATGGGATCGCTCCAGCGGAATGGATCCAGGGTCTTCCCAAAAGGCAGTTATACGAGGGTGTAATGTCCATGACTTGGAACTCGACATCATAAATGTAAGGGCCCACTTCTAGAGGGATCTCAATCTTTCCCATGACTTTACGCCTTCTCCCATCGAATGCCCTTACCGTAAAATGACAGGGCCTCAAATAGGACAGATCCATTGGAATCCTAGAAAGAGTGGCCAAAGGCATGACGTTGAGTGCTGACCCATTGTCGATGAGCACATTTGGTATTATGTAGCCCTTGCAGCGAGTTGTAATATGCAATGCTTTCACTGAGCCTCTACCGTTAGGCGGTATCTCATCATCACTAAAAGAGATGAAATTATCCGCGTTCAGATTGTTCATCCACCTATCAAGCTTCTCAACAGATATGTTGTTTGCTACATAAGCTTGATTTAACACCTTCAACAAAGCGTTTCGGTGTGGCTCTGAATTTAGCAGTAAAGATAAAACCGAGATTCGTGCTGGTTGTTTATTCAATTGTTCTACCACACTGTATTCACTTTGCTTGATAAATTTCAAGAATTCCTGAGCTTCTTCCTCATCCACAGGCTTTTTAGTTTCTTGCACGGGTGGAGTTTCTTGCTTGACTTCGGCTTCATACATCACTGCCTTCCCTTTTTGCTTCCAGTCACTATTCTTCTTTACTGGTTCGACCTCTTTCGAATAACATCTTCCACTTCGGGTAAAATGACCTACCTCTCCAATATCTCCAGTTATGACTTCAGACTTTTCGCCTTCCGGTGTGACGATATTGATGTCATATTTCCATGGTACGGCTTTATCCTCTTTGTACAGGAAAGGAGACGGTACTTCGATTATTATTTTTGGTTTCATCGGCTCTTTCGTCGCGTCGTAATAAATTACTAACGGTCGATCAACACTATAAGGGGGACCCGATGACCGGCTATCAGAGGCGCATATTTCTCTTTCGTTGGCCTCTTTCCTCTTGTTAAGGACCTTGATCTCCTTATTATCCATCTGGTCTTGAAGCAATCTTTTAAAATCCTTACATGACTGAATGTCATGTCCTACAATTCCATGAAAATTGCAAAAACTTTGACCTTCTTCTCCAAGAATTCTATCTGGATGACAAAGCAATCCTTTCTTAACTAGTACCTCCCAGACTTTCTGCAGAGGCGCCCTTATTTCCGAGACAGATCTCTTGACTTTCCATTCGTCCTCTTTCCCACTGTACTCACATTCCCTTCGGTATAGTTAGGGAACGGATTCTCGGTTCCGTTATTGGCGAATCGTAGGATACCCGCGTCAATAAGTCCTTGAACTCTCCTCTTAAAGGCTAGGCAATTCTCCGTGGAATGCCCTTGGTTCCCCGCGTGGTATGCACAACCAGCGTTTGGATCATACCACTTTGGGTATGGAGGTTTAAGGGGTGCCATGTAATGGGGAGAAATCAGTTATTTCTCCAAAAGTTTTGGGTACAATTCCCCATACGACACAGGGATGGGAGTAAACTGTGGTCTCTCGAGATTAGGCCTTGCTGGTCTTGGTTCGTTTCTGGGCTGGCTTTGAGTGGGTACCGTGTTTTGTGGGAACGTGGTGACGGGTCTTTGGTTGTTCGTGGCGTAAACGGGGTAGGAAGGAAGTGGTGCTTGGTAGTAAGGGGTTTGAGGGGGATAATAGAAATTTAGAGGTGGATAATTTCGAGGTCGGGGTTGGTTTGGATATGGATTAGAGGCATAACGGTTTCCCATTCCCACCATGTGGGCTTCTGGTTCTTTCTTCTTCATAGGCGCTGCCCTTTTTGAACCTTCTGAACCTTCTATTCTACCGCTCTTGACGGCATTCTCTATAAGTTCACCAGATATTACAATATCCGCAAAATCCTTCATGGCACTTCCCACTAGTTTGTCATAAAACAGCGCCTTTAAGGTGTTGATAAATAGAACGGTTATCTCTGTTTTTGTTAGTGGGGGTTCCACTTGGGCCGAGACGCCTCTCCATCTCTGCGCGTACTGTCTAAAGGTCTCTGATGGCTTTTTCTCCATCATTTGCAAGGTCATCCGATCTGGCACCATATCTGATACATGCTTGTCTTGCGCTCACGAGAATCGCGATGCCAAATCCTTCCAAGATCGGATCTTTTCCCTACTAAGCTGGTTGTACCACCGAAGAGCCGATCCTGCAAGACTATCTTGAAAACAATGTATGAGTAGCTTATCTTCATTCACATAGCCGGTCATCTTCCGGTAGAACATGATGAGATGTGCTTTTGGGCACCTTGTCCCATCATACTTTTCAAAATCAGGCACCTTGAACTTCGGAGGCAAAATTAGATCGAGTACCAAACTGAGTTCTTTGGCACCTAGTGCGGAGAAGACTTCAGTGCCTTCTATCGCTTTGAGTCTTTCCTCTAGACTCCTATATTTTGCGTCCTGATTATCCAATTTCAACTTGGCTACCTCTGCTGGGTCGTCCAAATTTGGAACTAGTGGATCAGCAAGACTAGCCCCTGGGTTTGATACGAACATTCCTTGCCCCAGATTAGTAGGTGGGGCAGGTGGCATAGGTCGTTGTTCCAAGCCTGTGGGTTTCCTTTGAGTATACCCTCTTTGTGTTGTATGGGCGTATGGTGGAGTGAATCCCGGGGGATAGAGTGGATCCTGATCGTGGTGAATTCTTGACTGAGGTTTCATAACATTGGGGTTCTGCATGGGCCCTTTTCCTTTGACCAAAGTTGTTATCATCTCCATCATTTTGGCCTTCTGATCTCTTCGCTCGAGTGATTCCTCTCGAGATCTCACCATTAGGTCTCTTGTCTCTTGTTGCGACTTGGCCAATTGCTCTTGTAATTCCCTTTGAGCCCTTTCCATCCTTTCAACTCTCTCATTGAATTCAGCCTCCATTATTCTAGCTTGTCGGCGCGTTTTATACGAATGGCGTGATTCCAAGTTTGAAGTATTGCAACTGCGAATTATATGATTCTAGCCTTAGCGAACGAGTATGGGATATGCAATGGATGAATGAATGCATGAATGAATGCATAAATGTCAAATAAACGTTAGTCATGAAGGAAATGCAAGAGATTGGTGTTGATTTCAAGATAGCCCCTATTTAGGCATTTCATTCATCAAAAGAGTTCATTACAAAACATTTCGCCGTTTTTGATTTAGCTATTAAACAAACTTTCTAGCTATATTGCCATATTTCTTTACTCGCTCTAAGAATTCTGATATGATCTATCGTTGGCTTGGCGGGAATTGGCAACTGAGATTCTCTGCTTCATCCGATAATCGTACCACGTGCATAGCTACCCCACGAATTTCATTGATCAAATAGTTAAGTTGCATTTCTTTTTCTTGGAGGCCCTCTTCATAGGCACGAACGTCTCTATCATATTGACTATTCTTTTCTTCCAAAGCCTTCAAGAGAGTATCTAGCTGTTGTTGACAATCTTGCAGCATACCTTCTAAATCTCGTATCCTCTCTTTTAGTTCCTAACATTTAGCTAGACTAGTCATTACCTCGGCAGACATATTTTCATATTCGGCATTCTTCTTCCTTAGTTCTATCATAGCCCGCAGCCTTTTCCTCCTCTTTTTTTACTTTTCCTTTCCAAAATTCCATTCCGCCTTTGATGTTACTTATTTCTTCTTTCCATTCTACCGACGACTTACCCAGCCCGCTGTTCTTTATTGTGCCTCTTAACTTCTTATTTTCCAGATGAAGATCTCTTAAGTCATTTCTTACGACTTCAACCTCTTTTTGCACTTTCTCAGTTCTGGATCTTTCAATCTGGATGTCGATCTTCAATTGGTAGTTTTCTTCCTGAAGGGCACTAAGGTCCCGAGACATCTTGGCCTTTTCTCGTTCAAATTCTTATCTTGCCATTTCTAGCTCAGATGGCATTTCCTCCGAGAAAGGATTCTGGACAGTGTAGTTTGTTGACGAGATTTGCTGACTAGTTACCCGTTGCTTCCTCCATATGTCGTAATCTTGGGTTAGGGTATCAGCATATAGGGCCAATTCCATCAGATGAACTTTCTTCCAAGATTTTGCAGTGTCTTGGACCCTCTTCATATATCCTTCACCCGCAAAAGCAAACTCGGACTGCGCTAATCCTCCGGTGGCGGGTATGAATTGTCATGAAGAAAATTACCTTTGGACTAAAAGTGGAGCATATCCAATTCCTCCCCATAATCCGAGTAGTGGCACCCAGTCTTGATCTCTGACCCTGTATAGTAGAACCGAAGGGCGTATCCACGGTGCTCTCCAGGTTATATCTTCAGCACGAAGATTCTGAAAAACTGAAACCCAATGCTGTTCGGTGACCTCCTTTGGCCATTCTTTCTCAAGATAAGCTTCTAACAGGGCGAATGTTTTAGAAAACATATGGAACGGTGTGCGCTTTACTTTCCAGAAGTGGCTCAAAATCCAAACATTGAGTAACTGCGCGCATCCAATGAAACGACCTTCCCCTTTCCTCCTATAGCTACTCAGGGATCTGAAGGTCTCGGCTAGGATAGTCGGGACAGGATTGATTCCTTGTTTTAACGTTTCAAAGAAATCAACTACTGTAACTTCAAGATGTCCGAGAACTTTCGGGAAAATGACCAAACCGTAAATAGCGAAAGCTAATAGATTCACCCTTTTCAGCATGTCGGGATGGTTCAGAACCAAATCTCGTAGGGAAGACCATGGAATGCAAATGGTTTCATTCTTCTTCTTTATCTGTTTCTTAGCCCACGCATCAGCCATGTCCGTCAATCTCACTAACTTTTTCTTGAAGGTCAACGGCTTAGGTTCCTTCGCATATATCTTATAGGGTTGTACATTATTGACACGAAGCAGAGCAGCGTACTCTTCTACAGTCGGGGTCATATCTTCCTGGTTGAAAGTAAAACATTGATAGGCCGGATCTCAAAATCTAATCATGGCTTGAATCATACGTTCGTTAATGTTGATAGTGATCAAATGAGCTATATCTCCATACCTCTCAGTGCAGATACCCCTAGTGTCCGAGTCCCATTGATTCTAAATCCAAACCAAATCTTCAAGGTTGTTTTGGCGAATATTCACAATTACGTGCTCGGGCAGATTGGCAATACGTTCTTCCATTAGACTATCCCCTTTTTCTTTCTGAGTTTTTAGAGACCAATCCCGGACCATGGCATTTTTCTCGATTGTTTGTATAATTGACTCTTCCATTAGAAACCCATTTTTTGGCAACCGATCTTTAGTCAACACCTTCCTAATATGATGCCTATAATGCATGATGAAAAACAAGAAGGTAAAGACAAACAACCTTGATTAGTAATTTAATACAGGCAGAAAAACATAGAGAATTTCAACAAATCGAACTACCCAATCTAGTTTATTAAACAGACCCAATCCTCTTGTATAGAAAGTGAAAATGCGAAAGGCAAGAGGCGTTCCTCCCGTGCACTTATTTTGGTGACTACTAAACAGACGGAGGTTCGGCATGGCTCTAGTTAGGTGGCTCGTATGGTTCATTATATGCGGTTTTGGTTCTAGATAGGTACTCGAATTGCCCGTACTATCATCTGCTAAGATTAGTACGAAGCCTCGGTCATAGCCCATCACAGGCTCACGAGTTCAATTCGAGGGACTACATTTACTTATGCCTATGCGGAGGGGCAAGTTAACTCACGAAAGCATAAGTCATATATAACCCGAAAGTATTCACTAGCCTGTGCGGAGGGACGAGTTAACTCATGAAGGCGTAGCGTTTACTTTCACTTAAACGGACGGAGCCCGGGTAGAGAGCTCATGTTATGTGAAAATGCAAGTGCACGGTGTGCGGGGAGAAACTCACAAACCTTTACGTTTTATTTAAAAATTAAACCAAAACTAAAATCATAAAAATTTAAAGCTGAAAAACAAACAGACGAACAAGTTAGAAGAATATATACAACATGATAAAAAGGCGTGATGATTTTTTTTTCTCAAAAATCAAAAATTGAAAATTCTCGTGTTTTAACTAGATCACAACTAAATGTTACATTGAACTCATATTTTTGAAAATTTTGATAACGCGAGTTTAATTCCGGACACGACTCTCAAAAAGGGTCCCCAGTGGAGTCGTCAGCTGTAGCGACGTAAAAATATTTTTGGTTTCGGTCGCTAATTGTGGCGATCTATTGAAAACTTGAAGTTTGATTTTAAAATAAAGAGGGAGTCGCCACCGATCCTTTTTCCTAGGTGTGATCGGACACCTAATAAATAATCTATTTTTTTGAAAAGACATTTACTTAAAAAATGAAGGCCAAATTTAGGTCTACGTGAAAATCCAGAGAAAAATTAGGGTTCGGGAGTCGGTTACGCGCGAGGAAGGTATTAGCACCCTCGCGACGCCCAAAATTGGTATCTTGTTAAACACGTGTTGTCTTGATTTTCAAAAATACGAATTCAATTTGACATTTAACCGTGATCCGATTAAAAAGCAAAAATTTTTATTTTTTTTTTTATTTTTGAGAAGGACACACCGTTTAAACATGAGTCGATTGATGTTCACCCAACATAGCGATGAAATCGATGACTTAATGTTTAATCGGTACGTTGCCTCGATTATTGAAATTAATTAGAAAACAAGAATAAGATTTTCGAAGTAATGCAAAGCAATATTGATAAAAATAAATGACAGATCTAGAAATATATTGAAATGAATATAAGTGTGACAAATTAAAAAACAATAAAGATATTTGCAATATTAAACGTAATACTAGAATTAACATGAAGTGGAAACAATGGATATATATATATATATATATATATATATAATAAAGATATTAAGAGTATGTAAGAAAATATATGTATATATAATAATAGTGTGTCAGGTAGCAGAAAATGTAATATTAAAAATATTAATAATACCACATATACCTATACGTATATATATTAAAGATATGTACCTAATAATAATATTGAAATATGCATATAATATATAGATAAAATGTAGTGCTTAAAATATATACATAGCATATCATTTAAAAATGTACTCATAAGATAGTTCCAAGACCTAAATAATATAGTATAAATATATATAATATTAAAAAATATATATACATAATAAATAAAGAAAATATATGCATGTAAACATATGTGCATGAGATTGTATGAAAATATATAACTACGATATTAAAATATACATAATATATATGTAAACATAACATATTAAGAACATATACACATAACGTATAATAGTACATACATAATATAGTATTAAAATTTAGACATAATAATAGAAACAAAAATATACATGGTAATATATATATATATATATACACTTAATATATATGCATAATATATATGAAATGAACATATACAATATGTATTAGAAATATTAATAACATATGAAAAGAAACATATTAATAATACTTACATAAATGTGTACATATATATAAATACATGAAAAAGAAAAAAAGTTTGTACATAAAAACATAAGCATAATATAATAAAATACATGAATAATAAAAAAATACATAATACATACAAAATAATGTTTAAAGCTTAATGAAATAGCATAAATAATATAAAATTCTAGATGAACATGAAAAATATGAAAAAAAAAAGGACTAAAATTGGATTAAAATCGAAGTTTTGGGTAAATTTAAAAGGAAATAAAGGGCAAAGGATTAGATTGTGATATGCGCGTAACCTTGGGGGATCAAAATTGCAATATGTCCACATTCTAAAACGCAGCGTAGTGAGAGGGATCAATTTGTATAACAGATTAAATTTCGGGGCCAATCCGTAAATAAATACGAACCTAATTTAAAACTCCAAAAATGCGGAAGGATCGTGCGCGCAATTTGCCCCTAAGAGAAAAAAACACGCGGATCTGAGTGGGTAGGGTCGGTCGACCCGATCCAGTACAAAACGACGTCGTTTTGTACCCTGGATCTCAAGGTCAAAAACGGCACCGTTTTGTGATATTATAAAAGCAAAAATTTCTACAAAAATTTCATTTCTTTGCGTTTCAGAGAAAAAAAAAGGAGCTCTCTCTCACATTTCTCTCTCGGCTCAGGGTCTCCGGTCGCAAGGGCCGATCGTCTTCCGCCGCGCTGGCCACAGTACACGGTGGCCGAAAATCGCCGAAGGTATTATTTTTTTGTTTTTTTTTACTTTTAATATATATATATATATTGTAATATTCGTATATATACAATGAAAAAATAGATTCGAAAAAGAAGAAGAAAAAAAGAAATAAATAACAATCACCTTGGGCTTTCTTGGTTTGATTTTCAGTGTGATTTCTCCGATTTGGGATTGTTTTTCTATTTATTGTGTTTCTAAGATCTCTGTTTTGCTCGTATTTAAAATACCATCCTCTTTATTTTCTTTTACAGCTGCCGAATCCTTTTTACCCTTGTTTTTGAATCGGGTTTTATAACCCTTTTACAACTTGCTTTCACTATTCTTGCTGTCCTTTCCTATTTATTGTTTGCAGGTGTTGAGTCAACGAAGACGGTGGATGTGATCGGCGTGACGGCAATGATGCTGATGGCGGTGGAGCGCTTAGCGCTACCGGTCGATGCAAGTGGGGAGGGTTGCGGTGCTGAGGTAGTTTAGGGGCTAGGGTTTCTGTTTAGGGTTAGGTGTTTGGGTTATGTATTGGGCCCGGGGTTTGGGTTTCTGCTGGATTTGGTTAATGTGTTGGTTTAGGGTAGTGGGTAAAGGGGTAATTGGGTTTTGTAATAGGCCATTCGGGTTTGGGGGTATTGGGTTTAATTTTGGGTAATTGGGCTTTGTAAAACGGCCCAAAAATTGGCCTGTAACACAGTCCATTGCTCAATCATGGTTCAAAATGGTTTATGATTCAATCAGTCTAATTTTTCTCTTCGGACCGGTATCTCAATTCAATGTTTTAAAAATTGAATCGTTGATCGAATCAGTTAGATTGTTGGTTCCCAATCCAACTAGTTTGTCCAATATAATTGAATAACAATTATTTAAAATCATAATTTTTAGAAAAATAGAAAAAACTGATTCAATCGTTGATTCAAACGATTTTTTAACCCGATTCAACCGTTTTATGGGTCAATCATTCAAACCCCTTATTTCAGACCAATAATGCAACTAGTTCTCGGTCCAACCAATTCAACTGATCAATCTGGTTCTAAATTAGAACGGTTGATTCTTAGTCCAATCAACTCAATTTAAACAACCATAATGTTATGAATAGCAAAACTATTGCATCCATTTTAATGGAATTTAAAAATTTAAAAATTAATAAATCGTATTCCAAATTAAATGAAATAAAGTTGATGCAACGAAGTGAAACAACAAATTGACTTACTTGTATTAGTAAGCGAAGATTGGATAACACTTGTAATTTATAACCACAAAATAATTTGAACTTTGACCTCAAACTTTATGGTGATAATGCTATTCTTCTCTGTCCACCATACAACTTTGAATTGAAATCTCATATGAAAATTTTATTAAATCTTTAAGATGATTAGGAAATATAATTAAAAGAAGAGAAAGAAAACAGAGTAAAAATAATGTTAATAAAATATGATGGTTTTAAGCAAAGCTTTATATAAAAAAAAAAAAATAAAGATATCATTTCATATGTTTGTGTAGATAATTTTATACAAAAGTGATGTGTTTACGAAATGATTTTATATAAAAATTATGTGGTTATAAAATAGTTTTACCTATAACCATAAATAATTATAATTTTAAACTCTAATTATTTGTTTTTTAAAAATAAATTAATATTTTAGTTATTGAAATTGAGTATGTTTCAATTAAAGTTTTCAAAGAAATGAGTAAGAAGAGCAGAAAGAGATGTAACAAGATTTTCATCTCATAAGGTGTTTCCCTAACAAATAACCCAATTCCCAACAACAAAGAAAATATATTGCTCATCTAGCTTCAAAAATGGGAAAATTATAAAATTAAATAATAAAAGAAAGAAAAAGGAAGAAGCCACTTTTGGAGATTTACAAAATATAAAATTAAAATTTCTTCATCACTGTTGTGCTTTAGTGAACACCGAAAGGAATGTACTGAGATTGGTCATGGGTTCATGAGGCAAATCACATGTACAGAGTTTAATTATCTTTTTATATATAAGTTTATATTGCTAGATCTGTCATTGGGATCCATTTTTCATGTCTCAATTAATTTTGATTCTCAAAACTCAATGAGGTGACTTGACTTTGCAGCCAAATAATAATAATAAAAAGATCTACATTAATCATTAACTAATAACTCATTTGATTCTATTTCAATTTATTTTATAATAAATTTTGTTATTTTTTTTTATGATATAATATTTAAAACTATTCATAATTTCTCTTTACGAAGAAAAAATATATAACAGAAATGTGCATTTGAGAATTGAGATTTATGGTAATTACTCAAGTACTTGTGAAGGCTGCATGTGGGATATCCCATATGAAAATTTATTAGGCATGTGATGGTGACGTGTTCTACCTTAGATTCATAACTTGCACTATACTTATTTACAAGTCATTTCGTTATGGACTATAGGGGTATAAATTTAAATAATAATATTGCTTTATTTCATCTGTGTCATATAATCTGTCATAATCATTAATGTTGTGGATCAATAACTCGATTTAGTTTGGATAAAATAGGAAGTATAATGCTTTAAAAAAATAATTTATATCCTAATAATTATGAAAAATATAAAATAATTATTAATGTTGTTTCTTGTTTATTAATTTAATAGTTAATAATAAATTGCTAATAAAGTATTAATTTGACTCGCATCAGTATTGTTGTTAATAGAAGAGAATATAACTTTGAGCCTATTAAAACACGTTTATCTTCATATTTAAGGGTTAAGTAGAGGTTATAAATAATTTTAAGTATTATATATAAAAAAAAGATTAATAATAGAGTAATGATGTGACTCGTTAGCTCACTACCATTTAGCCTAATATTTAACTTGGTCTTTGAACTATAGTTAAAATACCATTTTAGTACTTGTAAAATTTATTTATAATTATAGCTCTAAAAAATTTTAAAAATATAAAAAATAATATTTTTTTTAAAATTATAAAAAAATATTGTTTAAATTTATAATTATGTGAAAAATTATAAAAGAAACTTAAAATAAAGAATCTAAATTAAAATTGCAAAAATGCATAAACTGTTAAAATATTTGAAAAATTCGAAAAAAAAAACTTAAATTCGTTAAAATTCTAAAAGTTTCAAAAAAAAAAAAAGACACTAAAAAATTAAAATTTTCATAGAATTTTTAAAAATGATGGAAGAACCCAATACCAAACTATGTTTATCCAAAACTCAATTCAAGTCATAAACCAAAATGATTCGAACAATATCATGTGTAATTTCATCCCATATTTAGATAACTATGATGGTGTGGGAAAGATGAGATTAACTTGGACATCCATATGTCTACATTCATCTTAATTGAGTTTAAGATATTAAAATGAGCTTATGTATTTTGTTCATTGCAACAATTCATTACTTTTGTGAAAATAAGATGAGATCAATTTCATTCCCCTTCGAACTAAAGATATGTTCAACTGAGTTTTGGACAAAAATAGTTTTGCATTGGTTCTTCTTATAATTTTTAAGATTTCTTTCATAATTTTATGTGAATTTAATTTTGTTAATTTTAGAATTTCAAGGATTTTAGAATTTTCTGAAAATTTTATAATTTTTAATATTCTTTTTCATTTTCTATATATTTTTAAAATAATAATTACAAAAAAAATCTCAAGTTTTTAGATTCTTTTGAAATTTTCGGATTTTTTTCATAATTTTAAAAATATTTATTTTACATTTTTTGCATAATTATAATTTTAAAAAGGATTTAGGTTTTGGAAAAAAAACCGTCATTGCTTTTGTGGAAAATATATGTATATTTGAATTGTTTGATCTTGGGTTCTTCCTAGAATTTTTAAGAATTTTTTTCTATAATTTTATGAAAAATTTTTAAAAAATTTTAATTTAAAAAATTTGAAAGATCTTTTATAATTTTAGAAAATCTATAATTTTAGTAATTTTCTTAATTTTTATTTTTCAAAAAAATAATATTTTCAATAAGTAATAATTCATTAAATCAACTACAAAAATATATAAATATTAATAAAACATTATTTAATATTTTTATATAATAAAATGAATTTTTTTTTATCATCAAGTCGAATCTTGAACAAATGAAGTTTTTATTATTCAAATTGATTGAGCATAACCCGATCCATAATAAAGAAATACTTTTTCGAGCATGTATAAACAAAACCATTAGTTACATATCTATACACAATAGCAACTATTGTATAATCAAAGGGTTTGTAAGTACAGATAAGGTTTTGGTATTATCGGTAAAGGCTGAGGCCTTAGGACTTTGAGTGTCAAACAAGTCCCATCATGTTCAAATTTTGTGTCGCCCAGTTAATTAGTATAATTCAATACTTATAACGGTTGAAGAAATTGACATGCTTGTAATAAATTCTCATAAATTTAACAAGTTGATGGTAATTAAATTTTAAGTGTTGGGAAATATGGACATCATATAGATAATAAAGGTAATTTTATGTTATTATTTATTATCATGATAAGTTAGTCCAAATTAAAAGTGATCTAATTTAGTTAATTTATCGAGATTTAATTATTAAATAAAGTATGGGTCGAACATTTGTATATACTTTAGTAACTAATTTCTTATTGATGATAAGCTTAGAAATTAAAGTTAATGTGTCAAAGTTATATATATTAGGGTTATAATCCTCAAATAATACACAAGATAACTTTTCTAGTATCACATCCTTAGGAAATAGAGCAAATATTCTCTGAATTTCTTGTGTGCTAATTTAAAAGATCAAAACCCCAAGATCTGAAAATTTTTAAGGAATCCATGGATTTAGGTACGATTCCGCATCTAGTTCTGTTATCATTTTGTTCTTAATAATTTGACATGATAAATCCTAATTTATAATTTATTAAGTTTTATATCATATCTTAACTAACGATTCTAACTAGTGGTATCAGAGTCTCATCATGTCGAGTAATTGAGAATTGATAAAGATTTTTTTTGAACGATTGATTCATGAAATTTTATGAGTTTTATATTTCAGATATTAATGTTGATCTTTCAAGGTTTATATTAAAGTATTTTTTTTAAATCTTAATTATCTTGAATTTATATTAAAATTTTAGGGTTTTGATATTTCGATAAATAATTGAGTTTTCTATTCTTTATCGACCAATAAGTCGTTTATATTTTGCTGCTCTTTATCAACCAATAAATCGTTTATTGCTTCAAATAATAGTTAGATTTCTCGTCAGAATAATTGCTTGAAATGATCAAGTTGAATTCAAGAATTTTAGGTTGAAATTGGTTACTGTGTTTTAATTTCTATACGGTAATTTAAAATAAAATAAAATAAAAAGGAGTTGACAGTATAATGATTGATTCAATGTATAAGATGGGTGCTTAAATCATATATATGTTTCTATTATATAAATATATAATATATGCATGTTTTGATTGATTAAATGTATGAGATGCATGTTTAATTCATAAATATGTTTGAATTATATATATACGATTATCATTCAATTTAACTGAAAGATGAAATTAATATAAATTTATTATGAAATGAATAAATTTAAATTTTGGCTTTAATTAAAGATGTATAATATTTTAAATAGAATAGTTGACATAAAATGACGCCACAGTGACCTCTTTTACGTAGATTAGTTTATTTAAAATATCAAGATGATTATATGTTTTTGTGATTCATGCATTTATTAATTGACCCAAAGGCAAGTTAATATTTAGTAAAATTTCAACGACATTTGTGGTGATAAATGTGTGACAACTATAATGTATTTTATGTGAACAATAAGTTCGTCCAAAGATTAATTAATTGTTTGACATAATTTATTGTCAATGTTTGATTGCTACAACAAGAGTATCGCTTACTGTTAATATTATTGTCTAAAGACTTGATATTAATGTTATGTTTGATATCTTAAGATGGGATTAGCAATTATCTTGAATTTATTGTTTACTTATGAATATTAATGTAAGCTTGTTTTTATTTGTCTATATTCAGATAGTTCATCTTCTACTACCACAATATCTGCTAATATAAATTCTATACCCATGCTTAATGGGACTAATTTTAAGGAATGAAAAAGGCACTTACTTATAGTGCTTGGCTGTATGGACATAGACCTTACACTAAGGGAAGAATAACCTGCATCTCTCACCACGGAAAGCACTCATAATGTTAAGAGGGATATTGAGAGGTAGGGTTGTTCAAATCGCATGAGTCTAATGATCATGAAGCACAGCATTCCAGAAGCCTTTAGGGGCACAGAATCTGAAGAGATTACTCAGGCCAAGGGTTTTCTTGATGAAATTGAGAAATGATTTTCTAAAAACGATAAGGTTGAGATGGTATCACTTCTGACTTCTTTGATGTCTATGAAGTATAAGAGTCAAGGAAATGTAAGGGAGTACATTATGGAGATGTTCCATGTTGCTTCAAGACTTAAGGCACTTAAGATCGAGCTTTCTGAGGAATTTCTTGTTCTTATGGTTTCTAATCTATCAAAGAGAGTAAAAAATGATAATTCCATATAGAGTTTCTATAACACCCCTCGCTCAACTCGATTGTTGGATCCGAGCTATAGGATGCTACATTTGTTGTCGGAGCAACTACAGTCAATTTGTAGTAAAATATTCACATGCATGTGTAATTCAATGCCAAACATATTCATTTATGGTTAAATAATCAAAATCAAGTCTTAATTGAGCTAACAAAAATTCTTTCGTCGACCAGAGCACGAAATAGGGCCAAATTGCAAGGTTTCAAAATTTTAGGGCCAACGTCGTGATGTCATCACTTCCACATCGTGATGTCTCCAAATAGTTTGTCACATCACGACATTAGGCCACTCAAGGTCACAATGTCACTTACTGTTAGCCGACATTGCGACGAGGAAGAATGGTCATCAAGACTAGAACTCTGTTTTTGGTAAATTTTAACCATTTGATACCTATTTCAAAGCTCCCAAACAAACCTATCATTTTTGTGCACCAAATATCAAACTCCATAACATCAAAACATACCAAAACAAGTCATTCAATCATTTATAATCAAACCAATTCAAAATGGACTCAACTTAACTCAAAACATTCCAAAACAATACACCTAATCATATTCCAAACCAAATCAATCAAATAACCAAAGTTT
Organism: Gossypium anomalum; assembly: GCA_025698475.1. Classification (NCBI taxonomy): domain Eukaryota; kingdom Viridiplantae; phylum Streptophyta; class Magnoliopsida; order Malvales; family Malvaceae; genus Gossypium; species Gossypium anomalum. The sequence continues at coordinate 70,177,908 of CM046967.1, forward strand.
ACCTATACTAGGGAACCTTAAAACTTACCAATTCACTTCCATTTAATCACTTGTGTACACATTTACACATATAGAATTTATAAGAATTAAATACAAGCATCATCTATTAAGACTAGGTCACATTATTCAACCATGTACAAGTTATATATACGTTCAAATTCATTTCACCTCAACCACAAACCAAGCAAGTTACCAATTTTATCTCATTTCATACCATTCCATTTATAAACTTATTGAATTTCAAATATTTAGCATGAAATACCTATACATTCAACTCCATATATGAATCAAAATATCGAACCATCATAAGATACCAATCATCAAGACATTTATACATTAAAGTATGTACCAAAAACACTTATATACATGCCTCAATTCCTTGACTCAAGAGAATCAAAATAGATACCAAAATAATGATAGTGTGAGCTTCGAGTCGGTCCATGACACGTTCTACAAAGTGATGATCTACAAGGGAAACGGAAAACAAACAGGGTAAGCATATATATTGCTTAGTATTCATAGCCATTAAACAAAAATTTATCTTATCTTTCAATTAAACGCAGTAAGCAACTAAGCTTGGAATAATTTGCTAGACATGGCAATTCAGAACATTAATAAGGCGAGTTTAAACATATAATAAAACCATGTAATATCACAAGTGTTTAACATTCCATTTCATGTCATAATAAGTAATAAACTCAAATCTCATTCATTTCAATAGTAGTGTAATCGCACATATATATATATCAAGGCTTTGTACTCAAATTATTCAATAATATTTCATTTAAGCATCGAGTTTAATTTATCTCATTTTAATTTCTTGTTTCATATAGCATATTTCACCCGATGAACCCTAGTAAATGGACTCAGATACAGAAGTATCTTCGATGCACCAGTTGCTCATTCGAGCTAAGTATACCCGTGTCAGTTTACCAGTCCAAGCTAAACTTTATAATGACATGTTTGTTTGTGTGTCCAAGATGAAAATATACATGTCAGGTTACCCATCTAGGCTAAACCTTTAAAACGACATTAAGTTACCAGTCCAGGCTAAACTTGTGTTGCATGTATCTTCGAGTCTGCAACAAATGTTGGACCTTAGTAATCATCTATAATCAACCTATACAAGTGTGCACAAGATACTATTGACATGCCAATCGTATCCTAACCTTTACTAAGTTCACACGAGGCTCATTTTCAATTATAACCATTATTTTACAATTTAGTCCAATTCTCACCTTTCATACCAAATTACCACATATCAACCCACAATATGACATATATACACAAATCAATTGTATAAAAACTTAAACACATTTATACAATATGAAATTACCTGGTCAAAATAACAAACTAATTGAATCCTTAAGGACTATTCAACTAAATAAGGAAGATGAAGATGAAAACCATCTCTTTCCATCCACTTAGATTTGTTTTTATACCTTAATTAAGAATTTTATTAAATTCAATTAAACTATGTTTTAATTAGCTTAATCACCATTAGCCACTAACACACATTCCAAAATGGCTAAATTACCATTTTGGACCTTTGGTTAATTGCAATTTAAGTCTTTAAGTCTTTGGTCAATTAAAAACCTATAGCAACAATTTTTTACAATTTAGTCTTTGTACCTTAATTAAGTAATTAATAGACAAAATTGAAGGACTAAACACTAATAAAATTTTATAACAACCCCGTAAATATTTTAAATTAATATTTAGAAACCTGATTTACGAAAAAAGGGTTTCAAAATTGCCTTTTTCGGCACCACTGAAAATTGGGTAGTTATAGTTTCAATTATCATCAAGTCAAGTCCCAAGAAAAATTGTATAAATGACTTATTATGTAATTAGATAAGCCATAAAACAACCATAAAATCAAATTAAATTTACTCCCTTTAATAATAACAATAATGTAAGTATCTTGTAACACTTATTGCACAAGTTGTGGTACCAACTATCCCAATGCAGTCTGCAACAAGTCAACTATGCTATTACTCCCCTTACTCCATTCTCCCCCAATCAACATGCATCAGATTCGTTAAAAGCGATGAAATGGGGGCATGACATCTTAAATAATCCTGTACATATGAGTTGTAACTCATAGAACAACATAGGTCGCTTCTATGAAATCTTGATAGAGTATTTATAATGGTTGACATATCCTCAATCTGATCAATATGGGCAAAAAGTTCACATTTAACTATAGCATCAATTTTTTATTGATCTTCATAACTAACACAATGTTGTTGTTATTTTCACCCAGACTTCTTTGTGAGTTCTTCTGGTTGTGGTTTGTCTTGTTGGAAAATCTCATGTAACATCTAAATTTTGCTCTATTCTAAAATCATTGAGAAGCTTATAACATAGAGGTCAAATGTGACTTGTAACATCATAATAACATATATGTTTGACTTTCTTCTTATACCATACTTGTTGTCAAGAGTATCAGATGTTGAAGGAAGTTCAAACAAGTAATATGTTGTGAGATAAAAATTTGAAGCAAAGACTAAATTGTAAAGAAGTGAAAAGTAATAGGACTAAATCATAAATACTCAACTTGAGGGTTCAAAATGGAAAAAGTTTTGGAACTAAAGTTGCAATTTTTCCAAAGGTGTGAATTGAGAAATTGTAAATATTAGAAAGTGTCAAACGCAAAATGGTCATTTTGCAAGAAAAATAGTTTTGGAAAAATTACTAAAATGTCGTTGGGTGTATTGGTGAATCATGGCCATTGGATTTACTTGGAGATTAAGGAGAGGAATATGGACCCTTAGATTATAATTATGATGTTGATGATATTTTATTATTTTATTATTATTATTTTAGATAATATTTTATTAAGATATGTTATTATTTTAATTAATATATATGTGATTATTATAAAAGAAGTATTAAGAAAACTCTTCATACTTTCAAAAAGCTCACAACGTCCACAAAAAGGAGAATAAAGAAAATTTGCTCTTTATGCAATTTAGTCATTTTTCATTGAATCCACCATTTTCACCCAAAATTCATGAAAATTACCATAGCCACCAAAAAGAGAAAGTGAAGTAGAGTTGGAAGTGAAGTAAATTAAGAGAAGTTAGGAAATCAAGGTATCAAAGCTTGAAGATAAAGATAGAAGTGTGAGAAAGCATGGATATGTGAAGAAATTAGTTAAGAAATTAAGGTAAGTGGTTTAATTATTATGTTATAATTATTTGAGTGTTTAATTTGATGAGATATTGGAAGAATTAATTTAGTATAATTATTTCCCATGTCATGAGTAAAGAATATATTATGTTTATGTATGAAGAGAATGATGGATGATTTTAGGAATAATTGGATGAATGATTTTAAGTGAATAACTAAAAGAAAGTAAGTCTAAGTGGTTTAATTATGAAAATTTGTAATTCAAAATTTATTAGTGTGCATGATAAATTGTGTATTTGTAATATTGAGAGTGATAAATATTTATTTTGAATATTATCTGGATGAGTAAATTGAAAATTTATTTTTTAAAATGATTAATTTGATAAAAATTGAACTAAGGACTAAATCATAAATTTGGCTAAAATTCTTAAATTAAGGATTTAAGTAGAGAGATTAAATTTTGGATTTTTATGATAGGACTATAATAATATGATATTTAAATTATTGTAAAAGTTGTACTTAAATTAGTATGTTTTATATTAAAAGGATTAAATTGAAAATTTTCTAAAATTTCAAAATTTAAGAGTTGAAATGTGGAAATTTGGAATTTTAATATCTTAATTGTTATATATGGTTTTTGGTTTGAAAAATTGGAAAAGAGAACATTATGTTATAGGAATTGATGTTATAAGGACTAAATTATAATGTTAGATCCCAAGTCTGGCAGGTCCAAAAATTAGGCGTATTCTAGTAAAATAATATGTTTGGTGAAATGTGATCCGCCCAATTGTTTCTTTTGGCGCATATGTGTGGGTGTATAGTAACCGGCGTGTAAGTGAAGGTTTTATATCAGATTATTCTGTTACCTTAAGAGAAATATTTTGTTAAGTGGAAAGGTAATTATGGAATGAGTTAACGCCAAATGTATAGTATGCCTTGTTTGTCTGAAGTATTGTTTTAGTTAGGTTGTAAAATGACCTGGTTAGTAACCAACTGGATAGACTGGTTTGATATCTATAACGCAAGATTCTCATTTATGTTTCTCTCGGAAATTGTAAACCATTAAGAAAGAAAAATTCTAAAATTTGTGACACTTGTTAAATTCCACTAAGTAGGACGGGTTATATTTACATGTGTGAAAAGGGTTTTGTAATAAAGGGTTATATTTACATGTGGAAAAGCCAAAGCCATTTTCAAGTCTACAAATGACTCTTGTGAATTTTTCCTTCCGTAAGTGCAAGTTTGAAATATTGTTTTGAATAATAGGCCCACAACCTTAGCGTACACAAAAATGAGCATTCCCAGTAGCAATCCCTTACCTTTTTATCTTCAGTTGATAAAATTTTTGGAATATGCCCAGAAGTGGTGGTTCGTTATGCATGCAACAATCAATGAAGTAAGCCACCAAAGTCCACAGGACAAGGCTAATAGTTGTCCAGGTGCAATACAAGGCTGATAGTTGTCCAGGTGCAATACCATACTCATTCAGTACTACACAAAAGAATGGATGAAATGGCAAATGAAAACTAGCCTCCAGTAAAACTAAGGAAGAATAAAACCTAGGGTATTGTCACTCAGGTGACACCTCGGTGGCCGTCTAAATTCATAAGCAAAATTTGGGTGGAGAATACCCCAAGTCCTAAATATTTATGTATTTTATCCTAGGTGGTGCTACATTCGTAAGTCATTCCACTAAAGTATCATGATTGAGCTCTTCTTTATTATATACCATTACAAAAGCCGCTCATCAAGTGCTTGTCCAATGACCTTGTCGTAAGTTTGTTACTCTAATATGATATCCTTAATCTCTTTGGGACAAATATGTTCTTCCAATATGATCATATTTCATCTATAGCGCCCCATACCCGACCCTTAAGTAGGATCCAAGAATGACGTGTTACAACTTTACATCTTTTCCCTTTTTCCAAACACAATTTGAAAAGAAGTTAGACTTTACCAAAGCTAACTTAAGATAATAGAATTTTAAAATAGAAATCATGAAGTAAACTAGTACAAATCGAGACCATAAACTTCATTACAAGAATTAAGGAAAAATTATAGTTTGACGAATACAATTTTAGTTAGAAAATATCGTTCTTTATAATCCTAAGCCTTAACTCCACCCCCATTGTCATGCATAACACAAAATGATTATAAGTTTCGTAACGAAAAGTATCCTCTGACGTGGTCCTTGGTGATTCCTTTACTTTTTCAATCATCCTGAAAAGGAAAGGTAACGAAGTAAGTTCATAGAACTTAGTGAGTTCTAGAGCAGACACTAAGATAACTATACATATGATAAACAAATGAACCTTCCCAACTCAGTGAAACACATAGTTCGCCCATTGGTGAATATTATACACAAAAAGACTTATACAATTTGCCTATTGAAGAAATACCGAACTTACATAGACCTTATAGCAGACTAAGTCCTTTTAGCGCATACATTATGCCCATGCATTCATGTAGACAACCTTCTTCGTGTTGGCCAAAAACCTTAGTTCATGTTTAGAGATCATATAATTCATACACTTTTTTTCCTTTGTCATGCTTTGCCAATCTGGTTTTGCAATTACTCATGCCCTACCAGAGGCTACATAACCATTCTCATGTATCACAATATGCCAATTCCATGCTCATATCATTGAAGGCAACGCCATGATCTCATTTCCTTTTTGTTCAGACCATATGGTTCCTTTTAGAGTATGCGGGTATTAACTCAACACGAAACAAGGCCCTTAGAATGTTTATACAAATATGCTAGACCAGAATTTTCACAATAAGCATTCGTTACTTTGGTGCAAACCCTTTACCTTCACAGAACAGGTAAACTTACCTTATACCAAACATGAACAAAAACATAACACACTTATGGAGTATAAAGGAACTTACCAAAAAAGTTGCAAAAAAGCTCAAACAACAAGATCCTTGCCCTTATCTCAGGAGCTTTTAGAAATTTGTTAAGCTATAACATGAAGAGTTATCTTACCAGATCATTTTACCAGAAACTAAACATGTCTAAAAGAGTGTTAAAAGGAAACCCAAAATCTCAAAGTTTCCTCATTGTTTCCCTTAAACTAACCCTAAACCATAAAACCTTAGGGTCCCGTGAATAACCATGAAAATAAATTGAGTTTCATCAGCATTTACCAGGTACCAACGTCGGTGGAGTTTGCTGAATACAGTAAACCCAATCCTTCAGGCAAGTTTTAGTTTCGAGTTTTTTGAGAAAATGCAAAGAAAGTTCTTGGAGAGAAAATTAATTTTTCCAAAGAAAGCACAAAACTTGATCAGGAAGCCAGTGTTGGCTTTATACAGGTGTACATGAAAGGAAAACTTAGTGGGCAAGTTTATCCTCTCACTACCCTTCCTTTGGTACTTGTGACTAATAACATTCTCTCTTATCTTCAATGCATGTCCTTTCAATTTTAAAAACCTTATCCCATTCTAACTAGTACTCTTTAGGCCAACTAAATGTTTCCAAATAAAATAATAATAAAGTCGATCGTCTTTTAAACTAAGGGCTTAACACTTAAGGAATAAACATTAACGTCTATCAGCTAGGGTGACATATACCTTGTAAGAGAGTTTGCCCGACCACCAAGCTTGCCTTAATAAAGACTTCGCCCAAAGGTGCATTCTATATTCTCTGAGCACTTAGTCATATCTAGTACCATATTCACTTAGAACCTATTCTATAAATCTTACTTCTAATAACAGTACTCGAATACTATGGCTTTGTCGAGCGGGATGTTACATGATCTCATGATAACCATTAAATCTTCCTTTATTAAAAGTTAATTACTATCAAATAGTAATTAAATCATTTATCACTGAGGTAAATTATCCATGGCCATGTTACTTTCCATCTATCATGTAATACCGATAAGAGGATATTATTTACCCTTTTCGGGGCTATGAATTCCATTATTGTGGAATGATGTTACATCATGCAAAAGTCATTTCAGAGTACCAACTCTCGTTTCCTTATCTATTTGAACTCAGGTTTTCATTTACATCAAAGTATACGATTCACACATTTATAGTCCATCATCCACTTAGGATTAAGTTATGCCATACTGTGAACGTCACAAGTGAATAAATCCATAAATTCATCTTGGATCTATTCTACTTGGGTCCTATCTGATGTATTGTTAATCTAGCCAGTCTAGTCAGTCACATCTATATCTCTATTTTTTGGAGTCATTTGCTTCAATACCCATGACAAAGTATCTCCTCAATTGGATTTGATAGATGACATATTAGTCTTTTAATCGATTTGCTCAATTCTGATTAGACTAAGGATGTGTTTAGATTATCTACTAATATAATTTTTCTTTCCATATTATGATTCGACCACGTAATACCATTTAATATTAGTTGAACATTAGATAATCTATAAGCCAATATTTGTTTTTATTTTACTTTATGCGCAAAAACAATTGAGGACGATATACGAAGATATTAATGATACTGATGGATATTTTATTAAACCAATTTCTTCAAAAAATAAAAGCACATATAAATGAAACATTACACTAAGGGCACTATATCTTAACATTTTCAAACTATCTCTAGATTCATTTCAAAAGTTTGTAATAAACCTATCAACTCATCAACACACATAGTGTTGATGTCCTTGGCCTTTTCAATGATTATCACTTTGATTGCAAACTTCTCGACCAACCATAGTAGCATCTTTTATACTAGTTTCTCCTCAAAATATTTCTCGCCAAGAGCAGATGCTTCATTAATTAAGGGTGTTTTTGATAAACTGAAATTTTAATTGTTAAAAAATTAAGTATTATAACCTCCCAAAATCAGCCTAAACATTAGGCCTAAATTCGGGAGATTAAATTGGCCATTGAGATGGCCTAGCAAAGTTATCAGAATTATAAAATAGTCATTTTAAAATATTTGTTTATCTTTTAGAAAAAAAAGCTTAGTTTATTTTTAGAAAACGACACATGGGTAGACAAAATACGATTAATTTAATATTTTTTCTTGTAAAAGGTGATTACCATCAAAAACTTAGTTTTTAGGTTTTTTATTAGACAAAATTTAAGCAGTGGAAATGTGACATTTTCTTAGTTTTAGGAAAATGTATTTTTCTTGCATAATTGATTGAAAATTCGTATTTCAACATTTAAAAATAAATAAATAAAGAACTTAAATGTCATGCATGCTACGTAGAATCAAAACCTAAGCCCCATGCCACAATTCAAAATAAAACATTACAGTCTCTAAATAATATAATAGCAAATAACAATTTGATAAAATATCTTAATAAACAAAACCAAGATAAGACCCTCCGGATGCCTTGTCCACGTCCTAACTTGGTGGGTTATCTTTAAAGATAAAAAAAGAGTGAACTATGAAGCTCAATGTGAGTTTCATTACAATAAAATCAGTGCAAATAACCCGTAAGACATAATAAATCATAGAATAATCGCAAACAAGTAATAATTTAGAGTATCGATTTTTCAAACTAACCATCATTCGTATTACATAATTCACAATAGTAATTTTAGAATAACAATTCTTCAATTTACTCAATAATATATATGTATCCAAGTCATCTTAGAAATTCCAGCTTTGTATGCACATGCTTTCATATATGCCATACAGCTTTGGTTTTAACAAAAAAAGATCCTACCCCACCGCTACACATCACAATAGGAGTTCTCTTGAACTCTATCCACCAACACACCGGATATGTGGTTAAACCACTACTGGTTTGCAGATAAACTGACAATGACTGCGGACACACAACAAAATCCCCGCAGATGGAATTTAACTCTAGCTATAGATTTACAACAAATAATGTAGGAAAAATCTACTATTGGCTTGTGGATGCACAACATGTTTAAAGGTGATAGCAGCAAAGGGGTTATGGATGCATAGCAAAAATGTCGCAAGTAGAATTTTCCTTTGGCTGTGGGTACACAGCGAGACCCACAAATAGAATCTGCCTTTAGTTATGGGTACACAGAAAAATAATGCAGATAAATTGTCGTTACTTCCTCCGTTCATAACATCCCACCCTATACAATGCAATATCAATATGGCATGCTCAAAATAGATCAATATAGTAGCATTTAATATGCTTTTATCAAAACAATACAGTAGCAAACAATATGCTTATAACAGTTCGATTCAGTAGCAATTAATATGCTTGTGACACATAAATTCAATAACTGAAGTCATGCTTTCTATGTGATCGGTTGAATGATATAAGGCATACTATACGTACAATCACAAATATAAATACAAAAAACATGTGTGTTGTTCATAATTAATGTAAATATATATAAATATCATATGAATTCAGTCCATCAAATCATAGATTCTAACATAATTCGTACTATCAGGGACTTAATTGAATAAAATAAAACACTAAAATAGTTCAAAATATATTCAAGGACTAAATTGATCAAATCATAAAATTTCTAGGCAAAACTATAAAAATCTTAAGAACAAGAGCACACGACCGTATGGATAGATCGTATGGGATACTACAGACCATGTCAGAGGGTTACACGACCATGTGGAAATTTCAAAATCAACCTACATGGAGGACACAACCATGTTGTAGGTCGAGTGAGATTCGAACTATTTTAAGAATTCAAAGGCACATGGCCATGTATGGGGTCGTGTGGTCCACACGTGTGGCCCTATTCTGAGGCATGATTTGCCCCGATTCGCTTGTAAAAGAACACACACCTTTCATTAGGAATCCGATCAATGTTCCTTATGCTCAGTTCTGATCCAGTTCACCTAAATCTAGTCCTCCAAACGACATTTCCACAAGAATTAATGGTTGATTTCAAGATTAATCAAGATTATCGAGAGATTTGTCAAGAATCGTGAAAGATTCATTAAATTGAATGAAATATTATCACCAGATAAAAATGTTACAAAAATTCAAGATCTAAACATCAAAAACGATGGGTACTTACTGATTCTTAGTAAGGATGCTATTGACGACAATTACAAAATTGATAGAGAGAACGTTTGAATGAAAGATTATTTTACTGAGGAAAAAAAAAACTATTATCAACAATTAGGATGAAAATATGGTGTAAAGAAAAGGGAAAACATTAAAAAAAGAATAAATAGAAAGATGGAGAGAAAATTCTATTAGGATTTGAGAAGGGTTAATATGAAAATCTAATTAGGAAAAGAAGATAAAAAGATGGTGGAATTCTAATTCTATTGAAATTTTGAGAAATGGCAAGATATGAATTCTAATTAGGAAAGAACTGAGTCAATTCCTAGGGTTTACAGGTTTGTAAACCGTAGGGGCTGCATAAGCAAATTTCCCAAATTAGGAGTAGGGGCGGCAATTTGCAAATTTCTCCTTATTCTTGGCCGAATATAAAGGGGAAATGTAAGGGAGATGCGTGGCTCAAACTTGAGCAAACAAGGGGGAAGCAAGTGTGTTAACTATTAGGTCGCCTAAGAACTATTTCTTGTGTAATTTTTAATTCAAATAATATTTGTTTTAGTGTGACTTTTATCCTAGGTTGTTGCAAATAAAAGGAAAAAAAATAAGAGGAAAGAAGCTTAAACTTAAGACCTCTGAGATAAGAGAATATCACTTAACCATCAAGCCTAAAACTTGTTTCTTACTTATTTTAGTTACTTAATTTTATATATTTATTTTGGGCTCAACTTACATATTGTTTATTAGCTTACATGTTTACTCAATTTTGTTCTTATTAACTTATTTAACTTTATAGTTTTTAACACATTCCACTTTAGTTTATATACAACAATTACTACTTATAGTCAAATCTCATTATTAATATATTAATTAATTTTTACCCCTTTCCCAATTAGGTTCTAACTAAATTTAAACACACTATTTTCAAATTAAACCTCGTAATCAAGTTTCGTTTTAAAGTAATTAATATAATAGAACCTGATTATATTATTTTAATACTTTAATTAATTATTTATGATCTTAGTTTTGGTATTCGTTCCAAACCCTTGATTTATAAACGCACAAAGATAACCTTATAAATCGGGGCGTGACCACTTTCTATTTTCACAAACCCGATTCTTCTAACCCGATTTTTAAAGTGTGACAAGTATTGAATTTTTATTGCTAAATCTTATAAGCGTTGAACTTATATTAGAAAATTGTTTGGTAAATTAGTCCTGAATATAATTATATTGTTCGATAAAATTAAATATTGATTTTAAAAAAATATTGATTTTTTTACTTTCAATCTTAATAATATAATATTTTATATTATTTTGGATAATTTTAAATAAAAGATACAAATGGTAATTTGAATATCTTATTTTTGTTAAAAAAGGATAATTTATTTTAATTTTTAATAAAATAAAATCAACTTAATATTTTCTACATTGAGTGATAATTAGCTACCTACTTACTTATCTTATTCAACACTTTTTTGTTGAAAATTTTGCATTAAGTAAAAAATTAAAATAATTATCAAACGCATTTAAAATATTAAACATTGAACATTGTCATTTTCAGTGAAATGAAAATTTTCTATGGTTTTTCAAGTACACCCTAAGTCGCAAAATCTAGCATAAAACTCATAAATAGATTCATCTTCACACATTCTTAAAATTTTAATCATAGTATAAGCATTTGAAGTTCCTTCATGGTTGTCTCCAAAATGTTTCAAGCTTCTAGTGTTGTAACACATTTGAAAATTCTTTTAAACTCTTATGGATCTACACCATTAAAGATAGCATATCAGGATTTTGGACTGTAGTATGGGCCTTGTCTTCTTTAGTAGTCTAATTTGCTTCGGATTTTGGAGTTCTCGCAACAATTTCGGGAAGATCTCATCCATTCAACACAACTTTCCATGCTTTTTCAGCAATTGATTTGATAAAAGTTTTCATTCAAACTCTCTAATAGATGTAATTAGATTCATCCAAGAATGATAGACGTATACTCAAATCACCTTTCTTCATGGACTCCATTCTTGATTACTAGTTTAATTTCCAGACACATGATCTCACTAGTTACATTAGTAAGAAGCTTTGATACCAAATGAAAGTACGTCTGATTGTAAGTTGTGGTAACCTATTGTGGTACGCTATGTAGTCACAAGTTTTGACACAAGTATTGGCATAGGTAAAAACTAACAAGAGAACAAACATAGAGAGTTGTTTTTGAAGTTTGATGCATCACCTACCTCTATCTGGCATTGCCTAGAGAAGAATTCCACTATTAAACTCACTATATAAGCAATGATTTAAGTCCAATTTATCCTAATCCTTAAATAATTGTGCCCCTACTCTATTACATTTAGTTTGAACTATCCCCAAACATCCTTTCCTATTAATGTTTATTAACTAATCACTCAAATGCGAATAAAACATACTAAACATACTTCTTTACAATGAACATAAAATTCCCCTTTTAATTCTCTGTTAAATCCCACACCAAATTCCACGAAATAGCTTTTATATAAATAAACTGCAAACATCGACTTCTCTTGCTTAGTTTAATCTTTTTATTTCATGGGTCAAATTGGAAAATTAATTTATGAATAGTGTATATCAATATCTTATCACCAAGTCATCATTCGAATGCTTCAAACCAATCTTCAAGTATCCCATTTGATCCAAGACTTCTCTAAGGTTGTTGTAGCTTCAACCTTGATAAGAATTAAGTATATTTGATTTTGGATTCTTAAAAAACATGTTGCATATGTTACTAGATGATTTAGGACTTTTCCTAACTCTATCTAGATCATTAAGTATCATTCTTGAAATAGAACTTTTCTTTCTTGAAGTGTTCTAAATGTGTTGCATCAAGTAGGTAAATTACTTATATTTTTTTTATAAAATAATTATAAACATAAGAAAAAATATAAAGTTTAAAATTTTCAACAAATAAAATTAATGTATAGATAAGGATGACAAATCCCAAACCGTTTGATAGATTTCGAACCAATTCGCTTGGAGTAATATCCTTTTTTTAAAGTGAATGCAATACATGGCAGTGTGGATTTTTTTACAGTAATTTTAGAACAGTTATGGTAATTGCTTGCAATGGCCTACTCATTATATGAAATTACCATTTTACCCTTTTATACATAACTATTAAAAAGGTAGTTTTTTTTTTGTAAAAAGATCAAATGTTCTATGTTTAAATATTTTCTTAACTTTAGAAAAGATTGAAAATATTGTATATAACAAGCAAAAATTAAATTGAAGTGTAGTAGGGTGGGGATGGATCATCCAATATCTATAGAAGTAGTAGCGATTTTCAATATTACACATCCATAGGAGAGTAGGACGAGTGATGAAGTACAATGTGCCAAGTATGGAGTGATGGCGGATTTAGTATCCCCAACCCTCCATTGCTATCTTTATAAACAAACAATTTATGATTTGTAACTTGTTTACTAACATAACCAATCAATGAAATTTATCTTAAAGAACTAAAACGTAAACATCAGTTCAAAAAATTTTATAGAAGGTATTAATTTGTTAACTATTTTTTTTTACTTTATACATACCAAATCAAATAAAAAAAATTAAAGCGTAAAGATTAGGAGGGAGTAAAATTCGATTCGATTCGAAAAAATTAAAAAAAAATTCGAATTTCAAATTAATCGAATCGAGTTATTCGAGTCAACTCGAATAAGTAACTTAAGTTTCGAGTTCAAGTCGAGTTGAGTTTTACAATTCGAATAACTCGAATAATTCTAATAATTCAAATAGTAGATTGGTGTAAATACCCCTTTGGTTCCTATCAATTTTGAAAATGAGTAAATTGGTCTCTCTCTCAACAAAAATTACAAAAATCAAAAATCAAAAATTTTAAATAAATTTTAAAATTCAAAATATTTATAAAAAAATTTAAAATTTATATTTTTAAAAAAATTTAAAAATTTTTTTAAAAAGGTTTCTAAAGAATATATAAATACAGTTAAAGTTTTAAATTTTTTTAAAATAATAATAATTCAAGTTTATGATTATTATTATTATTATTCTTTAAAAAAGTTTTCAAATATATATGGTTTTAAATTTATGTACTCTAGCATTTAATTAGTTATATTGTAATAATATTTAAATTTGATATGTTTAATTTTTTAAATTAACCTGAACAATTTCACTCGATTCGATTCGAATTTCATTTCACTTGAATTGATTCGAAAAAATTTCAAATCGAGTTAGGATGATAAAATATGACTCGTCAACTTAATTAACTCAAAAAATTTTCACTCGATTCGATCGAATGCACACCCCTATTTCCTTATTTATTTCACTTGAACTATATGAATTATCACATCAAATATAGGCTTCTCATTGTTTAATTATTATATATGTATATAGAAAGTCAAATGGATTAAATTCTTGCGATGAATTATGATCCGTACTCGGCTGCGCCGTTCCCGTTTCTTTTAGGCCAAAGCCGACCTTCCAAAATTAATGTTACTTAAATATTCACAAAGAAATTAAATAGAGAGGAAAAAAGAAGACCATAAGTTATGAAAATGCTGTTTTCAATAAATATTACTCCAATTTAATAAACTTGGTGAATTAATTATTGGGAATATTTTCAGCTGAACATGAGTTAATTAACGACTTGTGGGATTCGAAGTTTGCGCATACAAAAAAAATATGTTGCATGCATTGATATACGAACCCATGCTTCCATTTGCATGATCTAAATATGTATATATAAGAACAAGGATTTGTTATTTGTTTGTATACAACTCTTACCAAGTCTCCTTTTTATCAACTTTCAATCCTTCGGAAGCCTTTGAATTTCGGTACATCTTTTTTTTCTTCTTTAAGTATTTCAATCATTCCCCACTACATATTCAACCCAACTAGTTTGTATTCCATGAGTAAACATTGAATATATATAGTTCAATCTAAGTATAGAGTCGAGTAAGTGTTTGAGAATTTGTCAACTTTTGGTATAAATCTTATGACCCTTTTTTACTAGTATCGCTGTTCGTTTCTTTAGGGCAAAAAAAGATTGAATTGAGGGGACAAAGCTGAAGATAAAAAAAGAATGAAACAGGTCATTTTCCTGCAAGTTTTACTTGGAATATTGTGTTGCTTTAGTATCTTCCGTGCCAATGCAGAAGATCCATATAGATACTATACTTGGGTTGTCACATATGGAACTCGGGCTCCTCTTGGTGTTTACCAACGGGTTTGTTTCTATAACCAAGCACCAATTTCTTTTTCTTTTTTTTTTTTTTTTTTGAAGGACAGTGTTCAAAGACATGTTTGGTTTTACAATTTTTGCAGGTTATTCTTATTAATAATCAATTTCCAGGACCTCCAATAGAAGCAGTGACTAATGACAACATCATTGTAAATGTCATCAATCAATTAGATGAACCCTTCCTTATTACATGGTTAGTTTCCTCAGCCTCATTGCTTATTTTATTCATGCTGTGAGATCAAGGTCAATAATCCATTCTTGGTTGTGGAAATTAGGCATGGAATTAAACAGAGGAAGACTTCATGGCAAGATGGTGTGCTTGGGACCAATTGTCCCATCCCTCCCCACTCAAACTGGACCTACAAATTCCAATTGAAGGATCAAATTGGGACCTACATGTACTACCCTTCAACTTCAATGCACAGAGCTATTGGTGGTTTTGGGGCTCTTAATGTTAACCAAAGGTCTGTGATTTCAATCCCATACCCTGCATTTGCTGGAGATTTCACATTGCTTATTGGTGATTGGTACAAGGCTGGCGACAAGGTTTGTCATTTCTTTTTCAATCATTTGATCTGCAATGGCTCCAATCAATTGTTAAACTTTGTGAGACAATGTTGTAACCAAATACATTTTCACACAGGCCTTGAGGAAAAGGCTGAATTCAGGCTTGGCAACTCCTCTGCCCGATGGCCTTCTTATAAATGGTCTCCACAAATCTTCAGTTTTCACTGGTCAGAAAGGTAATTATCCTCATCATAATTGAGTTCACTCTTTAAGCAAACCTTTCGCCTCTCTTTGGCTTAAACAAGAGGGTTTTGTGAAGGACTGCTGAATTTACCTTGTTTCCTGATTAATTACAGGGAAAACTTACAGGTTCAGGATTACAAATGTGGGTATATCGACATCAATTAACTTCAGGATCCAGGGTCATTCACTGATATTAGTTGAAGTTGAAGGGAGCCATAGTTTGCAGGAGGTGTACGAGTCCATTGATATTCATCCGGGTCAATCCATAACTGCTTTGGTTACCTTGCGTGGGGCAATTAAGGACTATTACATTGTGGCTTCCACACGTTTCACAAAGCCTATTCTCACCACTACTGGTATTCTTCGCTATCAAGGTTCCCACACTCCACCCTCTTTGCCGTTGCCTATTGCCCCAACTTATCACGTTCATTGGTCCATGAAACAAGCCAGGACTATCAGGTAATAATCGGACCGACTTGATCGGAGAATTGTTGATCATCATGTGTATCCTACAATGCTAACATTGTTCTTATTCTTTTCGTGGGTCTTAGATTGAACTTGACAGCAAATGCTGCTAGACCTAATCCCCAAGGAACATTCCACTATGGTCAAATAAATATTGTGAGAAGACTTGTTTTGGCTAATGCAAAAGTCAAGATAAACGGCAAGTTGCGTTATACTGTTAATGGAATCTCCTACGTAGATCCAACCACTCCATTGAAGCTTGCAGATTGGTTTAACATCCCCGGTGTTTTCAGCTTAAACAACATCAAGGATTTACCAACTTCAAGGCCACCAGCCTTGGGTGTATCTGTCTTTGGTCTCACCCTACATGACTTTGTTGAGATTGTTTTCCAAAACACTGAACCCACCATCCAATCTTGGCATCTCGACGGATCGAGTTTCTACGTCGTTGGGTATGCTTTTACAGAGTCTAACATTCTACCAGTCAATTACAGGCAACATTATAGTTTAATCATCAATTTAACATTTTCTTTGAAATACCAGGTATGGTGGTGGAAAGTGGACAACTGCCTTAAAGAAACGCTACAATCTGGTTGATGCAATATCTAGACACACCGTTCAGGTATATGATCCACACCATGGCAATTAAAACAACATTTTTATATCTTTGGTGTTTCAAAAATGGAAACATATGAACTTAACTAGAAAAACATTGGCAGGTATATCCCAATTCTTGGACTGCAGTTTTGGTTTCTTTGGATAACAAAGGAATGTGGAACTTGAGGTCACAAATATGGTCGGATCGGTTCCTAGGCAAGCAAACTTATCTCAGAGTTTGGAACGACGAGAAAAGCTTGTACACTGAGACTGACATTCCTCCTAATGCACTGCGTTGTGGCAAGGCCATCCATTTATAGAACATTAAATGTGCCTTTATTGCTGTCATTTATATTTTCTTCATGTTAAGCTAGTTTTCTGATTCTCCCCCTTTCAATTTCAGTTACGAGGGTGTGACTGTTGGAATGAAAAATAGGGGAGTTTAGGCTTCAAAACACTTGTTGTGCTAGCTAGATTACTTTACAAGATAAACGCAATAAACATTTTGCCCTTTCCGGGTTTAGTCCAGTTGATTTACACAATATGTTAAATATTGACAGCATTTTCCACAATGACATGAACATCCTTAATGTTTCATTGTCAATATGATTCTTGGAAAACAAGTTTGATTGAACAGTGGACAGCTCATTCAAATAAACCCAAAAAGCACTCAAATTTCAATTGATTCTACCGCAATCTTAGATAGCACATCCATGAATGACCAAGTCTAGAAAGAACACTAGTAAACAAGTATAGGGGATTGAATGATGATGAAAATGAACATCAGACATCATCAAAATTCGTAGCGTAATGTGCACAAATAGGTACCTAATATCGGTACACATATATGACTTAATCATTAGAGCCATTTTACTTTTGGTGAGGGTTGCTTACAAATTAATATTGAGATTTTAATCTCAACTTATTAGATTAGATTTTTAAAAAATAGTTGTATGAATTAAAACTCTGTTCAAACTGTGGCCCTAAATTAGATCACAAAAGGCAACAAATTAAGCTTAAGTCAAGCCAAGTCTACTTTTCATGAATAAATAAATAGAAAATATCTAGAGAAAAAGAAGAGAGTGAAGAAGGAATAAAAACAGAAGGCGAACGTCCAGAGAAAAAGGCAATTAGAGGCAGACGACAACTCTTTAAACATAAGGCTGCAATGGAATCCTCCTTTCCACTGCGAGAATCAAATTGTTGTTTACGAAAACTTTTCCCAATGGCTGCTTTAAGAAACCTATTTCATCTCTTTCTTATACCAAAAAAACAATTTAGAGAATCTTTAATTTCATATGCAACCCACCAGTCGGTCTATTATAGTTATGAAATTCATCAGAAAAGCAGATGAAGAAACCCTAAAAGCTTTTTATTTAACCAAGGTAGTTGCCAATGTCTTTTTATTTTAACTAAATCACATCTTTCATTTTCTTTTAGCTCTTAAGTTGAAGCTGAACCCTTTTCATACCTGTAGTCAAACTCAAAGGTCACTTTTTCAATATGGAGCATTGAAAATAAATCAAACTACTAACATTTTTCCACCTTTGATACTTCATCTTCATCCTTGGTACATTCTAATAAGTTAATCAAACACACCTCAAATCACACTTCAAAGAGAAAGAAAACAAAGAATTGAACATACGAACGAACGAAACAACCCCATGCTACCCCTACAGCCACATATATATATATATATATCCATATACCAGAATGCACTGCAACGACCATTAGCATATTGATTAAAAGCTGAGATAAAATGAAGGGGGGGGGGGAAAGGGTTCTTTACGGATATGCACCATTAGTTGTTGGGAGATCAGACCATGATGATGAAAATGCAGGATTCCAGTAACCCAGTTCTCCACCTGCAACTGGAGCTGACTCCAAAACTGTTGAAGAAGATGAAGAGGAACCCACATTGCTTAGAACTACTGCGGAGCTATCAGAGTAATAATTTGATGATGATTTCAGCCTCTGATACAGTTCTTGAAATCCTGTGTTTTGAACTTCACCTAGTAGGAACGATCCATTATTATTATTATTACTCTGATGTTGCTGTTGAGCTTGGTGTTGATTGTTTTTCCAAAAAGGGCTGCAAAGTCCTAGAGAAGGGACCTGGCTAAGGGGATCCAAACCTAGGGTCCGAGCATTTAACGCAGAATTTGCAACAGCTGGCTCGCTCATTGCATGTGATCCAAGCAAGCTCACCTCTTCCTTAATACTAACAGGATTATTAGTAGACAAAGTGTTAGCGTTAGGGTTTGGGGTTGTTCTCAATAAGGCTAGAAGATGAGAACTCTGAGGTGAAGCCCAAAGGATTGGACTAGATTGAAGGTCATGATCGAACCCATTTCCAAGACCAGTTCGTCCAATATCAGACACTACTGTTTTCATCTTAGCAGCACTTGATTTTCCCATAGATGTTGAAACAGAAGCAGTAGTAGTAGTGTTCTTGTTTTTCCTACATCCACCTCCAATAGGAACATTCCTAAGAGCACCTCCTTTGGTCCAATACCGACGACAAGTCTTGCAAAAGTGACGAGGCTGGGTGAGATTGTAGTTGTTGTAATAACAAAACTTGGTGTTGGAGGAATCACATCTGGGGCACCTCAAATTCTGGGTCTGATCAGACTTTGCTGCTGAAGCTGTAGAGTTAGTAGTTGTAGTTGATGACGAAGTTGTTGAAGGAGATGGTGATGGAGAAGAAGCAAGGGTTCCATCCAAAATGGTTCCATTGATAGAGATTCTTCTCCCAGCAGTACCTCCAAAATGAAAGCCAGAAGAGCCTCCTAGGAGTTCTTGAATCATCTTTTGGAAAATTCCTTCTCTTTGTATAGATCTACAACAATCCAAAAAAAAAAAAAAAAAAGAGAAAAGCAAAGAAGCAGGTAAGTCTTTCTTTTCTTTTGAGTTTTAGTGGTTTGAAAAAGATAAAAGTAGGTTTTGTTGTCTTCAACTTATGCATGATCCATGACCATGAGAGAGAGAGAGATTGATAGAGGTTTGAAACATGACTTGCCTTTGTTATCTCTCAATTGAGCTGGCTTTTCTTTCCTATGGGTTGCATAAGAATAGAGGATGGGACTTGGGGATGCTTTAATATAACATATATCCCATCATTGGTAAAGATAAACAACAGCCTTGCTTTAGTGTATATCTATCTCAAAAAAGCAAGTGGTTTTGGGTTAGGAATTGGACTGTTTATTAGCAGTTTTTAAGTGTTCAAAGTTAAATCATTCTTTTTTTCACTCCATTTCCCACTCTACCCTTTGATTCTCATGTTATTCTTCACTTGTAAAAAGAATCAAATCATATTTCAAAGACCTCAATTATTGTCTTTTATGATGTCCTTATATGTTAATATAATTTTATACCCTGTATTTAATTATATTACACCCATTTTTCAAGCATTTTAAATGCTGAAAGTGGAGAATAATTAAACTGTGAGAAAGGGTAGAGACTGGATAATGATAACAGTAATCAAGTTTCCTTTAAGAAAAATCATTGCTTGGGTTGGGTTGAGCAAATCTAATAATTTTGAATAAGTATACATATTAATATCAATATGATAAAAAAAATATAATAATGATAACCAATTAATATAAAGGAAACTTGATGATGAAACATAAATGATGAAAACGAAGTTGGGGAGGGGGCCCGACGGTGTTATATGTGTTTGCATGTTGAAAAATGGGGTTGAGTTGAAAATACATGATTAGGGATAGAAAGAAGGGCTAATGACATGAAAGTACGTGTAAAGTGGGGCGTCCCCACTGCCCCCCAACTAAGGCCACTGACCGAGACTTATGGCTTCAATTTTGCCGGCCTTCCAAGTTAATCCCACCATCGATTGTTAGATCCCTACAAGTGCATGAGTGAACCACCATATGGTCGATGGTTCATCGCATGTATTGGCCGCCTCCACAATGAAATTGGGATAACCCATTCTTAACACGTGTGTGCATGAATGGCAGGATTTACATAATATTCATATGGCTTCAATCATAGATTTTGAATTGGTTAATGTGATCTCGCCTAAAAATTCAATTCATAGTTTGTTAAAATTTGTTTATCTTTAACATATTTATTTTTTATTAATTATGAATTCTATTATTTGAATTATTAGTTAAGGGTGTTCACTCTATTTTAAGGTCGTAAAATCAATATATAAACCATGTTTGTGTAATTTAATGTAAACAAATGCATACGGGGTATATGAGTTTGAAGTTCTATTGTATCAAAAAAATTCTATCAATTTTTTTTAAAATATAAAAATAGGACTTTATTTTTAATTTTTTAAGTATCGAGACTAAATCTCAATTTTTTGTCAAAATCAAGAACTTAATTTGATTGGATTAATTTTTTAACTTTTGCCAAAACTTGCTTGGAATAGTAGGTAGAATTTTCATCGGGTGCCTAGGTGGCATAGATTCTAATCTTGCCATCCCCTTCCCCCTCCTGAATATTTTAATGATAAAAAATAAAAATAATAAAATTATGTTTGATTTAATATTTCACTAAATTTTACTAGATTATGACACACCCGTGATCTAAGTAAAAAATTATATAATAAATATATTTAATATTTTGATATAAAAAGATAAATGATGTTTTGATTGAAATAGTAAAGCTAATCAATAAACTCATTTTATCATCTACTAAGTAAATTAGAATTCTTATTCTTGAGAGGTACTAGCCATTATATATATATTAACAAATCCTTTTCATCTACTAATTCATTTAGTAATTGTATCGAATAACCCTTTTAACTCAGTGGTAGTGTATAGTAAGGCGTAAGTCATTGGTTCAAATCAGATAAGGGGCTTTTGACTTTTCTTTTCATAAAACTCCTATGAAATGGTAGTATTCATATTGAAATAAAGAATAGGGATGTTTTTATTGGTAATAAAAACTCAATTGTATATGTATAATAATTTAATTACAAATTGTATAAGATATTAACTACCATG
Source organism: Gossypium anomalum (assembly GCA_025698475.1). Taxonomy (NCBI): domain Eukaryota; kingdom Viridiplantae; phylum Streptophyta; class Magnoliopsida; order Malvales; family Malvaceae; genus Gossypium; species Gossypium anomalum. The sequence goes on from CM046967.1 coordinate 70,200,006, forward strand.
GTCAAGGGTGAAACTAGAGAAAAAATTGGATGAGGGGAGGGGAGTTTAATTTAATTTCATATTTTTATCTGAACTAAAATACATTTCACCATTTTAATAGCTTTTATCTTTATAACTTTTTAAAAGATTAAATCAAAATTTTATCAATTTTATGGGGCCAAATTACAATTTTACCATGTGCTAGCTAACTTTAAGTTAATAAATTTTAAAGAGTCAAAAGTTGGATTTCCCATTTTAAGGAGGTCAAACTAGAGCTGATCATGGGTTGGGCGGCCCAGCCCGGCCCGAAGGCCCGCCCAAAAAATGGGAGGGTTTGGGTAAAAATATAGGCCCGAAAAATGGGCTTGGGCAAAAAAACGAGGCCCGTTTAGAAAATGGGCCGGGCTCGAGTAGAGTTTTTGCCGGGCCCTGCCTTTACCCCCAAATTATATATTAATATATATTTTTTATTTTATTTTTAATTATTTTAAATTTTTAATGTAATTATTTTTTATTATATTGTTAATTTGTGTATTGTTTTAAGAATTGTTTTAGTATTATTTTTATTTGTTTTAATATTTATTTTTATGTTTTTAAATATATTTGATTTATTATATTTTTAAATTTTTTTATTTAATGAAATAAGAAAAAAAAATTTAATATGGGCCGGGCCGGGCTCGAGCTTAGTAATTTTATTTCGGGCCGGGCTTGGGCAAAATTTTAGGCCCATATTTCGGGCCGGGCCGGGCCCGGGCCTAGTAGACGGGCCTAAATTTTTTTGAGCCCGGCCCGAACCCGGCCCGGCCCGGCCCATGATCACCTCTAGGTCAAACCCCCCTGTGAGGCCCTCAACATTGCCCCTGTACATTTTTCTAAATTTTGCATAAAATATGAAATGGCAAAAATACTCTCATAATAATATTTTTTTATTTTATAAAACAATAGATTTTCAGTAATTTCTCAACTGAGTTGAGACTCATTTGATGGATGAGATCAATTTAATTAACATGTTTTATTCTTGGTCCGCTTTCTTCCTCCAAGTGCTTTTTCTCTTTACCAGTAATGCTCTTTTGCTTTTTGCGAGGTTGTATTTTTCCTAAAGAAGAACCCTACCCTCTATTTCACTCGGACATCTTGCTCATATCAAGGTTAATAAAGTCCATTTCTTCTATTGTTGAAGCACTTGCAAAATAATGAATGATAATTGAATTAAATTTATATCTCAACAACATAAAGATAATGAAGAAAACTACACGAACCAAAAGTATCACTATAGTGGCCATTAGAACCGCTAGGGCAACCAAAATATCATTGCTTAAAAAAAATTTCTCCTTAAACGGGGTTGGATTTTCATCATCTAAAGAAGGAATATAATATCACTCCATGTACAGAACAAGTTTCCTCACCTTCACTAGTTCGAATCAAAGTCTTTTTCAAACCTTGCCATTGTTAGACTTATACTATGATACCCTATATTTCCAGGAACGTTTAGGGTAATTACAAGAAACACTAAAAAGGATCTTTGGGCTCATTCAAAATCCCTAGTGATATCTTTCACATATGGTTTACATGAAAATGAGATAATATGGTTTATGGTAAACTAATAAAAATGATGGCTAAAATATGATAATGAAATCTGATTTACATGACACATGAAAATGTTGACTAAATACCCTAAAGCTGATTTGAAACATCAATATCTAGTTATATGTTTATTGTTGAATATTATGGATTTGGCATAGTGACATCTGGTTATAAATTCAAATGATGAATATTTGAAAATGTGATGTATGTGCAAACAATGGAAATGTTGGTTTATGTGTCTTCCAAATAATTTGGTGTAATGACTTTCTGAAATATGCTCTATTATTGGATCCAATTAAATAACTTTAAAATATTTTGATGCTAGTATGATCTATTTCAAATATCTTATATATGTTCATTGTGGATTATGATGAAACTCGGTCTAATAATATGTTATAAAGTTATATTAGTATGCTTTACTCCTTAATATTTTTATGCTTTGAAATTGAATTATACTTTCAATGCTTAACGTATAGATATGTTTGATTCTATACACAGATATTTAGCAAACCTTTAATTAGCTCGTGAGATTTGACACCATTCAAGGACTCAACCTTAGCTCACTATAATGTTTGTAATGCTCTTTTGAATTTGGGTTGAATATACCTAGGTTTAGGGAGTTTTATAAGTCTTTACTTGATGATTTTGGCTAGTTGTTATGTTTTGGTCATATTTTGGACTTATAATAACTCATGTGATGAACTTTAAATCTTGATTTGTTTTGATATATGCATGTCATTGAATATTATTTATGAATTATGCACCATACTTTTTAATTCAATTTTGATTTCACATTTTTGTTTATTTGATTTGCATCGACAATAAATGTAGCTTCCTGCATTTAAATCTACTATCTGGATCGAGTATGGAGTGCACAACATAAACCAAGGCAATAAATTCAATTGTTTGTGAGGCTCACATTTGATATGAAGTTTCTAAATAGAAGCATTTATTCTACTTTTTTTATTAAAAATGGTGATATGTCACTCCCACACGGAACATGTTTTCTATCATTACTTGGGATAAAGTTAGAATTTTTTTTAAGTAGGATGAGATAAAATTATAAAATTTTAGGAGGAAGTAAAGTTTAATTTTTTTTATTAAAACAATTTAAATTGAATTCTTAAATTTTTTTGAAAGGGCCAAAAATACAATTGCTTCATTGATCAAAAGGGTTAAAAACACTTGAATTAAATAATTAACTATTTTTAAGGGCTAAAAATTTTAAAAATACAAATATCCCAATTTAATAAGGGGACCAAGGCCTCTACTAGCCGCCGATGTTTTTAGAACTAGATTGGTGGCTGAACTGATTTAACTGGTAATTCTCGGCTTAACTAGTTCAATTGAATAAGTTATTAAAAATTAAAAATAGAAGAAAAAAAAAAAAGAAGACAATTCAACCGACAACTTAATAGGCTTGACTAGTCGATTCAACTAGTACGATCAATCAATTCAACTAATTCATGAGCCAACTGGTCCAACCCTTTATTTAGGATTGATATCTCAACTAATTTTCAATTCAACCACTTAAATTGACTAGTCTGATTCAGTCTCAAAATAGTACAAGCGGTGGGCTTAATTGCTTTCTAAAAAAAAAACCTATTTTTATATAATTACGAAACTAGCCTTTTACTATTGTTAAATTACAAATCTAACTCATAAGTTATGAAATTGGCAGTTGTTACGAGTGAGAAATGGTTTTAAGTTTTGAATATGTTATACCTAATACAAAATCAACCTTCATTACATGGATTTTTTTTTTATGGATTTAAAAAATAACATTTTCCAGAGGTTGCGAGTGACTATCGTTGATTTGACTGCTTTAATTAATTGTCTCACAGTTAACGTTTGGAAGTTCTTTATAAAATTTTGTAATATGAAATGTACGAAAGATACCATTCTAGTCATCCACATGCGACTGAAAGGTCTTCTAAATTAAACATTGTTCTACCTACTACCAACAATAACAACAACAATAATAATGTAAGATAATGTATAAATCAAAATCCATTGTCTTTTTCTTTTTACATAACCAATTTGCCAACGGTTATATGTATAAAAATAAACAATTCTATATTACTCCAATTCAAAAATGAATTTTAGGTCTATTAAATTTTTTGTTAATAATATAAGAAAGTAATAGTTAATATGCTTGTTCACATCTCAAAAATCAAAATTTAAACTTTATAGTTATCATTGAATTTCCTATTAAATGATGTTCTCCGTATTAAGACATTCAAATATGGATTGAATATAAATTTCAAACATAGTGAAATAATGAAAAAGAAAATTTAATCCAAGACTTAAATATGAAGTCGTGAATTAAGAATGGGAAACAATTTGCAGTTATTTTTATTTAATCTCACAATACCTAACACTGATTTTTATAATTATAACAAACTCTATGGCATGTTAAATCTCTCATCAACTTGATTAGTAATCTAAATAATTTGATATTTTTTATAGTTTTATTATAATTTTATATAAGATGTTGAGGTTATTACGATAGTTGTTAACATAATAGGTGGTGCAGAAAGTTACTAAAGAATGGTGATTTGGTCTTGTTAGGGAGGTGTTTGAGCAAAGTATTTACTATGTGATATGTCGTAATTGACACGTCAAATTAGACTCTCTAATACACTTGAGGAGCTCATTCTCAAGCAATGTAAGTGTCTTTTATATGTTTTTGTCGAATTTTAGCTTAGTTGTTAAAAAATATTTTTTATTAATTTTAATCCATTTTTAGACCCAAATTGGCCATTCTGTCATGGGAAAACGTAACAAGTTGATTGATTGTTGTAGGGAGTCGACGATAGCCCGAACGTGAAGAAAATATCACCTAAAAGGGGGGTATCGCGATATGACAGCATGCAAGTCGTGATACCCCTAACAGTGCTAACATGAAGAGAATCGAGGCCAACTACAGTAATATCGTGGTACTGAGACATCCTAGGACCACCCATTTCAAGACTATTGTGGGTATTGCGATATCGCTGCCTGACGGGTGAAAAAATTATAGCGGAAATTTTATGTCCAACAAGTTTAAGTCTATTTTTCACTTAAGGGGAAATTGGTCTTTGTTAGGTTAAATGTCAGTAGGCTATAAATACAAATTTATAAGCCTTTCATTTTATTTTTTTTTGTTGGCTAATGGTTTCCTTTAGTTTTCCATAGTTTTAGGGTTAGGTTTTCTTTTCTTTTCATGTTTAGATTAGGTTTTCTCTTTTTTTTTTCTTAGGTTAGATTTTAGTTTTGTTTTTTACTTTATTCCTTATTGTTAAAGATTTTGTAAATAAGGATGGACAAACTCTTTGGCTTCAATGGAACTTTATCAATTGAATGACATTTTCTTAAACCCTTTGCTTTCATTTTATGTTTACAATGTGTTTGATAAACTACTTGTTGGAAATTAAATTTGATTATGTTCTAAATTTGTTGCATAGTTGATTGTTTGGTTGTTTGTTAACTTAAGTTGATGTTTATTCTTGATTGATTGGTTGTTCTACTATATCGCAATGCTTAATACGTTAGAATTGATGTGTCTAGTGAAACACCTAGATAAACAAGATCTGAAGTAGAGTTCATCCGTAGATGGTTAGATATAATCGTGCCGAGTAGTGAGACCAAGAGGTAATCTTAAGTGGCATCTTTTAGTCTAAGATAAGACTTAGAGAAGATTTTTAACTAAGTGTGACAAACAATATAATCGGTATAGATTTATTAGTTTAATTAGCACTCAACTAATCAATCGACCATCACTAAATCATTTACATTATCTCAAACATTAGAAAGAAAGTTTAGCTTAGTTAGTTTAATTTTAATAGTTTAATTTTAGTTTACAAACAATTTTATTTGGACTTGTACTAATAATTTCTGACTTGATTAGATTAGTAATTACTTAACTTGTAATTAACTTGATAAACACATTTACCCACTTGGAAATCCTTTAAGTTTGATCATTGGGATACTCGAGTGTCCCATTGATACTACAAATATTCCAATTGACATTGTACGCTTGCAATTAAAACCGCTCTTTAAAATAGTTTTTTCAAAATCATTTGTTTTTACGCGCACGTACGATAGCAGTCACTATGCCTCTTATCTTGTGTCTTATCTTGTATCATGATAAATGGGTATTTATATCTTAAGGAGCTTAGAGTGAGTCCCTTATTGTATGATTTCCTCCTAAGTAGAGTCCAATGTAAACCCAAATTAGGGTATGTGTCAAATGTGACCATCTTCAATATTAATGAGATTGGATCTGATGTGATAGTTGCCTTGGCGACGTCGAATGGGGTGCTCATTTATAGGAGGCATAATAGGTACACTAGACATAAGGATATAACAATTTCCCCCTCTAGTCAAAGAGAAGTCCATAAAGTGAGCTTCTCTAAGACTAACTTTTCTAGCGACAAGGTGTCATATTTCGACAAAAAGGAAGAGCTTCTGTTGTTTGAGTTATCAATAGTGAGTCAAACTAGAAAAATGCAGGGGTATGTCTAAAGACAATGAAGTCATGTCTCGAGACATGCCTCCCCTATTTTAGAATTTTAGCTCAAAGTTTGAAGTCATAAGACATTGAACCATGTCTTGAGACCTTGGCTCCTACGTCTTGAGACCCTGGATTGAATTTTCACTAATTTAGCTTCAATGTTTTATGTCTCAAGACTTGGCACCTTATGTCTCGAGATAGACATGTACCTAGAAATGCAAACAAATTAATTTTTTTTTTCTTGAGGTCTCGAGACATGTTCTTAATGTCTTGAAACACTAACCTAGAAATATAAGTTTTAAGCAATCCAAGCATGTAATTGGACTTCTAAAAGTTCCTAACACCTACTCTATGCAACCAAACCAATTTCAACACATTTGACATACTAAATCAAACTAAAACATACAATCTCAAGATAATTAACACATTAGAATGTGATTTCACTAGGCAAATAAAGTATAAGCTAAAACCATTCATTCAATACATAGAATTGAAGTTTAAAATTCAATCAGTATCCAAAGATTTTGAACCATAGCATACTATACCATTTAAGCAAAATATAACAAATCCATAAAAAAATATACCCAAGACTCGAAAATTCACTTAAAGACCTAGGTGCATATGCAAAAGCTAATACCAAATAAAAGAATTACAAAAGGTCGAAGAATGTAGCTAAGACTTGAGAACTTGGATGTTGCGACTACAAGCAACACTACTTGTACACTCTCCAAACACTTGTGCACAGTACAAACAAACCACATGCTAAACATATAAAGCTTAACAATGCTAAGCAAAAACCAATCTCATAACCAAAAAAAAAAAAAATCATTAAGAAATAAAACATGCTTATATAACATGAAATCATTTTTCATATAACTATTATAACACTGATTAAAATCATTTATCATCAATCCCAAATCTTAGTTTAGATAGAATTTCATAAAAAAATAACTGGCATTAACACAACAATGCACATCTTTTTCCATGCCTTGTAGTCACATCAATTTCCATTTCATATTAAACATTTTCGTATCAAATAAAATTAAATTATGACCATATTAACCAAATATGGATCATGAATGAATACATGGATTAATCCTCTAATACTCCAAGTATGCATACAAGTACCAAGTGGGCATGAATGCAACAATGCATGTAATGACATGACTTCCCTTAACACCAAAGATTTCACACAAGGGCCAAATGTGTTTGTGCATAAGTGCTAATAGAATGTACATAAGTACCAAGCCTAGCACTATCACAAAAAAAATTCTATGGCATGTCAACTATACTTAAACCATTTCAAACATTTTTTAATAGGTGTTTGTTATTATAACACATCATTGAAACATTAAACATCATTAATTGTTATCATATAACATGCAAATCAATACATTAATATCATAACATGTCATTAACAAGACGACATCATGCTTTCTTACAAATTCATCACAAAACAAATCTTATATATGAATCCAACATAGCCATAAACCAAACATTTCAAGCTTATAACCAACTATAAAATAACATGAACACACCCTTAGCTAAATTACTTAATTGATTTGATATTACAAAATTGAAATAAGTTAGCACAAACCAAAATCATTAAGTCTCGATACCCTTTTCCTTCCCTTTGGCCTTAGAAGATTTGACCACTTCTTTCTCTACAACAACCAATCAAAACAAATGAAACAAAGTTAGAAAAACATAATATAGCATTAAAAAAACCTAAAACTATCAATGAGATGCAATTTGATATAGCGAAACATTCTCTTGCTTTTAATAAAAAATCTACAAAATTCTAATCTAACCTGTCCAAACCAAAAAATATAACCCTAGAATTAAGATTAGAGGCTTATAAATATTCAAAATCTACCAACAATTCTAGCTCAAACACTTTCTCTCTCTAAAACACCTTAAGCACTCATTAATGGCATCTCAAGAGAACCTCATCCAATCTTCATTCTAACTTGATTTATAACCTTCCCACTCCATTCTGAACTCAAATATATTAAGATTTCATCTAAAATAGAACAACAAGTAAATCTTGGATCAAAGTTTTCTCACTCTAGCTTGAAAATTTCTCAAAATGGAAGAAAATGCAATAAACATTGAAAATCAAATTTCAAAGTTTAAAATTCATAAATGTTGGTTAGAAAAATAATTAATTTGTAGAAAAAAAATGACAGAATCAAAGAAATCAAATTTTCAACTCTTCCTCATTTCCACCAAACCCAACGTGAAAAACTAAGAAAAAGTAAAGGAAAATATTGAGTTCTTGATTGAAAAATTCTGTCCTAATGGAAGAATTAAATGAAAATCAAGCTTAAGTTTGATTTTTTATCAATTGAAAACAATGTTTTGAGTTGAAATTGCAAAAAGAAATGGAAAGAATTTTAGAGATTTTTGAAAAACTAGTCTTGCAAAATAAATGAAAATAACATCTCCGTAATGGTTCCCTTCTTTTGTAAAACCTAAAAGGCATATTTTCTACTAAGGGCTTGGGAAATTTCCTAAATAAGGACCTTTTTCTCCTAAATCATTTTTTTTAATATTCACACATTGACCTCCATCAGTCTTGCTAACCTTACAATTTAGTCCATAGGCCTAGATCTTTAAATTACCAATTCTAATAAAATAATAATTTTTATTAAAAACTATTCACTAATTAATGAACTTTTACTTAACTACCTTGCCCATTCCTAGAAACCTTTTAGTTTGACTTCTCAAAATGGCTCGATTTAAGAAATACGACCAAATCCGAACATATTAAAATTCAAGTTGTTACGCTCTAAGCACTTGGTTGGCCATAATAGTTGTAATGAGCATGATCCTGATGTCCTGCTCCTAGCTACTATTTATAATGCCAGAGTTGATAATAACCATATTGATAGTAACCTCATTGACTATATTAATTGTCTCCATACTCATATTAGTTTTGATAATAGTGATCACTCTGCTCATAATTAAACTCATTAATTTTTACTTTTGGTATATTTTGATCTAATTGATCCATAGCTTCTCGATCGAGTTTCATAGACAAAGCTTGTTCTAATAATAAAGTTAGATAAGGTGTTAGAGATGACTATAATTATGGTTCACACTGTAGGTGGTGTAAAAAGCCATTAAAGAATGGTGGTTTGCTTTTACTAGGGAGGTGTTTGAGCATAGTGTTGGCTATGTCTCTTATCTTCTATCTTATCTTGTCTCGTAGAAGGAGTATTTATAGGTGGAGGAGGCAGAGATTGGGTCTCTTATTATATGATTTTTTCCTAGGTAGAGTCCAATTTAGACCTAGATCGATGTATGAGCTAGATGTGACCATCTTGGGGTGGTAAGCTTTAGAAGGTAGAAACATTAATGAGATTAGATCTGATGTGGTGATGGTCATGATAGCATTGCAGCAATGCTCTTTCTATAATGGTATAAGATACTAATATATAAAAGGAGTCAAACATATCCAAGTGTGGGGTATAACAAGTTTACATTTAACATATTATTCTTACATAAATTTAGGGCAAACTACACAAATGCCCACCTAGCTATAAGAGTGTTTCTAGTTTGGTCACCCAATTATAAAATTTTTCAATTTAGTCACTTAAGTTGTAACAACTCGATTTTCAATGGTGCCGAAAAAGGCTATTTTGAAACTCTATTTTCATAAATCGGGTTTGTAAATATTAAATATAAATATTTATGGAGTTGGTACAAAAGCTTATCAAAGTTTATTCCTTCAAATTTGTCTTTTAATTGCTTAAGTAAGGTATATAGACTAAATTATAAAAATGTTATCCTTATAAGTTTTTAATTGGACAAAGACTAAAAGACTTAAATTACAATTAGCTAAAGGACCAAAATTACAATTAAACCATAGTATAATATATGTTAGTGGATTATGATGGAAAATTCCACTTAAATTTATTAATGATGGTTTTTGTTATTTAAGTGTAGTTAAGATAATTAAACTTAATTAATTGATCCCTAATCTAACTATATATGACAAAAATAAGGTAAGGTGGTCATATTTTCTTCATTAGCTTTTTTTGGTCGAAACTTGAAGGAAATAAAAATCTAGGAAGTTTTCACCATTCAATCCTCAATTGTTAACTTAATTTAAGTTCTTTTATTGTAATTCTTATGTTTTTGATGTCATAAGAGCTTGATTTAACTAGTCTATTTATCATTTTGCGGAACTATTAAAGTTTTGAAAGTTTCCATTGTTTATTTCTCTAAGAAATTGGTGTTAAATCGATAGATTTTAAGCTTAGATGTGAAAAAGGACTAGATTGTAATGTTTAATTGTTAGCTTTTGTACATAACAACTAAAGTGAATAAAATGTGAAATTGATGTGAAATTTCAGAAATAATAGATAGTAGGGAGTCCCTAAGGGATGTGATTGAGATCGATTTTGAGACAGAAGCTTAAAATTGAAATATATTGTTATTTCAGTTTCAAGGACTAAATTGAATAAAATGAAATACTTAAAGGGCATTTGAAAAATTAAATTAAATAGGTTCAAGCATATCATGGAATGATATAAAATATTTGGTATTGATGAATTATCTAAAATAATTGCTTAGATTAAGAATTGAATCAAATCGAAAATAATCGGGGAAAAGCCAAAATTGTCAAATAATCCTTGAGGATTTGCTTGTTATTTTGACCAGGTAAATTCATATGGTATTTATTTGTTTAAATAATTATGTGTTTGATTTATATATGTATGATTGATTATGAATTAATTGGTGGTAAATTGATATGAAAGGTGAGAATCGGACTAAATTGTAAAGGAAGGTTAATTTGTGTAATAGATACCTGTTTGTACTTAATAAAGGTTAACATTGTCATATATATATATATATATACATGATTGTAGCATTCCTTAATTGAATAAATTTTGAGTTTGCTTAAGTAAATGACTTGAATTGGCATGTTATGTACTTGTGATATCATATGATTTGATTATAAATAAATACTCACCTTGTTAATGTTTTGGCTTGCCATGTTAGCCAAAATATGCAACTTGTGATAGCTTTTTATATTTATTGAAAGCTAAGGTAATTTTTTTTTAATTCCTATGAACTTACTAAGCATTTTATATGCTTACCCCATTTGTTTTCCCTTTTCCTTGTAGATCGTCACCTTGTAAAATGCATCAAGCTGGATGATTTCGAAGCTCACACTATCCTATCATCAATTTGGTAAGTTTTGATCATTTTGATTCTTGGGTTGTGGTATGTATATATATAAGGTGTCTTGAGGTTATTTTGATTTATATTAGTTTGAGTGAATTTGAAAAGCTTACTATATTATGTTGCTTATGGTAATGCTTATTTGGAATGGTTCATTTGATTTATATGCTTGAGATATTATGGCATATGAAATTTCATGGTTTTAAGTGAATTGGAATAAGTAAAGTTGGTATGGAATGACTTAATGAAGGTACAAAATTGAATTGTTGAATTGTTGGAGTTTAAATGATAGATAAGTATTGAATACTTGATTGGAATTAGAATTTGTATGTACTAACTTAATTGGAATATTATGGTAAGGCTTTAATCTAGATGTAGTGATTTTTAGGTACTTATATGGATTGGTTTGGATATTATGTTCTAATGGCATTAATTGTTAAGTTAAATTGACATATATATGTATATAAGTTTTGTTTGTCTTGATAATAAGTAGAATTTGATTGTTGAACTTGTTTGGGTATGTTTTTGGTATGTTTGTATAAAATGAAGTTGATACTTAATTATCATATTGAATGGATGTTGTTGGAAGTATTAAACTAGGTACCAAATGGTTTATTTTTACTAAATACAGGATCCTCGTCTCAACCATCAACACTCCTCGTCGAAACATTGACCGTAGTGAGTCACGTGGCAACGTTGAATGGCCTAAGGTCATGATGTGACATACTTTTTTGGCAATGTCCCAATGTGGATGGACGAAGTCAGGATGTCAGTCCTAAACTTTTAAAACTTTACAATTTGGTCCTATTTCGTGTTCGGGTTGTCAAAAGAGCTTTTGTAAGCTTAATTAAGACTCGGGAGTGATGTATTATTGTAATGTAATCATAATTGATGTTTGAATGCATGTGAAAATGATTATTTTACTTTGAATCTGACTGTAGTTGCTCCAGCAATGAATGAACCATTCTGTAGCTCGGACCTGGTGATCAGGTTTGGCGAGGGGTGTTACATAAGGTTTTTAAATTAGATTTTTTTTAGTTACCCTACTGTCGAGTCAAAAATAATTTTGATAAGGGCTTTTTTTTATTAGCATAATAACACATTCAACCTTTCAATGTTTACACATTCCATCAATTTGGTCCCAATTCTAAAACATTCAAAAATTTTATCCCTAAACATTTACAAAAATTATCATTTTAGTATTAATTCTAAAAACTTGAAAAAAAAAAGAATAAAAAGTTAAAACATAAATTTCTTTAAAAAATATTTTTTTGATAAAAATTATAAAACGCATCAAAAATTGTAAAAAAAAAAAAATTGATTAGCATCCTTTAACCAAGTCAAACTTCCTTGTCTAAGCAAGAGCATTGTTGAGTACTGCACCCTCTCAATATTTTTATTGTAATGTAAAAATATTGCACCCTCTCATGTCATGATCATTCCATCCCATCCCTACCTCAAGCTCATTGTTGAGTACTGCTACCCTCTTGTCTTACTGTCCACAATTATTTTTCTGTTACACCACCATACTCCTCTACTATTGAAAACAAACCACCATTGTCACAAAATTACCTTATCACTACCTCCTTCTCCATCCTTTGCAACGCTACCTAACTCTCTCAAATTCTACTGCACCCTTTAACATCACCCTTTTTCGCCAGCCCTCACTTGCCTTGTCTTTAACTCTCCCTAATTGCACCCTCACTCCTCTCAGTCACCTTTTTGTCTCGCACCAACAACCCATGTTCTGAACTAAGCCTCTTTCTCAACTCCCCATTGCCATATTGCCCTTCAATGCCCCTATTTTTCATCAAGTATCTACATTTTTCTTTATCCAATTGCATTTCTTTTAACCTATGTTTTGTTTTTGTTTGCTTCACCAAAAGTCAATATCTTGCTTACTTTTATTTTTCTAGTGCCAACTTTAATTTACCTTTTTCCCTTATTGCCTTTAATTTGATGAAATGCAATATCAATTTTGAATGACATGGACAAAAAATTTGAAAAAGAAATATTAGACTAAAGCAACAATGATTTTGGATCAAATTAGCAACCTTTGAAAGGAAACATTTGCATATATTGAACGATAAATAATATAAAGATAAAATTTAAAATAAATTGTGGCCCAAGTAGTAGCAATCTGAAAAAAAATTAAAAAGGGATAAATTTATTGAAGTTTTTAGAATTAGTACTAAATTGGTAGAATGTGTAAACATTTGTGGGCTAAATTTGTTATTAAATCAATAAAAAGGCCATGCCAAACTTTCGTTTTCAACTTAATGATAAGCAGACTAAAAAATCTAATTTTGAAACTTTAGTGATTATATCAAAAAAATTATAATTAGGTGGCCAAAATAGAAACTCTCATAATTTGGTAACCATTCGTGTAGTTACATTTATGTAAAATTTAGCTAAAAATATTTATATTGGCAAATAATAATATATATTTTTTATAGTAATTATTAAAGAAAGGTGTTAGGACCTAGGTTGTCCAATCACTGAAGATGTTTGATCAGTCATCTAATCGATCAAATATTTGATTAGTCAAGATGTTGGGACACCTTGATTGTTTTGTTAGCTTAATTGACTTGAGCTTTTTCATGTTATGTTCTAAAAGCAAATATACTTCTAAGACATGATTATGGATGTGATTTATTGTGCATCATAGTCATGGACGAATTTGGAGTTTTAAAGAAGTTGAGATCGACTTAAGTTTTTGGATAAAGCTTATACTTATCATTTGCAGTTATCTTGGTAGATTTATAGGTTGATTTTAAGGAGATAATTCTAATTTATTTTGAGATAATTATTGAAGATAATTCAATGAGATATAATGAGATTATAATTGAGAGTTTCACTTTATCCAGATTACTTGGAGAAAATGTCGATTTTAGCCTATAAATAGGTTGTGTCGCACATATGGTTGTGATTTTTAGAATGCTTTTGGTTGGTAATTTGTGTAACTTTTACTTGGTATTTTCATAATTTTGTGTTAGACTTTTATTGGAGAGTTTATATTTAATGTAAGTGAGTTTTTTTTGGGTGAGTGATTTATAACAATTGGGGTTGGTGTTAGGGCTGTAATTACTTCTTTGTGTAATGGTAAATTTGGCTTAAATTAATAGGTGATCTGGAAGATTGTTGAATAAGAATCATTCACTAAGCGAGGCACTAAAAAGAAAGGTTGTTTCTGAATTGCGTTAACAAACGACTACCTGCAAAATCTCTTTATTTTTATATTGTTCATTTCTATTTCATTGTTTGATCAATACTGTGACTGAACACGACATTGAACAATTAGATTAAACTTGCAGCAAACTGATGTGTATTTTTTCAAGTGGTATCAAAGCATGCCTCAAAATTTATTTAAAGATAATCTTATGTTCGGTTTGTAAATATGGAATCCATAAAGGAAGTAGCTCGATTGCTCGACCCTCATTGCTATTTGGTTTATAAAATTATACATATTGAAAGGCTTATATAAGGGTGTTCATCATGTCTAGTAATGAAGTTCTTTCAGAAGCTATTAATGAAGGTTGAACTCAACCTATGTGACTATTGTAGATGGCACCACATATCCCAAAAATAGAAGCAAATGCACTACTAAATAAAGAAAGGCTGCTAATGGGAACTCACAAGCTCTAAATGTTATATTCAGTGGAGTTGACATAGAGCAATTTAAGATGATTTCCACCTGTGAGTCTGCAAAAGAAGCATAAACTATTTTGCAGAATCAACAGGAAGGGATGCTACTATTAGAATGTCTATATTACAAATCTTAACCACTAGGTTTGAAAATCTTAAAATGAATGAAGATGAAACTATTTCAAATTTTTATACTAGGCTATGTGACATATCTAATGAGCCATTTTGTCATGATGAATGTTTCTCTGAGGTGAAATTGGTGCAAAAAGTTTTGTTTTCATGTTAAAAACATTTTGCTATCAAAGTAACAGTAATAGAAGAAGTCAAAGATATCGTTGTTGGGAAATGTGTTCATATTGTAGTAAACATGTAATTATTTTCTACGTATTTGAACGATGAATGAATAAAATTTCACATTTCATTGTTATGTCTTTTGTATTTCTGTCTTTCATATTTTGCATGCATAGCGAAATTATGACAATCAAATATTAGTTCATTGATTGTCTAAGTTCAAACTGATGATAAGTGGCATTCTAAGAATGTTTACATTGCGAGAAAGACAACCGACTGCAGTAGATAATCTAAACAAGTCTGTAATCTCGTAAAAGAATCAAAGTGAGCATTTGATTCAAATACTGAGAAGGATTATTATGTCGTCTACAATTCCTGTAACACCCCTAACCCATATCCGTCGTCGGAATAGGGTTTTAGAGTATTACTGGAACATTCAGAAAATTTTCAATTAATTTACGTAAATTACTATTCATTTTTCGGGATCATACATATCGTCCTATATATGGACCCTCGAGGCCCAAAACAAGTGTTGGAATCAAATCGGGACTAAATCAGGAACTCAGAAAAATTTTCGAGAAATTCTAAAATTTTTCCTAGGTGCAGGGCTCACACGCCCGTGTGGTCTAGGGACATGCCCGTATAGTCAGGCTGTGTACTACACACCGCCGTGTCCCTAACCCGTGTAACTCTTTGACTTTTAAAGCATGAAGAAATTAAAGTCATACGACCAAGTCACACGTCCGTGTACTAGGCCGTGTGGCGAATTTTTATTTTTGAAATTTAGGTTCAGTTTTCACACGGCTGTGTAACACGCCCGTGTTCAAGGCGGTGTCAACCACACGTGTAACACCCCACACCCGAGTCCTACGCCGGGACAGGATATGAGGCGTTACCACTCTTAAACACGTACATTCTAACTTTTTCGAATCATCAAGACTTGATAAATTTTGAAACTTTATCTAAAATCCTTAACATGGGCCTACGAGGCCTTAAACGTCCATTGGAAACCATTCGAGACTGGTTCGGGTCCTTAACCAACTTTAGAAAAATAACCATTGAAACAGAGCACATGCCCGTGTGGAAAGGCAACACGCCCGTATGGTCATTAAGACATGGTCGTGCTGATGGCCCGTGTGACACACACAACCTAAGCATCTAGGGACACGCTTGTGTCCCATGCCCGTGTGAATTAAATTCTAAATTCGAACCTACAAGGGTTTTCACATGGCCTAACACATGGCCGTGTCTATGGCCCGTGTCCTTCACACGGCCATGACACGTCCGTGCCCTAGCCCGTGTCTAAAAACCTTGACATTCTGTTTCTGACGTCAACATCCAATTTAGGGCACACGGCCAAGGCACACACCTGTGGCCAGAGGCCGTGTCCTCCACACGGCTGAGACACACAGTCGTGTCTCTGCCTATGTGTTTACTACCATGCATACTGACTTGAAATTTTTATGTGCAGGGGACACACGGCCGGACAACACGCACATGCCCGTGTATCTACTCGTATGGACAATATAAGGCTATTTACCAAGCCCTATGCCACCCTAAAACACAATTTAATACCAATCAACATATCAAAGTCTAACTTAATATGAGTTCTCAACCAACAACCATAGCTAAGGCCTATATACATTTCATAAATTCAACCATACCAACAATTTCACATTCGTAAAAGACTATCTTTCATTCATATAATGACTTACAATATTAGCCATTTTCATGGCCTTATACAAAATGAGTCAGATGCTAAAACAAGCCAACACCTTTGGCCCCAAAACAATGTGACACAAAAATAAAATCAAAGGTTCCTATACATGCCATAATCAAAATAATAAAACTAGCTATACCAAGTGCTTAAAGGATAGTATAGATGGCTTCTCCGACGTAGGCGACGATCCTCGAACTACTTTGGCGGAATTATAAGAAAATGGAAAGAAAAAAGGGTAAGCATGGGAGCTTAGTAAGTACATATATGCAAATAAGCATAATTAGAAACACATTCATCAAACAATGGCTTATCATACTTAAATGATATATCATTTTCATCTCACTATCTTACTCTTCACTTCTTCGATGCATACTTACTACATATCATCACATACTAAGGTCTTCATTTGAGAGTTTAGTATACATACCTGCAATCACCCATAAAATAACTCAATTTCATTCTCTCTATTGACATACCTCATTGGAAGTATCGCCAATCCATTCATCGAGTTACCCATTGAACACTCGGAAATACCAATGAATACTCGAATAGTTTACTCTTAAGTACTATACAAGTAGCCAAAGCTACCTCGTACTTTGTAATAATTGCATATTTGAGCTACTCACGGGCCTTTTTACCAAGTCAATACCCAGACCCCATAGCTCTATCATGTAATGCCTGCTCATTGAGCTACTCACGGGTCTGCACACAAAGTCAGAACCTAGATCCATATTACGTATTTCGCTTATCTCATGAACTTAGGCTCAACTCATGAGTTCAGACCACTCAATTTCTTGTGACTTACATTTTGTATCCTATACTTTTTCTGAGGTTCGACGGGATCTCGTATCTAACCTGATATTGTCACACTTGTTCATAATGTAGATTACTCTTATTTCACATTATTTATACTTTCATGGTATCGAGTAAGATTATGATACATGGTAAAAATAAAACATTTAAAAGTAAGCTACAATGGCACATTATTTACATATGTACTTACCTCGGCACAAAACGATGGGAACGAGCCTAATATTCGTAAGCTTTATTCTTCCCTCGATCAAGACCCGAATCACGTTTCTGTTGATATAAAACGTTGAAATTTAGCTTATTTAATGCACAAATCATTTCATTCAACTTAAGACTCATACTTTGGTAAAATGACCATTTTGCCCTTAAACTTTGCAAAAATTATGATTTTACCCCTAGGCCCGAAAATCAATTTTTATCGAATTTCCTTATTAGCCAAGCCTAACCAAAATCATTTTATAACTATAGCATCTCACAATTCTCATTATTTCACACATTTATCACCTATTTAATAGCTTATGCAAAATGGTCCTTAGTTAGGGTTTCCATGAAAACTACTTCACAAAAGTTGTTTATTTCACAACCATAATTTATTTTCTTCCATAAAATTTTAAAAAAAAACATGAATGCTCTCATGGAAAAGCCCTAGACTTTCAACCATTTTGCAAAATAGTCCCCTTATTAGAAAGTTCATGCTACAAGGGGTTCAGAAATAAAAAAATCACTAAGAATAACCTTCTAAATGATTACATGCAAGAGATACAAATGGATGATATTTTAAGCTCTCAAAACCCCTTTTAGTTACTGAAAAAGTAGTGGAGAAGATGACACTATAGCTTCCCTTTTCTTTATTTTTATTCTAGTCAATTAAGTTACCAAAAGCTCACCTAACCTAGTCAACATGACTCAATTTGCCCCCTATCACCGGCCAAGCTTCTTTTAAGGGTCTAATTTCCCTTTAAAGACCCTCAATTATGTTTCTCTAGCTATTTGACACCCTTAGCGATCAAAATAGGACTTTTGCACTTTATGCGATTTAGTCCTTTTTTACAATTAAGCTCACAAACGCTAAAATTAATTCACCAAAATTTTCATGCACATTTATAAACATACCAACACACATAAAATAATATTAAAAATAATTTCTCTGGCCTCGGGTTAGTGGTTCCAAAACCACTATTTCGACTAGGCCAAAAATCGAGCTATTACAACACGGTTGAGACACACGCTCGTGTCTCTGCCCGTGTGCCTAATTTTGAGCATTCTGTTTTTCATTTTTAAGATGCAGGGGACACATGGTCAAACCACATGTCTATGGGGAAAGTCGTGTGTCACACACGATCTAGACACATGCCCATGTGTCTGCTCGTGTAGACAAAATAAATCCATTTCTAGCTTCATTTCTCACCCAAATTCACACTAATGACCTGCACTTAAACTCACATCCATAAACCAACCAATTAAAGCATTCAAATTTAGCAAATTCCATCTTACATCATGGTAGAACATTTGATGCATACATGTCTACAATCATACATTAGTTCAATCCATGTGTTAAAATATGATTTGATCAACTACTTAACATATATATAGCTACCATAGTTTTGACATTACAAGTATATTTAAACAAACCATTACTAGTCATTCCAATGGCTAGATTACACGCATCATTTACATTTACATGCCAATATGGCCAATATATCCTATACATGCCATTATAACAATAATTGATTTACCATATTGTACCAACATGGACTGATGTATAGTGTGAGTGATCTCCGCCGAGCTTTCAATCCGACGAGCTTTCGATTTACTCTAAAACAGAGAAATAAAACTAAGTAAGCATAAAATGCTTAGTAAGTTCGCATAACATGGTACTTAACTTACCATTCATTCTATTATGAAGTATCTATGTAAGCCATATTCAATCAATTTGACCTCAAGCCCTACACACATTCTCATTGTCCTTATTAGTTATATAATCCATAATAACATCAAAACATATATGGGCTCAACAACAATCAAGATTCCAAGCACATATGCTTTCCGTAACATGCATAATTTATCTCATTATTACAAGTATAATTTCATACTAATTCATCTCGAGTTCAGATCATTTCATATCAGAACTTTATTCATATTAATCGGAATATCAATGTCACGATTAGTACACTCAAGGTGTAGAAGTCTATAATCAAGAATGTGCATACTCATCAAATAAATTCCACATACAATATCATCATTTCATATTTCCATATATCATTTATCACGTATCGTCATTTTCATGTATTTCAGGCCGATATGTGTAATAACTCATTTCTTATTCATATCTTCTCATGCCAAGAACTTTTACCCGTTTAATTTATTTAAAATATCGATGGATACACAGATGGTACACTTGTGGTGTACAAATTAGGATTTATCAATTCATATTCAACAGTACCCATAAAGTACTATATTAGAGAGTACACTCTCGAGCCACACATGTATACAATAGGATTACCAGTCCAGGCTAAATCCTTTTTGTGACATATACTCTAAGGAGCTTGATCTGGATTACCCATCCGGGCTAAACCCAATCTATAACATGTGCCTGAGAGGACTCATATCAAGATTACCCGTCCGGGCTAAATCTTTTTCTATGATAAGGTTAATAGGATTACTCATCTGAGATAAATCCCGTCAGTAACAAATGCAGGATCTCATTCATTTCGGGAAATCAAATATCCATCGAATTTTAATTTTATTCAATCGGGATTCAAACATTTTTCAATAATTATTGGGCATGTGATTATTTCATACATCCACAATATTCATATAATTCAAAAAGTAACATTCTCATCGTTTATCCTTTAACATCTATCGGGCCTTATCATTTAATTCAAACAT
Source organism: Gossypium anomalum (assembly GCA_025698475.1). NCBI lineage: Eukaryota > Viridiplantae > Streptophyta > Magnoliopsida > Malvales > Malvaceae > Gossypium > Gossypium anomalum. The sequence goes on from CM046967.1 coordinate 70,220,612, forward strand.
TTTCATTTATTGGGCTTGATTGGATATGTAATCATTTTCTCATATTTATGACATTTATACAATTACATAAGCACAATAAATGTAAGCATGTAAATAAACACAATTTAGTTACACGAACTTACCTCAACGGTTGTTCGTGTACGAAAAATCTACTAACCCGACTTTTCCTCTTTTCCTCGTTCTAGCTCCAAATTTGGTCTATTCGGATCTAAACGAGTAAATTTGACATCAATTTATCACATTTCACATTCATGTGGACTCAATTTACAACCTAGGCAAAATTACCATTTTGTCCCTATATTTTCTTTAAATTCTAATTTCGTCCCTAGGCCCGAAAAATGAAACTTGTGCAAATTACTGATGGTCGTGAAGCTAACTAAAAATTTGACTAAGGCAAGCACACCTATCGAACAGTAGTATAGTTCTGGTGAGACTGGAAATATCATATCCAGGAGGATTAAAAGTACTAGTAATTACTATCTTTTTATTATCTAGCCTAAGAATTAAAGGGTGTTTTTAAACTAAAACTAATTATCTAATTAACTAAGATTATGACAGTGATGAAAATTGGAAAATACTTTAGGAAAACCGATTAAGAAGACAATACCTAAAGAAAGAATCCACCTAGACTTCACTTATTATCTTTCAATTAGACTATTTTTTCACTTGACTTATTCTGTAAAAATCCCTGATTTATGTTAATATCCCTCTCGAGACTAAAAACAACTGACTCTAGGTTGGTTAATTGAAATCTCTTTCTAATTAAAACCCCTATTATCTAGTTAACTCGATCTATGGATTCCCTTATTAGATTTGACTCTAATCCAGTAGATTTATGTCGTCCTATCTCTAGGATTGCATTCAACTCCGCTTAATTATGAATGATCTAATCTTAAACAGAGACTTTTGCTCCACTGGATAAGCACATCAAAACTTGGATTAATACCCTGGAATATTAAAACAAGAGTTAAACTCACAATTAAGAATAAGAACAAGTATTTATCATATAAATCAGAGGATAATAAGATTCGTCTTAGGTTTCATCTCCCTTAGGTATTTTGGGAGTTTAGTTCATAATACTAACGGAAAACATCTCAAAATATGAAAAACAACAAAACATAAAGAACCCAAAGAACTTCTAGGAAATTGGATGGAGATTTTCAGTCTTGATGTATATCCTTCCGTCCGAGATGATTCTTTGATGGCCGTCCTTAGGTATTTTCTGCTTTCAACTCTGCGTCTCCCTCTAGTCCTCCTTTAGGGTGTTTAAATAGACTTTCCAATGCCCAAAATAGCCCAAAATTAGCCTTTTTCGAGTAGAACTAGACTTAGGCTCGACAGGGACACGACCGTGTGCTATGCCCGTGTGAAGGTGCTTAGGCCGTGTGCAATTCTGACTTGGATTAATGTCGACATGGCCATGACACACGGGTGTGTGGATAACCCGTGTGGAAGTGCCTAGGCCATGTAAAACACTGTTTTAGGCCCATTTGGCCCGTTTCTTACTCTTTTTGCTCTACTAAGCTTTCCTAAGAATAAAACATGAATTAAAAGGATTAGGAGCATCGAATTCAATAAAATCAAGGAAAAATCATCCATAAATATGTCAAGCATGGGATAAAAACATGTATATATTACGGTTTATCAAATATCCCCACACTTAAGCATTTTCTTGTCCTCAAGCAAAATTCTCAACTTACAACTAAAATAAATCCTTCTCAACTTATAACTCTCATCAAAATTGTTTGAAATAATCCATAAGCAATTCTACATTTATAACTTAACCAAAAGAATAATAAAGCTTCAAATAGTCCAAGTTGAGCATTCTAATCATAAAATCATAGGTATCCCCCTTTATCCAAGTAATTACCTTTAATTCCAAATTGACAAGGGTTGACGTCCTCACTAAAGATTCACTCAAATCACTCACAGTGTTTAAGGTTTTAACAATTAAGCACTCAATAGTCACACATGAAAAGTTATTACCATAAGCTTGCATGAAAATCAAATCTCCACCACTATAAATGAAATGATACACAAATCAAAAGGTCTTTAATAGGGTTGTAATGGGGCTTGGGTTAAAGGTGGGGATAAAGGCTGAAAAAGAGGGTTAGAATCGAGATTAATTTAATAGCATACCAAATTTAGAAAAACAAATCTAATCACTGAATTACAAACAAGTGCCAGAATTAACACTACCCAAAACTAATGAGGTGAGTTTTTCTCTCAATATAATGACTTTAACTTATCCGAGCTCTTTGGAATAATAGGTAACTAAATATAGCAATACATTTTTTTAAGAATAAGAACAATAATGGAAAATACATAATAAGAAATAATTCAGTAACTGAGATGAACTAATAAAGCGAGGTAATTAATCAAATTAAATCTCGATAAAAAGGGTGTCAATGAAAAGGTAAAAATTCTTAATGAATCAAAAAGAGGTTAAGTTGTGAGTTAATATAGGGGAAAATCAAGAAATAATAGTCAAGGCTCAAAGGAGTTCACTAGGGTTCAATTATATGGGTAAGCTTTTTGTGGGGTAGGTGGGTTAAAACCTAAGTGCCTTTATCATTTTCGTATATCAAATCAAAGGTGTGGTCTTGATATGCATAATCTAAATAAGTTCTAGAATAACAAATCATTGTTGACACACTCATAACCAATAAAATTAGTGAGAAAGAAAGATATATGCTCTAAAAGGCTCAAAATCTCACGAAAATTATGGGTATTTGATGTCAATCTTGTAAATTTAAAATTTCAAGGTAATACCTCAATTCAGAGAAATAACTTAGTAATTTTACTTCTCAAAAGTCAACTTATCATGCTTGATTCTCTAATGTCTTAAAGTTAAAACAATTAATGCACAATTACCTATGGTTTAATTCAAACCATATCAATAAAAGATCATAAGTAAATCAAGATTCATTCTAATAGTAATATGAGAAAATTATTTGAGACAAGATAGAAATTCAGGGATTTTCTGATGATCATATAAATGATCTCCCCATACTTAAGATGTATATTTTCCTCAATGTACAAAGATAGTTAGTAACAATATAAGCATAATATCAGAAGATAGGGAGAAAAGTGAAACTTCCTTGTATTGGAATGTAATCCTTGAAAGAGCGGGAACAAGTTTAGAGGCATGGAAGGTAATGTGTATATAGACAGAGGTGAAGGTGGTGGTAGAGGTTAGGTTCTACAACCATAGTTCCCAACGAAGAGGTTATTGTGGTGGTCGGTGTCGTGGTGGCTATGGTCGTGGTCGAGCAGGACATGGCAGTCGTGGAGGGGTGCTTGTTTATTCCTGAGTAGCTCCCATCGACTAAACCTTTTAAAACTGCGATGCCATCAGTAATGTTTAAGGGATTTATAGTTATAGGGTTATAATAGGTAGTGATAAAGAAATAACTAGATAAAATAAAATTCAAATTAACTAATAAAAGTCTTAGAGGAAATTGATAAATAAAGTTCAAAATAAATGCAAAAATAAAGATAAAAGAAAAAGAAAAACAATTTGAAAATTAAATGGACTTAAAAGTCCTCGTCGACAGCTAGATCCTGAGGTGGTGGTGCTGGAGGCGATATGTGAAAAATGTTAGCAAATTTGTTGTAGAGTCGCCTCGATGTTGTCGAATCGCTGAGTGCAATATTGCTCAAAGCGATGAAGGTGGTCTGAAACTTCAGACAATGAAGCAGCCGCATAAACTGGCCAGTGTCGCGGTGGTGGCTGAGAAGGTGGCTCGTTCTGAACTGGAGGGATATCATCAGGAATATCCTCGTCGTCATCCTCATCGGCGGCTCGTGCAAGTCAATACTGAGGAGGGTCGAACCCACACTGACGCTCAATCATTCCCATATGGAGCATACTTTGGATGCCTTGTGGGGACAACTGGCCAATGAGCGTGAGTGAGGAAGACTGTGCCGTTGTATTTAGGAGCCCAAAATAGCACACTAGACGAGTCACATATGGGCCGATACTGATGACTCCTTTTTGGTGTCGTTCTGTCTGATGGCGAATAGCAAGGACGATGAAGTACACGAGATCAAAGATGTACCCGTCCCTCATGTTCCATAGGAAGTATGTGTCGTGAGTGTTGACGCTAGTGCTCTCTCGCCTCCCCGTTAATGTGTGTGTTAAAAGGGGGTAGAGATAGCGCAGAGCTGGAGGTAGTGCCAATGCCTTTGAACGACTAGGATCATAAATTCCTGTAGCAGGCTGGAGTTCGTTCTAGCATATAGAGGGTGAATGATGGATGTGACGATGGAGGTTGGGGAAGATGTCGGCGTCCATAAACTCATCCGTATAGAGTCCCAGGGCAGCACCAAATTCAAGGACATTTAACTGACGTACTAGCCCGCCAAGGCGGAATTGAACTGTTTTTGGGTCATCGTGCTCCGCCATCACCGTCTATAACTGGAAGGTCGAGCCTAATTCCAAGATGAATTTTAAATATGTCGGCTCGATGATGTCAAAGAACCGATCCCACGGAGTGGTGGCTAAGAGGGCCCAAACCGAGTTAGCTAGGTGGACCTGCTCTAGTGCGGCCCAATCGTGTAATGACCCACACCAACGGGTCGAGCACGTAGAATCTAGAATAGTTCTTCTTGGTTTCCTGGTGAGAATTAGAGGAATGGGTGTCGTATCTCCGTAGTAGGACCCGATGAGGATGTCGCTCCTTTCTGTTTTTTTGAGGCGAAAATCACAGTTTTCTTTCCTTTCGATTTTGTCATAGTGTTCGATGGGTGCTGGTCGAAATGTACGGGCCTATCGATGGTCAATCTAGGGAGGGGGAAAGGGGTTGGTGCGGGTCGGTGATGTTCCGAATGGGGCTAGGGGGTGGTTTAGTTTGGGTCGACGATAGGGGTGAGGGGGAAAAAAGGGAAGAGGGATAAGGATAAGGGGTTTGTGGGTAAAGGGAAGAGGTTTAAATGGTGAAAAGGGGGAAAAAGGGAAAGAAAGATGAAGAAAAAGAAAGGAGGAAAAAGGGTGGCTGGAGGAAGAAGATGATGAATAGTAAAGGGAATAGGAAAATTTAAATAGGAAAGGGAAAAATTAGGGTTGGGGGGTTTAAATTGGGGGCCACAGTCGTGTAAGCCCCGTGTTAGGCCATATAGCCGTGGCCCACGCCCGTGTGGTACTCTCTCAGCCCGTGTTTTTCGTGTTTCCGTAATCAGGTTCATACACGGGCCCTTGGACACGCCCGTGTGTCCAGGCCGTGTGGTTCGCATGGCCGCATCGTATGGCAGTGTACAAGTTCATTCGCTTCACCTACGGTCATGTTGGTTTCTCCATGCCCGTGTTCCTTGTTTATACTTATGGGTTGATGTTTCAAGTCAGTATCATGCACGGCCTATGGACAGGCTCGTGTGTCCAGGCTGTGTGGCCTACACGGTTGCATCGCATGGTTATGTAGTGCTGCCTTCGTTTCTCTTACGCCCGTGTGTGGTTCAACACACCCATGTTAATCAATTAGTATTGCACACGTCTTAAGAGCACGGCCATGGCATAATCCCGTGTTCTATTCTGGCTTTGTTCGAATGTTTTGATCTTTGGGCAAGTTCGCGCACGGTCTCAAGCACGCCCGTGTTGAAGGCCGTGTGTCTCCCATGGTCATCTCGCACGGCCGTGTGAATTTATCGTAGGCCGTGTCTTTGCTGATATTTTTTAAAATTAAGGTGCAATTTTACCACGGTTTGGGACACACTCGTGTCTCGTAACCGTGTGATTCACACGGCCGTGGCTATTTATCGTAGCTTGTGTCTCGTAACCGTCTTGAGAAAAATATTTGTCTTGTTTTAGCACGGTCATGGCCACGCCGGTATCTCCTGTTCATGGGGGTCCCACGGCCTTAAGCACGGCCGTGTGTGCTAAGTATACCTGCAATTAGATTGTAAAACAAAAAGGAAAAACAAACTAAGTTATTTAGTGAGGTTAGTGCTCGGGTTGCCTCCCGAGAAGCGCTTATTTAGAGTCTAAGCTTGACTCTACCTTTGGGTATATTTAGGGAAGTTCATGGAGCTGTAGCTCCTCCCTATCGTCTTTAAAATTCCCACTATTATAAAGTTTGAGATGATGTCCATTTACCTTGAAAGTGCCTTGTGATGGGTGACTTACCTCTACTGTGCCATATGGAAAGATAGTTTGGACTACGAAATCGTGATTTAAGCTTCACAGGAAATAATTTGAGCCTCGAGTTATATAACAGGACAAGATCTCCAACTTTAAATTTCTTTCGTTGCCTTAAACGAGCATCGTGGCGGCGCTTCGTTGCTTCCTTGTATAGGTATAAATTCTCATATGCGTTAGTTCGCCACTCATCTAACTCGTTCAACTGGATCAACCTATTTTCACCTACAAGTTTGGGATCAAAGTTTAGAAATTTTATAGCCCAAAATTCCTTGTGTTCTAACTCAAATGGTAGATGACAACTTTTTCCATAAACAAATCTATAAGGGGATGTTCCTATAGGGGTCTTAAAAGCAGTTCTATAAGCCCATAAAGCATCATCTATTTTCATCGCTCAATCATTCCTGTTTGATTCTACTGTCTTTTCTAGGATACATTTAAGCTCTGGGTTTGCTACTTCGACTTGTCCACTAGTTTGAGGATGGTAAGGGGTAGCTGTTCTATGGTGAACTCCGTATTTCTTAAGGGTCTTATCAAATTGTGCGTTATAAAAATGAGTACCCCTATCACTGATAATTACTCTAGGTGTTCCAAATCGAGAGAAGAGTTTCTTAAGGAATCATACTACCACTCTAGCATCATTAGTAGGTAAAGCTTGGGCTTCTACCTATTTGGACATATAATCGATAGCTACTAAGATGTATCTATTTCCAAATGAACTAGGGAATGGACCCATAAAGTCGATACCCCAAATGTCAAATGTTTTACATGAAAGCATATATGTTTGAGGCATTTCATCACGTTTGGAGATATTACCTGTCCATTGGCATTTATCACAATTAGCAACATACCTGTTGGCATCTTTGAATAGTGTGGGCCAATAAAAACCTGATTCAAGCGTTTTATGTGCGGTCCTAGTCCTATTTTAATGTCCTCCAGTCGGTATTGAGTGGAAATGTTCCAAGATTTTCGATGCTTCTGACCTTGTAACGCATCTCCTAATGACTTGATCTGCACATATATGGAAAAGAAAAGGGTCTTCCCAAAAGTAGTTTTTCACATCAGTAAAGAATCGCTTCTTTTGCTGATGTGTTAACCCTTTTGGGATAACGTTAGCAGCTAAAAAATTCGCAATGTCTACAAACCAAGGTACCTCAGAATCAAATATAGCAAAGAATTGTTCTTCAGGGAACGAATAATTTATTTCAACTTCATCTAGCGCTTTGGTACTTAAATTTTCAAGTCTGGAAAGATGGTCAGCTGCGAGATTTTTAGCCCCTTTCTTATCCTAAATCTCCAAGTCAAATTCTTGCAATAACAGAATCCATGGAATGAGTCGAGGTTTTGCATCAGTCTTAATTAAAAGGTAGCGAAGAGCAGAATGGTTAGTATAAATGACAACTCTAGACAATATTAGATATGCCCTAAATTTATCGAATGTAAAAACCACGGCTAGCAACTCTTTCTCTGTGGTGGTGTAGTTTTCTAGTGTGGCTGTCAAAGTTTTGCTAGCATAATAGATAGGTTGAAAATGCTTGTCTCTTCGTTGTCTCAAAACTACACCTACTAGAAAATCACTAGCATCGCACATTAGTTCAAAAGGCAAATTCCAATCAGGTGCAATTATAATTGGAGCATTAATTAATTTTTCCTTTAAAGTATTAAATGCTTCTAAACATTCCTGATCGAAATTAAAGGGCACATCTTTTTTTAGTAATTTAGTCAAAGGCTTATCTATTTTAGAAAAGTCTTTAATAAACCTTCTATAAAACCCAGCATGTCCTAAAAAGCTTCTAATAGCCTTAACTGAACTAGAGGGAGGTAGTTTTTCAATGGTTTCAATTTTAGATTTATCAACCTCAATCCCTTTACTAGAAATTTTATGTCCTAACACAATACCTTCTTGAACCATAAAGTGACATTTTTCCGAGTTAAGCACAAGGTTCATTTTCGCATATCTTATTAAAACTTGTTTTAAATTTTTAAGGCAAAGATGGAAAGAGTTACCAAATATCGAGAAATCATCCATAAATACCTTCATGATGTCTTCTACGAGTTCGTCAAAAATGCCATCATGTAGCGCTGAAAAGTAGCAGGAGCATTACATAATCCAAAAGGCATTCTACGATAAGCAAACGTACTGTATGGACATGTAAATGTCGTCTTTTATTGATCTTCAGGAGCTATTGGGATTTGAAAATAACCAAAGAGTCCGTCTAGAAAGCAGTAGTACATGTGCCTTGACAATTTTTCCAACATTTGGTCAATGAATGGTAGGGGAAAGTGATCTTTTCTCGTGGCATCATTCAGCTTCCTGTAGTCAATACAAACTCTCCATCTTGTGACTGTTGTTGTTAGGATTAATTCATTCTTCTCGTTGGCTACAACAGTCATGCCTCCTTTCTTAGGAACAACCTGCACTGGACTTACCCAAGAATTGTCAGAAATTGGATAAATAATTCCAACATCTAGAAGTTTAATTACCTCAGTTTTAACAACTTCTTTCATGTTGGGGTTCAGTCGTCTTTGAGCTTGCACACATGGTTTATATTCATCTTCCACTAAAATTTTGTGGGTGCAAAAAGAAGGGCTGATCCCTTTAATGTCAGAAATTTTCCAAGCTATGGCCCTTTTATGCTCTCTTAATACTTAGGGTTTTTGCTTAAGTTTATCGTTTGCTTTAATACCTTCATATTCTGCTTGTCTTGAGAAAGGTTCATTGGGGTTTAGTTCAATTTTTACCTTGCCTATCTCAGAATCTTCATCATCTACCTCCTCTAATTGGGTAAGACACAATTCCAACGTGTCCTTATGTACGATTTCCTGAAAAGAATCTTGAGTGGCATGATCAATAGAGTCAATAAAATAACATGAGTCATCCTGTTCCCTAGAAAATCTCATGGCATGATAAATTTTAAAAATAATCTCTTCGTCACCTACTCTAAGCACAAGTTTACCATCTCCCACATCAATAACAACCCTAGCAGTTGCTAAAAATGGACGACCTAAAATTAAAGGCACTTCAACATCCTCATCCATGTCAAGCACAACGAAATCAACATGGAATATAAATTTATCTACTTTTACAAGTACGTCCTTTATAATACCCCTAGGATATTTAACAGATCTATCAGCTAGTTGAATACTCATCCTAGTGGGTTTAGGTTTCCCAAGACCAAGTTGTTTAAACATTTTATATGGCGTCAAATTAATGTTAGCGCCTAAATCAGCTAGTGCCTTCTCAACATTCAAACTACCAATTAAGCAGGGAATAGTAAAACTTCCTGGGTCTTTCAGTTTGGTTGGCAGTTTATTTTGGAGTATGGCCGAGCACTCCTCGTTGAGTTCCACTGTAGATAAGTCTTCAAAATTCATTTTATTTGTTAGAAGCTCCTTTAAAAACTTTGTATATGTAGGCATCTACGATATAGCTTCAACAAAAGGTATGTTAATATGCAATTGTTTAAAAAGTTCAAGAAATTTACCGAATTGTGCATCCATGCGGTCTTTCTTCAACTTTGCTGGACATGAGATTGGTGGTTTATATTCCTTTGGTACTGGATTGTCATTTTTGTCTGGTTTTACCTCCTTTCCTTTGTTTCTGTCAGTTTCTTGTGGTGGCTTCTTTTCAGATTCAGCTAACACTTTCCCACTCCTTAGTGTAACTGCTTTCACATGCTCTTTTGGATTGGGTTCGGTGTTACTAGGTAGACTTCCTGGTGGTCTCTCTGAAATCATCTTAGCCAGCTGTCCAATTTGATTCTCAAGTTCTTAGATTGGTGCTTGCTGATTTTTAAGTGCACTTTTAGTGTTCTGAAAATGGGTTTCTGCTACTGAAATAATTTTTGTCATCATCTTCTCAAGGTTCGGGTTTTTCTCTTGCTGATAAGGTTGTTGTTGGAAGCCTGGAGGGGGTGGTGGTCTTTGATTTCCTTGGCCTCCCCATGAGAAATTTGGGTGGTTCCTCTAACCTGCTTTGTAGGTGTTACTATAAGGATTATTTTGAGGTTTAGAGTTGTTACATGTAATTCAATTGCTCGTTCTCCATGTTGTGGCCGTAGGCTGGATATTCTGGATTGCTCATTCCACCTCCACTTGCATCGCACTGCATTACTAGATATACCTACATGGAACCAAGTAAACTATCAATCTTTTTATTCAAGAGTTATACCTGATTCGATAGCATAGTAACTGAGTCGACGTTAAAAACGCCTGCTGCTTTGGTCGGCTTAGTCCTCATAACTTGCCACTGATAATTATTCAGTGACATCTCTTCTATAAACTCATAAGCATCTTCAGGGGTCTTATTATTGATGGTTCCACCAGTGACTGCATCAATCATTTGTCTAGTCGAGGGATTCAAACCGTTGTGGAAAGTCTGAACTTGTAGCCAAAGGGGTAATCCATGGTGAGGGCACCTTCTCAATAGATCCTTGTATCTTTCCCATGCATCGTAGAGTGTTTCTAAATCTATCTGTACAAAAAAAGAAATATTATTCCTTATTTTAGCCGTTTTAGCCGGTGGGAAATATTTAAGCATAAATTTTTTGATCATTTGTTCCCAAGTAGTGATTGACCCTCGTGGTAACGAGTTCAACCACTGTTTAGCCTTATTCCTCAGTGAAAAGGAAAATAACTGAAGGCGAATGGCATCATCAGAAATGCCATTGATCTTGAAAGTATCGCTGAATCCCAGAAAATTCACTAAATGAGTGTTCGGATCCTCGTCCTGCAAACCATCAAACTGAACAAACTATTGTATCATTTGAATCGTGTTAGGTTTTAGTTCAAAATTATTTACAGAAACAACAGGTCTAACTATACTCGATTCAGTTCCTGTTAAACTAGGTTTAGCGTAACCATACATAGTATACGGGGCAGGATTCTGTTCTACTGGATTTGCAGCAATCGCAGGAGGTAGCGAATTATTCTGATTATCAGCCATCTCCTCGTTTGTAGTATGTATATCATCCTCTTGCCCTACCTCTATGTATTGTAGGCTTCTCCTTATTTCTTTTCGATTTCTGCGAACTGTGCTTTCGATCTCACTATCAAAAAGTAAAGGTCCCGATGGGTTTCTTCTAGTCATAAACTATGAAAACCTATCAGAAGTAAATAAAAGAGAATTTAGTAAATAAAAATAAAAATAAAAATAAAAGACAAAATTAAATAAAAATAAAAATAATGGCTAAAGTAATAAAAATTAAATGTTCCTAATATCTTAGTCCCTGGCAACGGCGCCAAAAACTTGATGATCGTGAAGCTAACTAAAAATTCGACTAAGGCAAGCGCACCTGTCGAACAGTAATATAGTTCTGGTGAGACCGGAAATATTGTATCCACGAGGACTAAAAGTACTAGTAATTATTATCTTTTTATTATCTAGCCTAAGAATTAAAGGGTATTTTTAAACTAAAACTAATTATCTAATTAACTAAGATTATGACAGTGATGAAAATTGGAAAATACTTTAGGAAAACAAATTAAGAAGACAATACCCAAGAAAGAATCCACCTAGACTTCACTTATTATCTTTGAATTAGACTATTTATTCACTTGACTTATTCCGTAGAAATCCCTGATTTATGTTAATATCTCTCTCGAGACTAAAAACAACTGACTCTAGGTTGATTAATTGAAATCTCTTTCTAATTAAAACCCCTATTATCGCATTAACTTGATCTATGGATTCCCTTATTAGATTTGACTCTAATCCGGTAGATTTATGTCGTCCTATCTCTAGGATTGCAGTCAACTCCACTTAATTATGAATGATCTATTCTTAAACAGGGACTTTTGCTCCACTGGATAAGCACATCAAAACTTGGATTAATACCCTGGAATATTAAAACAAGAGTTAAACTCACAATTAAGAATAAGAACAAGTATTTATCATATAAATCAGAGGATAATAAGATTCGTCTTAGGTTTCATCTCCCTTAGGTATTTTTGGAATTTAGTTCATAATACTAACGGAAAACAACAAAACATAAAGAACCCAAAGAACTTTTAGGAAATTGGATGGAGATCTTCAGTCTTGATGTAGATCCTTACGTCCGAGATGATTCTTTGATGGCTGTCCTTAGGTATTTTCTGCTTTCAACTCTGCGTCTCCCTCTAATCCTCCTTTAGGGTGTTAAAATAGACTTTCCAATGCCCAAAATTAGCCTTTTCCTAGTAGAACTAGAATTGAGCTCGATAGGACACAACCGTGTGCCATGCCCATGTAAAGGTGCTCAGGCCGTATGCAATTCTGACTTGGATTAATGTCGACACGGCCATGACACACGGGCGTGTGGTATACCCGTGTGTGGATAACCCGTGTGTGGATAACCCGTGTGGAAGTGCCTAGGCGGTATGAACACTGTTTTAGGCCCATTTGGTCTGTTTTTGGCCCATTTCTCGCTCTTTTTGCTCTACTAAGCTTTCTTGAGAATAGAACATGAATTAAAAGGATTAGGAGCATTGAATTCACTAAAATCAAGGAAAAATCATCCATAAATATGCCAAGCAAGGGGTAAAAACATGTATATATATTACGGTTTATCAATTACTCCCTATTCCAAGCCTAATGAAAGCCCCATTACAAATTTTACAGCACATGCATTCATAAAATTTTATAATTTTTCATCAAATTTTATAACTTTTCAATTTAGTCCCTAAATCATGTTTTCATCAAAAATCACTTTGTAAAAGTTGTTTATCTATCAATAATATTTCATTTGCTACCATAAATTTCTAATTTCTAGCATATACATCCATGACCCATTTTACATACCTTGATAACTTTTCAAATTAATCCCTCAAATAAAGAGATTAAATTATCTCAGTTTTAAAAATATCAAAGTTACTAAAAACGGGGCTTGAATACTTACCCAATTTGACCATGAAATTTTTTCTCTCTCTCCTAGTGTTTCCATGTATTATTTGGGGAAGAATATGGGAAAAATAAGATGATAATTCTTTTATCATCTTTTTAATTAATTAATTTAATTGAATTGTAATTTAGTCCCTACCCTTTTTTAAATTTTCCAAGGATGAGTCATACCAAAATATCTACATACTTTTACTAATGGTCTAATTACCATATAAGGACCTTAAGTTTTGAATTCCATTACTATTTGATCCTTCTAGCTACTAGAATCCAACTTTTGCATTTTATGCGATTTGGTCTTTCTCGTAATTAAGCGCATAATCGGTAAAATTTTTTCATCAAAATTTTCACATGAAATGTCTATAATAATACATACCATAAAATAAAATAAAATAAATTTTATTTTATTTTTTGGTTCGGATTTGCGGTCCCAAGACTACTGTTTCAATTTCACTGAAATTGGGTTGTTACAATTCCAATTGAGAAGATGACTAGTCTTGGCTATTGGAGCAGTTAACTCCACAGGTAGAGACAAAGATGTATTCATTGGTAGAATAATACATTGGATTGGACCCAAGATGAATTAATTTTGAATCCATTTGTGAATTAATTCACTTGTGACATTTTTGATGTGATTTACCTAAACCCTGAGTTAGTTATTAGCCATGCACATGTAACTCATGTGCTTGATATAAGTGGAGGCTTATGCTCTAAAGATGATCGAGCCGATAGCCGATATGTTGGGTACATGACTTGTGTATAGCATGACTTTACTAGCAACAGTAGAATTCATAGTTTAATTAAGGAATTAACAATATCCTCTGATTGACATTATGTGGATTGATAAATATGGAACGTGGTCACGAGTTGCTTGTTCTCGAACGAGCAATTTATCACAGTCATTTGTTGACAGTGGTCATATTAATTATTAAGAAGACGCAATGGTGATAATGAAATAAAATAGGATTGTATTAAGTGAACGAATTTAACTCAAAGGAATCAAGTATATCATATAAGGGTAACACACAAATGACGAGGTCATTGGACAAAGTAGTTGGATGAATTGCTTTTGTAAAGAGTATACAATAAGGAGTTTTCAATCGTTGTACTTCTTGTGGACTGACTCTATAATTAAGTAATTGCGAATTATAGGAACAATGCTTCTGGATATAATTGCAATTACTAGAGCCTAATTGTATATGTTCGATTAGTCCTTCCACTAGCTCAACAAAAGTTTGATCAGACTGTATTTAAATAAAAAGAAAATTTACGACTTTGGAAATAATTTAATTGAGTCAATTAATTCGATGTGGAATTAAATTGGGTGGTCGTAAGAATTATTGAACTAGAGAATTTGATTAAAGAATTTTTCTTAAAAAATTAATTTGGATTTGGGAAAATTAATTTTCATCAAGTATAATTAAATTAATCAAACTTATTAAAATCAATCTTCAAGTCAAACAATTGGCTTAATGGGTAATTGAACTTAAAAATTGGACTTGAGATTGTAAATTGGGCCCGGGAAAAAAAATCGAGATCAAGACCCAAAAACTGGTTGAACCGAGCGAAGTATGTGAAACTGGGTCGACGATCTAATCGGTGGCTAGACCAGACCGATCGGGCCATCACTAGCTTGGAACGAACCAGCGAGAAAAGAACCAAATTTCGGGTGTCGATAGATTGATTTACCATGTGCGGCGGCACCACATTTTCGGTGATCGAAAAATGGTCAACGACGGTGGGTCTTCAATGGTTGAATAGTGGAAGAATTATACTCCTATTGGGACTCTACTAGAGAATTTGATTTCAGATTAACTATTTCAAAAATGATATTATTTTAATAGATTTAATATTAAATTAAATTTAATACTTATCTTAATTGTATTTTACTAATTTAATACTAAAGTGATCATCTTAATATTAAATTTATTTAATGTGAGATAAATATTCCATCTTGTAGATAAATATTCTATTAAGTTGATAAGATTTAATATTAAATTTAATAAGATAAATATTATACTAATTTAATATTAAAGTGATTAAGTTTAATCATAGTTAAACTCTCTAAACTCTCCTTATATAAAGAGAACCTTGGTCATTATTTTTAACACATTTGAATTCAAGAGAAAGTTGTAGAGAGAAAATTCTCTGAAGAAATTATTTCAGAAAATTTCTAGAGATATTTTTCTTGTTTACAACTTGGTCCAAAAGTTTAGAGAAATTGAGAAATTACCCAACTAGTAATTTTTGTGAAAAAAATTTTGATTCGAAGTAAGCCCACACTTGGTAGACGTGAGCTTGAGGATAGCAGAAAAGACTACTTAGTCAAAGAGTTCATCCTATACGAATCGAAAAGGTACAATTTTGATTAAGTGTTTATTACTTTAGATATCACAATCAAGTTCTTGTTTTGGAAAAAAATTAAACTCTAGTTTTTCCCTAAATTTATTTTTCGCTGCGTTTTTCAAAATCAATTTTCCAACAATCGTCACTCTCAAATTGGATGAATTGATAGATTCTTTTAAAAATTTTGAGCTAAATTTAGAAGAAGGAAGGTGTGACAAATTGAGACCTAAAAAGAACATTGTCTTTGATGTTCAACCTGTTGTTCAGATAGGAAAGCATATTGAGGAGGCTATTGATGAGATCAAGAAGAAATCAACCTTGCTTACAAATAGCATGAATAGGTTCTCTAAGAAGGAAAGAAAATAAGGTTCTTGTGGGACAATGAAGACTCATATGAAGGAGGAGAATTCTCAACCAAAAAAAAGAAAAGGCTATTTAGTGTTTTGAATGCAAAAGGTATGGCCATATTCAGCCAAAATGTGTCAATACCAAGAAGAAGTAAAAGCCCTTAGTTGTTACCTTAAGTTATGATGAGGATAAAAGTGAATTTTCAAACTTTGATGAAGAGATAAGAAATTATGTGGCCTTCACTACAACTATTTCATACAATTGATGAAAATCCTAATGAATCAAACTGTGGTATTAGTATCCTTAAAAATGCTTATTTCGAAATGGTTAAAAAACTAGAAATTATATGTTAGATGAATGATAACTTAGGAGATGAGTTGTGCATTTTGAAGGAAAAAAATGAGAAGCTCAAAATGAAAATGCAAGAGAAAAATTATATGATTGTTGATATCAAAAAGGCTGATAAGATGCTTGAAGAAACTATCAAAGAAAGTGATGAGATGTTTTTTGTTGGGAGATCTAAATTTGGTCATGATGAACTTGGTGAAAAACAAAAAGGAAAATATGTTTGTTACTATTGTGGAAAAGTCGAAAATATTATATCTCATTATTACAAGCTGATGAAAGATCAAAAATGAAGAAAAACAATGTATGTTCAATCTAATGTTGCAACACTGAACAAAACATCATTTAGACAACAACATGTTCGCAACAAAACAAAAGGGAAGAAGAACAAAACAATGAGAATGACTTTCCATTACTATAGGAAGACTGGTCATGTTAGGCCTTACCGTTTCAAGTTGCAAAATGACTTTGGGAAAGTTAAGTCTGGTGCAACAATTGTTCAAATAGTTGTTTAAATAGACAGAAGAACAAGACAATTTGGTGTGAAGCAAGTCTGGATGAGAAAAGATTGGCCATATTTGAGCTCTAAAGATAAAAAAAAAAAAAATTTATTGATGCTCATGTGAAACATGAGGTTGCAGCTTAAGTTAATGATATGGAAGATATTTTGAAGATAAAAAATACTCAATTTTTTGGAAAAGGTACTTGTTCTATGAGTTACAATCCTTGTTGTTGAAATGGTAGTACCTTACCCTCTTTGAATAAACTTGAGGTAAACAAACAATGGGAGCATAGAGTAAGGGGGAGTGAGTTTGTTGATTTTGGTATGATGTGGTTCATGCTTATGTTGACTATGGTTTATGAATTTGAGATTATTTCAACTTTTTCCTTGATATCTCCTGTGTGTACTGATGGTATGATGATAGGGGGAGCATACACCATTTGCTTATGGTTTTTTCAAAAAGCCAAAGAGGGAGATTGTTAGGACCAAGATTGTCTAAGCACTGAAAACACGATGTTTGACCATTGAAAGACTTGATCAATCAAGACGTTGGGACAACTTGGCTATTTTGTTGGCTTATTTGACTTGGGCGTCTTAATGTGATGTTTCTAAAAGCAAATGGACTTCTAGTGTAACAGCCCGATTTAGGGCCTAGTTGGAACAGTGTTCTAGGGACCACGAATCAAAAGTTAGAAAAATTATTTTTATTATTTTTATGAGGTTATAGTATGACTTTATTAGTTCATGAAAAATTTGGTGAGCTAATTTTAATGTTTTCAAGCCCAATTTCGAAATAGGACTAAATCGCATAAAAGGCAAAAATTGCATTTTAGTACCCAAATGTGTTAAATAGCTAGAGAATTAAAATTAAGGGCTTTTAAAGGGCAATTACCCCCTTTTAAATAGTATTGGTCGGCCATGTGATAGATTGTAAACAAATAGTCAAAGTATTAGGTGGATGATGTCATGATTTGGTGATAAAATAATGCCTAAAAGCCTAGCTATCATTTCCTTCTTCTCCATCTCCTTTCTCCATTGAAAATATCAGCAAAAATGGATTTGGAAGGCTAAAAACTTTCAGGAACTTAAAGCCCTTACAAGTAAGTGATTTCTATACCCTTTGTTGATGATTTTTACATTTTTTAGACCCTTGAAGCATAGGCTTTCAAATGAGAGGTCTATTTTACAAAATGATTGAAAGTTTAGGGTGTTACCATGAAAGGATTTGTGATGTTTGCTGAGTTTTTATGGAAAAAATGAGTTAGGGTTGTAAAATGAACAACTTTGGTGAAGGAGTTTTCATGGAAAACACCAAAAGGGACTATTTTGCATAAGTTGTAAAATAGTTGACAAACATGTGAATTAGTGAGAATTCGAAGTTGCTATAAGAGTAAAAATAGTTCAGTTAGGCCTAAGACACGAAGAAATTTGATAAAAATCGACTTTCGAGCATAGGGGTAAAATGGTCATTTTGTCAAAAGTCTAGGGCCAAAATGGTCATTTTACCAAAGATGTGAATTGATGATTTCCTTATTATAATTAGTGACTAAATGAGTGCATATTTTCATTATAGATCAAGATCTAACAAATCCGAACCTAGATCGGGGGAAGGCCAAGCAAACCGATTAAACCGACTAGTCGTGTACGTTTTGTAATTCGAGGTAAGTTGTATGTAAATAATACTACTACACTGTTAATACATGTATTCATATTGTCATTGAATTGATATTGTATGAGTTGCTAAGTTATAAATCGAGAATGCTTAGTAATATTTGAGATAGGGGAAGTTCCCATTAAAACTTAGGATACGAACTGGATATTCGTGTCAAGACATGGGGTGACTTGTGTGCCAGTGTAAGACATGTCTGGGACATGCTTCGGCCACATTAAGAGAGCCAGTGTAAGACCAAGTCTGGGATATGGCATCGGCATTTAAACGAGGGCTAGTGTAAGACATGTCTGGGACATGCATTAGCCATACTATGATAGCCAGTATAAGACCATGTTTGGGACATGGCATCGGCACAAAGATGAGTGCCAGTGTAAGACATGTCTGGGACATGCATCGCCCTCGACAGAGATAGCCAGTGTAAGACGTGTCTGGGACACGCATCGGCTAAAATTTGTACTAGTGTAAGACATGTCTGGGACCTGCATCAGCACGCATATATGAGAGCCAGTGTAAGACCATGTCTGGGACATGGCATCGGCAACTTATTCCATGTTGAAGGTTCATAGAATATCCAGTAGTATTCCAAACGGTTCAATGGTGTAAGTTACATTTCAATTTTAATAAGGAAAGAATAATCATGTTGTGAGTGTTACAAGTACCTATTTGATAAGCATGAGTAGTGAGCTTAATTTAGAAAATGTGACTTGAGTAGATGATAATGAGTAAGTTAAGTTATGTTTACCCCTGAGTTATAAGCATGATAACTAATAGTGAAATTGTTGTTGTATAGTTATTTATATGCAACTTACTAAGCTTTATGCTTACTCTCTTTTCTTTCCTTTTTCTTCCAGTGTAGCCAAGTTATCTCAAGGATCCCTTAAAGTCAGAAATATCGATCACACTATGAGCCGCAATACTCGGTATAGTTTTATTTATATTTTTGAAGGTGGCATGTATGGGGATGTTGTATTACGAAAATTGTTCATGTATTTTGGCTTAAGTTAAAAAGCCCTTTGTTTTGTATCAAGCCTAAAATAATGGCTATTATTCATTTTGATGAATGCATATAATATTCTTTCTATGGATGAATTGGTGCCCATTGTGGTGAGATTTGTATGTTGAAATGATCTTGTGCAGGTTAAGTAAATGGGTGACAGGATGGCTTGAAAGAATGGCCTTCTTTTGTCCACACGGGCAAGACACACGAGCGTGTGTCTAGGCCGTGTGTGACACACGACTCACTCCCATGGGCGTGTGTTAGGGCCGTGCATCCCCCTGCACTTAAAACTTTAAAGTCATTTTAGTACAAGGGCAGGCTACACGGGCATGTGCCCAGACCATGTTTTAAAGTCAGTATGCATGGTAGTAGAACACGGGCAAGAGACACGGCCATGTGTCTCAGCCGTGTGAAGGACACGGTTATAGGACACGGGTGTATGCCTTGGCCGTGTGGTTTTGGCAGAATGTCCAGGTTTTTGGACACGAGTTCGGAACATGGGCGTGTGGAGACTTGATGCACGAGATTTTCTAAGCCTTTCATGAGTTCTCGGTTAGGTCCTAAACCACCCCGGATGTATGTTTTGGGCCTCGTAAGCCATATAAGGGACAAATTGTATGTGAAAAGAAAAGTTCTAAATTGATTAAAAATTTTGCTACCCAGTTTCTGAGTGATTGGTTGAGTTTAAGTCAGGTAACACCGTGAACCCTGTACCAGCGTCAGATACAGGCGAGGGATGTTACATCTAGGACATGATTTATGGATGTGATTTATTGTGCATCATAGTCATGTTAGAATTTGGAGTTTTAAAGATGTTGAAATCGACTTAAATTTGTGGATAAAGCTTGAGCTTATCCTTTGCACTTATCTTGATAGATTTATAGGTTGATTTTAAGAAGATTAATTCTAATTTATTTTTGAGATAATTATTGAAGATAATTCAATTAGATATATTCAGATTATATTGAGAGTTTTACTTTATTAATATTACTTGGAGAAGATGTCAATTTTAACCTATAAATAGGTTGTGCCACACATATAATTGTGATTTTTGGAGTGCTTGGTATTTTTACACTATCGTGTTAGGCTTTTATTGGAGAGTTTATATTTAATGTGAGAGTTTCGAGTGAGTGGTTTATAACAATTGGGGTCGGTGTTAGGGCTGCAATTACTTTTTTGTGTAAGGGTAGATTGAGATTAAATTAATACGTAATTCGAAAGATTGTTGAATAAAAATCATTTATTGAGCGAGGCTCCGCAAAGTAAAATTATTTTTGAATTGCATTAATAAATGACTGTGTGCAAAATCTCTCTTTATTTTTTTGTTTGTTTGCATTGCCTTACCAATACTAGAGGTGTGCATGGGCCGGGCCCATAAAAAATTTTCGGCCCGTTTTCAAGGCCCGGGCAGCCCGTACGAAATATGGGCCTAAAATTTTGTCCAAGCCCGCCCGAGAAAAATGATAGGCTGAGTTCGGCCTGCCCGGCCCCTACCATATTAAAATTTTTTTTACTTTTTTATTAAATAAAAACTTTAAAATATAATAAATCAAATGCATTTAAAACATAAAAAATATATTAAAAAAATGGGACTAAAATAATTCTTAAAATAATATATAAATTAAAAATATAATAAAAATAATTATATTAAAATTAAAAATTGAAATAAATTAGAACTAAATTATATTAATAACAAAAATTTTACAATATCAAAATAACATTAAAAATAAAAAAACCTAAAGAAAAAAAAAAAAGTTACTTAAAATTTAAAATAAAAAAATTAAAAATAATTTAATATTAAAATCGGGCAGACAGCCCGCCCAAAAAAATCTTGCTCGAGGCCCGCCCGCTTTCTAAACGGGCCTCTTTTTTGCCCAAGCCCATTTTTCGGGCCTATATTTTTACCCAAACCTCCCATTTTTTGGCGGGCCTTCTGGCGGGCAGGCCGGGCACCCGCCCATGCACACCTCTAACCAATACTATGACTAAACACAATATTAAACAGCTAATGTGTGTTTTTCCTGGCAATAAATATGATACAACATACTTAAATGTGATTAACGCATGCATTTAATTAGTATAAATTTATATAATTTATATGGTGTTCATACAATTGATAATTTAATGAAAATATGAAATGTTTCAAAGAAAAAACATTGACCTAAGGCCCCCCAAACCTACCTAACATGACGACCCTATCATATAGCTTAATTAAACAATTAAACACATGAAGAAACAAGTTGCATGGAAGGGACATTTATGTCAAAGAGAAAACTGTAGTGTATTTTGGTACATTTTAGTCCCCACTTAGGTTTAAAAAAAAAATTTGATTTTCCTTTTGACACTATTAATATAATACATATCTGCTTTTAAGGTGGGAATTTTTAGATGTTTCTGTAATGGGTCTGAAATGACATGTCTGAAAAAGATCAAAGGATGAAAATGAAACAGCTCCCTAAAATGTCATTTTCTACAGTTGATGAGGAAGAGAGGTAAAAGGAAATGTGAATGCGAAAGATGAAAATTTAAAGAAAATTACCATAATAAAGAAAAAAGGCACATGTAAGAAAAAAATTAAATTCATATTAAAATATGAATATTTTATTTAATTACACTCTGAATTTAACAATTTTTTTTATATTAGAGTATCAATTAAGCAAGTGTTTTCATATTCAATTTTAACTTTCTTTTATATTAGTTTTTGAATTTAACAATTGTTTCTATATTAAAACTTAAACTTTGACAGTTATTTTTACGTTAAGACTTAAAATTTTAAACTTTAATATGAAAATAATTGTTAAATTTAACATCTACCTTGAATAAAAAAATTCAAATTTAAAAAAAAATTAACTCAAAAGTATAATACCCCAAGTTTTGTTTTGCTATTAAATGCGCGTTAGAGGAAGGAGGATCAGGAAAGAAAATCGTGTATTTTTCTGAAACATTTTTTGAGAAAATTTTGGTAGTTGTTGGAATTGGAAGTACAGCAGCAGGAGGTATCTGAGCGCGCGTGCCGTCCGGTGCGCGGGAACTTTTGGGGTCCAATGACCGACAACAAAGAGGGGGCTGCCCGTTGCCCCCTTTGCTCTCACTGATTGGAGTGATGGGCAAGGGAAAACGATAGGAGTAGGAGCTTTGCTTATTTTGTTATCCTTTTGATTTGGGCAATACGGGTAGACAATCTAGTCGCCGTCAATGTTGTGTGGGGACACCCTTCCCTTCATCCACATCAACTTATCAATTTAATTTTATTTTTAAGAAAATAAATAAAATATATTTGTGATGAATGCATATTGATAATGTGATAATCACAGGCCCATGGCTATTAGCTATTCTGTTGTGAATTATTGGTACCTTATGATGAGGTGTAATGTAAGGCAGCATATCATTGTTAAAATCTTTACCGGCTCTAATGTAAACCACTCTTGTCTAGTAGCATCTCTTAACATTCATAGGAAAGTAAGAGTTGTATTCTTTTATGTAAAAAATAATTAAATGAATTAAATAAAAAATTAGGAGTAAGTTAATGATTAAATTGTATTTTTTAATTAAATGGTAAAATTAAAAATTTGGAGACCCATGGCTGCATGAGATGAGATATATAGACTCCAACTCCCGCATTGTATATGGGCCTCGCCCATTGTCCCCCCTATCGCAGCATTGCAGCTTTCTAGGGTTCCTCGCCTTCTTCCTTTATTTTTTTATTCTTTTCTACAAGTGGGATACCAATACGGTCCTTCATGCATGTTTTTGTTTGCTTGGAATTGGATAACATCAATAATGGGAGTTGAGTAGGTACAATTTCCCCTGCTCCAATTATCTCAATTATTCACGCATTATAATATATTTCTAGGATTTTTTTGTCAACCACTCAAATTCCTTTGTCCAATTGCCTTACGGAGATGACGCATATAATATATTTTGTCTCCACATTAATGGATATCTAGAGTTAATTTTCATCAAGTGTTTTTACATTGGTATTTAAATTTCAAAAATATTATGATTAAATCCTAAAAATATTAATATACTTCAAATATGACATGGAGTATTTTTTAAGCATACGAATTAAATTATAAATTTGTATATACTTATTATATAAATAGTTGGGGTTTAACGTGTTAGAAAATTTGATAATTTAATTAAAATTTGAAATTTAAGAATGAATTTAGAGTTTAATTATAGTTTAAAAATATTTAGATAAATTAACCAGTAATATTTATAGTTTAAATTCAAAACAGCTCAGATGTCCACTAATTGATTGATTAATTCAATGAATGTAATCCTTGTATAGAAAACAATGGAAAGATGGGCCTACCATGAAATACTATACCTTCAAACAAATGTATATTGAAGAGAGTGATAATATAGGGTGTGATTGCTCCGTTTAGGATTTAAAGACAAAAGAGAGATTTCCCTGTTAGGCTGCAATGATTGTGATGAGTCAACAAAATCATATTTTATAGGTAAAACTTAACAGAAACCAAACAAGGGACTGAGATTTTGCCCAAATATGTCTTACTTAAATGGGATTAATCAGATTTTATAAATATGTAATATAAAAAAATTAGGAGCAAGTGACAAAATTTTTTGTCTGAAATTGACAGCCCTTTCATTTTATTGCCACCGATTCAACATGATTGTTGTAATGGCGTGACCCACGTTGGGGAAAATTTTAACATATAGCTGGTCCATTTCGAACTAATTGAACCAACATTTTGTTTATAATCTGGCGTTTACATGCTGTCTCGCCCAATTTGATGGCCCGCCTGCTTGTATAAAACAACTCCCTTACAGATTGTACCAAGTATAATAACAAAAATACATGCTACTTTCAATCTCAATTTTCAGTGTTGTCCAATTCTATTACTTTTCGAGTTTAAACCATCCTCTTTTTGAGATTATATTGCTACGAGTATTCGAGTTTGAATAAAAAGACAAACACATTTAATACTTAAATTTAATTTTAATGTTTAATGTAAGAAAAAAAACTCAAATATAATATTAAATATTACAAATTCAAATACCAAATTAACATTTTTTATTTAACATGTACTTTTTCATCAGCAGCATACGTTTAACTGAACCTGGGGGAAATTGGGGACTTGTCAGTAGTTGCACATATAGCTATACAGGCCTTTTGACTGTCCTTGTCATTCCAACACTCCAAATATAGCCCTTTTGATTATTCAAATTTTGAAAAAGAAAAATCAAACACAAAGCAATTAACTAGGATGATAAATTGTGGAGTGAATTTATTGAGACCAAATTTAGGTTTTATTGTTGAACAATCCCAGCTTCTATTCCTTAATTAAAAAAAAAAAAAACCAGGATGACAAACTGAGTATTACCATATGCATGTTCTGTATGTTCCCTAGGGATCCTCAGATGATCTGTTTTCTTTATTGCAAGGTGGTGTTGGTGGCAAACGACAAGTTACATAATGCAACTCTTTTTTATACCTTCAAAGAGATGAATGGGAATTTCTTGAAAGGAGAAAGGTGGATGGTTGTTGAAACCTACATTCCCCTAGGGGACCCTCACCCTACTAACCCTTTAAACGGGCACTCAAAAATTCGTCCACAAAGTGAAACTCCAATGGAGGATTCAAACCTGACAAAAAGCTAAGAGGAACAAGATCTTTCCCTCAGAAGCACTATAGATCATGTCCCTTTTCACAAAGCTGGCATGTGGGTCGCTTCTTATTGGACCTCTGCTGCTTAAATAAAGGGTTTTGAGCATGATGAAGTTCTTGGCACAGAGAATTTCTCACTGACAGAGACCCATCTTGTTTGTTCAAAATTTCAGTTAGCCAAGACCAAGATTTTGGTTCCCATATCAAAACTTGGGTTTTCAAAAAAAATCTTTATTTATTTTTTAATTACATTTAAGGTTCAGTCATGTGTGATTATGCCAATTTTCCAGGTGATCTTCATTGAAGATCCCAAAAGGAAAGATGGGAATGTTTTAAATTTAGTCTATAATGCGTACTTTCAAGAAGAATAAATCACTTTAGCATCAGGGACTCTATATTAATTTTTTAGTCATTGCTTTGAAAAACCATATCAGTTTGGATTGGTTAAAAGCAAAGAAGAATCTAAAGGCTGTGCTTTAATGTCGCATCTGTCCCTAATTTATACATAAGAATGTGTAATATTTTCGTGGGGTATCCAAGTCAAAAAAAAATGATGTGTAATATTTTCTTCAATTCAATGAATGTGCAAAATTTCTCTGCGAAGACTTGAGCTTTGTTTTTTGTGGGTAATTTCATTTCTCATCCCAGACATGTAACATCAGCCTATCAAAGATTCTGGGTACACTTGGAATTCGTATAAAGACTAAATGCAGCTACCATCACACGTTTTAATTTAATTCATACACAAAAATGACATGAAGTTGTTCAAAGCTATGATTTAGGATGAACTAAATTAAAAATGAAGACAAAAGTGACTAATCACGTTTTACTGATTTAACCTTGCCAAATTTCAAAGGAAAAACATTAGGATAAGAAGAGTGTATGCTTTCAGCCCCCCCACCCAAGCTTTGATTATTGCGTGATTAAGTTTGCTTCCTCTATCTATATTACAAAAACCACAATTTCAACGTTTAAGCAACTCATTTTTCTATAAATAAACATCATGGAAATTCATACGAATAATAATGTTGTTTTGTTTTCTAACAAACAGTTTTACTTTGGAAAATGTTACATTATTGATGTGTAACATCACTAATTAAAAATACGATAAAAGTAAGTGCACTTATTGATAAATAGTATAGCTACGATGAATAAAGATATCATGTCCACGAGGACTAAAAGTACTAGTAATTATCGTTTTCATATTATTTAACCGAAAAATTGAAGTGATTGGTTTAAATTGAAATTGCTAAATTAATTTAACTAAAGAACTCAACAGAGAATATATCAAGAAAATAATTGAATTAATAACCAATAATCGAAACAATACCTAGGAAATAATTCACCTAATTTCATTTATCATTATGAATTTGAATTAAACGATTTATTCACTTGGTATCTTGATCCGTAGAAATCCCTAGATTATGCTAATATCTCTTTCGAGAGTAAGAGCAACTAACTCTAGATTGATCAATTGAAATTTCTTTCTAATTAAAACCTCTATTGTCACATTAACTTGATCTATGGATTTCCCTATTAGATTTGACTTTAATCCGGTAGATTTATATCGTCTTATTTCTAGGATTGCATGCAACTCCACTCAATTATGATAGATCTACTCTTAAACAGAGACTTTTCCTCCTCTGATTTAAGCACATTAAACATGAATTAATATCCCAGAAATATTAAAACAAGAGAAAAGCATACATAACTGAGAACAAAAATTAAGTATTTATCGCGTAAAATAGAAATCAAATAATAAAATTCATCATAGGGTTCATCTTCCCTAGGTATCTAGAGAATTAGTTCATAATTGTAAATAAAAGCATCTTAAAGACAACATAACCACAGGAAATAAAGAAACTCATAAAAAATTCAAAAGAAATTAAAAGGAAGTCTTCAAACTTGATGGAAATCTGCTTCAGAGTTGGCTCCAATGGTGTTCTTCAAGTTGTTTTCTTCAATATTCTCTGATGACTCCATCTTCTCTTCT
Source organism: Gossypium anomalum (assembly GCA_025698475.1). Lineage (NCBI taxonomy): Eukaryota > Viridiplantae > Streptophyta > Magnoliopsida > Malvales > Malvaceae > Gossypium > Gossypium anomalum. The sequence goes on from CM046967.1 coordinate 70,247,454, forward strand.
TCTATTTGGTATTTATATACTTTAGAATGTCTAGAAAGCCTAAAAATTATGTTTTTCCCTGTGTTTGGGATGCGAATCGCGAAATTGACATGGTCTGGCACATGGCCGTGTGCCAGCCTGTGTGGCTCACACGGTTGTGTGTCCAGCTTGTGTAGCTCTTGAAATCTGCTCTATTTGTCAAATTTTTGCTCATTTTTCGCTCTTTTTGCTCGCAAATGCTCTCATAAGTATAGAAACATGAATTTAAAGGATTAGGAGCATAAAACTCACCAATTTGCATAAATAACCATCCAAAAACGCATTAAGAACGGGATTAAAATATGTTATTTTTATCACTTATCAATTATCAATCATTCTGTCTTTGTATTGGAAGAAAATAATAGAGGTTGAGATGTTGACAAAGATTGGTTAAACAAAGATGAAAGACACATAAAATCAAGAAATAGATAGATTAATGTATTATTTGTCTTTTACCATATATTACTAATTGAGAAACACTCTAACTACGAACTACTAACTCTGCCTCTTGGTTTAGCAGCAAAACTCATAAATGCAATTTTTTTTTGTTGAAAAGAACATGAATAGAAAGACAACTTTAAAAGACTTTAAGACAAACAAAAAGCTTGATCCTGTCAGATACACGTAGCCACCACATCAGGAGGGACTTCAAAAATCTGAAGGGAGGTCTGCCAAGAGAGGCCGATCTTCGCTAGTTTGTCAGCAACTAGATTATATTCTCTAGGAACATACAAGATTTCCCATTGTCCTTTAGAGCGCAAAACTCTTTTGACTCTTCTAAGTAAGGTAATGCCGGAGTCTATATTTTCTTCCATATTTAAGGCTCTGACCACATCCATGTTGTCCGTCTGGATTCTAACTCTCTTATACCCCTTATTTAAAAGTATGAGGATGCCATCAAAAACACCCCAAAGTTCTGCTTCAAAAGGTGAACATATGCCTAGATAATGTGTAAATCCCAGGACCCAATGTCCATCCCGATCGCGAACCATTCCACCCGCTGAGGCAATCTCGGAGGATCTGGTTACCGCGCCATCCGTAAATAAAGACACCCAATCTTCTAAGCAATGATGGTGAATCTTTAGATGCCTGGATCTATTCTTGGTACCCATAAATGCAATTTTGTTTCTGATGTTTTCACAATCATTTACTTTTACTAATGAGTATGAGTTAATTGTAAGTGTACCTAATGGTGAAAAAATATTTCAATTCCTTCACCTCTTATTTACTCCAATCTTAAATTTAAAATAAATTAGAGTAAAACTTTTAAAGTCGATTTTAAGTAAAAAGTTAAAATATGTCATAAGTCTATGTGTTTTTTATAATTTTATAATTTAGTCTTTATATTTTTACTTTTAAGAATTTAATCTCTCTACTTTATAGTTTTCAAAATTCAAATTCAATTATTAATGTTATTAAATTCAATTTCATTATAATATGGTGCCACAAGTACAAGGTTAAAATTTCAAGTCAAAAAAAGGTTTTTTTTGTTAGAATAGATAACAGTTTACAATATAGTACAACGGAAAAAAAATGAACATAAATACCTCTAGCCATTGCCTGAACCAATGCCAAAGTCCAAATGTTGTGACACCATTGTCGAGCACGTCAAACCACCGACGAGGACGTCAAATTTAAACGTACAAAAACCTAAAAATTGGTAAAGTCTTCTAAGCAGTCAAATATCTCACTAGATGGTATTTTTTGTTTGCTTTTTTATTTTATTTTTCGATGCTTAGGGGCCTTATCCTAGTTGATATCTATAGTGGTGGTTCCCTATAAAAAACAACCAACTACACATCCCACTATCACACATAAAAAGGTGTGAAAGTGGTAGATAGCAAAATGTGGGCATATAGGAGTAGCTTTACGAAATGTTGGAATGTGAGAGGCCTTCCCATGAACCAGTTCCAACATTCTCCCACTTGGTTCATATTGCTCATAAATACTTAAAGTTGAAACATAATGCACGAATCATGGTGATATTTTCTCTTAGAATTTAAGTAATATCTTCTATGAGTCACAATATATCATGTCTCAACGCTTTAGCCCCAATTTCTTAATGAATAAACTCAATGTTTATTCTTGGTCCAAACTTTAGTGACATTTCTCGAATAATCAAATTAATGTATGCACAAAATATAAGAAACATCGAACTTAATAGAGTTTCTTTATAATCGTTCTTATAATGAAAATTTACAAGGTGGAAACAAGTCTCATAGTGACAACATGATCCTTAATTTTGTGTGGTGGCATGTTTTTAGTCAAAGGATCAGCTAACATCTGCTTAGTGTTAATGTGCTCAATGGCCACTTTCTTTTCTTTAACACTTTTCCTTATGGCTAGATTATTAATATTGATATGTTTACTTTGGCTTCCGCTTTTTTCGTTCTTAGTCATAAAGGCAAATTGTCACAATATATCATCAACAACCTAGAAATCAAATCCACAAGTCTAAGCCCAAAAATGAAACTCTTCAACCATACTCGATGTGAGGTAGCCTCAAAACATGAAACAAACTCAGCCTCCATAGTGGCAGTAGGAGTTAAGATTTGATTAACACTCCTCCAAGATATAGCTCCGCCAACAAACATAAATATGTAACTTGATGTTGATTTATGTGAATCAACACAGTCGAAAAAGTCTAAATCGGAGTAGCCAATCACCTCTAAATTATTTGATCATTTTTACATAAGCATGTAGTCCTTTATCCCTTAAGATATCTCAAAACTTTCTTTGCAGCTTTCCAGTGGTCAATACCTAGATTACTTTGATATCTTCCCAACATTCCAACTATAAATGCAATGTCAAACCTTATGTAGACTTAAGCATACATCTGGCTTCCAACAATAGAAGCATATGAAATGTTTTTCATTTGCTCATTCTCAAATCCGTTCTTCGAGCACTGGTTCAAATTGAACTTATCACGTTTCACGATAGGAGCAACATTTGGTGAATAATCTTTCACTCAAAATCTTTCTAAAACATTGTTGATATAGGTTTCTTGAGATAGACCTAAGATACCGCGATGCCTATCACAATAAATCTTAATGCCAATGGCACAAGACACATCACTCATATATTTTAGATCAAAATTTTTAGAAAGAAATTGTTTCACCTCATGTAGCATACTCTTGTCATTTGTTGCAAGTAAAATGTCGTCCACAGATAGAATAAGGAAACTAATTTTTCTCTCACTGACCTTCTGGTATATGCATTGATCTATGATATTCTAAAAAAAAAAAAAAAAAACCAAACGAAGAGATAACTTCATGGAATTTTAAATGCCACTGTTGGGAGGCTTGTTTCAATCCATATATGGACTTCTTTAGCTTGCATACCAAGTGTTCACCATCGCTAAAGGAGAATCCTTCAAGTTGTTTCATGTACACCTTTTCCTCTAGGTCACCATTGAGAAAGATAGTTTTTCACATCCATTTGTTACAACTCAAGGTCAAAATAAACTACTAATACTAATACAATGTACAAGGAATCTTTCTTAGATACAAGACTAAAAGTCTTAGTATAATAGATTCCTTTTCACTGAGTGAATCTTTTCGCAAAAAGTTTAGCTTTATATCTTTCTATGTTGCCTATTGAGTATTTTTTTGTTTTGAAGACCCATTTACATCTAATTGTTTTTACCCTTTCAGTCAACGACATAAGATCCAAACATCGTTACTTTTCATGGAATTCATCTCTTCTTTTATAGCATTGTACCACAATTTTGATTATTTGCAACTCATGGCTTGTGAAAATGATTCAGGATCATTCTTTGCTCCAATATTATAGTCAGATTATTGTAGATACACAATATAGTCACTAAAAATTGCTAATTTCCTTTCTCTAGTAGATCTCCTTAATGTTGAACTAACATTTTCTTATGTATTATGTTGTTCAACTGTTTGTTCAATAATTTCTAGATTTTCTTAAACAACTTGATCTATTAAAGTGTTTCCAACAGCTTATGGATTTTCATTAATTGGTTGTTCAACACCTGATTGAGCTTGAGGGGTGTATGTATGATAACCAATCTCTCACATAAAGTGGAAGGCTGACCTACAGGAATCATGTCCCGAGATAGATTGCTCTCACTAATTTAGTCATTCTCAAGAAATTTTACATTTCTAGATTCCACAATTCTAGTGCTATGAGATGGACAATAGAATTTGTATCCTTTAAACCTTTTGGCATATCTAATGAAATACCCACTAATGGTCCTTGGGTCTAGTTTCTTTTCTTATGGGTTATAAACTCTTACTTCAAACAAGCATCCCCATACGCGTATATGTCATAAACTCGGTTTGCAACCTTTGAATAACTCAAAAGGTATCTTTGGATAGTCTTGGTTAGAACTTGGTTTAATATATACACAATCGTCAGCTTAGAGTTATTAAGCATACTTTTTACCATGTCCATTAAAGTCCAGATTCTTCTTTCTGCAACACCATTATGATCAGGTAAGCCTGGCATAGTGTATTGGCCAATTATACCGTTATCTTGAAGAAACTTCACAAATGAACCAGGTGCTTATACATCTTCAGTGTATCTACCATAATACTCACCACCTCTGTTGATTCTCACAATCTTGATTTGCTTAATGCATTGTTTCTCTACTTCAGCCTTGAAAACTTTAAAGGCTTCTAATGCTTCGCTCTTGTGATGAAGCATGTAAAGATACATGTATCGTGAGTAATCGTCTATGAAAGTGATGAAGTATTTTTGACCTTGCACATCCATATCTGGGAAACATATATCAGAATGGATGATTTCCAGTATGGTTGTACTCCTCTTGGCACCTTTCTTTGACTTGTTAGTTTGTTTTCCCTTAATGCAGTCTATACAAGTATTGAAATTAGTAAAATCTAAAGTATTGAGTACCTTGTCATTTACTAATGTCTTAATCCTTTCAATAGAGATGTGTCATAATCTCTAGTGTTATAATATAGAGGAATTTTCATTTATAACACAAAGTTTAGTACTAATTTCAACTAAACCTGATCATGGTTCGGGCCACCTAACCCAACCTGAAGGCCTGCCTAAAAAGTGGATAGGTTTGGGTAAAAATTTAGGTTTAAAAAATGGGTTTGGACAAAAAAAGAGGCCCATTTTCAAAACGAGTCGAACCTCAGGTATGCTTTTTTTGGTCCAGGCTTGGCCCAGATTTATAATAATGATTTTTTTAATATTTTTTTTATTTTCATACTAATTAGTAATTACTAATACTAGCCTCCCGTGTCATATCCTCCCCTTTCCCCTTAGACTTCCCAAATTCTAAATAAATTTCAAAAAAAAAAAAAACCTTAAGTCCTTCCATCAAGACATTGTTGCTTCCTCCGGTTAAGTTGTTACTTCCTTTATCATCGATGTTCTTCTACCACACAGTCACACACCCACCGGTCCATTTTCGTTCACCAAAGTCGCAACAAGATTAAGAACCTGAACCCAACTCAGGTTAGGATTCTCCTTTTCCCTCTTATCGTCGTTCTTCTATTTGATTTAGTTTTTCTAAAATTTACATTTTAGGGTTTTCCATTTCCCTCTCATTCTTTTCTTTTATCTTTTTGCTCTACTTATACTCTCAATCCTCTTTTGTTTTCAAAATGCAATCATTTTTGTTTTTCCCTCTCTCATTCTTGTTTGTTTTAAGGAGTTTTTTTGCTTTCCATTAATATAGTCTGCTTATTTTACTGTGTTGTAGAAAATCATATATATTACATAGAAAATAAAATTGTCGAGCTTGCCTATTTGATTTACACGAATTAATTGTTGTCATCGTGATAAAAGCTTAAATATTGGATTTAATATCAATTCAAATTAATAATAAGCTTTTAAATACTTAAGGACATGTTGTTAATAGAGCCTAATAGCAAGGTTGATTCAGTAAAGTATTCTTTCTAATGATGAAAAGGTGTGATTTCCATTCATTTTGTTAGTTGTTATGATTTTCTCACATCAAAATGGACATGCATTTGAATTACCAAGACATGATTAAGCTATATATGTTTTATCATTATTTTTTGTTCATGTTCATGTTTGTAATTTTATATAAAAGCTTGATATTTACCCAAATCTGTATTGGGTGCTAAAGAATCAAGAAAATGTGTGGAAAGACTATATTTAACTCAAAACACTATATCTAACTCAAATAACTGCCTATGAATGAAGTTGTTAACTATTGCTAACCCAAAACATTATATCTAACCCAAATCCTTTTTTTTTTTTAAATATTGCTGGAACCTTGCTATCATATTTAAAATATTTAGAATAAATCAAACAACAGATGCTCAAATTATGCTAAAAAGGAAATTCATAATTATTTAATTATTTGTGTCTCTTTTTAAAATATTGAAAATATTTTGGTTTATCTTTGAAATTTGATCAACTCTTTATAATTGAAAACATTTTGGTTTATTTGGATTTCAAGACTTGAGTTTTTATGACGATGGCTAGTTTGAACACTCCAATATACATGGACGATGGGTTTATGAATATGAAAGTACTCCCAAATATCAAAAGTCTACTACTTCAAAGGTGTGGGATGAAATGACAAAGCTTGAATGTGAAAACAAAAACGAATTGAAGGTACAATGTAATCAATGTAAGAGTATTTTTCTCTATTAAATCTTCTAGTAGAACATCCCATTTAAGACGTCATCTAAATAGTTTTTTGAAAAATTTTAATAAGGACCATCACTCAATACACCATAGCCACTCAACCATCCTTAGCAAGTGGTTCATCTATAAAAAAACTACAAGTTTGATGTTGATGAGTGTCGTCGAGCTATTTCTACTTTTCTTATGGTGGTAAGCATTCATTTAAGACAGTTAAAGAACCAGGATTTAGATACATGATGAGCATTTCTAGTCTTAATTTTAAGAATATAAGTAGACATACAGTTGCTAGGGATTTCCTAATGTACTATGTAAAAGAAAGAGACCATGTTAAAAAAGAGTTGGCTAAAGCACCTGGTTTAATTTGTCTAACTTCTGATAATTGAGACTCTAAGCATACTAATAATGAACATATTTGCATTATTGCTCATTGGGTTGACAAATATTGGAAGCTACAAAAGACAATAATAAGATTTAGAGCTTTATCTCCTCCGTATGATGGTTTGAACATAGCGGATGAGCTTGTCTTATGTTTATCTCAGTGGGATATAGACAAAAAAAATTTTACCATCACTTTAGATAATGCTTCTTATAATGATGTTATGGTTTCTTATCTTAAAACTGTTTTCATGCGAACTTAGCTATTTTGTTTAATGGTGCTTTTTTTCAAGTTAAATGTTGTGCACATATATTGAACCTTATAGTTAAAGCTGATTTGGAACTTGCTGATGATTTTATTAGTAAGATTCAAAACGGAATTAAGTACATAAAGAAGTCGGGAATCCGTAAGAAAAAGATTTTATGATGTGATTGACAAAAGCTTTCATTTGAATGTGACCAAAAAGTTGCGTCAAGATGTGTGTGTGATGAAATTCTACTTATTTGATACTTAAATCTTCTCTTTACTATAAAGATGTGCTACATTATTGGGGCCAAAGGGATAAATATTATCAAATATTTGTACTTTCTAATGAGAGGCGGAGAAATGTTGCTATTCTTTGCAAATTTTTGAAAGTCTTTTATGATGTGACGTGTTTTTTCTGGTTCTAATTATCCAACGTCTAATTTTTATTTTAGAGAGGTTTGGAAGGTTCACAAGGTCTTACTTGATACAATTAAAAGTCCCCATTCTTTTTTAACTCCAATGGTTAAGCAAATACAAGACAAAATTAATAAATATTGGGTTGAGTATTTGTTGATATTGTCATGTGCTGTAATTTTAGGTCCTTGTTACAAGTTAAATTATGTGCAGTATTGCTTTACTACAATCTATGGTATTCATGCTTTAGGTTTTGTGCAAACCATTCTTAGTAATCTTAGACTCTTGTTTGATGAGTATATTAAAAAATTCAAATTCATGTCTTCCTCTTTGGCTGGGAGTTCTAATGTTTCAAATAATAATCCTGTTGATTCTAACTTGCATCAACGCAATGTTAATATGGCTGATTTAGGGGGAGATTATGATGAGAGTGATGATTATACACGATACTTAAATGAATCTAGCACTAAGAGTGAAAAGTCATAGCTTGATATTTATTTGGAAGAACCAAAGCTTGAGTTGAATAGCCAAATAGATGTTTTGGATTATTGGAGCAAAATTTCAATTTGATATGAGCTTTCATTATTGGCTCGTGATCTTTTGGCAATTTCAATATCGACTGTAGCTTTCGAGTCGGCTTTTAGCATGGGGAAGAAAGTTTTCACACCTTTGAGGAGTTCACTTCAGCCAAAAATGGTTCAAGCCGTTGTTTGCTTTGATGATTGGATGCGAGATAAGGGATTTTCAATGGGTAATTATTATTCTCATTTTATTGTTATAATTTCATAACATTTTATTGATTTTATTATCTAACTATTTATTCTTATTTCTATTAGAGTATGCCCAATGACCAATCATGAGATTATTGTAATCACATACTCATTTTTACCTTATTTGTTAATATAAGACATTATCATTGTTATTTCAATTTTTTTCTCTGTGTGTATAAATAAACTAGTTAATAATAAAGTCCTAAGAATAATATGATTATTCTTAAAAGGTCACTAGTCAAGTATTATTGTGGGCTTGGACAATGATAATGTATTGAGCGTAATGTGTAGTTGATTGATGACAAAGTGTTGTCATTAACATAGGGATGTCAAAATCGATACATGAGTATGTGTTAGAGAACAACATACTGGAATGACCCGCTATAAGTATGTTTCTTGGATTATTATGTAATAGTCACAACATTACTCATAGTGATAACTATGTATATGATCGTCAAACTTGATATCATCATTGTCCCAACATCGTGAGTCATATATTTTGACACAGTCAAACGTCTACCATAATAGGTTATACTATAAAGACTGATGTTGGGTATGTCTCAATCTATATAGTGAGATATAATTGATCAAAATAAGATTTGTCCCTCCTATATAGTGGAAGCAATATCTTAAGCCTCTTGATAGAGTGAGACTAAAAATGCATGGTCATGCTCGAATAAGTTGATATGAGATATCACACTTATTTGTTTATTGTAGTCTACTCAGAATATAAAAAAAATGTGATATCAAAGAAAAAAAAAAAGGAATATGAATCCTTGATTGTGTTAGGGTTACCAAGAAAAACAAATCAAAAGGTCTAGCAACTATTTTTGAAAATTCTCTCTAAAAAAGTTCAAGAGAGTTTTGCCGTTCGTTCTTTGACTAGGTGGACTATGTAGAGACCGAGACATTATTGTTGCGGCTTAGGATCGAAATCGTTCAAAGGAATCCTATCAACAACATTATTCGTTGCTTTTTTCAGTTTTGAAAAGATATATTTTTGAACCTTGTTTCAACCTCGTACATGGATCCGTGGCTGATGATCGGCGGAATATTTTTTTTTTTGCTGTGCCACGAGGTGTACCGACGATCCAACAATTCCATATTAGATATTGATTGCAAGAATGATGAGAATGATGACGATGATGAGGACAATGTTTATTTGATTGGTTTTTAGGTTACGTTCCTACTTGTTGGCAATTTAAATTAGCTTACGATTTATAGCTTCTTAGAAAATTAAATATGTTGATTGGTTGATATATAGATATTTTAGTTGGTTGATTACATTTTGTATGTTGTTTTTGGTGCTATTTTGGTATTGTTTTTTATGCTGTTTTATTGTTGTTTTGCAGCTATTCATTTTGTTGTTTCATAGTTGTTTATTATATTGTTTCACTGTCATTTTTAATATTATTTGACTTTCATTTTTAATATTATTTGGATATTGTAGAAATTTTGTTTTATTATTAATTTTGCTACTAGTTTAGTTGTAACTATCTTAATATAAAGACTTTTTAATGTATTTTCAATTTTAAGAATTGTTTTAATATTGTTTTAATGTTTTTAAGTGTATTTGATATATTATTTTAAAAATTGTTTATATAATAAAGTAATCTAAAAAATTTAATATGGTCAGGCCAGGTTAGGCTTGGGCTTAACTATTATGATTTGGGTTGGGCTTGAGCAAATTTTTAGGACCATTTTTCAAGTTGGGTCAGGCCCGAGCCTAAAATTTGTTTTCGAACTCGACCTAGCCTGGCCCATGATCAGCTCTAGTTTGAATGTGCATAACATTATGAGTGGAATTATTTTGCAAAATAAGAGAATAAATACCATCAGATAAAACACCATTTCCAACAAGTTCAAATTTATAAATAAACTGAAACTAGTGTTTGAAAAATTAAAACAATACCCAAAGGGTGCAAGTATTGAAATAGAAACTAAATTTCTAGAAAAATTGGGAATATAAACAGTATTTTCTAAAATTAAAATAAAACTACTCCTAAGCACTAATTCGCACGTTCCAATTGTTTCCACATGCAACTCCATCTTATTTCTTGAAGAGATGTGTCGCTCAACTCCCACTGGTTCCCTCATGTTTCTTAATCCTTGTAAAGAATTTGAGATATGGATTATATAACCAGAATCAATCGACCATGTGTTATAACTAACATAAATCATATTTGACTTAAAACAAACGAGTGAGATTGATTTACGTTTCTTTCCAAGCCAACTCTTAAATTTGACACAGTTCTTCTTTAAGTGTCCATTCTTTTTATAGGAAAAACACTTGGAATCTTTCTTTATATCAGCTTGGGGTTGCATTTTTGCCTTTCCTTTTGCTTTTTGCTTGGCTTGGACTGTCTTCTTTCCTTGAGTAATCGTCATTGCACTCTCTTCCATCTCCAGTATGAGTCTAGCCTTTTCTTGATTACACGTGGTCAAAAGCTCATCGAAAGACCACTTATCCTAATGTATGTGTTATAGGAGATCTTAAATTGCTATACTGAGATGGAAGAGTGTTCAATATAAAGTGCACCAGGAAAAATTCAGACATTTCAACCTCAAGTGCTCTTAATCACGTACACCTTTCACGGTAGTGAGCTTCATTGATGTGAACTTCATGATTGGGTGCTGACTAATGACTTTTGAGAAGTTTTGAACTATTTCACAATAGTCGTTTATAATTTTTGAACATTCTCATAATGCTCAATAGAGCCACAAACATCAGCAGAAACCTTACTCTTTATGAGCATGATACTTAAGCGATTAGATCACTCCCATTTTTCATACAAAACAAGATCAACCTGAGTGTTGGTTTCAGTAATATGTGGCTCAGATTTCCTTATGACATAGTCAATATCCAAATACCCTAGTTGGAGAAGAATACTCTCATTCCAGAACTTAAAGTTCTCACTAGTTAATTCAGGGATATTTATTTTATTATTAGACATATTCACAGGTTATAAAACTGCAAAATGAATGAATATACATGCTTAACAAAAATTTGAGGCAGACATAAATCGTAATTTACCAATAAAAATTATGTAAATAATGAATCTAGTGTCATAAAAATCTATTTTATGATAGAATTATTTACTATCCTTTATGACAAAAATTATTAAATTCATTTTCATAATTCCCGTGGGCAACTATAAAAAGTTATCTAATAATTTTATCATAATAAATTATGCAATGAGATTTAATACCTATGCTTTCCGTATGTAATTTTTAAATTTAATAATTTTATTTAACTAAAGATGTTGTGGCTAGTCTTTGACTAAATAAAATTATGACAATCACTTAGCTAGATATTAATCCTTAAACTTAATTCAAGATTGTTCTTATGCCATTATGCAACATCTAATATCTATAAACCTTATGAGATCCTTACTACAATAAATAATTTCATTTAATTAAAGTTTCTATGGCTAATTCTCTAATTAAATAAAATTATTTAGATCCGTAGACATATATTTTAAAGTTTATTGCTAAATACCTTATGCAATAAGTCTAAAATTTTTACGCATCTAAAAAAAATGTAACTATTAACAACAAATTTTAAAATTTTTCACTAAATTATTTATAAAATAATTAATTTTAAAATTTTCACTTTAATAAAATCCAATGATTTTGCACAAAAGTTTGCAATAAATATTCTCAAAAAATATTTTTTTTAATAATTCAAATAAACATGACACTGATATTTTAAGAAATTTACAAACTTTTAAAACCACACAAGGCAGAGAGAAACCGTGCTATGATACCAAATGTTAGCATAAATAACGGTTTACAATATAGTGCAACGGAAAAGATCGAACATAAATACTTCTAGTCATTGCTTGAACTAAATGCCAAAATCTAAATGTTGTGATATCACTGTCGAGCACATCAAACCACCGACGAGGAAGTCAAATTTAGCCGTACAAAAAATTGAAAACCGCCAAAGTCTTCTAAGCACTTGAAAATCTCACTAGATAATATATTTTTTTTGTTTTTGTTTTTATTTTTCGGTGCCTAGGGTCCTTATGCTAGTTGGTTTTTGTAGTGGTGGTTCCCATAAAAAACCACCAACACATCCCACTATCACACATACAAAGGTGTGAAAGTGGTCGATAGCAAAATGTGGGCATGTGAGCGTGACCCCACGAAACGTGGGAATGTAGGAGGTCTTCCCATGAACCAGTTCCAACACTTTTACCTTGTCGGTCGAATTAAACAATGCAAAATTACTAGGCAAAAAAAAGAGTTCTGAAGCACATGAAAAATTTTTCAATAAGAAAACTGATGATGCATGGTTTTAGGGATACCAAGAGGCTCGAACTTTGATACCAAATGATATGAGGGCAGCATCCACAAAGCCCTAAAAATCCCAAAGATGCTTCGAAGTTGTTTTGAGCTTTGAAATACTTGTTTTTTACTCGATAGGCTTTAAATTGATTCCTATAGTTTGGGCAGCAAGCAAGATGCTTAGAACTTGAAAGACTCAATAAAGAACATGATTAATTGAATGATAATGAAACAAAAACAAGTAAATAAAGTAAATAAAGAAAATAAAATTTAAAAGTGGAAGACAGAATAGATAAACCAATAAAGATGAATAGAAGTAGAAGTGTTTGATTGAACCCTTTGAAATAGATTTTCCAACAAACTTAAACAATGACTCTAACCAACCCTCTAAGAATGAGTTTTTGGCAACTAGGAGTTTAAAGAATTTTTTCCAAACTCTTGAACAAGATTAAGAAAAAATAATATTATGAATAAAAATAAGAATTGAATATTGTAAAATAAAATACTCCAAAAAATGATTTAATTAATTAATTAATTAATAAAAATGTTAATAAATAATGAAAGTGCCAGCTACAAATTGAAGGAAAAACAAAATCTTAATTTAATTAAACTTCTAATTTGTTTAAACCCAATATGATTTAAACATGAATGAAAACTCGTAGTCCCCGCAATAATCCCATCCAGAAATTTATGTTCGTGTAGTTTTTACTAAAACAACCATAACTTGACCTCTTGAACTTGAAATAATTTGATTCAAAGTGTGTTTCAAAGCTAAAAAATAATTATTTCATCGATCAAAGACATCTTGACCGAAAAATACTTAGATCTCATATATAAATGCGTCGTAAGTTAATTAATTTTTCAAACTTAAAAATTGGTAGCTTTGATGAATTGAATTTAATAAATTTTCACCCTATCCATGTATGTATTAAGGAGGCTTAGTTTAGGACTTGGGCTGATGGTGTAACACGAAAGGGGGATTGAGAGGAGATGGTGTGTAACTTGGGAAAGTTGAAGACAGGGTCAGTAAGGGTTAATAGAAAGAGATGGTGCTGAAAGGTATGATAGCGGCTAGAGGGAGGAGGGTGGCGCTGCAAGGGACAGAGAATGAGGCAGTGGTGAACTGATATTGCAACAATGGTGGTTTGTTTTTAATAGTAAGGGAAAGTGGTGATGGAGCAAAAGAAGTGTGGCGAATTGTGTGAGAGGAAGGTGGCGGTGTTGGGCAATGGGCTTGAGGCAATGATGGGATGATGATGGTGGCATGAGAAGGGTGCAACAGGGGGCTTTTTCTTTGTTGGGCAAGGCATGGTCGGGGTTGGGGGGAGGGAATTTTGGTGGAAAATAAGGATTTTAATTGGTTAAGGATTTGGGTAGAAAAAGAATTTGATTAGTCAAGGAAGTTTGATTTGATTAGTGCAATTTTTTTTTACAATCTTTATGTATTTTTATAATTTTTATCGAAAATTTTTAATTTTTTTGAATTAGGATTAAAATGACAAATTTTGTAAATATTTAAGATTAAATTTGTAGAATTTTTTAAATCTAATTGCTAAAATGTATAAATATTGGAAGGTCAAATTTGTTATTATGTGAATAAAAAAGCCCATGTTAGACTTGCATTATCGACTTAACGGTATGATGATTAAAAAAATTTAATTTTGAAAACTTTAGTGACTAAATAAAAAAATTATAGTTGGGTGACCAAACTAAAAACACTCTCATAGTTAGGTCACCATTCATTGAATTTACCCTAGTTTTTAGTATATATTTAAAAAAAAATTAATTTTATAGGAGGGAAGAAAACATTTGGGTATCAAGATCGAAATCATAAACAAAAATATCCAATAAAGTTTGGGATGAAAGGGCTTGGAATGTATATACCGGATTGCCATTCCGGCGGGCCTCAAACAGACCTATGAACTGAATTGAATTTTCTTAAATCAAACCAATGAACCACTCAAACTAAACTATGGGCCGTATCGGACCTTCTTTGGCAGTTCTGGACTTTTGGCACGGCCCCTCAATGAGTCCCATCTTTTTTGAATTGTGAAATAAACAAATATTCAATCAGAACCGGGAAAATGAAAAAGTATAAGACGTCGTTGCGATAGCCGGAGTTAACACGTTATTAATCATGCTTATGTAAGCCACCTTATTTTTATTATCCAAACACCATTAAAGAAAGAAAAAAAAAAAGTGTGAGACAGATATATCCAAGCCTAAACAAAGTAAAAGGCACACACTCTGCCTATTAAAAGATCGATTAAGCAAAAAAAGTAAAACAAGTTTCGATTGAAATCTAGGGTTTGATCCATCCAATTTTCTTCGATCTCTTGGTTTTTTTTTTTTTTTTCTCTTTTAGTTTCTCCTGGGTTTCCCTCTTTAAACAATTATCATGAACTGCGAAGTCTGCCAACTCAAAGAACTGGTAATCAAAATTTTCTCTTTTACTGTTTTATTTCACTCTCAAATATTAAGACATACTATTTATGCTTCTGATTGAAATTTTCCTTTACTTTTCGCTAAATTTAACAATATCCTATTTAGGAAGTGGAGCATTTTGAAATTCGCGAAGTTTTGCGCTGTAAGTCCTGTCTTCAATTTCTAAATATGTTCCTTTTTTAAGTAATTAATTTCGTTTATTAAACGTTCTCTCTTTTTTGTATTTTTTTTATTTGATTAACTTGACCTGTTAAAAGTTTTTCTTTTTCCCTTTTAAATCCATGATGGCAGGCATTTTACATACAATAGTGTTTCATAGAGCATTAGGTCTAGTTCGGCCCAAAGATGTGGATTTGGAACTTTTTGAAATTACTTATGTAAGTCATTCATGTCTTCAGTTTTTACTTCTCCAATCAAAATCACTGCTTTTATTTCCTGATTTTTCTCTGGCGTTTTGCATGTTTCCCAAATTCGTATTTTGTAATAATTAGGTGCAATGTGGGGATGTGGAACTTGAGAAGAAAATAGATGAGAAGATTGATCATTTCATAAGTTGGGTGGAAAAACATCCCAATAAGAAAAGTCAGGTCTGTTATGTCTGCTTTGCTTATAGTTTTCAGGTTTTTGTTTCGGATGTGGTCGCCATTGCATCTTATTTTATGTTTAGGTTTTATTTTTGCCTATGTTGCATTTGCATGATATATGGTCGTGGCCTTTTACATTGTAGCTTGTATCTTGTCTTCAATATGAGTTCTTTACTTGTGTTTGTGTTATAGATATGCTTATCGTTTTATGAGGTGAAAAGCAAGCAGCCATCTTGGTTCACTAATAAAACCGAGCGCTTATATTGGGAGCAATGGTATATCAATTTGAATGTTACTCAACACCCAAAACACCATTCAAGCAAATCTCATCATACCAAACTGGTCGTTGACCCCGGAGGTAAACCTTGTTTATGCCCTTAACTTTAAAAAATTGTAAATTGCTTTTGCTTTCTTTAAAATCTATCTTCTTCCTGTTATGATTGTTTATGTTCATTAATATAGAGAGTGCTACTGAGGAGAGAAGTTCTCGTAGAGCAATGGTTGAAGCATCTCTTCGAGAGGTTCTGTTTCAAATAATAAAGTTTGTTAATGAGAAGAAGGACCATGTGCCCCCCATATCCGAGGGTGTCATTTATTTTCCATATGAAATTACCATACCAAGGTCAGCTCTCTCTTCATTATACCTTCTGTTTTCTGGTTAGTTGTAAAATGAATTGTTGTAGCAGAAAGCTGCTTTGTTATTTCTGCTCTTTTCTACCGGAACTTTGGTGTTTCTGGTCAAAATCATCTCTTGTGAAACATAAAGTTGGAAAGACCAAAGAGCATAAAAAAGTCATGTCTGAGAAGTTAGTAAAATATATTTAAAAGATTTTAATGACGAATGTTTAAAAGATTTTAATGGAGGAGTCTGACTGCATATTCTGACTCACTTTAGGGATAAAACAGCAGTGGATTGTTCTTGAGTATAGTAAAATTTACTGCTAGCATTAAACATATTATTCCTACTGTTATCTGTTATGTGGTACGCATATTAGTACATATATTCGAGTAGCTTTAAGCTTGATTGTGTAAACTGTAAATGTTGAAACAAACACTAGGTTTTGCTCTTTCTTTCCCTCCTTTTCACTACTATTAATAGTATTTATCCTTATAAATTGGGATCAGAACACACCATAAGATTTCATTTTGTTTGGAGGAAACTAGAATATGCTTTGGGAATGCTGCCTTTCCACAAGAAAACATTTTGTGCTTTCAGAAAGGTGCATTGATAGGATGAACTTCCTGGGAGAGTCGGTTTAATATTCATTTGTCATCTAGCTTCCTGCTATCCTACCTTTTGGTACAAGCAAGAGATGATAAAGTATATATCTATAACAGAAGTTAGAGAGGTTGCTTGCTTTTATTTATTGATGGAATTGAAATCATCTCATACTGTAAAGTGTTTTGATCAACTAGCTAGGATGAGGAAGAAATTTAGAGAACTCCTTATGGTTAGGAAGTTAGGTTTTGACTGAAACTAGATTTTTTATGTTGATGTTTTCATTTTTTCTGATTGAGATATTTGGACTAAGTGTGCAAAATATAGCTATAGTCACGTTGATCAATCAAACTAGAATCAATTGACTGGCGCTCGATCCCTTGCTTTTGTTTTGATGAGTTGCTGTTGCTATTCTCATCTCTGTTTGTTAGGAAATTTCAATGAGGAACATGTTTAGAAATGGTGAGTTAATATTGTGCTGCCATTACTCAGTTCATCAGATTCTGCGTTTGGGATGGACATGATCAAGAGGATGCTCCACAGCGGGCATCCAACCATGCTCAGCTGATTATCGGACTGGGGGAAAGATTATTGAACTTGAGTTAACGGTTCCTCTACTATTCTTTAATGCATGAATAGAACTTGTAACAAAGCAAAATGCAGATCAGATGAAAGCTAAATAGACACACGCAGGGTTTTAATATCTGAAGATATAATAGCAAGGTGCATAATTGAATCCATTATCTTGTAAATATTATATCATCTATTATCCTTTTCCATTACTTTCACTGTATAATACTATTACTAAAATTAACTTCTCAACAGTACGTGTTTATTATATTGTTTTCATGTTTATTAAATGCTTTGGATTCCATGTTTTCGTATTGTTTATATGGTGTCTGGAATTAGCCAAATATAGTTTCAACTTGGTGCTCATTTATTATTTTTCCCTTACAACCCAATGTTTTGGTAAAGGCTGTAACGAAAGCTTGATCGACTAACTAAAAAGAAAAATCTATTATCAGTTTTATTATTTAATTAAATCGATCTCTAAATTTACTAAACAAGTCGAATTAAATTGGATGATTAATATATAAATATTAGTTTTACTATGTTTCATATATATATATGTCAATGTTTCCAAATAATTCGTTTAAAACAGAAAAGGAAGTTAATAAATGTTATAGAAAAATTAAGAGAACAATGGTAATAAGTAAAAGGTAGATAAAAAATACGAGAAAATTTTCATATTAAACTTTCACTTATAAGATGCTTTATTTATAAACTTATTTGCATTCAATTAATAAATGTAAATTAAGCCTTCTTAATTACTTCATTGAAACATCTCATGGTCATAAATGAACTAAAGAATTTTATCTCATCACTTTATTAAGGGTTTAAAGGGGTTATAGACATCTATTATTAATGTTGATGTTTTTAAAATTAAAAAATGCGTCTCATTAAAATGTTTATTAGGAAAAATCCCTATTGGATAAAAAACTAATGAAGGAAAAAAAGTGCATAATCTATTATTACAAGTTGTCTCGTTAAAAACATTTACCAGGAAAACCAGTGGGACAAAACATTGGTTAAAGGAAAAGAGTGCAACGTATTTTTTACTCCCTCTAATGGCAATATCACATTACATCTTTCAGTTAACATATTCTAATCTTGTGTAGTAGTCTTTCAAATGTTAAAGTTGGCAATGCCTTGATTAAAAATATTTGTTAAATTATCACTAAAATGAATTTGTTGAACTTTTATGTCACCTTTCTTCTCAAAATCATGAGTGAAGAATAATTTTGGTAAAAAATGTTTCGTTCTATCACCTTTGATGTGACCACCCTTCAATTGAGCTATACATGTTGCATTATCTTCACATAAGATAGTTGACATCTTTTCCTATAAAGGAAAATTACATATCTTTTGGATATGTTGGGTCAATAACCTTAACCAAACACATTATCGGCTTGCCTTATACATTGCAATTATTTATGCATAATTTGAAGAGGCAACAACTAATGCTTACTTTGTTGAACACCAACAGTACCTTCACATGTAAATAAATATCCCGTTTGAGATCGACCTTTATGTGCATTCGATAAATATCCAACATCAACATAAGCGACTAATAGAGATTTTGAATCATTTGAATAAAATAACCCCATATCAATGGTCCTTCTGAGATATCTAAATACATGTTTAATTCCATTCCAATGTTTGTGTTGAAGAAGAACTAAATCTTGTTAACAAGTTTACAATAAAAGCTATATTAGGTATTGTGTTGTTTGCAAGATACACCAATGCCCCTATGATACTTAGATATGGTACTTTAGGACCAAGAAACTCTTCATCATTCTCCCAAGGAAGAAATTGATCTTTATTCACATCTAACGATCGTACAACCATTGGGGTACTCAATGGATGTGCTTTATCCATGTAAATTTTCTTTAAAATATTTTCCGTATAAGTTGACTGATGGACATAAATTCCATCTTTTAAATACTCAATATGCAGACCAAGAAAAAACTTTGTTTTTCTAAGACCTTTCATCTCAAATTCTTTCCTTAAATAATTTATTGCATTTTGAAGCTCTTTAGGAGTTCTAATAATATTTAGATCATCAATATAAACAACAATTATCTCAAAATCTATTCCAGACCTTTTTATAAAAACATATGGACAAATTGGATCATTTTTATAACCTTTTTTTAACAAATATTCACTAAGACGATTGTACCACATATGTCTAGATTGTTGTAATCCATATAAACTTTTCTTTAATCTGATCGAGTAATTTTTCCGAGAAACTCTATATCCTTCTGGGATTTTAAATCCTTCTGAGATTTTCATATAAAATTTACTATCAAGTGTACCATACAAATAGGCTATATCAATATCCATTAGACGCATATAAAGTTTTTCACGCACTACCAGACTAATAAAATATCTAAACGAGATTGCATCCGCCACAAGAGAATATGTCTGTAACACCCCACGCCCGAAACCGTCACCGGAGTCAAGCTTGAGGTGTTACTAAACTTATCTTACCTTTTAAACAGCTCTAAACCACTTATTTTAATTTTCGGAATAAACTATTTTTCTGCGTCATAGCTACTTAAAAATTCATTTCTCGAGTTTCAAAAGTCAAAATTAAGATCCGTAAATTTTTCCTGAAACTAGACTCATATATCTATCTACTAATTTTTTTCTAGAATTTTTGACTTAGCCAATTAGTACAGTTTATTAGTTAAAGTTACCCTTGTTTCAGAATTCGACTGCACTGGCCTCTACTTACTACGAACCACTTTTCTCTCTGTAAAAAAATCATATGACTATACTGTTTATTTCTATTAAAACTAGATTCAATAAGGATTCTAACCATATAAATTACACCACCTAATTATTTTTTTAAATTTTATGGTGAATTTCTAAAGTTGAAAGTGGGGATCCAGAAATCGCTCTGGCCCTATTTCACTAAAACTCAGATATCTTATAAAATACAAAACCTTTACCTGTTTTGCTTATTCCATATGAAAATAGACACAATGATTTTTAATTTCATATATTATTCACCATCAAAACATGTCTCTAAGATTTTTAGTGATTTTTCAAAGTCATGTTATTTCTGATACTTGAATCCGTTTTTAAGTTACTTTCACATTTTTCATAGTTTTCATGTGATAGTTACTACTTATTCATACATACAATTAAACATGTATATCATCAGCCATTCTATTAACTAATCACTAGCAAGTATTTACACATCATTCATTAATCATATCATATCAAAAGAAACCAAGTTCCTATACATGCCATACACAAAACTAAACGTCTAACTATACCAATGTGATTTCTTCGATAGTGTGATCGGGTCTCCGACGTTTCCTTCGATCCCCGAGTGGCTTGATAAAAACTATAAGAAAAAGAAAATAAAGAGAGTAAGCACTAGGCTTAGTAAGCTTACAAGCAAATAAATTACAACATTCAACATAATGAATAATTATACATAATGTCACCTAGCCTCATAAACTTTCTTTACTTCTCATTTTCTACCTTCTTCTTTACTTACTTACCTTCTTTCTTACTCCGACCTTTCACGATTCATAAATATAATCTGCCTTCCCTTTTGCTGATAATTCACTGTAATTTAACGTGTACAATGACCCATTGAACCACTCGGAATACTAAGGATACCGGGGTCGTTCGTTCTCTATCAATATCAATATCGCCAAATGCCATGTCTTCGACATGGACTTACATGAATTATTCCTGTCTCCAATGCCATATATATATATATATGGGCTTACATGGCTCATTCCTGTCTCCAAAGCCATATAACTGATATGGACTTACATGGCTCATTTCTCACTGTCTGTCCCCCACAACCCCAATATCCTAATATTCCTAAGGTTCAAACGGGGCTTCCTAATGCTTTTTCTCTGTCACTTACCTTTAATTCGACTTTAAATATCCTCATAAAATAAGTATATAAATTCTGAAATTAACAATAATAATGTAAAATAAAAAGAACATTTCATTTATTTATCAGAACTTACCTCGTATGCAAAAATAGCTATTTTTACCATTTCGTCCACAACTTGGTATTTTCTCCATTTTAGCTTGAATTTTAGTTTTCCTTGCTCTATCATTTAAAATATAGTCTAATTAGGACTCAAATTATTCAAATTGACCCAAAATCATATTTTGGCAAAATTACAATTTTGCCCCTAAACTTTGCATATTTACACTTTTGCCCCAAAGCTCGTAAATTAAACTTCAGCCTATTTTCTTATGTTTCATGACATGCTGGTCATTTTTCCCTTCTATGGCAGCATCAAATTCATACTCTAACAAGCACTTATGACTATTAGGTATTTTTACTGATTAAGTCCTTTTACTCGTTTTGCTTAAAATCGAGTAGTACAAGTTGTCTAACATAATTTAAAACCTCATATTCTATCATAAAACACCAAAATACACAAATTTCACCTATGGGTATTTTTCCAAATATGAACCCTAACTTAAATTATTGCTAGCATAAGCTTTATCGAGCTACCGGGACTCCGAAAACGTAAAGAACATTAAAAACGTGGCTTGGAATCACTTACCATGGAGCTTGAAAGCTTGAAACAAACCCTAGCTATGGAGAACCCTTGAAATTTCGTCCTAATGAAGAAGATGGACAAAAATTGGCTTTTAATTTTGTTTTTAATTCATTTTAATAACTAAATGACCAAAATGCCCTTACTACTAAACTTTCAAAAATTCCTTCCATGTCCTAATTTTGTCCATGAACTTAAAATTGGTAAAATTACTCTTTAAGGACCTCTAATTAATAATCTAATTCAATTTTATGCAAAATACTTCTAGAACACAAGTTTTGCAATTTATTCAATTTAGTCCCTAATTTCAAATTAAGCACTTTATGCATAGAATTTCTTCACGAACTTTTCACACAATCATGCAAACATATCATAGACCTCAAAATAATAATAAAATAAATTTTTCTACCTCAGATTTTTGGTTTCAGTAACCACTTGTTCCGTTTAGGCCCTATTTCGGGATGTTACATTTCTCCCCCTTTAGGGATTTTAGTCCCCAAAATCTTACTGAAGAGATTTGGGTACTGTTTTTCGCATAGCCTCTTCGAGTTCCCATGTAGCCTCGTCTACCCCATGTAGTCTGACTATCTCTGAAATATACAACTCGGCGAACTTGTCAAGTGAAAAATCCATACGAACTGGGATAAAATGAGCCGACTTCGTTAACTTATCAATCACAACCCATACTGCATCTTTCTTTCTTGATGTAAATGGCAATCCTGCCTGACAGATCAAGCATCTAGAAACAAACTCAAAATGTCCCTTTTCATTCCTACCCACCAAAGACATTTCTTCAAATCATTATACATTTTTGTACTACCTAGATGAATAGACAAAAAACTACTATGTGCTTCCTGTAAGATCTTTTGAATAAGCTCATCATTCTTCGATACACATACCCTGGGTGATAATCGATCACTAGCTCATAATCTTTAATCAACTCTAGCCATCTTCTTTGCTTCAATTTCAAACTTTTGTGATCAGTGAATATGTGGCACTTCTCACCGTGCAAATGATGTCTCCAAATCTTCAACGCAAAAATAATGGCAGCTAGCTCTAAATCATGTATCGGATAGTTCTTCTCATGTGGCTTTAGCTGTCTAAAGGCATAAGCAATTACCTTCCCTTCCTGCATAAATACACAACCAAGTCCATTCATGGACATCACTGTAAATCACAAACTCCTTACTGGTTTCTAGTTGTACTAAAATAGGAGCTTTAGTCAATAATGCTTTTAACTTGTCAAAACTCTGTTCACACTTCTCACCCATTCAAACTTGATATCCTTTCGCAGCAATTTTATCGATTGGGGTAGCTATCATGGAAAATCCCTCTACAAATCGCCTATAATATCTGGCAAGACCAAGAAAACTTCTAACTTCTGATACATTTCTAGGAGGCTTCCAATTAACAATGGCTGAAATCTTGCTCGGATCAACCTTAATACCTTCACCTGAGACAATATGTTCTAGAAAACCAACTTCTCGTAACTGAATTCACTTTTCTCGAACTTGGCATACAACCGATTATCTCTCGAGAATATGTAAAATCGTTTCTCAAATGCTCTGCATGCTCAGTCTCATCATGAGAATAAATCAAGATATCATCAATGAACACAACTACAAACTTATCCAAGTACGGTCTAAAAATTCGGTTCATTAAGTCCATGAAAATGGCAGGAGCATTAGTCAAGTCAAATGGCATCACAAGGAACTCATAATGACCATACCTAGTCCGGAAAGCAGTCTTGGGACATCGACTCTTTAACTCGCAAATCGATAGTATTCGGATCTCAAATCTATCTTGGAGAACATAGTAGCTCCCTTCAATTGATCAAACAGATCATCAATTCTAGGCAATGGATACTTGTTCTTTACTGTTACCTTGTTAAGTTACTGATAGTTTATGCACAATCTCATCGATCCGTCATATTACCTTGTTTCAATTCCAGAAATTCCTTTCTCTTACGGTCAATAAACCCAGATGATGTACTTTTTAAAATTCCTCCCGAAAGAAATCCCAAGTGATCCTCTCCTTTGGTACAACCCCGATACAAGTGTCTTCCACCAGTAGTAGGCTGAGTCTCTAAGAAGTGATATTACACATTTCATACATTCCTCGGGTGTACAAGATAATTCATCAAAGACTCTGATAGTATTTTCTAACCAAAATTTTGCTCTTTCTGTATCATCATGTTTTGTTGCTCGGAACTCTTCTGCCCCTTGTTTCCCGATTCTATCAACTGGTGGCTTTTCTCTTATCATTGTACCTGTGGCTGGGGAAGCTTGAGCTACATGGGTAGCCTGAGAGTCATGAGGGGGTGGAGGTCTAACTTACCGGATTCGCATGCGTGCGAGCGAACTCGGCAAACCAATTATTCAAAGCTTGGAAGAGAGCTTCTCGAGTCACTCCTCCCTGATTAACTGTTACTGGCCTATTCTCAGATGGCGCTACCCCTTCCGCGGGAGCAGGCGCATTACTTTCTACATCATCATCACCAGCTCGCTCGGGATCCATTACAATAAAACAAAATATTTAAAAATCGTCAGGAGTCGTTACACTATCAAAATACAGGTATGGCATGTATAGCTAGACATTTACTCACACTAACTGTTCCGAGAACCGACTAAACCTGCTCTGATACCAATAAATGTAACGCCCCACGCCCGAAACCGTCACCGGAGTCAAGCTTGAGGTGTTACTAAACTTATCTTACCTTTTAAACAGCTCTAAACCACTTATTTTAATTTTCGGAATAAACTATTTTTCTGCGTCATAGCTACTTAAAAATTCATTTCTCGAGTTTCAAAAGTCAAAATTAAGATCCGTAAATTTTTCCTGAAACTAGACTCATATATCTATCTACTAATTTTTTTCTAGAATTTTTGACTTAGCCAATTAGTACAGTTTATTAGTTAAAGTTACCCTTGTTTCAGAATTCGACTGCACTGGCCTCTACTTACTACGAACCACTTTTCTCTCTGTAAAAAAATCATATGACTATACTGTTTATTTCTATTAAAACTAGATTCAATAAGGATTCTAACCATATAAATTACACCACCTAATTATTTTTTTAAATTTTATGGTGAATTTCTAAAGTTGAAAGTGGGGATCCAGAAATCGCTCTGGCCCTATTTCACTAAAACTCAGATATCTTATAAAATACAAAACCTTTACCTGTTTTGCTTATTCCATATGAAAATAGACACAATGATTTTTAATTTCATATATTATTCACCATCAAAACATGTCTCTAAGATTTTTAGTGATTTTTCAAAGTCATGTTATTTCTGATACTTGAATCCGTTTTTAAGTTACTTTCACATTTTTCATAGTTTTCATGTGATAGTTACTACTTATTCATACATACAATTAAACATGTATATCATCAGCCATTCTATTAACTAATCACTAGCAAGTATTTACACATCATTCATTAATCATATCATATCAAAAGAAACCAAGTTCCTATACATGCCATACACAAAACTAAACGTCTAACTATACCAATGTGATTTCTTCGATAGTGTGATCGGGTCTCCGACGTTTCCTTCGATCCCCGAGTGGCTTGATAAAAACTATAAGAAAAAGAAAATAAAGAGAGTAAGCACTAGGCTTAGTAAGCTTACAAGCAAATAAATTACAACATTCAACATAATGAATAATTATACATAATGTCACCTAGCCTCATAAACTTTCTTTACTTCTCATTTTCTACCTTCTTCTTTACTTACTTACCTTCTTTCTTACCTGACCTTTCACGATTCATAAATATAATCTGCCTTCCCTTTTGCTGATAATTCACTGTAATTTAACGTGTACAATGACCCATTGAACCACTCGGAATACTAAGGATACTGGGGTCGCTCTCGCTCTATCAATATCCTCGCCAATGCCATGTCTTCGACATGGACTTACATGAATTATTCCTGTCTCCAATGCCATATATATATAATATGGCTTACATGGCTCATTCCTGTCTCCAAAGCCATATAACTGATATGGACTTACATGGCTCATTTCTCTCACTGTCTCCATGTCTGTCAACCCCAATATCCTAATATTCCTAAGGTTCAAACGGGGCTTCCTAATGCTTTTTCTCTGTCACTTCGCCTTTAATTCGACTTTAAATATCCTCATAAAATAAGTATATAAATTCTGGAAATTAACAATAATAATGTAAAATAAAAGAACATTTCATTTATTTCATCAGAAACTTACCTCGTATGCAAAAATAGCTATTTTTACCATTTCGTCCACAACTTGGTATTTTCTCCATTTTAGCTTGAATTTTAGTTTTCCTTGCTCTATCATTTAAAATATAGTCTAATTAGGACTCAAATTATTCAAATTGACCCAAAATCATATTTTGGCAAAATTACAATTTTGCCCCTAAACTTTTGCATATTTACACTTTTGCCCCAAAGCTCAGTAAATTAAACTTCAGCCTATTTTCTTATGTTTCATGACATGCTGGTCATTTTTCCTTCTATGGCAGCATCAAATTCATACTCTAACAAGCACTTATGACTATTAGGTATTTTTACCGATTAAGTCCTTTTACTCGTTTTTGCTTAAAATCGAGTAGTACAAGTTGTCTAACATAATTTAAAACCTCATATTCTATCATAAAACACCAAAATACACAAATTTCACCTATGGGTATTTTTCCAAATATGAACCCTAACTTAAATTATTGCTAGCATAAGCTTTATCGAGCTACCGGGACTCAGAAAACGTAAAGAACATTAAAAACGTGGCTTGGAATCACTTACCATGGAGCTTGAAAGCTTGAAACAAACCCTAGCTATGGAGAACCCTTGAAATTTCGTCCTAATGAAGAAGATGGACAAAAATTGGCTTTTAATTTTGTTTTTAATTCATTTTAATAACTAAATGACCAAAATGCCCTTACTACTAAACTTTCAAAAATTCCTTCCATGTCCTAATTTTGTCCATGAACTTAAAATTGGTAAAATTACTCTTTAAGGACCTCTAATTAATAATCTAATTCAATTTTATGCAAAATACTTCTAGAACACAAGTTTTGCAATTTATTCAATTTAGTCCCTAATTTCAAATTAAGCACTTTATGCATAGAATTTCTTCACGAACTTTTCACACAATCATGCCAACATATCATAGACCTCAAAATAATAATAAAATAAATTTTTCTACCTCAGATTTTTGGTTTCGTAACCACTGTTCCGTTTAGGCCCTATTTCGGGATGTTACAATGTCTCTTCGTAATCATTGTCGAGCCTTTGCAAAAATTATTGTGCTACAAGTCGTGCTTTATATCTTACAAATTCATTTTTCTCTTTTCGTTTTCACACAAATACCCATTTATATCCTACCAGCTTTACATCTTTAGGTGTTTGAACTATAGGTCTAAAAACTTTATGTTTAGAAAGTGAATTCAATTTTGCTTGAATTGCATCTTTCCATTTTGGTCATTCTTTTATATTCCTACATTTCTCAATAAATTTAGGCTCAAGATCCTCATTTTCTTTTTGTTATTTCAATAGGAATATTATAAGTAAAATTTTTGTCAACAACTATATTTTCCGGTTCCATCTTTTTCTCATATTGACATAACTTATCAAGATCTATTTATTTTCATCATTTTCATTTTCACTTCCAAGTTCCTGAATTTCTTCTTGAGTTTTATAATTAGTTATGCCACGTGTTTCTTTAGGAACCCTCACCTCCACTATAGGGCCATCTTGAATGTTTTCTCTTTTCCTTTTATGAGGATTTTTATATTTGGAATCGTCTGGTCTTCCACGCTTCAATCGTGAATTACTTTCTTTTATACTAACAGTTTATCTTATTGGAACATCAATTCGTATTAGAGCATTTTCAGCTAGTATTTGAGATTTTTTAATTCTTTTTAGGTTAACAAATGAATCTAACAGTTGATTTGTAAAATGAATTATAACATCCCAAAAATTGGGGGTTAGTAGAATCGTGTTTGTGAATCAAGAGAAAGTGTTCATGGCCTAATTTTTGGGACTATCTATGCGTTTTTAGGAAATAAATGAGTTATTGGTTTGTTGGATAAGTGTTAGTGAAACGTTCCTTGAAATTCAAGTTCAAATCCCTTCTCTCGCACCATTTTTATTATTTTGCAAATTTTGCCTGAAGCCCTAGTATGTGACATGCCTTGTTTTTAAAATAAATATTGCAAAATTATTTTAAGTATGAGTAATTGGCCTAGTGGTTAAAGGAAAAATAAAGAAGCATGGAAATTAAATTAAGGTCCTAAGTTCAAATCTTTTCAAATCCCTTGTTTTTTTAATGTGTGTACCGTCCATACCCTTGAACTCTGGGTTTACATACAACTTGTTCTTAAATTTTCCAACCTTTAAGTCAATTTTCCCTACCCTAGCCAGTCACCCTCTTCCTTTCCTCTTTTCTTTTCAATTTTCTTTCCTTCTTCCCTTGTGCTCCGCCGCCCAAGCCACCAAGATTTACCATCATTTTCTCTTCTTTTTGCAATGGGTTCTTGCACCATTATTTTCCTATTCTTCCTATTATTTTATCATAAAATTTCTAGCCTTAATTCTGAAAATTTAGCACTCAAGATCGGCCTTCATTGATGCCCCAAAAGAACTCCATTGCCACCCCTTTCACCTATCTTGTGTAAGTTCTTAATTTCTTTCAATTTATTGATGAATCTTGTGATTTGGGGGATTTTTAAAGATTTAATGTGTATTTTTCTAGCTTTTTAATTGATATCAAAAGTGGTTTTAAATCAGCCCCAAATTGGCCACCGCGGATGGTGGTGTGCGCACTTATGGGCAAGAAAATAGGCTATTTTTCTTTAATTCTTTCCCATATTTTTCCAACATGATTTGGGATTCTTGAACCCCTAATAATCAGCCTTTAATAACATGTTAATTAGGGAAATTCGTTCATGATCAATCGACAATTCGGATCTGACAATTTGGGAAGCATAAGTGTGGGTAATCGTAAACTAGTTTGTTGTTTCGACATAGATTTTAGGGAAATGTTATGGATTGATTAATAAAGGATTTTAATCAAGATTAGCTACTATTTTTACATTATTTAAATGTGTTAGGTTCTGATCCAAACCCTCCAAATCAACAGCAAACCTAAAAGACATTTACGCGTACGATTCACATCAAACAATGTAAGAGATTTATCTAGTTTGGATTCAAAAATAGGAGTATTTGTGACGAATGGATTGAACCCATAAGTGGGTGTTTAGGGGATATTTAAGAGGTGTATTAATTGAGTTCTATACTAATTTTTTTAAATTTAATTGAAACCGCAAGATTCTCTAGTGTGCTACGAAAAAGAGCATAAAATAATGTGTGGGTCCTAAAATCAATAACTTGATTGGTAATGATAATTATTATGATTTAATTGGTGATTTTACTTGCTGATCGAGCTTGGCTTAATTAGCTAAGTAATTAATTTGTAAGTGGCCAAATTAGGTATGTTTCGAGCCCTAATTGTTTAGCATGGTAGCAATGTTGCTAGTTTGACTGAATGGTTGAATATTGACATTGTGATGAACGTTTGGTTAATTTGATGTATGATTGGTTGTATGTATAGTATGTTTATGAATGAAAATAAGGCTTATGCATGATATATTCATACAAGTTATTTGTTATAATATGTTCGAAAGATTGTTATTCATGCATACAAAGAAAAGTTATAAATGAACATGAAATTGTGATTTGTTGAATGATACCATTTTATTGGTAAATTGAAAGTTGGAATATTATTTCCATTCACTGAAAGTATTTGATAATTGAGGGCATATGTTGAAAATGCCAAATAAATCTGAAAGTAATGATTTATGGCTATGTATGAGATAGTATGACATATTGTATGTGCATGGGGTGGGATTATGTGAATGACAGAGGAATTTCGTGGATTTCTGGTGGCATATTAAGTCTGCATTTATACGTAGCCAATGCATTGCACCTGGAGTACCTAGGGGAATGGCGATTTGATCGCATTATATGTTATACGGTAGATTTTCTGCATTTTAAGTTATATGGTGGTTTCTACCACATCATGCTTTACTCGCATACGTTGTTGTTTGGAGGACGGGTTCTGGGGAACTCGAGGTGTGTAGCGGATGGTTTGGGTAAGAACCTTTTTGCATTGCATCATGCTCACGACATATTCAAATATTATTAATTTATGATACGTATTGTATTGTGTTGTTTTGAATGGTATCAAACTTAATGTTTGTTACTCGAATGAATGATGGCTTTTGCTCATACACTGTTTGACATCGATTTGATAATGGCTATATAATGATATGAAATTCCAATAATGATTCTGTGTTCTTTTGCTAAGGCTAACATGTTTCATTGTATTTGGTATTTATGTTTGTTTAAATAATTGTTCGAATGGCACTGAGTTTTCATAAGCTCACACCCATAGTGTTTAAGTTTTCAGGTAAACCTCAAAACTAGGATCGAACACGGCATACGGAGAATCACCTTGGACCCTCGACTACTTTTAGTAAGTATTAATCTGTCTCTATTAGTTTGGTTTGTAATTTTTAATTATTTCTGGTCTGTGGCTTGGGAACTTTTCATTTGGGGATTTTTGCATGCATGAATTACTCAAGTATAATAATCGGAAAATGCATGATATTGGGACTAAGTAAAGTTTGACATTTTTCCCTAATTTTCATTGCATTGCAAAGGAACCGTTTTTGAAAAACAAATCGATAAGGCAATTAGGTTTCCAAAATGACTTGACAAATGGTTTTTTTTTCTGCTGCATTAGTTTAACATTGAGCTTTTACAAAGAAGAGAAGCAAACAAATGATTTTTCTAAAATAACACTATCAACAATAAAATGAGTTAAGTATAGTGACCTAATCAATGAATGTTTTAAACTAACACAAAATTACAACTACAATTTTCTCTAAATTGAGTTTATTTAAGGTCTTCAAAAGTAAATTAAGTTAGCTTAGCCATTTCAGTGGATAATGTAGCTTTCTCAATCTAACCATAACGTCTAGGTCGGGTTTGGGAGGTTGCATGAATTATCTGCTGAAATTCTAGTTCACATTGCTTTGTACAAGGATCTTAGACAATGATAATTCATTTCAAGTATTTTATTCATCCAACCTTTTATTCTCTCCCCTAATGTTGGGAATGTTGTTTCATCAAATTGGCAATCAACAAATCATACAATGAATAAATGTAACAACTCGTTTTTGAGTCAAATCGGAACAGTAGTTTCGGGACCACAAATCTGAGGTTAAAATATTTATTTGATTATTCTATTAAAGTTTACAGCATGATAAAATTATTATGTGAAAATTTCGTTAAGAAATTTTACCGTTTAAATGCTTAATTAGGTAAAAAGGACTAAATCGCATAAAGTATTCATTTAGCTCAAGTGTTCTTCTTTGTATTTGTGCTTAATTGGCAAACATCCTGATCTTGTAAGGATTATTTCTTTATTTGTTTTTCTTTGAGAGAGGGTTAATTCTTAAGGTTTGGGTAGAAATCTTAATGGAGTCGTATATTAAGATTTTAGGGTATAAATCTTAAGGGAGATTGTAAGGTTAAACATTTGTAACACCCCAAACTCGGCCTGGACGTTATGGCCGAATCTGACGTGTCACACGTAGTTTAAAAATCCATGCTTCGTTTTATTATCTAAAAACCGACTATTGATGGGCTAACCAGAGTGAATGGAGGCTGGGCACCAGGTAGGTATCCGAAACAGAAGAGATGAGCTATGAAGGCTGCTTAAGTACCAAGCTCTTGATTGGATCCAATCCTAGACATGCCCACCACCATTGCCACACTTTGGTAAACGAGTTGAAGTTAATTTAAGTAGTTATCTTTGTTATTCCAATTATGTGTGTCATGGTGTTATTTTGAAAACAAGTATCATTTGAAAAACGCGTCCTGAGACTAGCCCAATTATTATCAACTAGTTTAAATAAAATAATCCCAGAAAAGAAAAGAAATAAAGTTAAAGTTAAAATGGCCTTATTACAACCCATAAATAGATAATAAATAAAGTAAACTTAGTGAAAACCAAATACTTATTCAAAAGCCCAAAAGCGATCTCCATTGTAATGCCCCCATGCCCGAGACCGACGCCGGAATCGAGCTTGAGGTGTTACCGAACATAATTTATCAATTTAAGTACTTCGAATCATTTGTTTATACATTCACAGCTTTCTAGCTATCTCTGCATCACGATTACAAGAAAAATCATATCTCGAGTTACTGAAACTCAAAATCAAGATCCGTAAATTTTCCTAAATCTAGACTCATATATCTATTTACTAATTTTTTCTAGGATTTTTGGTTGGGCCAATTAGTACAGTTTATTAGTTCTGAGTCTCCTATTTCGAGGTTCGATTGCTCGACCTCTGTGTATTACAGAATCAGATATCTCTCTATACTAAATTTCAATGACTTAGGTTTGTTTCTCTTAAAACTAGACTCAATAAGGAATCTGTACATGTAAAGAAAAACTTATAATTATTTTTGTAAAATTTATTATAAATTTTTAAATTCAGAACAGGGGATCCAGAAATCATTCTGGCCCTGTTTCACAAAAGTATAAATATCTTATAAAATATAATTTATATGCCTGTTTTGTTCAATCCACATGAAAATAGACTCATTAAGCTTCAATTTCATAACTTACTCATCATTTAGTTCCACTTATACTATTTTTAGTGATTTTTCAAATTCATGTTATTGCTGTAGCAATATTCTGTTTTAAGGCAAGTTTCATCTTTCCATGAATTTTTTTTTGAACTAGATAACCTATTAAACTTCTATGATATCAAACATGATCTAATTAGCCACCACCATGATTTATCAATATCAAACATTTTCTCAACCAAACATGGCCAAATCATAAAATTATTTACACAAAATAGGTACATTGCTATACATGCCATACTTAAGTTTTACAAGCCATTTACCAATAGAAATCCTTCGGATAGTGTGATCGAAACTTCGACCTGTCCTGATTCCCGAGCTGACTTGTTCAAAACTACAATGAATGAAAAGGAGGGAGTAAGCATAAATGCTTAGTAAGTTCATATGCAAAAAACAAGTAACATAACAATACAATTATACCAAATAACCTTAGCATGGAATCACCAAAACATATATCACATTTCTAAACATCATTCATCATCTTACAATTTTATCGTTGTTGTATCTACTTTCAACCCGAGGGTTAAGTACATACCTATCCAAAGTGCCCATTTCACAACACTTACCAAAACATCACTTGCATCTTAAGTGTTCTTCCATTTCATAGAATTTTCACCTGTTGAACACATCGGAATATAACTCGGATACACGGATAATTTGTACATAAGTGCCACATATGTAATCAAGCAATCATGTAATCCGCCCATAAGTGAACTCGGACTCAACTCAACGAGCTCGGGTGTTCGCATCCATAAGTGAACTCGGACTCAACTCAATGAGCTCGGATGCCTAGTTACATCTCACGAACTCGGACTCAACTCAACGAGTTCGGACATTCGCATCCATAAGTGAACTCGGACTCAACTGAATGAGTTCGGATGCTCAACCACCCTAGTGACATGTCACTTGTATCCTAATCTATTCCTAAGGTTCAAACGGGCTTTTTCCCTCGATCTGACATTAGCCGTCTTCCACGGAATATCGGAACCGATACTCGGTAAGAATTCATATTTATCAAGTAGTAAACATAATTTGCATATTACTCAACATTAACCACAAAGCATAATATTTCATGATAAAAAATCAGCATATCATATAATTAACATCAATAACTTAAAAATAACTATTATGCTACATTATTTACACATGAACTTACCTTGGTACCAAAATATAAAGATTTTGCAATTTAGTCCACAATCTTT
Source organism: Gossypium anomalum (assembly GCA_025698475.1). Taxonomy (NCBI): domain Eukaryota; kingdom Viridiplantae; phylum Streptophyta; class Magnoliopsida; order Malvales; family Malvaceae; genus Gossypium; species Gossypium anomalum. Next base: position 70,281,435 of record CM046967.1, read on the forward strand.
TCTTTTCCTCGATCGCAACTTGATTCCCGTTTCTCTTGATCTATAATACCAAATTAATCTTATTTAATACATACATTCATCAAAACAGCATTTAATACGAACTTTGGAAAATTACACTTTTTCCCCTAAACTTTTGCATAATTACACTTTTGCCCCTAGGCTCGGGAATTAAAATTTATCCCTTATTCTTAGGTTTTATGACATGCTGATCATTTTTCCCTTCTATGAAAATATCAAATTCACACTCTAACATGTACTTATGACTATTAGGTATTTTTACCGATTAAGCCCTTTTACTCATTTTCGCTTAAAACCGAGTTGTACAAGTTGTCTAACATAATTTAAAACCCCATTTTCTATCATAAAACACCAAAATACACAAATTTCACCTATGGGTATTTTTCCAAATATAAACCCTAGGTTGAATTATTGCTAGCATAAGCTTAGTCGAGCTTCCGGGATTTTAAAAACGTAAAGAACATTAAAAACGGGGCTTAGAATCACTTACTATGGAGCTTGGAAGCTTGAAACAAACCCTAGCTATGGAGAACCCTTGAAATTTCGGCCTAATGAAGAAGATGGACAAAAATTGGCTTTTAATTTTGTTTTTAATTCATTTTAATAACTAAATGACCAAAATGCCCTTACTACTAAACTTTCAAAAATTCCTTCCATGTCCTAAGTTTGTCCATGAACTTAAAATTGGTCAAATTGCTATTTAAGACCTCCTAATTAATATTTCAATGCAATTTCATACTAAAAACTTCTAGAATGCAAATTTTGCAATTTATTCGATTTAGTCCCTACTTTCAATTTAAACACTTTAGGTATAGAATTTCATCACGAAATTTTCACACAATCATGCAATCATATCATAATCATCAAAATAATTATAAAATAATTATTTCTATCTCGGATTTGTGGTCACAAAACTACCATTCTGATTAAGCCCTAATTCAGGATATTACAACTCTCCCCCCTTTTAAGGATTTTCGTCCTCGAAAATCTTACCGGTAAACAGGTGTGGGTATTGGTTTCTCATAGTTTCTTTAGGTTCCCATGTAGTCTCTTTTACCCCATGCTTTTGCCACAATACTTTCACGAGAGCGACACTTTTATTTTTTAGTTTCTTGACCTCTCGAGCTAAGATCTTAATCGGTTCTTCTTCGTAAGTCATATCCGGTCGTAGTTCAATTTCTGTTGGTGAAATTATATGTGAAGGATCCGAACGATACCGACGTATCATAGATACGTGGAACACATCATCTGATACCTTTAACCGAGTGTTCATAGCTCTCAAAGCAAACAGTAACTTTCTGCTCAAAGCATCAGCAACCACATTCGCTTTTCCCGGATGGTAGTCAATAACAAGCTCATAATCTTTCAATAACTCCAACCATCTACGCTGTTTCAAATTTAAGTCTTTTTGTGACATCAAGTATTTAAGACTTTTGTGATCAGTATATACTCGGCACTTTTCACCATACAAATAATGTCACCAAATCTTCAAAGCAAATACCACCGCAGCCAATTCCAAATCGTGAGTAGGATAATTCCTCTCATGAGATTTTAACTGCCTCGAGGCATAAGCCACCACTTTTCCTTCTTGTATGAGTACACACCCCAAGCCATTTAGAGAAGCATCACTATACACCACAAATTCTTTACCTGATTCGGGTTGTACTAACACTGGTGCTTCAGTTAATAACTTTTTCAATTCTTCGAAACTTTGTTGACATTCTTCCGTCCATTCAAATTTAACATCCTTTCGGAGTAGTCTAGTCATAGGAGCAGCAATTATAGAAAATCCGTTTACAAACCGTCGATAATACCCAGCTAGCCCCAAGAAACTTCTAACTTCAGTTACGTTTTTCGGTTGTTTCCAATCAATAATGGCTGAAATTTTACTAGGATCAACCCGTATACCATCACCTGAAACAGTATGACCCAAAAATCCAACTTCCCGGAGCCAAAATTCACTTTTACTAAACTTAGCATACAACTGTTTATCTCTCAAAGTTTGCAAAACTATCTTCAAATGCTCAGCATGCTCTGTCTCATCTTTTGAATAAATTAAAATATCATCTATAAACACTACAACAAATCTGTCCAAGTATGGCTGAAATATGCGATTCATTAAATCCATAAATATAGCAGGAGCATTTGTCAACCCGAATGGCATAACTAAAAATGCATAATGACCGTACCTTGTTCTAAAAGCAGTTTTAGGCACATCTGACTCTTTTACTCGCAATTTGATAATACCTGATCTCAAGTCAATCTTTGAAAACCATGTCGCTCCTTTTAGCTGGTCAAACAAATCATCAATTCTTGGCAATGGATACTTGTTTTTGATTGTCACCTTGTTTAACTGCCGATAATCAACACATAATCTCATAGAACCATCCTTCTTTTTCACAAATAACACAGGAGCACCCCAAGGTGAAAAACTCGGTCTTACAAAGCCTTTATCAGTCTACTCTTGCAACTGTGACTTTAATTCTTTCAACTCTGTTGGTGCCATTCTATATGGAGCAATCGAGATTGGAGCTGTTCCCGGTATCAAATCAATGCCAAATTCTACTTCCCTGACTGGAGGCAAATCCGGCAATTCTTATGGAAATACGTCCGCAAATTCACACACGACCGGCACTAATTCAACTTTCTTTTCAACTTCTTTTGTATTAATTACATACGCCGAATAAGCTTCATAACCCTTTCTCAAATATCTCTGAGCCGACATCGAAGAAATCACACTAGACAATGCCTCTGATTTATCTGATTCAACCCATAGAGTTTCACCGTTTTCACACTTAAATTCTATAACCTTTTCTTTGCAATTTACTATAGCATCATGCAATGTCAACCAATCCATACCCAAAATAACATCAAATTCATCAAACGGAAACAACATCAAGTCGGCCGGAAAGTAATGACCCCGAATCATTAAAGGACATTTCTTGCATACTTTATTAACTATCACACATTTGCCTAACGGATTCGACACTCTAACCATAAATTACATGTTCTCAACGGTATATTCATACTAGACACCACTTCATGCATACATATGAATGAGTAGAACCGGATCAATCAAAGCAATAACATTAATATCATAAAGAGAAAATGTACCGGTAATCACATCGGGTGAGGAAGCATCTTCACGCTTTTAATAGCATAAGTTCTAGCCGAGCTCTTCCTTCCGAGATCTAATCTGCTTTGCATCTCGGCTACATTCTTATCGCTTGTTTCACTTCCACTTTTCTCGGATATCTTCCCCTCAAGTCTGCACCACTAGCTTTTACATTCTGAAATTTTTCTTTCTCAGCTCTCTCTGGACAGTCTCTAATAAAATGATCCGGAGAACCACATCGAAAACATTCATTTGCTCTGCACGGACCAAAATGATTTCTACCACACCGCTGGCACTTGGGTTTAACAAATCTCAAGCTCCTTACACTGGCTGTAGAAGTATTCTGAGATTTAGGACCCACATTCTGCTTCTTAAAATTTCCATATGATTGCCCAGCTGAAACTTGGGAACGAAGATTCATATTTCTTGACTTTCCGGGTTGCTGTGAAGGTGCCTTATTCATTGGCCTTTTCTTCCAATTTTGTGTCTCAGCCTCTACCTTTCTCTTCTCTTTAAGTAGTTCTTCAGCCTTGCAAGCTCGATCAACCAGTACTACCATTTCTTTCAGTTCAAGGATCCCGACAAATACCTTAATGTCTTCGTTGAGCCCGTCTTCAAATCGTCGGCACATCTTGGCTTCTGTAGGAACATATTCCCTAGCATACTTACTCAATCGAACAAACTCTCTTTCATATTCTGAGACTGTCATATTACCTTGCTTCAGCTCAAGAAACTCTTTACATTTCTGATCAATAAATCTTTCACTAATATATTTCTTCCGAAACTCTTCTTGAAAGAATTCCCAGGTTACCCTCTCTTTCGGTACCACCGAAATTAAAGTCTTCCACCAATTATAAGCTGAATCTCTCAACAAAGATGTAGCACATTTCAAACATTCTTCAGGTGTACAAGACAAATTCATCAAATACCCGGATAGAATTTTCAAGCCAGAACTCTGCTTTCTCTGCATCATCATCAATATTTGCTCTAAATTCTTCAGCCCCTTGTTTACGAATTCTATCAACAGGGTTTCTGTGAAATTTTATCATATCCACTCCTTGAGGCATTAGAGGCATAGGTTGAGGAATTGGAGGAGGTGGGTGAGGTCGTACATTTGGGTTCGTACGAACGAACTCAGTGTACCATGCACTCATCATTTGGAGAAAGGCTTCCCGATCCCTTTCTCCTCCTCCCTGACCAACATGGGGAGGTGGGTTTTCGATCGGTCTTGCCCCTTCAGCCCGGGCTGGCGCATTACTCTCTACTTCATCTGCCACAGCTGGATCGGGATCCATTTACTATATAAAAATCATTTAAAAAGGTCAGAAGTCTTCACACTATCACAATTTATACATATGGCATGTATAGCAAAAATCCGTACATACAACACATTAGTCCGAGAACCGACTGAACCTGCTTTGATACCACCAAATGTAACACCCCCACGCTCGAGAGCGACGCCGGAATCGAGCTTGAGGTGTTACCGAACATAATTTATCAATTTAAGTACTTCGAATCATTTGTTTCTACATTCACAGCTTTCTAGCTATCTGCATCACAGTTACAAGAAAAATCATATCTCAAGTTACGAAACTCAAAATCAAGATCTGTAAATTTTCCCTAAATCTAGACTCATATATCTATTTACTAATATTTTTCTAGAATTTTTGGTTTGGCCAATTAGTACAATTTTTTAGTTAAAGTCTCCCCTGTTTCAGGGTTCGATTACTCTGACCTCTGTGTATTACGAATCAGATATCTCTCTATACAAAATTTCAATAACTATGAGGTTTGTTTATCTTAAAACTAAACTCAATAAGGAATCTTTAAATGTAAATAAAAACTTATAATTATGTTTGTAAAATTTATTATAAATTTTTAAAGTCAGAACAGGGGATCCAGAAATCATTCTGGCCCTGTTTCACAAAAGTTTAAATATCTCATAAAATATAATTTTATGCCTGTTTTGTTCAATCCACATGAAAATAGACTCATTGAGCTTCAATTTCATAACTTATTCATCAATTATTTCCACTTCTACTATTTTTAGTGATTTTTCTAATTCATGTCATTGCTGCAGCAATATTCTGTTTTAAGGCAAGTTTCATCTTTCCATGAATTTTTTTATGAACTAGATAACCTATTAAACTTCTATGATTTGAAACATGATCTAATTAGCCATCACCATGATTTATCAATATCAAACATTTTCTCAACCAAACATGGCCATATCATAAAATTATTTACACAAAATAGGTACATTGCTATACATGCCATACTTAAGTTTTACAAGCCATTTACCAATAGAAATCCTTCGGATAGTGTGATCGAAACTTCGGCCTGTCCCGATTCCTGAGCTGACTTGTTCAAAACTACAATGAATGAAAAGGAGGGAGTAAGCATAAATGCTTAGTAAGTTCATATGCAAAAAACAAGTAACATAACAATACAATTATACCAAATAACCTTAGCATGGCATCACCAAAACATATATCACATTTCTAAACATCATTCATCATCTTACAATTTTATCGTTGTTGTATCTACTTTCAACCCGAGGGTTAAGTACATACCTGTCCAAAGTGCCCATTTCACAACACTTACCAAAACGTCACTTGCATCTTAAGTGTTCTTCCATTTCATAGAATTTTCACCCGTTGAACACATCGGAATATAACTCGGATACACGGATAATTTGCACATAAGTGCCACATATGTAATCAAGCAATCATGTAACCCGCCCATAAGTGAACTCGGACTCAACTCAACGAGCTCGGGCGTTCGCATCCATAAGTGAACTCGGACTCAACTCAACGAGCTCGGATGCCTGGTTACATCTCACGAACTCGGACTCAACTCAACGAGTTCGGACATTCGTATCCATAAGTGAACTCGGACTCAACTCAACGAGCTCGGATGCCTAGTTACATCTCACGAACTCGGACTCAACTCAACGAGTTCGGACATTCGCATCCATAAGTGAACTCGGACTCAACTCAACGAGTTCGGATGCTCAACCATCCTAGTGACATGTCACTTGTATCCTAATCTATTCCTAAGGTTCAAACGGGCTTTTTCCCTCGATCTGACATTAGCCGTCTTCCACGGAATATCGGAACCGATACTCGGTAAGAATTCATATTTATCAAGTAGTAAACATAATTTGCATATTACTCAACATTAACCACAAAGCATAATATTTCATGATAAAAAATCAGCATATCATATAATTAACATCAATAAATTAAAAATAACAATTATGCTACATTATTTACACATGAACTTACCTTGGTACCAAAATATAAAGATTTTGCAATTTAGTCCACAATCTTTTCTTTTCCTCGATCGCGACTTGATTCCCGTTTCTCTTGATCTATAATACCAAATTAATCTTATTTAATACATAAATTCATCAAAACAGCATTTAATACGAACTTTGGAAAATTACACTTTTGCCCCTAAACTTTTGCATAATTACACTTTTGCCCCTAGGCTCGGGAATTAAACTTTATCCCTTATTCTTAGGTTTTATGACATGCTGATCATTTTTCCCTTCTATGACAATATAAAATTCACACTCTAACATGTACTTATGACTATTAGGTATTTTTACCGATTAAGCCCTTTTTCTCGTTTTCGCTTAAAACCGAGTAGTACAAGTTGTCTAACATAATTTAAAACCCTATTTTCTATCATAAAACACCAAAATACACAAATTTCACCTATGGGTATTTTTCCAAATATAAACCCTAGGTTGAATTATTGCTAGCATAAGCTTAATCGAGCTTCCGGGATTCCAAAAACGTAAAGAACATTAAAAACGGGGCTTAGAATCACTTACTATGGAGCTTGGAAGCTTGAAACAAACCCTAGCTATGGAGAACCCTTGAAATTTCGGCCTAATGAAGAAGATGAACAAAAATTGGCTTTTAATTTTGTTTTTAATTCATTTTAATAACTAAATGACCAAAATGCCCTTACTACTAAACTTTCAAAAATTCCTTCCATGTCCTAATTTTGTCCATGAACTTAAAATTGGTCAAATTGCTATTTAAGACCTCCTAATTAATATTTCAATGCAATTTCATACTAAAAACTTCTAGAATGCAAATTTTGCAACTTATTCAATTTAGTCCCTACTTTCAATTTAAACACTTTAGGCATAGAATTTCGTCACGAAATTTTCACACAATCATGCAATCATATCATAATCATCAAAATAATTATAAAATAATTATTTCTATCTCAGATTTGTAGTCACGAAACCACCATACTGATTAAGCCCTAATTCAGGATATTACATCCGTGGCCACTCTGAATCCCCTCCGGCTCCAAGTCCCCAAATCAAGGCTCACCTATAAAGATAAGAAAGAAAGGGAGTGAGTTTGGAAAATCAATGTGCAACAAGCCCCTTTCAGAGCCCAAAACAATATCAGCCTGCTGGGCCTAAGCCCAAATCCAATCTCAACAAATACTGGGCCGAAGCCTTTTCATATTTTATATTTCATAGTACTGGGCCACAGCCTTAACTGTAACGGTATGGCCCGTAGGCCCGTTTCAATGTCACCTATAATGTCAATAGAAGAGTGAATGCAAGCCCAGTTGGGGAGACTACTCAACCCACCATCCGCTACTCTCCACCCGTACCAACCAACACACCATGTGGGGATTAACTCGACCCACCTCGCTATAACTCTCCACTGGCAGCATAGCTGCTTTATCATATAACTGGAGGCCTAGCCTCTTTTAATAACTGGGGAAAAACCCTTTTAATAACTGGGGCATAAGCCCTTTTAATAACTGGGGCATAAGCCCTTTTAATAACTGGGGCATAAGCCCTTTTAATAACTGGGGCATAAGCCCTTTTACACTTCCTCCATCCATATAAAAACCCAACCCAATGCATTTATGAATACATCATGTGCATATCATACATGTTATGTGCATATCATACATACCATGTTTCTCAAAATCCCATGTACTAAATTCATATTTAACCCTAGGGGTATAATGGTCATTTTTACCTAGGGGCAAAACGATCATTTTCATATTATAAGGGTAATTCTGTAATTTTACCAAATATCAGGGTTTCCATGTTCATTAACAGTTACTAACAATTCATGGGTACAAATAGTGATTCTGGTCCATTTTTAGCGAAATTGAATTATTGGGCCTAAAAACCCTTAATGGGCCCTACTTAGCCAATTTCGTCATCTAGGCCCATTTAGCCTATATTCCATAACGGTTTTATCAGTCTCGATGTGCAATTTAACCAGTTTCCATATTCTACCAATTTTACCCAAATGGCCCTGAAAGCCTAATGGGCCCCACTTCGGCCCCTTGAGGCCCAACTTATCGAGAACGCAAAAAATCACATTCTTACCATTTCCATTGTTCCCAATCATCATCTCATCGATTCTAACTAACTAGTGAGCGTTCGCTTGCTCACAAGTCCTCGAAATGCTAGAATTTCGGCATTTCGGCTTTTCGGCATTTATCGCTTTAAGCTATGAAAAAGGGTTCGTTACACACCTGTTTTGTGACGTTCGGTAACAAAGTCTCCCACGACAACCTACAATTAATCACTATCATTCTTAGTTTACAGTTCATGCTTAATCAAACCCAACATCCACCTTACCATATTCGGCCAAAGAACCCCTAATAGCCATAGATCACTTACCTTCGCAAGGTCCGATGATCCGATCCAAGTTTATCCAAACCGATACTCCAAGCCTTGCTTCTCCTCCAAAATTGTCTATATCACCAACATACATTCACAATCAAATCCGTCAACCACACAGTCCAAGTCAGTCACTTGCCCACAAGGGAAAAACAGTCATTTAACACCCTAAGGGCAAAATGGTAATTTTACCCACAAGGGCACAGGGGTATTTTAGTAATTCTAACCTACAGGGGTATTTCGGTAACTCTACAAACCAGGGGTATTTTGGTAATTTTAAAAATCAAGGGTATTTTGGTAATTTTGCAAATCGAGGGTAAAACGGTAATTCTGTAAATCGGGGGTACTTTGGTAATTTTACAAGTCGAGGGTATTTCAGTAATTTGGTGAACTAAAGTATTCTAAACAAGGATAACAATACGAATGGGACTAAAGCCCTCTCTCGGCCCGCTCGTGTGGCCCTTTTAGCCCAAATCTAGCCACAGATACGAGATTCACCTAGCCTAGTCCAATATTTACTACACAATCAAACAACTTATCCAATTGGGCCCGTAGGCCCATTGGCCCACATGGCCCCTTTCGGCCCATCGCGGCCCGAAGTAGCCATCCTACAGCTAGAGTAGTGAGAAATACACACCTGATAGGAGGCTGGAGTTAATCCACGCTCCGAGCACTCTTAGCTGACGCCCAACCCAAACGAGCACGCCATAAAGCGAAAGGGATCAGCCAAGAAAGGTACCTTTACTCTCCTCATGGTTCTCTCTATTTAAAGCCAGCTTCACATCCACTCTTATGTTAGCTTCCCGATGTGGGATCCCTCCATCATCAGAGTTTAAATTCAACACCAACTCTTGCCGCCCCCTGAGAGCAAAATAAATGCTCTTTGCTTGCCATGAGTTTCGAACCCTGGACCTCCTTACCAACTCCATGACGCCACCTTCCTGCCTCTTATGTGGCGCTACTTTGCCACTAGACCACAAGGCTTTTTGTGTCACAACTTCTCCAACAATATTCTTAAGGCCTACCTACTACACCCAGGGTTTGATTCACCTTAAACCAAAATTTTTGCTAGAGTCCAGGTTTGAACCCAAGACTTCTCCAACACTTCTCAGCACACTTAACCACTAAAACAAGCCTTCATTAATGAAATTTACATACACAACGAAATATTATAAACTGCCTTCAACCGCTCCCATGCTCAAGGCCCAAAACTTCTAGGCCCAAATTCAGGGTGTTACAACTCTACCTCCCTTAAAAAAATTTCGTCCTCGAAATTTCCATCTAACAGGGTAGTCATGTAACTTTTACCCACTACGCTGCCGCTGCGCACTCTGATCCTACTATCACTATCACACTTCAACTAGAACTTAAAACATCTCATACATACAACACTTATTCACTGAAAGCAGACACATTTGGGGCTACTCCAAATACACCCTTAAAAACCTCTGCTCCATTTGCCCGGAGTCGCTCAAAGATGGATCCTCTATTCACTGTCCTGGTGCTAGCTCCAGTAACTCTTTCTAAAACCCTTAACATGGCTTGGGACAAAGCATCATCCCCCGCAGCCTGATTATAAGACCCAGTCTCTATTGCCTGTGGCACGGATGCCTCATCAGCTGGCCTATGCCCTGAGGATGAAGATTCAGCTTGCACCCTTCCGCGACCACGTCCGCGACCTTGTCCACGTGTTCCTCTTGTACTCATATCGACTTATCTGATTACAAATTTTATGATATTAGTATAATTGTTTATTCCGAGATGTCTTATGGAAACAGTTCAAGGATTGTTTTCGCATCGTCGTAGCCTAGCTACAGTCTCGGTATTCTAGAGTTTTACAGCTCTACCCTATCTAAGTATCATAGTAGGGTCTCAGTTCTATTCATAGCATCACATCATTATCACATAATGTAAAGAGAATGTACTTACAGACTTGGTGCCGGGGATTCTTTATCAGATCATTTAAAACTCAAAAACCATGTTTTTGATCACTGAAAATAGAGAAAAAAAAATTTTTGATTTGAAAACACCTTTATTTTGAAACTCTTAATTTTAACCCCGTTTAAAAACAGAAAAACTTGAACCATTTTAACATATATACCTTGTAAAACATCTTTGAAAAAACTTCCCAATACCATTTCCAAAAATACCCTTCTTGGGCCAAAGTTTTTGAAAAAAAATTTCAGACCCGATCCACAGTCGTATTGTTGCAACTTGGGTCTGATACCACTAAATGTAACACCCCAAACCCGGCCTGGACGTTATGGCCGAATCTGACGTGTCACACGCAGTTTAAAAATTTGTGTTTTGTTTTATTATCTAAAAATCGACTATTGATGGGCTAACCAGAGTGAATGGAGGCTGGGCACCAAGTAGGTATCCGAAACAGATGAGGTAAGCCATAAAGGCTGCTTAAGTACCAAGCTCTTGATTGGATCCAATCCTAGACATGCCTACCACCATTGCCACACTTTGGTAAATGAGTTGAAGTTAATTTAAGTAGTTATCTTTGTTATTCCAATTATGTGTGTCGTGGTGTTATTTTGAAAACAAGTATCATTTGGAAAATGCATCCTGAGACTAGCCCAATTATTATCAACTACTTTAAATAAAATAATCCCAGAAAAGAAAAGAAATAAAGTTAAAGTTAAAATGGCCTTATTACAACCCATAAATAGATAATAAATAAAGTAAACTTAGTGAAAACCAAATACTTATTCAAAAGCCCAAAACCAATCTCCGTGGCCACTCTGAATCCCCTCTGGCTCCAAGTCCCTAAATCAAGGCTCACCTGTAAAGATAAGAAAGAAAGGGGGTGAGTTTGGAAACTCATGTGCAACAAGCCCCTTCGAGAGCCCAAAACAATATTAGCTCTTGGGCTAAGCCCAAATCCAATCTCAACAAATCTTTGGGCAAAGCCTTTTCATATTTCATATTTCATAGTATCTTGGGCCGTAGCCTTAATCAGAATTCAGTATAGCCCGTAGGCCCATTTCAATGTCACCTATAATGTCAATGCAAGAGTGAATGCAAGCCCAGTTGGGGAGACTACTCAACCCACCATCCGCTACTCTCCACCCGTACCAACCAACACACCATGTGGGGATTAACTCGACCCACCCCGCCATAACTCTCCACTGGCAGCATAGCTGCTTTATCATATAACTGGAGGCCTAGCCTCTTTTAATAACTGGGGCAAAGCCCTTTTAATAACTGGGGCATAAGCCCTTTTAATAACTGGGGCATAAGCCCTTTTACACTTCCTCTATCCATATAAAAACCCAACCCAATGCATTTATGAATACATCATGTGCATATCATACATGTTATGTGCATATCATACATACCATGTTTATCAAAAGCCCATGTACTAAATTCATATTTAACCCTAGGGGTATAATGGTCATTTTTACCTAGGGGCAAAACGGTCATTTTCATATTATAAGGGTAATTCTGTAATTTTACCAAATATCAGGGTTTCCATGTTCATTAACGGTTACTAACAATTCATGGGTGCAAACAGTGATTCTGGTCCATTTTTAGCGAAATCGAATTATTGGGCCTAAAAACCCTTAATGGGCCCTACTTAGCCAATTTCGTCATCTAGGCCCATTTAGCCTATATTCCATAACGGTTTTATCAGTATCGATGCGTAATTTAACCAGTTTCTATATTCTACCAATTTTACCCAAATGGCCCCGAAAGCCCAATGGGCCCCACTTCGGCCCCTCGAGGCCCAACTTACCGAGAATGCCAAAAATCACATTCTTACCGTTTCCATTGTTCCTGATCATCATCTCATTGATTCTAACTAACTAGTAAGCGTTCGCTTGCTCACAAGTCCTCGAAATGCCAGAATTTCGGCATTTTGGCTTTTCGGCATTTATCGCTTTAAGCTATGAAAAAGGGTTCGTTACACACCTATTTTGTGACGTTCGGTATCAAAGTCTCCCACGACAACCTACAATTAATCACCATCATTCTTAGTTTACAGTTCATGCTTAATCAAACCCAACATCCACCTTACCATATTCGGTCAAAGAACCCCTAATAGCCATAGATCACTTACCTTCGCAAGGTCCGATGATCCAATTCAAGTTTATCCAAACCGATACTCCAAGCCTTACTGCTCCTCCAAAATTGTCTATATCACCAACATACATTCACAATCAAATCCACAACCACACAAATTCAAGTCACCACTTGCCCACAAGGGCAAAACAGTCATTTAACACCCTAAGGGCAAAATGGTAATTTTACCCACAAGGGTATCTCGGTAATTCTACCCTACAGGGGTATTTCGGTAACTCTACAAACCAGGGGTATTTTGGTAATTTTAAAAACTAGGGGTATTTTGCAAATCGAGGGTAAAACGGTAATTCTGTAAATCGGGGGTACTTTGGTAATTTTACAAGTCGAGGGTATTTCAGTAATTTGGTGAACTAAAGTATTCTAAACAAGGATAACAATACGAATGGGACTAAAGCCCTCTCTCGGCCCGCTCGTGTGGCCCTTTTAGCCCAAATCTAGCCACAGATACGAGATTCACCTAGCCTAGTCCAATATTTACTACACAATCAAACAACTTATCCAATTGGGCCCGTAGGCCCATTGGCCCACATGGCCCCTTTCGACCCATCGCGGCCCGAAGTAGCCATCCTACAGCTAGAGTAGTGAGAAATACACACCTGATAGGAGACTGGAGTTAATCCACGCTCCGAGCACTCTTAGCCGACGCCCAACCCAAACGAGCACGCCATAAAGCGAAAGGGATCAGCCAAGAAAGGTACCTTTACTCTCCTCATGGTTCTCTCTATTTAAAGCCAACTTCACATCCACTCTTATGTTAGCTTCCTGATGTGGGATCCCTCCATCATCAGATTTTAAATTCAACACCAACTCTTGCCGCCCCCTGATAGCAAAATAAATGCTCTTTGCTTGCCATGAGTTTCGAACTCTGGACCTCCTTGCCAACTCCATGACGCCACCTTCCTGCCTCTTATGTGGCGCTACTTTGCCACTATACCACAAGGCTTTTTGTGTCACAACTTCTCCAACAATATTCTTAAGGCCTACCTACTACACCCAGGGTTTGATTCACCTTAAACTAAAATTTTTGCTAGAGTCTAGGTTTGAACCCAAGACTTCTCCAACACTTCTCAGCACACTTAACCACTAAAACAAGCCTTCATTAATGAAATTTACATACACAACGAAATATTATAAACTGCCTTCAACCGCTCCCATGCTCAAGGCCCAAACTTCTAGGCCCAAATTCAGGGTGTTACAACATTATCCTCCAAGGTTTTCAAATTAGAAAATTTGGGAAAATCCTTAGTTGTGGTAAGCTAAAGTAGTGGAGTAGGGAATTGGGGCCAAACCACTATAAATCCTTGTGTTCTTTCTTGCACAATTTTTATTGCTTCCACCACAACATCTCAAAGGCTAATTCAACTTCTCTATCAGTGTTCTCGAGTTGATCCTTCCGAGCTAACAAAAATCATCTCACACATTAAACAACAAAATCATCCACAACATTGTTAAAAAAAATCTACAAAAAGATCATACTTTACTAAATATATAAAATGGATGTTTACAAAAAAACATACATAAAGTTGTGTTCGTGAAACTTTTAGAGATTTTGTCTTATTTTTCTTTAGTTTATTTGTTATATAAATTCTTTAATATTTAATATTTAATAGTTTTTCTACTTTAAAATTTGTTATAAAAAATAGGAAGAGTATTAGGTATACTGGCAATGTTTTTTTTTTTATTCTACCAGTAACTTTAAAAAATTGACAATGCCTCTTTTATTTAAATATCTATTTTTTAAAAATATTTTACTATACCTTTATACGACACTTGTTAACCCCTAACCCTACGTGTGGAGTCTAAAAACTCCACTGACAGTGTACCAAATATTTTCCCAGAAAAATTAATTATATATATTATAATATAATTCATGCACCAGCCGGTGCAACCGAATTGGGTAGAACAAGCCAATGCAATCAATATGTGTTGGATCTAGTGCCCTAATTATAGTATTTTTGTTTGTAAACTTGTAAACTTGCATTTTTTTCAAACAGATTTATTTAATAAAATTATTCATGAATTACATTAATACCCTTTGTATATTGTCCTCAATGGTTTTTGCATGCAAAGAAAATGGAAACAAATATTAGGTCACCGATTATCTAATGTTTAACTAATACTAAGTGATATTACGTGGTCGGATCGTAATACGGAAAGACAACTTATATTAGTAGATGAACCTAAACATATTCTTAGTTTAATTGGAAATGAGAAAAATGGTTGAAAGGCTAATATATTGTCTATCAAGTCCAATTTGGAAGATGCTTTGTCTTGAGCATTAGAGAGGATGACTTCCAGAAGATGAAGACATAGATGTGACTGATTGAACAGAGAGTACAACGACAGGACCTAAGTAGAATAGATCTTGAATCCATTTATGGATTTATTCACTTGTGACGTTCATAATGTGGCATACCTTAATCCTGAATAAATGATGGACTATGTATGCATGACTCATATACTTTGATGTAAGTAAAAGTCTGAGTTCAAATAGATAAGTAGCTGAAAGCTGATGCGCTAGGTATACGACTTTGCAGTATGTAGCATCATTCACAATAGTGGAATTCATAGCCCAAGACACGGGTAACTGATATCCTCACATTGGCAGTACATGATATATGAAAAGTAAATGTGGCCACGGGTCATTTATCTTTTTACTATTTGATTGTAATTGACTTTTCATGAAGAAATGTGTAATAGTTACTATGAAACAAAATAGTATCATATTGGGAGAATGGATTTATCCTAAAAAGATTAAGGATATCATATGAGGGTAACACACCTTTGACAAGGTCATTAGATGAACACTGATTGAGTAGCTTTCGTAATGGTATGTTATTAAAAAAAGCTCAGAAGCTCAGTCTTGATACTATAGTGGAATGACTTCGTGGCTAAATGAGTTTATAATTAATAGGCAAAATGTTGGAACTTAATTATAAATAATTTAAGCCCTACTCATATATGTCCACTCGGTCCATCTGTTAGCTCATTGAAACCATAAATGAATTGCATATTAAATCAAATGAACAAAAATATATAAAAATGATAAAGTTAGAGAAATACGTTACATTCGAAAATGAATGTGGTTTTCATTAAGTATGGAAATGACTTGAGAATTAATTTAAGTTATTCAAATTATTATTCAATTAGATAATTGAACTTCAAAAATTGAATTAAACTAATTGGTCATGGTGAATCCGTTGAATATAGAAATTAAATATATTTTTCTTGTAGATTCTTTTATGGTAAAGTTGTCATCACTTAAACAAAATTAGAATTGAGTTGAGAAAATTATTTAATTAGAAAATTAATTTATTTAAATTAATAAATAATATTTATTTTGGGAAATAGAAAAACATGTATAGGGTTGGATTAAATTATAAAATGTTTGGTTAAATGTCTAGGAAGCACATATAATTGGACTCGATACAGAAAAGGCCTCAAACTCCTCATATTAAGCATGAGGGGCAGCAACCCTAGTATTATTAATTAGGGTTAGTCGCCCTTCTTTCCTAGTTCAACTAGGAGATCAGTTTTTCTATTAAATCAGTATTATTTGTATTCTACTAATTTAACTAGGTTTCACTTCCTCTCCCTATAAATAGATGGCACTGGTAGGGCAAAAACATACAACAAGATATATACAACTTTGAAATGTTGTTTATTCGACCCGAAAATAATTAAAATTTATTTCTAAGTATAAATTCTATTTTTCGGAAATAACAATTTTATTGGTTTCTATAAGAGAGAGATTTATTTTCTACGGAAAGTAAGGCAATTATTTATAGTTTTGTGTTTGATTCGAAATTGTTCGAGTCCACACTTGAAGTGATTAGTGGTACGAGAATGACGGAGAATGTCATTTGGTTAAAAGTCGAGAACGTCTAGGATCTGTCTCCCTCAAACCACACGTATTTTTTCAGGAAAAGTGTCACATCTCAGTATAATCGGGGTTAGTGAATTAGAAATTGTATTTAGGTTAGATAATTAAATAATTAAGGATAGTTAAATAAGATATTAAAATAACTAGAATTTGAATTTTAGGTTAAAAAATTAAAATTAAGTGTTCAAGAATTAATTTGGTTAAAAAGGATTTTAAAAATGAGATTTGATTTGAAAAGAATTTTGAAATTGGCTTTAATTGAAAACCAAGGGCCAATTTGGAAAAGGAAGAAAACTGTAAGTGGTCAAAGGGGCAAATGCCTAATTTTTTAAAACCTAGTTGGCTATTTAAAACCACCCACGTTTTTTCCCTCTCATTCTTCATCTCTTCAAAAATTTTGCCAAACATCAATTTTTGTTTTTCTACCGAAATTAGTTCATCTTTTTTATTTCTAAGCTTTTCAAACACAAAATATCCTTTCAATTTCAAAGAATCCTTATGATTTCATCCTCAATTTCTCTAAAGTTCTTGACATGTTCAAACTCAAATTTGCTTTATAGCTCATTGATTTTGTAAAATTGAGGTAACTTTTGACTTTTTCATTATTAAACTAAGCGTGTTAGCTTTTTAAATTGAGTTTTAATCAATTAATTCATGATTTCAATATATCCTTTGATTTTAAGTTGATTTCAAGATTGAAAATGGTGGATCCCATTTTATTGAGTTAAAGTATTGTTTCAAAGCTCATTTCAATTTATTTTGATTCTATTAGAAGGTTTTTAATCCTAAGTTAACAAATCTTTAAGTAATTTTGATAGATTTGAATAATCTCTTCACTTTATAACTCTTTTGGCTTAATTTTTTGAAAAAATGAGATCCACAAAATTTGACTAAATTGAAGGTTTAAATATGTAATTATATCATATTTAGGAATATTAGGATCAAAATTAAGGTTTCTAAATAAAATTGAGTGGTGAAATCGTATTTTCGACAAAACTAGCTAAGTTTTTGGTATAAAGATCTAGATGCTTTGATTTTTAATTTTAGAGTGATTTAATCTTATTTGCTACTATTTGTAATGCCTTTGTATTGTGTTTGATGTGTATGTAAAGTGTCAACTCATTTGGCAGCCTCAACAAGCAAGGACAAAGGCAAACAAAAGCTCATTTTAGCTTGTTGTGGAAGCTAATTGCTAAGGTGATTGATCTTGTGTGCTATAGTTAATGCACAAAATCGTGAGTTAAAGGGGACTTAGGTGATCAAATTGTAATAGCCTAAATTTTCAGTGGAGTCAGAACAGTGATTTGAGATCACTAAATCCGACAAATAAGTAGAAAATATTATTAATTTAGTGAATATAAGTTAAATGTGAAGTTAGGAAAATTGATGAATTAAGGGCAAATTTGGAATATTACAAAATTTACTTAATAAAGCTAGGACTAAAGTGGAATTATCTAAATTTCTCTTTATTTTTCTGCATTCTCATTAGAAAAAACACCATAGAAGGGTTTTCTTAAGCTGGTTTTTCATATTTTTACTGCAAGTAAGTTCAATTCTTGATTATTTCTTGAATTTTTTGTGTTTTTATGACTTTTACAACTAGGTCCACTTGTTGAATTCATTAGTTTTTTATTCTATGAAAGAAATTGGAAGTTGCTATGAATATGTGCTAGAAGTATATGATGATTTAGCATGGAATTAGAGTTTTAAATTGTTTATATACTGATTTTATTGAAAGAATTGAATAGAAAGTGAATGTTTGGGGACCTAATGATGAAAGAGTTTGAAGTTAAGGTTTTATGTGGAAATTTAGAATTTTAATAGTTTTGAAATAACTTATAATGTCTAGGTAAAGTATTAATTGAGAAAAATCAGCTCAATTGAGAGGCTAATTGAGTAGGGACGAAATTGTTATTTATTAAAAGCTTAGGGGAAAAATGGTAATAAATAGCTTGCACTAAAACAATTTTGGACAGCAGCAGTAGACTAACTTTTAAAAATCACCATAAATTTTAGAAATTGAATTAGAAGATGAAAAAAATATGAAATTAAAGCTTATTGAGTCTAGTTTCTCATAGAAGAAACGGTGTAAGCAAAAGATTTGTAAATCATGAGATATAATGAATTTTGTGAGACAAGGTTAGAATGAATTCGGGTTCCCCTGTTCTAACTTTGAAAAATCATAAAAAATTGAATAAAAATAATTAGGGGCTTAAATTTATATTTATAGAATCCTGAATGAGTTTATTTTCAATAGAAACAAATTGGAACATATCTGAATTCCGTACGAGGAGATAATTAATTTTTAGTGAAGAAGGGTCGGAACGGTCAGATAGTAGAATAGGGGTGACTTTAAAGAATAAAATGTACTTATTGGCTAAACCAAAAATTCTGAAAATTTTACGATAAGAAGATATTGAGTCTAGTTTTAGGGAAATTAGCAGATCCTAATTTGGAGTTCTGTAGCTCAAGATAAAAATAATTTAGTGACTATGACACGGATGGACAACATTGAATATACATAGGTAAATAGTGAAATTGCAGATAATGTTACTTATAAGCGGGTTATAAACATTAAGGATGTGAAATAGAATGAATGTGAAGTCAATATTGATACGTGAAAAATTTTATATTATAGATCAAGAAATCAAGGATAAACGAGGAAAATAGAAAATTCCGGAATAGTTCCAGAAATCTCTACAACTACTGCAAATTGTTCCGGGTAAGTTCGTATGGTTAAATTATTAAATTTCAATGTTATTTTATGAATGGTGATTAATATTTATGTATGTTAATTTTTGAAAATAATTAAATTATGTACAAAATTTACAAAATTGAACTGAGTATTTCGGAAGAACGGAACTCAGGAAATGAGTACGATCGTTCGGTGAAAAAGATGAATTGACGGTATGAATTGACGGTAAATTACCCAAGTAAATCGAGATTCAACATTTGTTGCGAATTCTCGTGTTTTCTTTCTGTTTAGCTCTTACGAGCTTCCGTTAACTCATATGAGTTTTAGTTAACCTTTTTGGGTTTCGATTCACTCGATGAGCTTGATTAGCTTTCTCTGCTTCCGTTTAGCACTTACGTGCTTCAGTTAGCCTTCGGGCTTCCGTTTAGCACTTATGTGCTTCAGTTAGCTCTCGGGCTTCCATTTAGCACTTATGTGCTTCAGTTAGCCCTCGAGCTTCCGTTTAGCACTTATGTGCTTCAGTTAGCCTTCGGGCTTCCGTTTAGCACTTATGTGCTTCAGTTAGACTTCGGGCTTTAAATCACGATGTACTCAAATCCGTAAGTTGTTCCTTAAATGGACAAGTTGGTAACTCGTAATTGTAACGTGTGGAAAAAGAAATGTAAGTAATGTTATCATTATTATTATTGATCTCAATTAAGTAAATTATTTTTAAAATGAGATTATGACTTACAGGATGAAAGTAACTTACTTGAAATGTCCATATGATTTGAATTTTGGAAAACTAATATTTGGTAAGATTTATGGTTAAAACCGACGAACTTACTAAGCTCTAGTCAGCTTACTTGTAATGTTTACTGCTCTTTGTAGATTAACGAGAGGGTTAAAGGATCGGATCATCACGCTCAAGTCGCACTATCTTGATTTTTCGATAGATTTTGTTATAAACACTTTAAATGGTTTATATGGCATGTATAGGAGCTTATATGACTATGTTTTGTATCAACTCATGAATATATTAGTTAAGTTAATATAAGTTGATATATGATATGAATGGAAATTAACTAAAATGTTTAAATACTACTTGAAAGTATGAATGGATATAATATTAGATAAAATAAGGATTAGTGATATTGTTATGAAACGAATGTGATTTGGATGAAGATTGTATTTGTTGAGTTGTTGTTGTGTGATCGTCGATTTTCCGTGTATAAGTTTTATAAATTTGTAATGACTCACTCTTGAAACTAACTAAGATCACGACGTAGGAAAGTATACCTATCGAATAGTAGTATAGCTTTAGCAAGACCGGATTGTCGAACCCAAAGGACTATGAGTACTAGTAATGACCGTCTTTTTATTATCTAGCCAAATAAAAGAGGATTGTTTTAACTAACCAATTAAACTAAGAGCTTGCAGAAAATAGAAATTGGGAAATTACTGTTGTGGAAAACGATTGATTGAGACAATACCTAAGGAAAAATCCACCTAGACTCTTACTTGTTATTCGCCCGACAGACGATTTATTTATTAATTCAACTTGTTCCGTAGAAATCCCTAATGTATATTATTATCCCTTTCGAGACTAACAACGTCTAATCCCT
The DNA here is from genome assembly GCA_025698475.1 of Gossypium anomalum. Taxonomy (NCBI): domain Eukaryota; kingdom Viridiplantae; phylum Streptophyta; class Magnoliopsida; order Malvales; family Malvaceae; genus Gossypium; species Gossypium anomalum. The sequence continues at coordinate 70,302,522 of CM046967.1, forward strand.
AGGTTGAATAACCGAGAGTTATCTCTAATTAACACCCTCAGGATCTCTAATTAACACCCTCAGGTTGCATTAACTTGATCTATAGATTCCCTTATTAGGTTTTACCCTAATCCGGAAAAATCTTGTCACCCTATCTCTAGGCGCGCAATCAACTCCGCTTAATTACGACAAAGTTACTCTTAGTCAGGGTCTATTCCTCCTCCAACTAAGAGTAGTAACTTGAAGTGATATCCTGAAATACCAAAACAAGGATTAAGAACACGTAATTAAGAACAAGTTAAATATTTATCATACGATTCAGAAATAATAACAAGGTTTAGTCATAGGTTTCATCCCCCTTAGGTATTTAGGGGTTTAGTTCATAACTAAACAAGAACACATATCAGAATAATAAAAATTACAAAACATAAAGAAAACCCAAAACTCCTGAAGGGGAGGTTGAAGAGAGATTTTCAGTCTTGATGGTGGCTCCGGCTTCTAAAATGGATCAATCGGCTTCCTCGGAGTAATTCCTTACTCCCTATTCTTCGTCTTCATTTTCTTCCTCTTTTGGAGTGTATTTATAGGCTGTGGAATGCCTAAGAAGCCCTAAAATTTGGCCTTTTTCGAATGAAGCTTAACTAGGGTTCGGCAGGGACACGCCCATGTGGCATGGCCGTGTGCGATTACTTCAGGCCGTGTTCGAGCCTGTTAGATTGGCACGGGCGTGTGAATCTTGCTTCAATTCTTCCTGATTGACATGGCCGTGTGATCTGCCCGTGTGAGGAGGTCCAGGCCGTGTTGATTTCGTGCTTTGGCCATTTTCTCCGTTTTTGGCCCGTTTCTCATTCATTTCGCACTCCTATGCTTACCTAATGAGAAAACATGAAATTAAGGCATTAAGAGCATCGAATTCACCAAATCTAAGGAGAAATCATTCATAAAATGTGTTAAGCATGGGTTATAAATATGTATAAATTACGGTTTATCATTGTGTTGAATTGGTTGCAAATTTAAAATTTGCATGGAAGGTTAGATGTTTCTAAAAGGGTTATATTGAAATTTTTTAAATAATAATAATTATATTACGAAAAATTTTCGGAGTACTTGAATAAGTCCCTGTTCATTTATAATACGTGACTTAAGCCTCGAGGGTTCATAAAAGAGATTTAACGATTTAATTTTAATTGTAAATTAACCAATATGTTCGGTAACATCTCGTAACCCTATTCTGGCGATGGTTTGGGATTAGGGGGTGTTACACAAATCATCTAATCTAATTCCTTGAAGTAAGTGTTCCTACTTTATCTTTGTTAATCTATAAACAAGCTTACTTGTGTTATATTAAGCTAAAGTGTGTGATGTGCATATATGTATTGGATATATGGTTGAATATGCCTTTTGGATAGCTGGTATTATGCACATATCTCTGATATGAAAGTAAATTTGGCTCAATGAGCAAAGTGTTGGCACTTGTAGTGCAATATGTGAACATGTGTAAGTGTTTGGCCATGGTAAAGCATGATATGTGTAGTGTGCATAAACCAGAAAATAAATGTGTGAAATGGATATGTTGGCCTTGTGAACCTTTGAAAACATTGGATATAGTTGGAATGCCATAGGATTTGAGTACTCATTTATATGTTTTGTTATTTGGACATGTGGAGGGATAAGGGAATGTACAGCATTGCTCCATTCATGGGACAAGTTGGTGTGTTGGAGAGTGTTAGCTTTATGCTACACTTACTTGGGACATGTAGACTCGTTTGAGTCATGGTGTGATAGAGATTCTAGTATCCAATAAGAGCCATTGTTATGCATTTTCATTTTCACAAGTTACCAATGTATCAAATGATATGATTTTTGATGATGCTATGTCATAAGTTTATTGAGCATGCTTGCTTTAACTCTTGTGTAACACCCCTAACCTATATCCATCGTCGGAATCGGGTTACAGAGCATTATTGAAATTTATAGATCAAACAGGTAGAAATTTCAAGCATTTCATATAATATAATATTCAGATTAGAAACCAATCAATTTCATACATACTATCCCTTATTCGAGCCATTGAGGCCCAAAATATGCGTTAGAAATAAGTTGGGACTAATTCAAAAACTAAGAAAAATTTTCAAAGCTGTAGGGTTCACACGGCCGTGTGGGTATTCGAAATAGGGACACACGGTCGTATCCCAGCTCGTGTTTATACCTATGTAACTCTCTAACTTGGGTCATACGGCCAAGCTACATGCCCGTGTGCCAGGCCATGTGCCCTTTTGAAATGGTCTCGTATGCTCGTGTACTAGCCGTATGGACTCGAAATGAACCTTAAACAACAAATTTACCATTCCTTGCAAGCTTGGACAACAAGCAACTCAAAAATCATTCATTTAACCGATTCAAAATACGATCAAACACATCCAAATTATATCAAAAAAATCATCCTAGGTGTCTAACCAATGTACCCTCATTGGTACCTCATTTATATCATCAAAACATATCATCAAAGCATCATTCAAATCCAAATTATAAACTTACCAAATTCAATCCATTTTTCCTAGTTTATAAGCATTTAAACACTAACTTAAATTCACACGCACATATCTAGATTTGGTTCAACTTATCATGCCATAATATGGCTTCAAAAACAAATACATGTTTATATATATATACCAAACCAATAATAAACTTATAACCTTTTTTACAATCAATCCACAAAATAACTATTATTTAGACACCCTATGTATATGCCAACACAAAAGATATACATCGCCACATTTGAGTTTGGGATCGTCGTTAGATGCTGAATCAATGATCAAATTAAGTACCTAACCTGCACACGAAAAATAAAATCGTACACTGAGTATAAACTCAGTGGTATTTCTATAATCTGAATAATTAAAGATAAGATAATATAACATGCACATATTAATTATAAGCACAATTGAATATTTAAAACCACATTTATTCATACAATGGCATTAGTTGTCCAATAATCAATTCATAAATACATCATTATATACTATACTCAATTTTCATCACTTGCTATATAATAGCTTTCCATAATTTGTTCCACATTTAATTTAAACTGTAACGCCCTAATTTCCTTATTTTTGTTTCTGTACAATTTTGACACAAATATCTGTCTGCTTCAGTGGTTAAGTGTTTTGGGTGTGTGTAAAGTGTAGGTTTAAGCCCTACCTTTAGCAAATTTTGGTTATTTTTAGATCCAAGCCTTATCCCTGATCGGTGATCTCTTATTTAATTGCTTGTGAATTCATATCAGAATGAGCCTGCTAGTTCGAGTGGTAAGGGAGTCAATGTGTTGGAGGTTCTGAGTTTGGATCCCTGCCTTAGCAAGGGTGCTAATTTTTGCTTAAATATCTATTAAAAAGTTTCGGTTGAGCTGGATTTCTGAGGAGTTATGAGTTTGTGGGAGTAAAATTAAGGATTTAAGATATTGCTGTGATCAGTTTTTGTTTTTGTTTCTTTTCGAAATTTTCGTTTCTCTCTTTCCCTCTCAAAATTTTGACTTCAATTATTCTTCCTCTTCATGGCACTCTCGGTTTTTCTCTTTTTGTTACCTTTCTTTTTCGTTGAAACTATTGTCGATCTCTATATTGGGTTCTGTATCTTCTGCTCGGGTGGCGGTTGGTAAGTGCTCTAGAAGTTTTGTGCAATTGTTGGATGTTTCGGTTATGTTAATGATGTGTATCTTTTTGCTTAGGAGTAGATCAAGGGGCTGGGAGCTTTCCATCGGTACTGTAGTTACGCGAAATCACCGTTGTTCGTTATAAGGTAAGGGATTTGATTGTTTAATAGAAAGAGCGGAGTCTTGGTTTCGGTGTTAGTATCAATTTAAGCGACTAATTCGATGGTTTTTTGGTCAATTTTAGGAGCTAAGTGGCTCGGGGGTGTTTTCGCATTGAAATCGTAACGGTGTGTACCCAAAACACAGAAAACGAGGCTTCAACAAAAGCCAAAAAATGAATCTATCGAAGCCACACGGGCGTGTAGTCACCCGAGTGGATAGCTGTGTGCGAGACACGGCCGTGTGATCGATGTAAGCATGGTCGTGCGTAAGACACAGCAGTATGGTGGCTTGAGTGTGGCAGTGTGGGCCACACGGGCTAGGCCCAGTTGGGCGTGTGGGCCTACACGGGCGTGTGGATTTTGGACCAGGCCGTGTGGGCCACACGAGTAAGGTCAATCTGGGCGTGTAGACCACACGGGTAATCCAAACGGGCTAATAGGCCCATAATTCTGAAATTTCTCCTAGGGTCGCACGGGTTGCTCCGATCGACTGTAGGCCTACCGTAGGGTATGTAAGGGCTAATTAAACCCTAATTATGTTATGATATTTTGATAGATTGATCTGAGTAGGATACTAAGTGTATGCCTGACTATATCGCTATATGTATATCTGTTATTTGTATAAAAGGCATGTTGAGCATGTTTAGCCTGATAAATCTGAATCTGATTTTTGCATCTGTTTTTGGGGTGGGTTTATATATATGGAGGAAATGTTCTGAGAGGCGACCTTCGCCTATATTCTGCCAGCTAGGCTGCATGTAATCTAATATATGTCGTAACGACACGATATGGTGTGTAGGGTTGAGTGGGCGTTTTTAACCCCACATGGTGTGTAGAGGATGGGGGTAGGATTCTGATTTTCTTTATCTGTTATCTGTATCTTAGAAGGACATGAGTCCGAATCTGTATTTGAATATATTTGTATGACATTTCTGTATGTTCTGCATGTCTAAATCATGCTGGTTTTACAATCGAGTTTATGAAAACTCACTCATGTTTGTCTGTTTTGTTTAGGTAATCCACAGACTTAGGTGGATCAGTGCGGCAGAGACTCAGCGGTGACCACCTAACTGAAAACTGCTTCACTTAGTAATTTATGTTTTTATTTAATTAATTATAATTATGTTTTTGGTAATCATTTTGAGGGTTGTAACTTTTGGGACTCTCTGAATTTTGTTTTGGGTTTTAAACTGTTGATTCTGGTTTGCTGAATTTCTGCATGCTTGGTAAATTGTTTTATGGAATTGACGGTTTTTACGCAAAAGAGGTTTTTTCCTAAAATAACAAATTGGGTTTTCTAAAGTATGGAAAATTTGTTAAACTTTCGCTTTAATAAGTGTTTTGACAAAATTAACTAATTGAATAACGTTATCAGTTTATTTTGAACGAACTCGTGGTATTAAACTTAAAGGGTTTAGCAAGACAACTCTGTTTTCAAAACCCATTCCTTGTGACATCATTAGATTCGACCATAACGTCTAGGCCGAGTTTGGGGTGTTACATAAACAATGGCACTATCCATTCCATATTCAATTCATGAGTATATAACTCATGTATTCCATGTATTAACAACATATTTCACATTCTATTTTCAATTCACTATATCAATTCCATTTCTCATACCATGCCATTTCAATATTAATTATAAAACTTTATTATTTTTTTACCCCTATTAATACGAATTTGGCTCAGACGGATACACGGATCCAACCAAAACACACTAGTTTGGCACCCAGTGCCTCATCGAATAATTCAAAGTAATAGATTGAAACCTAGTGTCTCATTGGCTAAACTGAAGTAAATTAGCACCCAGTGCCTCATCGAATTAATTCAAAGTAGTAAATTGACACCCAGTGTCTCATCAACTCAAAGTTGAAGAAATCCCTGAACTCTTATAATCCTATGGCATGCCATCCATATCCGACTCAGCCCGATACAGTTAATAGGGTTACATTTTATTTTTAAAATATAACCAATATCCAATATCAAATTTTCATATAATCACATTATCACATATATACATATAAATTCAATTCAATTCATATAAATTTAATAAATTCATCGTATACCAAATCAATCCATTTCAATTGTATTGAATTACATTGAAAATGGTACCAAACGAGTGATCCAATCCTTATATAGCCCTCCCGAAGAATATGTGTAAACGGATTTAGCCTCGACGGGTGATCTGATTAGGATCTGAATTTATCTTGGACTGGTAATTCAGATACGATCTCATTTGAGTAAATGTCGTTACAGGGAATTTAGCCTTGACCGGTAATCCCACTGTAAGAAAGGAGGTTAGCGGGAGTGTGCTCTTTAAAAAGGGAAAACACAAATTGATGGACATGAAATTGTAAGTGATCTAGCCTTCCGAAGAATATGTGTGCTGAAATGGATTTAGCCCAGACGGATAATCTGATTAGGATTTGAATTTAGCTTGGACTAGTAATTCAGATCCAAGCTCATTACAGTATACGTCGTTGCAAGGGATTTAGCTTGGACTGGTAATACCGACGATACTTTGTGAGTTTATATTACCGGGGTTTTAGCTTGGACTGGTAATCCTGCCGTAAGAGTGAGGTTGACGGGGGTGCGTACTTGAAATGATCACTTGTATGAATTGACGGTGAATGAGATATCCATCGAGATTTTGAGAAATTCAACGAGATTAATATGAGAAATGAAATAAAGGTTATTGCCACGATAAACTCATTTATGTTATATGATACTATTATGATGCATATGAATTGTCATGTTTGGACGAGTGTCGTGCTAAATGATAGCATAAGTAAGTACTCGAAACCCATGGACTTGTGATAAGAATGAAAATGAATGAGTGACACTTATGAGAGTAATTTCATGATGTGATGGTTATCATTATATATTGTACTAAAATAGTTTGGACAGTAGTAGTAACCCTACTTTGAAAATCCACCAAAAATTGTGGAAAGTCGAATTAAAGGCTAAATCAAATATGAAATGAAATCTTATTGAGTCTAGTTTCACATAGAAGAAACGATATAAGCAAAAGAATTTAATATTATGAGATATTCGAATTCTTGTAAGACAAAATCAAAATGAGTTCGAAATCCCCTGTTCTGACTTTGGAAAATCACTAGAAATTGTACAAAAATAATTATGGGTTAGAATTCATTTTACTAAGTCCTTAATGAGTCTATTTTCAAGAGAATCAGATGAGAATATTATCTGAATCCCGTACTTAGAGATTAATAGATTTTAGTGAAGAAAGGTCAAAGCTGTCAAATAAATAAACAGGGGAGAATTTAAAGAATAAACTGTACTTATTGGCTGGACTAAAAATTCTAAAAATTTTATGGTGAGAAGATATGTGAGTCTACTTTTAGAGAAAATTAGCATATCTTAATTTGGAGTTCCGTAGCTCCAGATATAAATAATTTAATGACTGTGACTCGAGAAAACAACTTAATTAGACTTTGAATAAATAGAAAGAATTTGAAAATAGCATGTTATTATATTGCTTATTATTTTTCATGCGAGCTTACTAAGCGTAAAGCTTACTCCCTCCTTTCTATTTCTTTTAGTGTTGTCAGGTCAGCTTGGGGTTGGAGATCGTTGGAGGCAGCATCATAGTATCGAGACATCACCTTTGGAGTATCGACATATAAATACTAGCTATTGCAAGTGAGTGGCATGTATAGGGACTTAGTTTTATGATAGATGTTGTTATGATTAGCCAAATTGATTCATTGTATATAGCCATGAGATGTGGCTTATAATGGTTATGGCTTGTAAGTCTATTTATCCATACTAAGTTCTAATGCTTGTGATGTGAATATGCTTGTTGAAAATGCATGATTGGTGTATAACATGTGTGTATGATGAATGCTTCATGACCAATCGAACCGGTCATTGCTATGAGAAAGTGCAAGATATGGATGGTTGCATCTAAACTTGATATTGCACGAGTATGCGAAATACGTGAATGATAACATGTTAATGTTAAGAATATACCTTAATGAAGGAGGCTAAATCATTAAAATGATGCCATGAAATGTGTCCTTAATGTGTGTAATGAGATGTGGAATTAAGGGTAACACGAAGGCTTGGAAAATAGCCTAAGTGTTGGCTACACGGGCAGAGACACGGCCGTGTGTCTCAACCATGTGAGGGACACGGCCAGGTACACGGGCGTGTGGCCTGACCGTGTGGTTCAATTTATTTGCTGACATCATAAACAGAGAGTTACATGGCCTGAGGACACGAGCGTATTGATGGCACACGAGCGTGCCCCTGCGTTCCCACGAGCGTGTGACCTTGTTTCATGAGAATTTTTTTTTAAGTTTTTCCCAGAGCTTTCCAAAGTTCTCGGTTTAGTCCCAAACCCTTTCTAAAGTATGTTTTGGGCTTCGTAAACCCAAATAAGGGACTATGTGCATGTGATTGAATTTTTTAAAATATGAACAAAACTTTATGGCCGGGTTTGCATAATTGATTGCGTTTAAGTCTGGCAATGCCTCGTATCCTGTCCCGGCGTTGGACACGGGTAAGGGGTGTTATAGTATGAATTCGTAGGATACGAGTGACATGTCACTAAGGTTATGCATTTGTTGTGGACTCACCACAGCTCGTATGAGCTTACTGATATATTAGCTCGTAAGAGCTTACTGTTTTCAACTCATTGGAGCTTACCGTTTTAGCTCGTATGAGCTTATTGTTCAGCCTGTCAGAGCTTACTGTTTATCAGCTTAGGAGGAGCTTACCGATCATGGCTAGAAATAGTAGAAATGATAATGAATTGACGGATTACTGATGTATATCACCCGATTATCCTTTGAATTTCTAATAGGTTCAACGGGCACAAATAAAGTTTATACGAATGAGTTATGGTTTACAAATGAATTATTGTTTATATGATTGAGAATGAAATGTTACTAATATTATATATGATATATGAATTTAGTATGATGCAAGGTATTGTATTATTGAATGGTTTCATGTATTTTAAATGACTAACATGTGATGAATGCTTGTGTTTAGGCATTTTGTAATTGAATTGATTACACTTTGATCATTGCTTTGATTATGTATAAATGGTAAGTTTAATTTTAAATTATACGGGCTTACTAAGCTGTAAAGCTTACTCTATTTCTTTTTCTATATTTTATAGAGGTTCGTTAGCTCGCTCGTTTCGGACAAGTCGGAGTTGCACATCACACTATCCAATTTTCGATTGGTACTTTTGAACTTGAGGATATATTGTAAATATGGCATGTATAGGCTAGTTTAAAAGATGTTAATTATGTTCCTTGATATCAAGGTTTTGGTATATTTTGTGTATAAGTTAAGCCATGTGATTTGGCTTATTTTGGTATCATATCTGGTTGTGTATAAGTGTTCAATCATGGTATGTTTTGGCAAGGAATTTATGGAATAAAAATGTGCAAAAGATGTCTTGATATGTAGTTGACATATGAATGGATTATGCATGATGTTAATTAGGTATTTGGGTATGTAAATGTTAGGTTTGATATGACAAATAATGTGCATTGAAATGGTTATTATGATTGCCAATTGAGTAATGAAATGTGGTCATTTATGCTTGTGAATGCTGGTGTGTATAGGGTGGCAAAAGGGCTTTGCAAATACCCTATTTTTGTACACATGGGTAGGGACACGGGCATGTGTCTCAGCCGTATATGACATACGGTCATGTTGCACGGCCGTGTGTCCCCTGGTGTTGTAATGGGATTGAAGTCAGTATGCTCCACACGGCCTCACACATGGGTGTGTGACCGGCCGTGTGGTTAAAGCCAGTATAACCCCTAAATGGCACATGGCCTAGCACACGAGCGTGTGACTTGGCGGTGTTGATAAGTCAGTATACCCTACAATTTTGGCACGGCCTAATACACGGGCGTGTGTAGCCATTTTGAAGGGCACACGGGGTAGACACCCGGGCATATGGTTGGCCCTGTGACCCAAGTCAGTATACTCTCCAGTTTTCACACGGCCTGGCACACGGGCATGTCCTCGGTTGTGTGATGCAAGTCAGTATGTATGCCCTGTTTCCACACGGTCTAAAACACATGCGTGTCTACTAGCCGTGTGAGGCACACGGCTTGTTCACACTGGTGTGTGATACTTGAAATGTTGAAATTTTTCTAAGTTTCCAAAATTGTAAGATATGTTACCGATTTAGTCCCGAATGCATGATTTAAGCTTTATATGTTTGATTTAAGCACATATTGAATGTGAATGAATGATATTTACTGAAATGAGATGCTATTTGATAAATGATTGTTCTGAACTGAATTACAAGTCCGTTAATGCCTCTTAACCTATTCCGGAGACGGTTACGGGTTAGGGGTGTTACATTTTTTGGTATCAGAGCTACGGTTTAGTCGATTCTAGTATCAGAGCTACGGTTTAGTCGATTCTAGAGCTAACATAGCGTATGTGAGTCTAGCTATACATGCCATATATTAAATTGTGATAGTTTGATGACTCTTGACGTTTTCAAATATGTTTTTATATAGTAATGGATCCCGAATGAGCTATAGCAGATGACGTAGAAAGTAACGCGCCAGCTCCCCTTCAAGGGACAGCGCCTTTTGAATCTAGACCCTTGACGAGTAGTCACGGGGGTGAGGCTAAAGAAGCCTTCTTTCAGATATTGAATGAGTGGTTCACACAGTACATTGGTACAAACCTAGCTATTCAGCAACCTCCACCCCCACCTGTTCCCTAACTGATCCCTATAGTTCCTCAAGGTATTGATCCTCTGTGATTAAATAAACCACCTTTCGATAAGATATGGAAACATGGAGCTAAGGAATTCAGAGTCACTGTTAATGATGACCCTGAGAGAATCGAGTTTTGGTTTGAGAACACGATTAGGGTATTCGACGAATTATCTTGCACACTTGAAGAATGTTTAAGGTGTGTTGTATCGCTGCTAAGAGATACGATGTATCGATGGTGGAATACCTTGATATCCATAGTTCCGTAAGAAAGAGTTACTTGGGATTTCTTTCAAGTTGAATTGAGAAAGAAATACATTAGTCAAAGGTTCATCGATCGGAAAAGAAAAGAATTCCTTGGATTGAAGTAAGGTCGAATGTCAGTCACAGAATATAAAAGAGAGCTTTTGTACAACTCAGCAAATATGCTCGTGAATGTGTTTCCTCTAAAGTTATAATGTGTAAAAGATTCGAGGATGGATTGAATGAAGAAATCAGAGTGTTAGTTGGAATTCTTGAGCTGAAAGAGTTTGTTGTTTTGTTTGATCGAGCTTGTAAAGCCGAAGAGCTTTGCAAAGACAAAAGAAAAGCCGATTCTGCGGCTAGAGATTCTAAAAAGAGATTTGCGGGCAAATGACATCAGTCAGCATTAAAGAAATTTAGAGAATATCATCCTCGTTCTACGGCTTCTGCGAGAATTTCGATTAGAGACAGAGATGCAAGACATTTCAGTTTTAAACCTCAGGCGACATCTGTTGCCAGTGTGGGAAGTGTTAGAAATACTGGACTTGAAAGTAAACACTGCAATAAGAAGCATTATGGTGAATGCAGATTAGTGAGTGGAGCTTGCTTTAAATGTGGATCTCTTGATCATTATCTCCAGGACTGTCTAGAAAAGTTTACAGCTGAAAAAGAACAACCGGCAAAAGTAAGTAATACGGCTACTAGAAGGAGACCACCCCGAAACACTGGAAATATGAGTGGTAACCGAGGTGCTACGAGAGATTCGACTATGAGATTTGAAGCACGAGCACCTGCTAGAGCTTATGCTATCCGTGCACGGGAGGAGGCATCATCGCCAGACGTTATTGCCGGTACTTCTTCTTTTTTTTATACTGATATAATTGCGTTGATAGATCCTGGATCAACTCATTCATATATCTGTATGAATTTTGTAACGTCCTGTACCCGAGACCGTCGCTGGAGTTGAATACGAGGTGTTAACAGACTTAATTCATTACTTAAACAGCTCAAACAATTTAATTTTAAAATTTTCAGACAAGCTAAAAATCTGCATCACAGTCGCTTAAAAATTCATATCTCGAGTTACGAAACTAGAAATTAAGATCTGTAAATTTTATATGAAACTAGACTCATATTTCTATCTACTAATTTTTTTCTAGAATTTTTAGTTGAAGAAAATAATACAGTTTATTAGTTAAAATCTCCCCTATTTTAGGGTTTGACTACTCTGACCTCTGTGTATTACGAATCAGATATCTCTCTATAAAAAATTTCAATGACTATTAGGTTTGTTTTTCTTAAAACTAGACTAAATAAGGAATCTGTACATATAAATAAAAAGTTCTAATTATTTTTGTAAAATTTATTATGAATTTTTAAAGTCAGAACAGCGGATCCAGAAATCACTCTAGCCCTGTTTCACAAAAGTTTAAATATCTCATAAAATATAATTTATATGCCTATTTTGTTCATTCCATATGAAAATAGACTCATCAATCTTCGATTCCATAACTTATTCATTATTTAATTCCATTACTACTATTTTTAGTGATTTTTCAAATTCACGTAACTACTGCTGTCTGAATCTATTTTATGGTAAATTTTACCTATTTCATGGTTTCCATGGATTAGCTAGCAATTTGACATACATAACACCAAATATGATCATAATTAGCCATTCCAATGGCTAATCATTACCAAGAATTTTCATACCACTCAATAACCATATCATAAGACCATATATACAAAATGATTATAGTGCTATACATGCCATACTCAAAATATACAAGCCCTTATGCCAAGATGGTATACGGAAAGTGTGAGCGAGCCTCCGACCGTTCCCGATTTTTGAGCTGACTTGTCAAAACTACAAGGAATGAAAAGGAGGGAGTAAGCATAAATGCTTAGTGAGTTCACATGCAAATAGCAAGTAACATAACCATATAAGCAAACATAAAATATCATTTGCATAATCATCATCAAGACATTCATGTCATATTTTCATTTATCATCTTACCACATTGTTGATATATCGAGTTTTCAACCCGAGGGTTAAGTACATACCTGTTCAAAGTATCCATCTCACAACACTTACCAATATGTCCCTTTCATCTCTAGTATTCCTCCATTTCATAGAAATTTTCACCCGTTGAACACATCGGAATATAACTCGGATACACGGATAATTTGCACATAAGTGCCACATATGTAATCAAGCAATCATGTAACCCGCCCATAAGTGAACTCGGACTCAAATCAACGAGCTCGGGCGTTCGCATCCATAAGTGAACTCGGACTCAACTCAACGAGTTCGGATGCCTAGTTACATCTCACGAACTCGGACTCAACTCAACGAGTTCGAACATTCGCATCCATAAGTGAACTCGGACTCAACTCAACGAGTTCGGATGCTCAACCATCCTAGTGACATGTCACTTGTATCCTAATCTATTCCTAAGGTTCAAACGGGCTTTTTCCCTCGATCTGACATTTGCCGTCTTCCACGAAATATCAAAACCGATACTCGGTAGCAATTCATATTTATCAAGTAGTAAACATAATTTGCATATTACTCAACGTTAACCATAAAGCATATTATTTCACGATTAAAAATCAGCATATCATATAATTAACATCAATAACTTAAAAACAACAATTATGCTACATTATTTACACATGAACTTACCTCGTATGCGAAAATGGCTACTTTTACCATTTCGTCCACAACTTGGTATTTTCCCCATTTTAGCCCAAATTTCAGTTTTCCTTGCTCTATCATTTAAAATATAGTCTAATTAGGACTCACATTATTCAAATTGACCCAAAATCATATTTTGGCAAAATTACAATTTTGCCCCTAAACTTTTGCATATTTACACTTTTGCCCCAAAGCTCGTAAATTAAACTTCAGCCTATTTTCTTATGTTTTATGACATTCTAATCATTTTTCCCTTCTATAGCAACATCAAATTCTCACTCTAACATGTACTTATGAACATGAGGTATTTTTACCGATTATGTCGTTTTACTCATTTTTACATAAAATCACTTAGCAAAAGTTGTTTAACACAATTTCAAGCTTCATATTCTACCATAAAACATCAAAATAAACACATTTCACCTATGGGTATTTTTCAAAATATGAACCCTAGCTTAAATTATTGCTAGAATAAGCTTAATCGAGCTACCGGGATTCCAAAAACATAAAGAACATTAAAAACGGGGCTTGGAATCACTTACTATTGAGCTTGGAAAGCTTGAAAACCCTAGCCATGGCTTCCCCCATGCTAATTTCGGCCTCCATGAAGAAGATGAGCAAAATTGGCTTTTAATTTTGTATTTTAATTCATTTTACCCCTAAATGACCAAAATGCCCTTACTACTAAACTTTCAAAAATTCCTTCCATGTCCCAATTTTGTCCATGAACTTAAAATTGATCAAATTGCTATTTAAGACCTCCTAATTAATATTTCAATGCAATTTCATACTAAAAACTTCTAGAATGCAAATTTTGCAACTTATTTGATTTAGTCCCTACTTTCAATTTAAACACTTTAGGCATAGAATTTCATCACGAAATTTTCACACAGTCATGCAATCATATCATAATCATCAAAATAATCATAAAATAATTATTTCTATCTCAAATTTTGTGGTCACAAAACTACTATTCCGACTAAGCCCAAAATCAGGATATTACAACTCTCCCCCCTTTTTAAGGATTTTCGTCCTCGAAAATCTTACCGGAAAAGTGGTCTTCATTTTTAATCTCATATTCGGTGCCGAAGAACTTTCACTTAGGCTGTACCTCAAATACATCTCTTTAATTTCTCATATGATCTGAAAGCTTACAGTCTCAACTCTCGATTGTTCTTAAATTTTCAACCCTTCTCAGTTTCCCATGATATCATGACATAAAACCCGGATCTCAACTTGATTAATGGAGACCGGAATTCCAAGAAATCCAACAATCAAAGAGACCTAAAATTCCATGAATCTGATGAGTAGTAATTCATTCAATATAGATATGATTTATAGATCTCGCCAAACATTTAACAATAGGATACATCACATTTTCCTCTTTCCGCCATAGAAATAATTCTGATATGGCCTCAAGAATAATCCTTCTCATTTTCATCCCAATATCAACACTGGCAAGGATAATTTTGATAGATCCCAATGCTCGGCTTTAACCTCTTTAACAACTCAGATTTTATGTAACATCGATGCTCTAAACTATCACATTATCTCACTATCTTGAAACACATCACAATTCATACAGTAGTACATTACTGAAAGTCAAGAAGTTTTTACTCAATGTAGACTAGTCTAGTTCAGACGCTTCGGTTACCAATATTCTCATCTATCTGAACTCTGTCAAGATTTAATAAACTTTTCAGCTTTCACAAAACGAAAACCTTATCATTCGTAGTGACTTTAACTAATATCCAACTCTTTCTAATAAATATACACTTCTCGTTCAGACTATTTACTCTTTTATCAGTACAAAAATGAAATTCTATTATCAGACTTGGGAAAAATAATCCTGACATAATTGTCACATAAAATCTTTCAAATAAATAATTCACCATACCGACTGAAACTCGCACTTTTATCACTTATGCCTTTACTGATGTCAAATCCTTACACAGAAATTAGAAAAAACCCCAATACTAAAATCACCACATTACCAAGATCAAATTAGAAGTATAGTCATATTTGACATGATTATCACGAGCTGAAGAACGCACTTCGAACATGAGTCATAATTGACAAATTATGGAACAAAGATAACAAGAAAACCGAATAAAGAAATCCAAGATAGAGAAACCCGAATAAAGAAATCCGAATAAAGAGACCCAAGATACGATACTATGCCGGAGAATCGAAAACCAAACTCATAGAGAAAATACAGAATACCCCGATAATTCTTCAAAGAAAGAAAGTCCAAAAGAAAACATCATTTAATCCCACTGAAATCAAATATAAAAAGATCAATATATCTTCTCATACATATGTATCAGATGAAGCATCAAGTAGAAGAAACAGAATCATAATATCATATGTATTCTCTCATCAATTCTTATCGAATTTAAATGAAATAGAATACCCGATGAAATTGAGCAATATAAATTATAAACCAGTCAGATTACCAATGCTTTCATCCAACACCGAATTAGAAGACATTCCCATATAACAAAAATTTCTTTAGAAGATCAATAGCCATAGAAATATTTACGAGAACGGGTAAACACATAGAACATCTCAAAAGAGATTTCTAAATCTGTCGATCATAATCACACACTCGAGATAGTTCACATTTCAAATATCATTTCCCCAACTAGTTCAGCCATCATAAATTTCATATTAAACCATTCACTAAAGAAGGCCAATTCTAAATAAATTTCGATTTACACTTTTCTCAACCTTGCACTGAGTAATTGATTTACCAAAGAGAATTCCTTCTCTAATTGGGACAATACATAACTCCAATAATCTTTACGTCAATCCGATACTTACTGTCTCTCGACTTTACTTATCAGCTCATTTTCAATCTCTCGATCATACTTATAATGATTCTATCGATGAACTCTTTGGGTTCTCAACTAGAGACTTATTCAATACAGATCTCATGAAATTCCATTATAAGTACCACTTCGGTAAGGGGAGGGGTTGTAGGACCTCTCACTCGACTTTCTTATACATACACATATGACACAATTTCCATCATCATAGCAACATCATCAAAATCATGTCATTCATTCAGGCAATGTAACATTCATGTTGGCTTACACAAATTTTCCTATTGTCCCATTTAGACAATATACTTATGCATACATTCTATGTTTTCTAGATAGCTTTACTTATCGATTCATTTAATTAAATTAAGTCATGCTCATGACATCATATAAGGCCAAACAAACATAGATATTTGCACCACAATTACAACTTTCATTTCGTGCATCATCATGTACATATAATTACAATCATATAATTCAGTCCAACAATTTAACATAGATAAGTTCATTTCATTATAATCCTTTATCTCATAAAAATTATATATCATTAACATATATCATTAACATTTATCAACATTCGACGTCCAAATCAAGACAAGGATATTTTGATTCGTATCATGATATTATGACCTTTATTCATACCTCTACTACTTTCTATTTATTCCGTTCATCTTATCAAGTAAGCCACATACACTACATCATATAAACATTAAGCAAATATGGATATTTATCACAACATGAATTTTCATCTCACATATTATCACATATATATCATAAACTTTTATTCACACTTTTCTGAACCGAGACTTATCATAATTATAACTTTACTCAAATACCTTCACATAACATTGAACATGGTCAGTGCAGCTCGATTGGAGAGTACCTTGTCTAAATAAGACGGTACTCATACGCGTCGGAAGACATCACACTATCACAGATCAGTGGCATGTATAGCTAAACTTTTACACATGCTAGGTTAGTCCGAGAACCGACTAAACCTACTCTGATACCACCAAATGTAACGTCCCGTACCCGAGACCGTCGCTGGAGTCGAATACGAGGTGTTAACAGACTTAATTCATTACTTAAACAGCTCAAACAATTTAATTTTAAAATTTTCAGACAAGCTGAAAATCTGCGTCACAATCGTTTAAAAATTCATATCTCGAGTTACGAAACTAGAAATTAAGATCTGTAAATTTTATATGAAACTAGACTCATATTTCTATCTACTAATTTTTTTATAGAATTTTTGGTTGAACCAAATAATACAGTTTATTAGTTAAAATCTCCCCTGTTTTAGGGTTTGACTACTCTGACCTCTTTGTATTACGAATCAGATATCTCTCTATACAAAATTTCAATGACTATGAGGTTTGTTTCTCTTAAAACTAGACTCAATAAAGAATCTTTAAATATAAATAAAAAATTATAATTATTTTTGTAAAATTTATTATGAATTTTTAAAGTCAGAACAGGGGATCCAGAAATCACTCTGGCCCTGTTTCACAAAAGTTTAAATATCTCATAAAATATAATTTATATGCCTATTTTGTTCATTCCATATGAAAATAGACTCATCAAGCTTCGATTCCATAACATATTCATTATTTAATTCCATTTCTACTATTTTTAGTGATTTTTGAAATTCACGTCACTACTGCTGTCTGAATCTATTTTATGGTAAATTTTACCTATTTCATGGTTTCCATGGATTAGCTAGCAATTTAACATACATAACACCAAATATGATCATGATTAGCCATTCCAATGGCTAATCATTACCAAGAATTTTCATACCACTCAATAACCATATCATAAGACCATATATACAAAATGATTGTAGTGCTATACATGCCAT
Organism: Gossypium anomalum; assembly: GCA_025698475.1. NCBI lineage: Eukaryota > Viridiplantae > Streptophyta > Magnoliopsida > Malvales > Malvaceae > Gossypium > Gossypium anomalum. The sequence goes on from CM046967.1 coordinate 70,320,663, forward strand.
ACTCAAAATATACAAGCCCTTATGCCAAGATGGTATACGGATAGTGTGAGCGAGCCTCCGACCGTTCCCGATTTTCGAGCTGACTTGTCAAAACTACAAGGAATGAAAAGGAGGGAGTAAGCATAAATGCTTAGTAAATTCACATGCAAATAGCAAGTAACATAACCATATAAGCAAACATAAAATATCATTTGCATAATCATCATCAAGACATTCATGTCATATTTTCATTTATCATCTTACCACATTGTTGATATATCGAGTTTTCAACCCGAGGGTTAAGTACACACCTGTTCAAAGTATCCATCTCACAACACTTACCAATATGTCCCTTTCATCTCTAATATTCCTCCATTTCATAGAAATTTTCACCCGTTGAACACATCGGAATATAACTCGGATACACGGATAATTTGCACATAAGTGCCACATATGTAATCAAGCAATCATGTAACCCGCCCATAAGTGAACTCGGACTCAACTCAATGAGCTCGGGCGTTCGCATCCATAAGTGAACTCGTACTCAACTCAACGAGTTCGGATGCCTAGTTACATCTCACGAACTCGGACTCAACTCAACGAGCTCGGGCGTTCGCATCCATAAGTGAACTCGGACTCAACTCAACGACTTCGGATGCCTAGTTACATCTCACGAACTCGGACTCAACTCAACGAGTTCGAACATTCGCATCCATAAGTGAACTCGGACTCAACTCAACGAGTTCGGATGCTCAACCATCCTAATAACATGTCACTTGTATCCTAATCTATTCCTAAGGTTCAAACGGGTTTTTTTCCTCGATCTGACATTTGCCGTCTTCCACGGAATATCAAAACCGATACTCGGTAGCAATTCATATTTATCAAGTAGTAAACATAATTTGCATATTACTCAACGTTAACCATAAAGCATATTATTTCACGATTAAAAATCAGCATATCATATAATTAACATCAATAACTTAAAAACAACAATTATGCTACATTATTTACACATGAACTTACCTCGTATGCGAAAATGGCTACTTTTACCATTTCGTCCACAACTTGGTATTTTCCCCATTTTAGCCCGAATTTCAGTTTTCCTTGCTCTATCATTTAAAATATAGTCTAATTAGGACTCACATTATTCAAATTGACCCAAAATCATATTTTGGTAAAATTACAATTTTGCCCCTAAACTTTTACATATTTACACTTTTGCCCCAAAGCTCGTAAATTAAACTTCAGCCTATTTTCTTATGTTTTATGACATTCTAATCATTTTTCCCTTATAGCAACATCAAATTCTCACTCTAACATGTACTTATGAACATTAGGTATTTTTACCGATTATGTCGTTTTACTCGTTTTTACATAAAATCACTTAGCAAAAGTTGTTTAACACAATTTCAAGCTTCATATTCTACCATAAAACATCAAAATAAACACATTTCACCTATGGGTATTTTTCCAAATATGAACCCTAGCTTAAATTATTGCTAGAATAAGCTTAATCGAGCTACCCGGATTCCAAAAACGTAAAGAACATTAAAAACGGGGCTTGGAATCACTTACTATTGAGCTTGGAAAGCTTGAAAACCCTAGCCATGGCTTCCCCCATGATAATTTCGGCCTCCATGAAGAAGATGAGCAAAATTGGCTTTTAATTTTGTATTTTAATTCATTTTACCCCTAAATGACCAAAATGCCCTTACTACTAAACTTTCAAAAATTCCTTCCATGTCCTAATTTTGTCCATGAACTTAAAATTGGTCAAATTGCTATTTAAGACCTCCTAATTGTTATTTCAATGCAATTTCATACTAAAAACTTCTAGAATGCAAATTTTGCAACTTATTCGATTTAGTCCCTACTTTCAATTTTAACACTTTAGGCATAGAATTTCATCACGAAATTTTCACACAGTCATGCAATCATATCATAATCATCAAAATAATCATAAAATAATTATTTCTATCTCAAATTTTGTGGTCACGAAACTACTATTCTGACTAAGCCCAAAATCAGGATATTACAAATTTAGTATTTAAAAAGAGTTTACATGTCGAGTCTATAGAGTTTGTAGTTAAAGTATCGAACCCCTTAGGCAAATCTATTTTAGTTGATAAAATTTGTAAGAGTTGTCCTTTAATGACTCGGGGTTATTGTTTTCGGGCTGACTTGATGCTTCTACCGTTTGATGAGTTTGATGTGATTCTTGGTATAGACTGGTTGACTATGCATGATGTGGTTGTGAATTGTAGACAGATGATTATCGAATTGAAATGGCAAAATGGTGAGATTCTTCGGATTAAGTCTGATGATTTGAATGAATTACCTAATATGATATCATCTATGTTAGCTCAGAAATATTTGAAAAAGGGCTATGATGCATATCTTGCATACGTACTGGATACAAAGGTGTCTGAATCAAAGATTTGAGAAATAAACATATAGCTCTAGTGTAGGTTCTTTGGCATAAACACGGGATAGAGGAAGCTACGTAGGAACCCAAGGAAGCTATGCAAAAATAGTACCCTAACCTTTTCACTGGTAAAATTTTCAGGGATGAAAATCCCTAAGGGAGGATAGTTGTAACAGCCCGTTTTTGAGTCAAATCAAAATAGTGGTTTCGGGACCACAAATTGGAGGTTAAAATATTTATTTTATTATTTTATTAAAGTTTACAACATGATAGAATTATTATGTGAGAATTTCGTTAAGAAATTTTACCGTTTAAATGCTTAATTAGGTAAAAAGGACTAAATCGCGTAAAGCGTAAAACTTGTGTTCTATTAGGTAAAGGTATTAAATAGCTATATAACCTCCTTATGTGGTAAATATACCATTGACATTGTGAGTGGACATTTATGGACACATTAACATGTGTATTGATGATTTATTATAAGGTTAATTTGGTAATTAGTATTTAAAAGTACATTAATTAAAAAAAAATAAAAATTTAGCTCATCCTTCATCTTCATTACCTAAATTGAGAAAAAAAAAGAAGGGTTTGAAGCTTCCATGGTTTCGGCACACTCTTAGCTAGATTAAGGTACAGTTTTACCTCGGTTTTTAATAATTTCTACGTTTTTAAGATTATTGCTTTGTATTCTAGCTAGCCCATACCTTAGATTTTGAAACTGTTAAAGATTTAACATATTTCCATTGTTGAATACTTGAGTTCTTTGATGTTTAATTTTAGATTATGGAAGTTTGATGATAGGCAACTAGTTTTGTAAAGTGATTTTTGACAAAAATGCAAAATAGGGATTAATTTGTAAAAATGTAAAATGTGGTGGTTGAAAGTGTGAAATAATGAAGGATATAGGCTGCTAGTAGTATATAGTAAATTCAGCTAGGCATGGATTGGTACTAAATTGCATGAATTTGCAATTTTATGTGATAAAGACTAAATTGTAAAAATGTGAAAAGTATAGGGGCAAATGTGTAAATTTGTCAAAATATGAATTATGAACTAAATTGAATAGATTGAATGCTGAATGTATTGAATTTGATAATATATTGATCAAGATAAGTCGAGATCGAGTTTAGATCGGGGAAAAGGAAAGATCGACGAATAGCCGATAGTTTTTATCCGACTAATACGAGATAAGTTCGTATTGTAACAGCCCGATTTAGACCCTATTCAGAATGGTGGTTTCGGGACCACGAATCTGAGTCAAAAAAATATTTAAAAATTATTTTCTGTGTTTATTTCGTGTGAATTTATATTCGTGAAATTTTCGTGATTTAATTTTGTTGTTTGAGTGTCCGATTAAATAAACAGACTTAATCGCATTAATTAAAAACTTGATAGTTAAAAGCATAAGGGCCAAATTGTTAATGGCTCTGTAAGTTGAAGCATTTAAGTGGCAACTTGACCATATTTAATTAGATGGACGGTAGTGGCCATGTTTTATAATGGTTAAATATTTGTTTATAAAGGTTATTTAGGTAATTTAATAAAACATTTTAAGTTATAATATAATAAAACATAAAAAGAAAACATGCATTGTTCATATTATTTGACCGAAACTAGTAAAAGAAAAGAAGAGGAGAAAGCACAGATATTCGACCATTGTTGATCCAAATTCAAGGTTAGTTTGGTTTCGATTTTTGATAATTTTTACGTTTTTGAGATCGTTGCTTCGAGTACTATCTGACCCATGCTAGAATTTCTGATTTTCATGAATATTTTGAGTTATGTCATTGATGAATATTTGTGTTTTGTGATGTTTGATGATAAATTATGAAAGATATGTTTTGGATTAATATGTTTTGTATTGGAATTTTTGGTGAATTTGAGTAATTAGGGCTAAATTGCAAAAATAATAAATTGAAGGACTAAATTGAACAATAAATGAAATGTGTGTATTTGTATGTACTAGAGGAACATTTGGCCTAAGTATGTTACATGGAGATTTTGTGTATTTAGTGTTTTATGCAATTAGAACTAATTTGTAAAAGTATGAAAAATTAGGGGGTAAAATGGTAATTTACCCATTTATGTGCTGTTAAATTAAATTGAATAAATTGTGTTTGAATGAGACTAATTTGAAATTGTATAGATCAAGAAGAAAAGAAATTGGACTTGGATCGAGAAAAAACAAAAATAGTCGAATAGTCGATTTACATCGTTCGTCGATATCAGAGGTAAGTCTTTAAGCAATTAAACATTGTCTATTTTGAATGTAAAATGGTTTAATATGATGATTTGGAATTTATGGATTTATAGTAGAGTTAGCCGAATATGATTAAGCATGGAAATAATGTATTTGAGCTAATTCGACTGAGTTATAACATCTAAAAGTTTGTATGAACTATATGGCATATTTGGAATTTTTGATATATGAATTGTTTATGAGACAACTCTATAATAGTGATATTCGGGCTTTGAGCCTAGCAACCTTGTGCTGGTGAATTAAATCGGGCTTTATGCCTAGTAGGCTTATTGCCGGTGTATAAAATCAAACCTTAAGTTTAGTAGGCCTTGTGTTGGTGTGAAATATAGGCTTATGCCTAGCAGGCTTTATGCCGGTGATTACTTATAAGTTTATGCCTAAAATACTTCATGCTGATGTGGTATTTGAATACGTTAAACGAGCTAAATGGTTAGGTAAGAATTAATTTGTTACCTACTTAAAATAAGGTAAGTAAGTAACTTGATTATTTGTTACAAATCAAGTGTGACGCAAATGAAGTTTATATGTGATTATGGTATGTGTATTCGGTCTTATGATCAAATGATATGTATATTTTGGATTTGGTCTTTGAATATGTGTATACAAAACCATGTATATTCAGCCACATGGACAGTTCGTGTACGTGATGTTATATTACGATTTATGAGCTTGTATATATGAGTGTATGTACATTTGGTTATATATTAACATCTTGATTTTGAAGGTTGGATGATAGTTAATTATTTTAATTATATGAGCATTCGGTCAAGGAGGAATTGTTCTATGAAATTATATGCTATATATGTATGGAATTAAAAGCTTGAAATTAAATGTGATTACAAATGTATAAGTTGAATTATTTGATTGAAATGATTTAGTATTGAGATGATATTATGCATTAAGTATTAAATTTGCTTAAGACTTACTAAGCTACGATAGCTTACTGTGTGTATGTTTATTCTTTGTTCTTATAGATTTGAAAGTTAGTTACAGGCTCAGGGATCATCGGTGAAGTCATCCACACTATCGTCAACCTTCGGTACTTTTAAAAGTCTTATTTCAAACTTATGGCATTTATAGGCTAATATGTATTTTGTCCAAACTTGGATATGTATAATTTAAGCCATGTGAATATGGCTTAACTACTAAGTTTGAATTTGGTTATGTTTGGTCATGGTTTAATTCGTTTTGGTTATAATGTTATATGCTATTAATGAATGGTATATGTGATTGGTGTTATACATTTTGGAAATGGCTTGATTATGGTTGATGAGTAGGTCATGGTGTGTATAAATTTTCATAAGTATGGTTAGATGATTCGGTTATGGTATTTATATATAAATGATTATTTGTATTTTGGCTGTTGTATCTAGTCATAGTATTGAATATGAGATAGCATTATAAGTAGTTTGGTTATGTTCGAACATGACATAAGATCGTTTTAATATGTTCAATATAAGATAAAAACATATGTAATAATTTTGATTAACTTGTGATTTGGCGTTTGACTATATAAATAATTATGCACAAGGATTTGACTTGATATGTATTTTACCTTAAGTATATATATTTTTATATATAAACATGATGATGATTAATGATATGTTTCGGTTATGTATGAATAGGGAATGTATATGGTGTTATAATGAATTATGCATTATTAAGCTATAAATGCATGTTATTTATAGGATAATATTCAATGTATGCTTAATGTGTGTATTAAAATAGGCATTGATTTAAAAAAAAAAAAAAGAACTAGGTTGGAAGTGAATAATTGTCTAACATAATGGAGAATGCTTTTATGTTAGGTTTGATGAAATGAAAATGAAAAAATGAATGGTTTATAAATGTGTACAAGTATATGCATGTAATTATTCGAATATGTGTTCTGACTGGTAATATCTCGTAACCCAGTCCGGCGACAGAAACGGGTTAGGGGTGTTACACGTATAATTAGAATCGAACTTTTATATTCTTGTAATTATTGAAATGAATGTGACTTGAAATATGAATGCCTTATCGATATAATCTATTTGTTACCAAGCCTCGTTTGAACCGTATGAATTCATAGGATACAAGTGACATGTCACTATGGTTACCATTTTGGTCGAGCTCCTACATTTGTTGCGGACTCACCATAGCTCGTATGAGCTTACCGATATATTAGCTCGTAAGAGCTTACTGTTTTCAGTTCATTGGAGCTTATCGTTTAAGCTCAATAGAGCTTACTGTTTATCAGCTTAGGAGGAGCTTACCGATCATGGCTCGAAATAGTAGAAATGATAATGAATTGACGGATTACTGATGTATATCACCCGAGTATCCTTTGAAGTTATAATAGGTTCAACGGACACAAATAATGTTTATACGAATGAGTTATAGTTTACAAATGAATTATTGTTTATATGATTGAGAATGAAATGTTACTAATGTTATATATGATATATGAATTTAGTATGATTCAAGGTATTGTATTAATGGATGGTTTCATGTATTTTAAATGAATAACATGTGATGAATGCTTGTGTTTAGGCATTTTGTAATTGAATTGATTACACTTTGATCATTGCTTTGATTATGTATAAATGGTAAGTTTAATTCTGAATTATACGGGCTTACTAAGCTATAAAGCTTACTCTGTTTCTTTTTCTATGTTTTATAGAGGTTCGTTAGCTCGCTCGTTTCGGACAAGTCAGAGTTGCACATCACACTATCCAATTTCCAATTGGTACTTTTGAACTTGTGGATATATTGTAAATATGCCATGTATAAGCTAGTTTAAAAGATGTTAATTATGTTACTTGATATCAAGGTTTAGGTATATTTTGTGTATGAGTTAAGCAATGTGATTTGGCTTATTTTGGTATCATATTTGGTTGTGTATAAGTGTTCAATTATGGTATGTTTTGGTAAGGAATTTATGGAATGAAAATGTGCAAAAGATGTCTTGATATGTAGTATGAATGGATTACGCATGATGTTAATTAGGTATTTGGGTATGTAAATGATAGGTTTGGTATGGCAAATAATGTGCATTGAAATGGTTATTATGATTGCCAATTGAGTTATGAAATGTGGTCATTTATGCTTGTGAATGCTTGTGTGTATAGGGTGGCAAAATTGCTTTGCAAATAGCCTATTTTTGACCATATAGGCAGGGACACGGGCATGTGTCTCAGCCGTGTGTGACACACGGTCATGTTGCACGGCCGTGTGTCCCCTGGTGTTGTAATGGAATTGAAGTCAGTATGCTCCACACAGCCTCACACATGGGTGTGTGACTGGCTGTGTGGTACAAGTCAGTATACCCCCTAAAAAGTACACGGCCTAGCACATGGGCGTGTATCTTGGTGGTGTTGATAAGTCTGTATACCCTACAGTTTTGGCACAGCCTGATACACAGGCGTGTGTGGCCATTTCGAAGGGCACATTAGCTAGACACACGGGCGTGTGGTTGGCAGTGTGACCCAAGTCAGTATACTCTCTAGTTTTCACACGGCCTGGTACACGGCTGTGTCTTCGGCCGTGTGATGCAAGTTAGTATGTGTAATAGTCCTTACCCGTATCCGACGCCAGAACAGGGTACGAGGCATTACCGAACATAAACACAAGCATTCGTACAAAACTGAGACATAGATTTCAGTCCAAATTTAAAACTTTTCATTCACATGCATATCATCCTTTATATAGGTCCTCGAGGCCCAAAATATACATTGGGTGTGGCTCGGGACTAAATCGAGGACTTTTGGAACTTTCATATCACTTAAAAAATTTTTCCTCAAAACAGGAGTCACACGCCCGTGTGCTAAGGCCGTGTCCTTCACACGGCTGAGACACATGGCTGTGTCTCTGCCCGTGTGTTTACTACTGGGCATTTTGTTTTACCTAATTAGGGTGTAGAGGACACACAACCGGATCATACGCCCACGGGGCTGACCGTGTGTCACGCACGGCTTAGACACACGTCCATTTGCCTACCCGTGTGGACAAATACAAGGCTATTTTCCAAGCCATTTTGTCACCCTTACTTGCACATATTCACACAACACATGGCACAAATCATGACATATAAATGCCTTCAAAAACAACTACAATCAAGCAATAACATATCATTTTCATACCATCATCTATCATGCATTATAACGTTAGGCCTTACCAATTCATATCATGCTAAATTCACACCCAAAGAGCATTAACATATGAATAAACTCATATCCATTATATATATCAAGCAAATATAAACCACATCACAAAACATTGACATATGCACATGCATAATTATATAAGCTTACAACCAATTAGCCAATATAAGCCAATTTGCATGGCTACACAATACATCAAACCTTTAGTCATCACAAGCTAATACATTTAGCCAAATCATAATAACTCATACTCCAAATGACTAAGTCCTTAAACATGCCATAAACTTAAAATACTTGCATTCACTTATACCCAAATGATAGCTTGATAGTGTGATGGCATCTCCAGCGGTCTCCAACCTGAGCTAGCTAAATTAACCTATAAGAGATAGGAAAAGAAGGGGAGTAAGCTTCAAAGCTTAGGAAGCTCATATGCAAATAATCAACAACTTTCAACATTCATTTACTTTATCCATCCATAAGGATACTATTATTACAATTTGCATTAAGTCTCATGACTACTTACTCAATCATAATGCTTATTCTTTTATCTTACAAACATTAATTGTATGTCTCAGCATTAGACTAGCAACCATAATCTTCCCATTATAGCATATCAAATTGTTAACAAGTTATGTCAACTCACGTAACAATATGCACATCATTTATGAGTAATCATAATTTCAACATATAGATCAACAATATTTCATATATCTATAGCTCACTTCTCTCTATGTTTTCACAATGACTTTAATTGGCGATTACGCTTCTCTTTCCTTTTTCTCATATCCGTTGGACCACAACTTAAGTATATACATCGTACTATATCATAACTCAATTAGGCTCATAAGCCCAACACATGATTAGTTTCAAATCTTATTATAAATCCATTCATCATAAATGTAGATCATTAATCACAAGGTGATCAATATTTCTCAAGCATAACTATCTTATATGTATTCTTACCATATATTCATAGTATACCAAGTCCTTTACTCATGAGTAATAAGTGCATACCTGTACCAACTCGTAGCACATTCTTATAATTCCTCATCATCGACTTACTTGTCGAATAACTCACTGATTTACCTGTTGAACACTTAGAATACTATCAGATACACGGAAAGCTCGCACATAAGTGCCACATTCGTAGCTAAAGCTACCTCATATCTCATAACACATAAATGCTCATTCTCGAGCTACTCACGGGTCTGCTCACACAAGCTGTCGGTCAGGACGTAGCTACACGGGCTGCTCACACAAGCTATTAGGTATCCGCAACACATGCCGGACTACCTAGCCACCGGTAGGACGTACAAGGCTAGCACCCGGAACCACATAAACATATATCACATTTCTTATGAGCTCATAAATCACTTGGTTCCTAGTGACATGTCACTTGTATCCTAAACTATTCCTAAGGTTCAAACGGGATTCTTCGATATCACATCTCCGTCGAACTCGTTCATAAAGTCATTCTCATTGACCATAATATCGATCATACACTTATTATAACAATTAAACATAGAAATTCGTATATTAACAAAGCATTAAAACATGATACTATTGCATTATTTACACATGAACTTACCTCGACACCAAAATGGCAAAAAGGACCTAACCATCAATTTCTCGTTTTTCCCCCGTTCTAGGTCCGGATCTCATTTTATTTGATCTATAATATCACATTTAACTTACTTATTAGTCACATTATTCGTTGTGACCGGAAAATCATACTATGGAAAAATTACATTTTGCCTATAATGTTTTTCATAATTACACTTTTGCCCCTAGGCTCGTAAAATGATTTTCATTCAATTTCTTTGCACTTTAAGCCTAACCGAACCACTTTCATAGCTATAAAAACCCAAAATTTCCACTAAATCTCACTTTTATGACAAATTTTATAACTATTACAAATTAGTCGTTTTTAGCATTTTCATCGAAAACTATTTAGTAAAAGTCGTTTAACACACAACAAACATTCATATTCCTCTATTAAACATCAAAATACACACATGTCACACATGGGTAAATTTTTAAACATGAACCCTACTTCAAATCAAGGGTAGAAATAGGTAAATCGGGTTACGAGGACCTTAAAAATGTAAAGAACATTAAAAATGGGGCTATGATGCACTTACTATGGAGCTTGGAAAGCTTGAACAAAACCCTAGCCATGGCTTCCATGGTAAAGTCGGCCAAGGCATGAGAAATGAAGAAGATGACATCTTTTTCTCATGTTAATTTGGCTTTATTAGCCAAATTACTAAAATACCCTTAATAAAAAACAACTTAAAACATACCTAACCATGTTCATATTTGTCCACAAATTATCCAATTGTCTAATTACCATATAAGGACCCCCAATTTAAAATTTCATCGCAATTAGACACCTCTAGCTTCTAGAACTCAAGTTCTGCACTTCTTATGATTTAGGCCTTTTGACTAAATTGAGTGCCCAAATGTCAAAATTTTCAAACAAAATTTTCACGAAATCATTTTGTGAAATCGTAGACTATAAAAATATAATAAAAATAAATTTTCTTATATCAAATTTGTGGTCTCGAAACCACTGTTTTGACCAGGCCCAAAATCGGGCTGTTATAGTATGTATGCCCTATTTCCACACGTTTTAAGATGCGGGCATGTCTACTAGCCATGTGAGGCACACGGCCTGTTCACACAGGCGTGTGATACTTGAAATGTTTAAATTTTTCTAAGTTTCCAAAATTGTAATATATGTTACCGATTTAGTCCCGAATGCATGATTTAAGCTTTATATGTTCGATTTAAGTACATATTGAATGTGAATGAATGATATTTACTAAAATGAGATGACATTTGATAAATGATTGTTCTGAACTGAATTACAATTCCGGTAATGCCTCTTAACTTATTCCGGCGACAGTTACAAGTTAGGGGTGTTACAATAAATCTCTAGTTAATGGTTCAACATACTTAATAATAGAAGGAATATATTCCCAACCTCTTTTGAGGACCCATCTTTGTGCGTTGTGGTGGAGCAATTGGAATATATATGCATATCCAAAAATTTTAATATGGGAAATATTTGGCTCTTGACCAAAAGCCAATTGTAATATGGAATATTTATTTTAACTTGCTGGCCTAATGCATACAAGTGTTGCTGCATGCAAAATAACATATCTATAAGCTATAATAGGGAGTTTTGTTCTCATAAGTAATGGCCTAGTTATTAGTTGGAGGTGTTTGATAAATGATTCAAATAAACCTCTTTTTGTGTGAACATGAGCTACAAGATGTTTAACTTTTATTCCAATTGACATACAATAAGTATTGAAAGCTTAGGGACGTAAACTCAGTAGCATTAGTAAGATAAATTATTTTAATTGCATAATATGAAATTAATCATTTAAACAAGCAATCTTGCAAACGATAGGTTGCGAGTTGATAACACATGATTATTTTGTAGATGCATCTACCAAAACCATATTATGTCAAAATCATCTATATGGTGGATGAATGAGCCCATATTTATTTCAGAAATGTAAGACATTAAATCTCAAATTTAGCTAGTGAGTTTTTAATAACCAATTATCATTAAGAACAAGCAACACGTTTGAATTCTTTAAATTAAAGAAACTCATGGTTCTTTAACGAATGTCCAAATGATTTCTTAATTAATTTTCACATCACATATGATCTAGAATGGTTTAACTGGTCATACCAAGTAGTAAATGTATTTGTATTAGTAAACTTCTAGTTTACTTAACATGCTTTTCAATTGTACTAATAATGTCAATATAAATTTTGACAATTGATAATTTTATTATCATTCCTTTTACGTTGTATCCATATATAACTAATATTGTGACATTTACTTCTGGAAATATCTAAATCAATGTGAAGTCCATAATGTCATTAACGTAATAAAATAAATAAAATTTGTAAACAATTATATGCAATATTCACTTCAGGAATATGCCAAAATCCTCAAAGTCCAAATTGACTTTAATCAAAAGTGATTATAAAATTTTTATTGCAGATATTCACTTCAAGGAATGTGCAAAAAATAATTCGGACAATAATGTAAGCATATATCATATTTCTTGCCAATAATATAATATAAATATCATCCACTTCAAGGAATGATTAATTAATATAAATCATTGATCATTCTATTCTAAGAATGAACATTTAGCAACATTTCAAATCATCCATCTTATTTATTTGCCAATAATGGCAATAGGTTCCATTTTCACAATTGTTATTTATTGCTACATTCACTTTGGAGAATGGAGTAGAATCAGTGGAATGGATAACTTGTTATTTTGTTTAGCAGTAAGAATGCATGAGATCAACTTATAATACTTTTAAAATCCTTTTTACAAGAGTTTTGCATCATCAATTAACTAGAAAGAAATAGTCAAGTCACGCATGGAGTTTATTGTAAACTAAATATATGGAAAAAATGGACATCTAAAATATCAAACCTAATATAATGCTAGTGCTAGAAAAAAATTCATAAACCATTATAGACATGTATGAAATTTACTTCAAAATAATGAATTTCATGTTCACTAAAACCTTTCCATTTATAATTGATCATATCATTTCTCTAAATAATTAACAAATGGAATAACATAAAGCATATGAACTACCTTTAACAACTTTACAAAAGTAACAAGTTTCTTAGGGTTTGTTAGCTACGATAGGGAGGTTGAATCGGCCTTTGAGATGTTGTGGTGGAAGCTATAAAGATTGTGCAACAAAGAACACAAGGATTTTTAGTGGTTTGACCCTAATTGCCTATTCCACTATCTTAACTTTCCACGACTAATGATTTTCTCCAAAATCACTAATTTGGCAACCTTTGAGGATAAAATTTAACCTTACAATCTCTCTTAAGACTTATACCCCAGAATCTTAAGATACAACTCCCTTAATGTTTCTACCCAAACCTTATGAATAAGCCCTCTCTCAAAGGGAAACAAATAAGCAAACAAAGAAACAATCCTTACAAGATCAGGATGCTTGCCAATTAAACATTAAGACAGAATTAAATGAATATAATGAAAGTTCACAAGTGTTTGCAAGAAAAGCTATGAAACAATTAAGCTCTATGTTGTTTTGATTGATCTTTAAGCTTTGCACATTGCTCTTCTTGTTGCTAGACCTTTGGAAGATGGTACTTATACCTTTAATTGATTTCCAACCATTATGGTTGTTGTAGAAGTGAATGTAGCCGTTGGGGATGAAATACCAAGTCATTAACTGCACCTGCAACAACGAGTATTGATACCTACTAAAAGAGTATCGATATTTTTTGTAATTAATGCAGATTTCAGTAACCGTTGGTGCAAGAATATCGATACCTTATGAAATATATCGATACCTTAAGAAAAGTATCGATACCAGATTGATACTTACCAGGGGGTTTGAGAGAAACAAAATATTAATTTGGTATCGATTATCAGTGGAGTATCGATATTTGTAAATTATCGATACTTAGACAAAAAGTATCGATACTTTTTGTCCTGGAGCAATTCTAACTTGTTTGAAAATGGTTAAAACATATTTGAAAATGTTTGACTCAATTGAAACCATTTCAACTTGATTTTATCAAATTGCTCAACTTTACTTTTATTCAAAAACACTTTAATTTGTTATATCAAAACATATTATCCAATAAGGCTTAGTTTAACAGGGTTGTATAGTAGGAAAAATATAAGTCGTTTACAAAATTAAACCACATGATTTTTCTTTTATGCTTCTTATCAAACAACAATCGATTAATAAAAAACAAGGTCCATAGAAATGTCAATGGCCAAATTAATACAATAATTTTCATTTTTAAATTTATGAAAATGTTTCCAACCTAAATAATTCAAGAATTAAAAATGGTAAAGATTAAACTTGAAATTCTAAATTAGAAACAACCCAAAAATATTTAGACATTCCTCAAAATTGTCTTCAAAATTTTCTTTAAAATGACTTTAAATAAACATGTTTGATGTGAAATAATATTTGATTGTTTGGTGTGAAAGAATCTTGATTTTATTAATATATGTAATAACTTCAATCATTGTTGATTAAGAGAATTTTAAACAATATCAAAGTCCTAAAACATATGATGTCTAGAATTTAGAACACTTACATATATATTGGAACCATCAAATAAACATATAAAACAACTAGTTTAATGATGACTAAGAACCGATATAAGGTCACATATTACAATGAACTTTAGGCATTGATTAATAAAAATGACTAATAATGTTATGAATCGTGATTTAAAAATCTATCAATTTATAACATTAAAATTAATCTATCACCATTCAGATATAATTACCAAGTAATTATCAAATAACATATATTAAAAAAATAATTTTTTAGAACAAAAATCTAGGTACATATAAGCATGTGAAGTGATAAACATATAAGCATGTGATGTGATAAGTAAATTTACCTAAATTTCTTTTCTTTTACGAAAGTTTTAATAGTAACTTTCTTGTTCAACGTTGATTCGATATTAAATCTTTCACCATCTCTCGTGTATAGTTCAATGGGAGTTTTATGGGCAAGTTATATATAGTTGCAATAACGTGAACCTCACTATGAATTTATAGAGGCTCGTGCTGATAACATGTTATAGAAAAATTAAGAGAACAATAGTAATAAGTAAAAGGTAGATGAAAAAAATGAGAGAATTTTCATATTAAACTTTCACTTACAAGGTGCTTTATTTATAAGCTCCTTTGCATTCAATCAATAAATGTAAATTAAGCGTTCTTAATTACTTCGTTGAAACATCTCATGGTCATAAATGAGCCAAAGAATTTTATCTCATCACTTTAATAAGGGTTTAAAGGGATTATAGACATCCATTATTAATGTATATAGAATAATAAATGTTTTTTTATCGTATTTAGTATGGGTTTCTTTTGGCAAAAGAAAGTAATAAAAGCCTTACGCGTTTCTTTTGGCAAAAGCAAGATAATAAAAATGTTAAAATTTGCTATTAGTCCTTGTACTTAGAAAAATTTGTAGTCCTTGTACTTTTATTTGATTAATTTTAGTCTTTAATTTTTGAATTGGTAAATTTTAGTCTTTATACTTTTCAAATTTTAAAAATTTTGTCTTGGCTCAAACAATAATAATTAAATTCGTTTGCTTAAATTTAATTGTTAGTCTTGTACTATGCATACAATTATAGATTTAGTCCATTTTCTCCAATATACTTTCTGAATTTTCAAAATTTTAGTCTTAATACAAATGACAGCTGGTAATCCATTAACTGAATTCTTAGTGAGTAATATATAGAAATAATAAATTGACATAACATTATTCATATGATAATATGTTTGGCACATCATATTTTGGAAATAGCAAAATTTTACTTAATGTATTTAATAATTATTGTTGGTGGGGACTAAACTTTAAAATTTAGAAATTACAGAGATTAAAAATGACCGAATATAAGTATAGATATTAAATCTACAACTTTTGTTAAGCATAGGGACTAATAACAAAATTTAACCTGATAAAAACTTATTAGTTGGAAGTTCTGGTGTAGGCTCCCAAAAGGAAAAGGTTTTAATCAAACCAACCGATTAAAAATTAATACCGAAATTGTTAATGTGATATCAATATTTCTAATTTGATACTATTATTTTTTTAACTTTCTAATGGCAAGACCAAATTTTTATCGATACCGAAATTTTTAACGCGATATCACTATTTCTAATCAATACCAAATTTTTAACTGATGCCAAATTTTTTAACGAGATACCAATATTTCTAATGTGATACCAATATTTTAAACATGATACTAAAATTTCTAACTGACACCAAAATAGCTAATGTGATACCAAAATTTCTAGGCTTAATTGCAAAATAGTGTTCACTTTTTTTCAATTTCTCCCTAATTCTTTTTTGTTCAATTTCACTCTTATTGTTGCATTATTTTGGCATAAGGCACGTGTATTTAATTATTGATGCAACATTATGTTGGCATATGCCACGTCAACAAATTATTTAAAAATAATAAAATTATTTAAATTATAAATAAAATAAATAAAAGTTTAAAATATTAAATTTATAAAAATTTCAATAAAATTTTTTAAAAATAAATTCTCAAAAAAAAAAAAGAAAAATAGAGAAATTTTGTAGATAATTAAAAAATATTTAAAAATTTAAAGAAAATTATATAAAAAATAGAACCCAAATCTCCAATTTAATTTCCATTGTGCTCCATGCAACCTAGATTTCTACACTTTTGTGATAAGATTAACACTTTATTTTCTTTTTTTTTTCCTTTTTCTTTTTGATAAACAAACTAGTTATTCAAACGATTATTACATATTTAATTACAAACATATATTTGGGTACAATGGCCAACATTACTAACACTATACTGGAGAATTAAGCAACATTTATGACATTGAATTCCAGACTACCAAAAAGAACGCAAACGATAAGTAATGAACAAGTATAACTTTTTTCATGCTTAATCATTTCTTGTTTCATGCTAAAGGCAATTTTTTTTTTTTATTTTTTGTTTTCTATTGGAAATTTTGATTGTGTGTTTCTATTGTTCCATGTCCTATTCAGACAACAATTAGAATAAAAAGGTTTGAATAGTCAAATTATATCTTGTTTTGCTAGCATTTTTTTACTTGAATAAAAATAATATAGGTTATTTACGTTGAGCTGCGAATAGAGGATGTCTTGGACATGATTTTATGAACAAGGAAAGTAGATTTAAGAGAGTTCAAGTTCTTATTTAAGTGTGACAACAATTTTGAAGGAATTAAAAGTTCAACTTTGACTAGGATTCCTTGTTATCTTAAAGGATAGGTTATTGATCAGATTTACTTCTAGTAGAAGACTTATTTTCCAAGGAGCTGATCAAGATTTACTTAAAGTAGGATTGAATTTGTTGAAAATGACCTATCCTAGTTTGACTTAAAGGTGAAGTAATTTGAAGCCTATTTATAGGTTGTTGATTTCACATAGTTGGGTTTATGGGTGTTTTTCTCGAGATTTTGAGAGCTAATTATTGTGTATTCAAACACATTTTTCTTAGATATTTATTGGTGAGTTATATTGTTTGTATTGTAAAGTTTTTAGGGAGATTTTTTCAACAATTTAGGTTCAACTTTAGGGTTGTAATTATCCATTGTGGAAGGGTGGATCCAATAGTTGTATCAGATAAATTGTTGAATAAAACAAATTTTTGAGTGAGGCTCTGCCAATGTAAGATTGGTGCAATCCACTACGTTAACAAATATCATGTGTTGATTTTTCGCCTTGCCAATAGTTGTACTGGATAAAACGTAAGCATATGCACAAAGTAGTTAACTTTCAAGAGGTCGATAAAAACTTTAATTTTAATTTCACAATACATTGCATTTTTTTATACATAACTAATTTTTAGTTCAAATCTTCTTTGAAATTGAAGATACCAAATGCTAATACAATGCCTGTTTTGCTTGGTCCTATACATGTGATTCTTTAATGCCCATTTTGCATTTATTTGCTATTAATTATTGGAGTATAGCCTAGTAAATAATTTAAGGTTCATATTTCCTCAACTCTTAAAGCTAAATACAATGCTATCTTGCTCAAGATTATAACATGTGGGGTAGATACGCAAGAGACTTTGCTTCTTCAATCGTGGGAATGCTATTGTGATGATGAAACATTGTTGTTAGTTAGCAATAGTTGTATGTTCTTGTTTTTTGTGATAACATAAAAAATGTTTATGACATCGAATTCTAGACTACTTAAAAGAACACAAACAATAAGTAATGAATAAGTATAACTAGTTTTGTGCTTAATCATTGCATGTGTCATGCTAAAGACAATACCTTCATTGGTTTCTATTGAAAACTTTGACTACCTATTTCTATAGTTCCATGTCTTATTCAAACAGAAGTTAGATTAACAAGGTTAAAACAGTCAAATTATATGTTTTTCTAGCATTTTTTTACTTGTATAAAAATAAAATACCTTATTTGCATTGAGTAACAAATAGAGGATGTCTTGGACATATTCTTATGAATAAGGAAACTATATTTAAAAGAGTTTAAGCTCTTATTCAAGTGCGGTGGCAATTTTAAGGGAATTAAAAGTTCAACTTTGGCTAGGATTCCTTGTTTTTTTAAAGGATAAGCCGCTAATCAGATTTACTTCCAGTAGGAGACTTATTTTCCAAGGAGCTTATCAAAATTTACTTTAAGTAGGATTAAATTTTTTGAAGGATGCTGACCTACCCTAGTTCAACTTGGAAATGAAGTACTTTGAAGCCTATTTAGAGGTTGTTGATTTTACACAGTTGGGTATGCTTTTTGTGGGTGTTTTTTTTGAGATTTTGAGAGCTGGTTATTGTGTATTCAAACCCCCCTTTTGATTAGGCATTTATTGAAAAGTTATATTATTTGTATTATAAGGTTTTTTGGAGAAAATGATTTGTAATAGTTTGGGTTTGACTTTGGGGTTACAATTACCATTGTGGACAGGTAGATTGAGCTTAAGCCAATACTTGTACCAGATAAATTATTGAATAAAATCGTTCTCTAAATGAGGCTTTGTATACATAGGATTGGTGCAATATAACTTTTGTTAACAAATACCCTATGTTGATTTTTCTCATTGCCTTATTTTCTTTGCAAAACTACCTTATTCTATTTACTCATCTCAACTCTTGTTTGAATAACTAATAGAATAATAACTTGGAAAAAGTGTAAATTGAGGTAATTTCTATTGGTATCAGAGCGAGCTTAAAATGCACTTGATGGAGATCTTGAGTTACAGTTTGTAGTAATGGAGTTCAGAAAAAAAAATTACTTTATCTTATGTCTATCTTTATTGAAAGAAGCACCAGTTTCAAGAAATGACGATTATGTTCTTTTCAATAGCCTAGATGTAACATCCTGTCCAACAGAGACTATGTCAAGTTACTATTTGGCGTGTATGTCGGTTAAGTCAAGGGTAGAAATTGAGTAAGTTAGTGAAGTATATGTTTTTTACTAGGTAGCGTATTCTATGGGATTCACCATTTGGTGAACTTTAGGATTTAGCAGACTCTAGGGTTTGGCAGACTCTTCTATTAAGCTATCTGCCAACCTCAAATGTTTTGGGCAAACTCGTTAGTTCGCAGCTCGATAAATTTGTTTCTGTGTTTAGTATATATATTACGATGGCTCGGTTAGCAATGTTGGGGTTTAGTTGAGACCTAGTTAAAACTAAACTTTGGTACTGTAGATGATTAGATTCTTAATTATTTTCTTCTTAAAATTTTAGAGCGATCATGGAATCATCTGACTTTCCACTAAGTCTTATTCCCGGATGTCTCTACTATATAAGGATATCTAGCTAGCATGTTTTTATGTTTTTGCTTCTTCTTCTTCCTTGCATTTTTCGCTAAACCTTTAGAAATTTCTAAGTTGAAATTGTTAACGAGGAGTTTCCAGTATCTAGCTGGCGTCATTGTTAGTAACAGTTTTGTAACACCCCAAAATTGGGTCTAGAGTTTTAGGGGTATATTTGAGATATTAACTTTAGTGTGCTCGAGAATTTGTTAAGCATGGTAACCGAAAATGTTTTTGATTATGGTTTTTAGAAAATTAACCCAATTTTTGAAAAAGATGCTAAAAATACTTTCAATTTTAAAATAAGGATTGTTTTGAAATGGGGGTTAAAACTAGGAGTACTAAAAGGGAAAATAACGTAAAACTTTAAAAATCAACCTATTTCTTCCTACCATCTATAGGTTTAGTTTTCTCCTTTATTTGTTTTGTGTCGCCCCTTGAGTTACCTAAGCTCTTTTTCTCCAATTTTGTTTCTCAAACTTCATTCTTTTTATTTCCATCATCGCCTCCATAGAATCTTAAGAAAAACACCCAAAAATACCATAGGTTTCTCCATAGTTAAGCTCTTGGGTTTTTCGGGTTTTTGATCAAACATTCAGTTTTTCATCAACTAAGGTAACAATTTGATTTCTTATTAGTTGTAAATGTTATTTAGTCTTTAAAACTTAGT
Organism: Gossypium anomalum; assembly: GCA_025698475.1. Classification (NCBI taxonomy): domain Eukaryota; kingdom Viridiplantae; phylum Streptophyta; class Magnoliopsida; order Malvales; family Malvaceae; genus Gossypium; species Gossypium anomalum. The sequence goes on from CM046967.1 coordinate 70,341,496, forward strand.
TTTTAGTCATTAAATTGCATGTTTTGAATAAAAGCCAAAAATTAGCTCGTTAATGGTAGATTTCAGGATTTTGGGTAAAAACATAGTTTCAAAGTGTTTTTCAATTATTTTTAATGAGATTAAGAGGTTTTTAAACTTACTTTGAAGTTTTGTTAAGTATTTCTTAGGTTTTAAATGAATTTCGTGAAAATAGCCATAATCATGTCGAAAAATTTGATACCATGAATTGAGTAGTTTTGTGTAGTTTAAAGGTTGAGAATCTATCGTAGGTGAATAATTAGATGAATGGAATCAATTTTAGATGAACAGGTTAAGTATAGACCGATATATTTGGAATTTAAGTTTGTTATGTCGAAGGTTTTGGTTACTTGAGAACTTAGCTTAGCCTTATGTTTTTGATTGCTTGAGTTGAGTCCTTAGCTAATTTTTGAATGTGTTGTTGTATGATTTGTTGTGTTAAAGCTTTAGATTCATTAAGACCATATACGAGTTAAAGAAAGGCTAGTTTGGGCTTTCAGTATTTCGGCGAAATCGTATTTGGTAAGTGTTTAGAATCTCCATTTATAAACATAATTCAGTGCGTTAATTGGGAATTTAGAAGTAGCCTAAACCCCTACTCTAAATTTTGGGTGTAAGCTTTCTCGTACTCTTATTTTAATATTTGATTGTTGATTGTAAAAATGTGAACTAAGATGAGATGTTATATAATGTGATATGTGTTCATGATTACCAATATGAAAGTGTGAATGTAAGCATGTTATACATGCTAGATGGCACTAGTTATGCTATGTTTACAATGTGATATTTGCAGTGGAAAAAGTGCTGAAGCGATAAGTAACATGTGTGTTTATAACAAATATTTTGTCCTTGTGAACTTGAGACCTTTGGATATATTTGGCATGCCATAGGATTGTGAGTACTCATATATATGTGTTATGTGATTTGCGCGTTGAGACTTTAGGGCATGTTGGAGAGATAAGGGAATATAAGCTAAGCTCTATTCAATGGGACATGTTTGGTGTGATGGAGAGTGTTAGCTATATGCTTCATTTCTTGGGATATGTTCGAATCTATGAGTGATTTGATGTGTTGGAGATCTGTGTATTCGATGTGTGGTGATAGAAACCACTTTTATGTTTCATAGTTCAAGTGCCAAATTATCATTAAATATGATTGCATGTAAAGTGTTATAATATGATTGTGTTTAAAGTGTTATATGAATGAAAGTGAATGTGATTACTATGTAAATGAGCTAGTAAGCAATGCATGTGTAAGCGTAATATGACACTTGAGTTAGAACTATTGAAATTATGCTATATGGTTGTTTTGTTAGTGCTTGATGAATTGTTTGCATGGTAGTTGTTCTAGGCATTCACTGAGCTTCTTAAGTTCACCCACTCCTTTTAAACCATTGTAGATTAGTAGCGTCTCTGTGTAAGCGGTGTGGTTCCAAGGGTTTGATCCAAGCAAGATTATCTGATTATTCATAGGTGTTTATTATCCATTTATGACTTGAGAAATAAAGGCAATGTGGTAGAATTATTGCATAAATGTTGCCATGACGTTTTGGTTATTTTCACAGCTTATTAATTCTTAGGATTTATGGATACTGTTCTTATTATATCGCTTGGTTACTTGGACATGTTTTCGATGATTGAACTATTATTGTAGTCATTTTGATGTTTATTTCATGAGGTATAAGTTACATGTTGAATGGTTTATGATTGGGATGGATTATTCACTTTATTATGCTATATTTTTGGTGTCTAGATCAGAGGTATCGATATTCGGGTTTTAAAAACAATACTTCTGTGATATTTCGTTTTGATACCTTATTACGAGTATCGATACGTGGGGTAGAATAATCGATACTTTAATAAATGTACTGGTATTTTCTGGGATTTGATTTTTAGACGAGAAACATAATGCTATTTTGGTATTGATTTTCCAATCGGTATCGGTACCATTTAAAGAAAATGTTAATACCTATGTTTCAGTATTGATACCTACGTAAATAACTTATAATTTTTGTTTGGTGGTCTAAAAGCATGTTTAATTCTCGTTTTAAGTTCGTTTGATGAATGTTGAGCATGTTTTAATGATGACTGGGATATGTATGACTTGTAATTATTCAAAAGATAAATTGGAATATGTTTTTTTAATAACGAGATCATTTGTAATGCTTATGATGTGTGACGGTGGTGTGACATCTTGATATTCGAGCTCAACGACAGGGCCAAGTATAAGGTGTTACAAGTTTACATGTAATTCCTGGTTAGGTTATTATCAAATGAATTTATGTATTTAAAGTAGCACATTTATAGGTTTTAGAACTATTTTTGAGGGAGGAAGCTTCTTGATTATGGGTTGCATTAAACCAATTCATGCATGCATGTTAAAATCCAGTAGTTTAATGATTTGATAGATATAATTTTCTCTCTTTTTATCTCGAGAAGCTAACGTAGGTCCAAGCAACAAGGGTAAAGGACCTGTTGAGTAGATCATTGTATTACACTTTTTGGTGAGTTCCTTCTTATTTCCTTGTGTTATAAAATCCTTTTCCTATATAAATGATGTAAGGTAAGCATTCCCTTTCAACGATATAGTGTGTGGTATCTAGTTACGGTGGTATTAAACCAAAGTTGTAGTGTGAGTATGGTCAGTTCATGTTTCGGGATAAAATGCCATTCTTTCTGCATGAGCCAATATCATTTATGTGTGAAACGTGATATGAGATATAGGAGAAAGAGATATATTCGCGATGCCTCTGATAGGCTAGCTATATTGCAAACCGGACTAGCGAATCATGAGAAAACATGTTCAGCTAAACAAAAATGATATTAGGAGTTAATGGGTGGAGTAAATTTACAGCTTTTGCCAAAACATTGTTTTATAAGAACTTTTACAAACTCTAGAAGTATATGTTTAATCCAGTGAATTATGGTTTATGAGATTATCTTTTAGGCGTATACACCAAAATTTTTTGAATGTTGTTTAACCCTGACAACTTTCATAACGCTTCTACCAAATGTTTGTCTAAATATGTTTTTCTTGGTGTATTATTGATTTGATTGTTTTGTTATTGTTATACTGAAGTTTACACCAAATTCAGAGAATATACTGAGACCTCAAAGCTTTTAAAAATTTCAAGTGTTTTTGTCAAATTCAAATGGTTTTAAGTTTTGACATACCATACTCGGATCCGATGATGTGTCAAGTGTGGGTGTTAAAAGTTTTGGTATGAGAGCCAAAGTTGAACCGATTCTTGGAAAACCATAGGCTAAGTCACGCCCTGCCATGCATGATACATTCCTGGCTTAGTCCTTAAAATTTGAGCTAATTTAAGTTTTTTTGTAGCTATTAAATGATATACCTAAAGGTTCGAAAGAGGCAATAGGTGAAGAGATTGAAAGCCATGTACCTCAAGCATAAAGGCAAGCTCCTACAGCTGATCTGGGTGCAGCTGGAAATGCTTTTCACAATGTCTTTTTCACAATGATGAGTCAAATGTTTGACCAGTTTATGGGGACAGCCCAAGCACCCCAACCTTAGCAAACTCAGCCTGAAATGGTACTACCAGTACCTCTAGTACCAGCTACAACCCAATCTAAGGGTGATCCCGTGAGAAAGATAGGAAAAATAGACGCCAAGGAATTTTTTTGGGATAAAGGTGATGACCCCATAGTAGCAGAGCAATGGTTATCATGCGTTTGTAGGTAATTAAGGAATTAAAGTGCATGCCAACAGACAACCTCTTGTGTGCAGTTTCCTTGCTAGAGGGAGAGGCACATCAATGGTGGGAACCGTTGACAATTGTGACCCCTAAGGAGTTGATAGACTGGGAATTCTTTTTAAAGAAATTTAAAGAAAGGTATGTGAATCAGATGTATGTTGAGCAAATGTGTAACACCCAAATATCCGTGTCGATTACTAGAGTAGGTTCATATAACATAACCTGCTCAACTCTTCAATAGAACACTTGAGATACAAAAGAAAATTTAAAAGTGAAATCTTAAACTTAACGAATAACATTACCCGATTAAAACCCTTCTATTCATTTAGTGATTTATCCCCTATTGACTGAGTACACATACATAATATATATAATTCAATCATATCACAAATATGAAGTTCTAAATCAAGTTGATTAAATTTTTTGAGATTTATAACCAAAACATTTTCAAATTCATACATAGAACTTTAGCCATATTCGTATGGCTTTATATACAATTATATCAAAATAGCAAACCTCCCAAAATTACTATCCTATACATGCCATAATGTTTGCTAAAGTTTTAAACAAATGTACCAAAAAGGTTCACAAAAGTTACGATGACTTCGTGATGGTTCCAAGCTTTCCTCGATAAGATGATCTATACCAAAGCGAAAAACACACCGAGTGAGTTATTACCTCAGTAGATCCTAAGAAATTTCAATACTATAATAATTCAATTATCTACAAACTAAATAATTAACTCAAAACTATTCAAATTCAACCATGATATCATAAGGAAATATTATGTCACAAACGTACCTTATGCATTTGGTACATACTTACCGGAATTCACCATGTACTCCTACTCTAAATATTCACAATAAAAAAAAAACCATGGCAAATGTCATATACAACCATTGACGTCTATATATATGTATATATATATGTATATATATAATATACAAAGCATAAAATTTAAAGCATAAACCAAGCCACTCCATCTATCAATCAAATCTCTAATTTAATGTTTAATTGCATTCTTAATTGCCACAAATAATACTCCATAATCGACATTGCACACTTAGTGCTCGATTTGAAAGTCCGCACACATAGTGCTCTTACTTATTTGCACACATAGTGCAATGTTTTCTCGCACACATAGGGCCACATAGCCTCGCACACATAGTGCTGTATTTTCTTATCTTTAATCATCACATTATCATAGATTGATCAATAATTTCACATTCGATTCCCAAGAACTCATATATACTATGATATCTTATCTAACTTAATTTGTGTCCTCTATGTTCAAAGTTAGCTATAACTTAAATTACCTAAGGACTTACCTTTTTAATCGGATGAACAACTCCGATCGGCTACTCCACCGCTTTTGTTTTCCCTTTTGCCGAATTTGGCTCCCTTTGATCTTGAGCTTCAACTCCAGCTAAACAAATAAAATAATTAAATCATCGTAGCCCCAATTTATACTGCTACCTCATAGACACACACACAAAGATTCGGTATTTGCTCATACATAATTTAAAATTTAATCTTTAAACTTAATGCATATCCAACATACTTCTCATCTACTCCAATAATTCGATACACTACAAGATCAATTTCGGCAACTCACATTTCCAAATTTTTACTAGCTAAGTTCATTTTCGGTTAGTATTCATTTAAAATCTATCAAGCTCATATTCTTCTCATTCTATGAGTTCAACATCTTAATGCCCATTGTAATTACTCAAATAAATTTCAAATACATAAATTAAGACACTCAAACTATCTTGATTTAAAATCGGCAAACACACACATATATCAAGCTATTTTAACCAAATTCTACTTATCACTTAAACTAAAATATGCACTTAAACTACTATGTTTTCATTATGCTTTTCACTCCCAAAACATAAAAATATCAATCTATTTCCTTCTTCCATATCTCGGTCAACTACTCATATTACTACATAACATGAATTTTGCACTTTCTTATCCATCATGATTCATTCGGCTTAACATTGACTCATTTCTCATAAAAATGAAATAACAAATAAAATGAACATTCCACTTTACCCCATATGGCCGAATGCACCAATTGTTACCCAACTAATAATTCAACAATTCAGCCTCATAATAACCTCTACTTATTCAATATAACATGAAAACAACCTCTACTCCTATCTCTTGATGTACGGTTTAGTGCCCAAACCTCCATAAAAGTTTGATTTTCTTGACATTGCTAAAATGTATTTAACAATTAGCTTAACATATATATATAAAAAAGTTTAAACAACATTTCCAAAGCTTACCTCCAACTAGCAAAATGGGTTGCTGAATTGCCTTAGTGTAAATTTCCCTATTTTTTTCCTTTTGGTTTCGGTTTGTTGCAAGGAAGAAGATGAACACTTTTCTTTTCTTTTATTTCATCTCTTTATTTTAATTCATTTTGATTAGAATATTTTATTCATTAGCCAATTTAATATACAAATTAATTTAAACTAGTGGAGGGATATCATTACTTGGCCTGCCACTTAGTATAAATGTGGCAATTTGACATGCAAACCCAAACTTTCCTACTTTAATATTATTTGGTCATTACATATTTACCTAACATATTTTTCTAAGTTCTCAACTAAGTCCTCTCAAGAAAATTCACATTCCTAAGACTAATTTAAAACATTTAATTTTTCACACATAAACTATCACACATAAATATATGCAATTAAAATTTAATAAATTTTTGTGACTCGATTTTGTGATCCCGAAACCACATTCCGACTAGGGTCTAATTAGGGCTGTCACAACTCTCCCTCACATAAGGAATTTTCATCCCCGAAAATCTTACCAGCAAATAAGTTAGGATATCGATCATTCATAGTGTCTTCAAGTTCCCAAGTAGCTTCTTCGACCCCGTGCTTAAGCCACAGTACCTTCACTAATGAGATTTTCTTGTTTCGTAGTTCTTTTACTTCACGTGCTAAAATACGAACCAGTTCCTCTTCATAACTCAAATCAGATTGAATCTCAACCTCAGATGGATTAATTATATGCGATGGATCGGATCTATAACGTCAAAGTATCGAAACATGAAAAACGTTGTGAATCTTGTCAAGTTCAAGGGGTAAAATCAATCGGTATGCAACTGGCCCAATTCGTTCAGATATTTCATACGACCCGATGAACCTCGGACTCAATTTGACCTTACGGCCAAATCTGAGCACCTTTTTCCAAGGTGAGACTTTAAGAAACACTTTGTCTCCAACCTGATATTCAATGTCTTTTCTTTTTAAATCCGCATACGACTTCTGACGATCCGAAGCTGCTTTCAAACTTTCACGGATCACTTTTACTTTCCGCTCAGCATCTTTAATCAAATCAACCCCGAAGATTTTACTTTCACTAAGTTCGGTCCAAAAAAATGGTGTACGGCATTTACGACCGTACAAAGCCTCATAAGGTGCCATCTTAATGCTTGATTGAAAACTATTGTTGTAAGCAAATTCAATCAAAGGAAAATACCTTTCCCATGAACCACAAAACTCTAGGATACAACATCTCAACATGTCCTCGAGTATTTGAATTATCCGCTCGGATTGACCATCAGTCTGGGGATGAAAAGCGGTGCTAAAATGCAACTTGGTACCCAATGCTTCTTGCAATTTCTTCCAAAATCATGATGTGAATCTCGGGTCTCTATCTGACACAATAGAAATAGGTACTCCATTTAATCGAACAATTTGGGAGACATATAATTCTGCCAATTTATCGAGAGAGAAATCCATACGGACAGGGATAAAATGAGCAGACTTCGTCAATCTATCAACAATAACCTAGATTGAGTCTTTCTTACTCTGTGTCAACGGTAAACCAGATACGAAATCCATCGTGATTTGATCCCATTTCCATTCGGGTATCATGAGCGGCTAAAGTAATCCTGAAGGCACTTGATGTTCTGCTTTCACTTGTTGACATATCAAACACTTCAAAACAAAGTTAGAAATGTCTCGTTTCATACTAGGCCACCAAAATTGACGTTTTAGATCGTTGTACATTTTCGTACTACCCGGGTGAACTGACATTCGACTACTATGAGCCTCGCTCAAAATTATCGAAATAAGTTCCGAATTTCTTGGAACACATAATCGACTCTTGAACGTCAAGCAATCATTGTCATCAATCTGAAACTCTGATTCTACATTTGAAACACATTCAGCTCGTTTAGCAACCAATTCATCGTCGACTTTCTGGGATTCAAGTATTTGATGAATTAATAATGGTTTGGCCTTTAATTCTGCTACTAACACATTATCGGATGAAACAGACAGGTGAACATTCATCGCTCTCAAAGAAAATAGCGATTTACTACTTAAAGCATCGGCAACCACATTAGCCTTTCCCGGGTGATAATCAATGACGAGCTCATAATCTTTCAACAACTTAAGCCAACATCTTTGTCGCAGATTCAAATCTCTTTGAGTCATCAAATATTTGAGGCTTTTGTGGTCCGTATAAACATGACACCTCTCTCTGAACAAGTAGTGTCTCCATATTTTCAAAGTGAAAACATTGGCCGCTAATTCAAGATCATGGGTCGGATAGTTTTTCTCATACGGCTTTAATTGCCTCGACGCGTAAGCCACAACTCGACCTTCTTGCATCAACACACAACCCAGCCCAAGTAAGGATGCATCACTATAAATAACAAACTCTTTACCGGATTCTGGCTGTACTAGCACTAGAGCTTTAGTTAAACAGGTTTTCAATCGGTCGAAACTTTTCTGACATTTTTCTGACCATTCAAACTTAACATCTTTTTGAAGTAGTTTCGTCATCGGTGTGGCTATCATTGAGAAACCCTTTACAAACCGTCTGTAGTAACCGGCAAGTCCTAAAAAGCTCCTAACTTCAGTAACATTCCTCGGAGGCTTCCAATCAATTATGGCTGAAATTTTTCTCGGATCAACTTGAATACCCAATGCGGATACCACATGTCCCAAAAAGCTAACTTCTCTCAACCAGAACTCACATTTACTAAATTTCGCGTATAACTGCTTGTCTCGTAAAATCTATAATACCAATTTTAGGTGCTCGGCATGTTTAGATTCATCGTGCTAATAAATCAAGATGTCATCTATAAACACCACTACAAACTGATCCAAATACTGTCTAAAGATTCTATTAATCAAGTCCATAAATACCGCAGGGACATTAGTGAGCCCAAACGACATCACTAAGAACTTGTAGTGACCATATCTCGTTCTGAAGGCAGATTTAGGTATATCTGATTCTCGAACACGTAACTGATAGTAGCCCGATCTCAAATCTATCTTTGAAAACACTGAGGCTCCCTTTAGCTGATCAAACAAATCATCAATACGTGGTAACGAATATTTATTCTTTATTGTCACTTTGTTCAATTGACGATAGTCGATGCACATTCTCATGGTTCCGTCTTTCTTTTTCACAAACAATACTGGTGCACCCCAAGGTGAGAAACTCAGTCGAGCGAAACCTCTATCCG